>OX463854.1:42808793-43557293 GCA_949825065.1 Odontocerum albicorne
AATAATACATTTGGAAACCATCAATCAAACACACACTTTTCGTTTAAGATTATGTGGGAGAAGAACAAGAAAGACGTAAATGAACGAGCGTGCAAGAGGAGTGAAAGCAGTGTGAGCGAAATTAAAATAGAAGAAAGCAAAGCATGTTCTTACATAAAAATAAACCCTGTTAGTTCTATGAAATACTACCCATGTATTTTTGTTAACTTTAAAACTTGCTGCTGAATACAAAATAGTAAAAGAACTAGATAACAGCAAAACATAAGACTACGTAAATAAGATCAATTGTGAGGGTTTTGCAAATTCAAAAAAGCTCCATATTGTATTGTATACAAATAAAAATGTACAAATAGAGGTGCATGGTCGTGTGGTAAAGCGCTTGTCTTTCATTCGAAGGGTAAAATATGTTTTAAGGTTAAACTTAGGATGTCACCATAAGCAATAAGCAGAATAAGTATAAACTACGTTGTACAATAGTCCAAAAGACTTTATACAACTGATCCTGAAAGTCACTGGTTTGAACTCTATACTAAGCTTATTCTCTTAAATGACAGGTATTTCATTCCACATAATATTTGTGGGTAGCTTTAAATGACAAAGTTACCCATCGTTATGATGACAAAGTTTGATCTTTCACAAGCGGACGATTGATGAAGTGCAATAGTTTGCACTCAAAAAGTAAATACACGATACTTCATCTATCCACAGGATTACCTAGTATACTTCCTCGATATATTATCTATTAATATTGGTGAATTGTCTTGAAAAATCGACACAACTACCTTGACCTGGTCGGTTGCAGGTTCAAACCACCTAAGAACCCAAATTTAAAAAAGTCCTATCCGGTTTTCAATTAAGACTTCTTTAACATATTTCTGGTTGGTTGGAAGATATTGTCTCATGGAAATAAGTCCGCCAGGTTGCATTGTATACAGCAAAAGTGTAATATAATATTACGCATAGAAAAAAATCAATACTTTGGTTGAAGCAGAGACAACAATCTTTTGAGCGCAAACTAAAAAAGAAAACAATTCTTTGAAATGTGGTAAAAATAGGCCAAAGTAAATAATAAAGAATGAAACAACACACAATTTTTCCGCACGCCATGTCATTGGAAAATTTTGTTTTCGAACAAAACGTATTATTGATTAGCACCGTAGTTTATTTGCAAAATAAACCATGTTTTTGGTAATTAAAGTCATCAACCCGGTTACTATCATGGTCTTATGGTAAACACTTAGTGTTATAGCCGTGTGTTTCCGGTTCAAGTTTATTAAATCTATCGCAGTTTTTTAACTTCTTTCTTGTTGGTTGAAAAAAATAATCAGATTACAATGCATATAACACAAGTCACATTTTATTCTTCTTAGAACACTTGTTTGTGCTCCTCTGATGATAAGGTGAAAGCCTTAAAACCGGTAGGGTTATACCGTTGCATAAAGTGGAATGATAAAACAAATTACAAAGTTGTTTTTTTATATTTATTGCACTTACGTTTTATATAACCTAGCGGGCAATCTCTTCCAATCAACCAAAAATATGTTTAAGTGGCCTTAAGCGAAAATTTTAATTCAAAGGACAATTTCTATGGCGTTTTGGTCAAGAGGTACAAGTCATCGATTACTTCTTTGTCAGTTTGAAGTTTTGCAACACTTGTATTCCTGAAATACAGACCTCATGTAAATTTTAAAGGTTTACTTTGAATACATAAATTATTTATGTATTCAAAGTTTACCTTTAAAATTTACCTGAGGTCTGTATTTCAGGAATACAAGTGCTTCAAAGCTTCAAACTGACAAATAAGTAATTGATGACTTGTACCTCTTTACCAAAACGCCATAGATTTTATATCGTGCTATTAAGAGAGAAAACAATTCTTAAGGGCGGCCTCACTTGGGACTCGAGCCTATTAATATTAAATAAATCAGATCTGGCAGCTAAAGCAGAGGTCGAGTAAATCTATTAATATTAAATAAATCACATCTAGCAGCTAAATCAGAGCTCGAGTGAACCTATTAATATTAAATAAATCAGATCTGGCAGCTAAATCACAGCTCGAGTGAACCTACTCGTATTAATATTAAATAAATCAGATCTGGCAGCTAAATCAGAGCTCGAGTGAACCTATTAATATTAAATAAATCAGATCTGGCAGCTAAATCAGAGCTCGAGTGAACCTACTCGTATTAATATTAAATAAATCAGATCTGGCAGCTAAATCAGAGCTCGAGTTAATCATGTATTATACTTCCTTAGCCTATAGTTCAACCTTGTGGGATCATTGCCGTGTGGCTAAATCCCCAAGAAAGATATTTACATGGACTTAAATAAAGACTAAAAAGCATTTTTATTAATCATTGTTCCACTGGGAATCAAACCCGCACCTCCGGGTTAGAAGACATGTATCTTACCAACTAGTCCTCATAAAATAAAATAATGATTTTTTTAACATCTAAAAATCAGAGGAACTTCGTTGTTTTAGCAAAATAAATTAAACGAAGCATAAACCTCAGCACACAAACAATTGCTTTACAGATGGAGCGAGAGAAGGGGGTAACAGTAAAGAGGCGTAAACAAACAACAGGTGAAGTGTGAGTGACTATAATATATTTGATGATAAGAACCAAACATAGAAATGAGACAAACAATTGTACTTAAGACAGACAAGTAGCAAATGAACTAACAAGTGAAAGATAAACAACGAGTGAAGGGCGATACAGAGTGAAGAAACACGGAATTCCAAATGATTGATGCAATATTTTAAACGAAGCAATACGAGATATTTCGTAATATAAATTTTGAAAAAATTCATCGTTGTTAAAATTTTCCACTTTTATGTAAATAATACCACTAAGATCTTTCCTTGTTGGGGTAGGCAGATAAGACAGAGCGCCAGACTTTCCTATAAGGATAGACCGCTTTTGCCTCTTCTACATTCATATACTTTCTCACACGACTATGATTGATCTGACTTTTTACTTTTCCTTGTTTCAAAATACTATATCATTAACTTGGTCTACCCATACTTATCATGATCTTCCTCTACCACGCCTTTACTTAAGTTCACATTAATTTCTAATACCTTTTCACTTAAGTTCACATTAATTTCTAATACCTTTTCACTTAAGTTCACATTAATTTCTAATACCTTTTCACTTAAGTTCACATTAATTTATAATACCTTTTCATTTAAGTTCACATTCATTTCTAATACCTTTTCACCTAAGTTCACATTCATTTCTAATACCTTTTCACCTAAGTTCACATTCATTTCTCATACCTTTAGTTCACATACATTTCTGATATCTTAAGTTCACATTCATTTTTAATACCAATTCATTTTCAATGAACAATTTAAAAAATACTTCTTTTAAATATAATTGCACCCTTTTATTATACTGATCTTAATAAAACTTTACACTTTTTATCATTATTTTTTCTTTTCCAATGTTTTCGATCATACATCAAGGTACACTGGAACACCACTTTGCTCTTTAATTTTTGAAAATTTATAATTGACTCTTTGAAATACTAAGTACACCGTTGACTTGGTTTTCTACCATAAGATGTCTTTCAGTATATTTTATCACTTGATACTTTCCAAATAATATTTCAGCTTGCTTATCTCTTGTTGACCAAAACACCTTGCACCACCCTTTCCTACAGCTGCCAGTTTCAATCAACTTATTAACGATTATTCTTGTTATATATTTAATTTACTAACAAATTGCTGGCGTGGAATAAAATATTCATGAATAAAACTGACATATCTCGTTTATATTATTGAAAAGTCATGGCGATATCACATATTCTTGTTTCATACCTTTATTTTGAAAGCTGTTTCAATGCAGGTATTGATATTTAGATTGCATTATTTATTTAAATCATATCAAAAGTATTGATTTCTATTCTAGACTTAATGACTTTAAAAAAGCAAGAATATTTTATCAAGAGTAAGTGACAAGTTTGCTACGCTTTGTGACCGTCTAACAATGATTTCACAAAGTGAAACAATTCACGTTTCTCTGAGTTACTTATTATTATTTGTATCATTTAATATATTGCATCAAGTATTTATGGATATCCTTGTATGGAGAGAGTAAGAGTGGATAGTATAGAGATAGAGAAGAAAGGAGAGACGTACAGAGGTCCGTTGGAGTCATGGTGGTCGGCCGGGCAGGGCGTAGAGCCAGCGCGGCGGAGCCTCCAGATCGCGTGGCGCGCGGCCACCAGCCGCGCGAAGCCGTGTTTCGCCACGCTCCTGGTCTTGCTCCCCGCTGCTCACTGGAACTTCACCTTGGTGGTCGTGTTACCCTCACTGTATCACTATATCTGGAACTTTGTATACTCGTAGCAAACTTTCTCTGTGGAACTTTAGTTTTTCAGAATTTTACACTTTTTTCTGGAACTTCACCCTTGTGGTATCCCCTTACTGTATCACCACCAGAACTGTTTTTATATAATAGTCGAACTGTGTCGTTTGTTTTAAAAGAATTTCAGTCGATGTCCCGAAAATGATTGTGACTGAAGTATCCAGATGTTTACTAAATTCTTACCCTGTATGTTTTAATCTCAGAAATTCACAATTTGAACTTTCTGGCAATTTTAATCACACGGCGCTGCCTCTGTTGTTTCACTATCAGCTGAACCCCGATGTCCGCAGGGAGTCTTTTTATTTAGACTGTTATTTCAAAACGTTGAGATTCACTACTACAATGTATAGCTTCAAGAACTACCACCTTTGTCAACTGTGGTTAAATTTTATCAAAGGTTGACAATGTTACTTTTAGTAGTTCGTTAATTTCTGGTCTATTAGTTTTCAGTAAAGTTGTTTTGCTATGTCAACAAAGCGTTTCTTCAACAAGTAGTTTTCATGTTAACTCAATATTTATCTTAGTTAGTGTCACAATTGCCAGTCGTTATTAAGCTGAATTTCTACCAGTTAGGTTCTAACTGATTATACTCAGTGATTCTTCTATTAGATTTAAAGATCCATTGGTTATTATAATATATTATTTTGATAGATTTTCCTTGGGTTTTATAGTACCTTAATTGTTTTAAACTTCCAGTAATAAAAAAAAACAGTTAATTTTAGTTAGTTTTTTTCACTCTCTATGATTGGTTTTATATTTAAATTATTTTCTTTAGTTCATAGACTTTATTGGTTTTGTTAGTTCATAGACTTTATTGGTTTCGTTAGTTCATAGACTTTATTGGTTTCGTTAGTTCATAGACTTTATCACGTGTTTATTTATTATACCCTTTTGATTACTTTTATATAAAACATACAATTATTTATCCTTTTGAGCAATGGTTCTCCTCCCTGTTGTCTCTTGATATGGAAGCTATTTTCATCAGATGTTGTGACTGGCTTTTAAATATATTTTTTCAGAACTATCTAATAAATGTACTTTTGATATTTTTTCAAAAAAGTATTCAGCGTCATTCCAGATGTAGCGTACTTTTGTAAATATAAATACACGTACAAAAATATCACAGATGTAATGTTATGTTCATTTTAATTTGTTTTTGTTTTTTTTTATTATAAACTTTCAAACGTTAATTTTATAATATTTAAAACTGTCTCAAGTTAACACTTCCGAGTATTGCATTCAACTTCTTATTTTTATCTCAATTAAAATTGTATTGATTTGTGATTCCTTTTAAGGCCAGGGTTACTTGAGTCATGGACAATACGTGTAGAATAGGGAATGGGGGGAGGGAAGCGAGTGCGAGGGGACCGACGAGCAGCGAGACATATATGTTAATATAATATTTATATAAAGCTTGCGATTCACAATATGAATAAATAATTTTGCACTGAATTGCGCTTTAGAAAAATCAATGTTTAACAATTATTAAATTTGTAAAGCGAACATATCAAAAATAGTCGTGAATACCGTTTTACTTTCAACAATCGATATTTTAAGGTAAGCTTAACGTATGCAAAAATATTTTTATCAAAATGTTACAAATGTATTGCGATTAAACGAACTGGTTCCGTTGCCTTTTTGATACCGTGCCCGGGAAACTCGTTGAAATACTTCGAGGCTTCGGGACGTCTCGTGACGTAACAACGTAAAAATCAAGTCAAATATTTTCACTCAATAGTAAACAATATAACTGGAGGTTTTGTAAACACATTGTTTATAACAAATGCAACAGGCTGTATACGTACGTAACAAGTTAATCAGAAAAAAGCACAAGTTCAGATTCTGATATGTTTTCAGCGATTTTTTCAGTTTTCAGCAAAAAATGGACAAAAGGTTTTTCATTTAAAATTATTGCGTTCATCAACTATTTCGATTGCTTAACAAATGTTTTCAATCGATCACTAGAATAGTTCTAGAGATATTGGTTTTCGTACTGTGGGCGAATTAGTACGCGTGTTGCATCGCAAATCTCCCAAACCCGCCCTCGCCGGAAAGGTCAAAGATTGGATTATGCAACCCCAGTCTGTCTTCTTAAAAAAAACTCGCGCTTTTCCCTATGCAACAAGTTGGCTGGGTACCGGTATTAAATACGCTGATAAGGCGAAAATAAGAGATTCGCAAGGTTTGGAGTCGCACCAACACGTGCGTTTGTCTCTTATGTTAAATAAAAACATCACAACCGAAGGTCACCTTAGATCAGTGCTTGGCCAGTCTAAGGAAGCGGAAATCCGAATTTGGACGGAGCGAGGCGGATGGCATCAAGCAGCAGCCCGTGCTGTCAAGGAAGTCAAGCCACAACTGTAAAGCTAACAATATAAAATATTTTTAAGTAACGAATTAACAGCCGCAATTGTAAAAATACACTAAGTTTCTTCTTCTACGAAAAGGCGATACAAAGGTAAAAATTCTTATATAAGTATAAAAATTATATATTTTCTTTACAAATTTATTTCGCAAAAGCAGTTTAGCTTTTTTCAAGGTGCGTTTATATACGTGTGCAAGCGAGACGGCGCTAGCGTGAGTTTCATATCGCGCAAACGCTTTTCTATGGTAACAGAAAGAGATAAATCTATATCGTGAATTTGTTCTACTTATCACGGCACAAAACACACAATCACGTCCGAAAATAAAAGAAAACCGCCCTTTCCAAGGGGGTTATTCTGTTTTGTTCTATGCAAGAAGGGATTCACGCCCGGGATGAGATGTTGAAGGGATCTGTTAAGAAAAAACAGGAAGGACTCGCTTGACGTTTTAAGGTTATGTTGAAAAGGACAAAGGAGTTGGCTCTTCGTCTCTTTTGGGGCGGCGGACCCTGCGGCGTCCTGGCGAGTACTGGCGGCGCGCGCGGCGCGGGGACGTGTGGGCGGAAGGGGGTGAGAGGGCGGCTCAGTGGCGGGAGGTGGGCGTGCGTCGCGCCCCCGGGGCTGACGGCCGGCAGAGGAATGAGCCTCCTGATACACATGTCACTATCTTGGAAGTATAAAGTTTTGACTGACTTTCTGCTAAAAATAAACTGATTTGATATTTGATTTTATAAAATTATTCATGGATTGGATTGTGTCATGTTAATTCAACCATATTTTTAAGGGAATCGTCCACTATGGCTAATCAATCAACATCATAATCATCTGCCCTATAACTTAGTTGTGTGCAGGATTCTATACTAGTTATATTTTTCAGCAGCTTTCCTCGCCCGAATGGTTATATCCAGTGTGTGACAGTTTTCTGTCACACAATCCAGTTATCTCTCACTCGTGTATGCCCCACCAGACCCCTGAACAAAGCTTTCCTTGCTGGATCAGTATCCTGTTTGCGATGTGCTCAAACTAGCGTTGTCTAGAAATGTTTATAGCTTTTCTAAGCAAACTTTGCAATACACGGCGTAGAGCTTTTCGTTATACCTTTATGGTTAATCAGTGCATTACTAATAGTGAGATATGGCGAAGAGACGTGGTGTTTGAACTCTTGACTGTTGAATTTAAATTAGAATATATGCTTTTGGATATTTTTTCCATTAGTTTACACGTTATATATGAATGCTTTTGGTTTTAAATTTTTATTTTCACTGTGTATCATATTTGATATCGTCTTATTTGGCATAAATGTGTGTAACTTTTGTGATTTTTTATTTTTCCTTTTTAATGCAACTTAATTATTTAACACTTTTATTGCAAACATAATCTGGCGGGCTTGTTGCCAGGCGGCAATCTCTTCCAACCAACCATACAAAAATAAATGAAGCAAGTTACGTGGTTGCATAAATCATTCAAATGACTATCCATCCCCACGAAATCCATAAACACATACGTGGGTATATGCACACGAACCCCACAAGGACGGACAAACACCCGAACATTATTTTTCATATAAAGTGAGATATCATCAATCAAAAGGAAACGAAGGGATGGTGGAGAGGAAAGGAAAAGAAAAATCAGGAATTAAACACGTAATTTTACTGACTAGAAATTAAGAGTTTTTTCAGTCGCTTCTTAAAGTATGCCAAGGACGGAGCGAGTCTTATATTGGTTTGTAACTGATTCCAGAGTCTCACTGCATGGACAGTGAAGGACGACGTGAAAAAAGAGGAGCGTTGAACTGAAAAGGTCAATAAACAACTTAATGTCTTGTACTAGATTAGGATGCCAATAGGTTTATATCCTTTTCATTTTAGACATGTTTCTGTATGTATATCTAAACTCAACGATATTTTAATCCAACTTGACCATATGTGTGCAGTTTCAGCAACTGATTTAGGTGCTATTTTTTATTGTTAATATTTTTGAAATGTTATAATATGATCATTTTAAACACGTTCGAGGAATCTCTTTTGATACATATTACATGATTATATGAGTGGTTCAGAAGCCAAGTGAACCAAGTCTAAAAATATTGAATTTAAGATCACTGCATGAAAGGTGTGCGAAAAGCTTTAACTTTTAGCTGAAAATGCTTTTGTACAAAATAAGTGTAATAAATGTACTCAATATAACACTTTTTAGAATTGCGATCACTAAAATATCATACAGAATTAGCAACACAAATGTTTGAACCTAGTTTACTCAAAACTAACCGGAATGGATTTGATTTACTTGGCTTGTGAACGACTCATATTACAATGTGTGAGTTTTCTTAATTATTTTTTATCAAATTAATGTTAAACTGTGTGGATAAAAGCAAGAATAGCATAACAAGGAGATAAATACGAAAGAACACTCCATGATCACATCAGTTCAAATAATGGTACATTTTACCTCAACAAGAAGTATGATAGAATGAAGTATCTATAAGTTTGTATACTGTAAAATAAAAGAGCCAAAATTTACAAGAGAAATTTCGTAGTACAATAAGAGAAAAAATCTATGTTATTATTGGAATCGTTGCCTTCTTCTCCCTGACTCCATCCCAACTCACTGTCTGCGAAGACTGTTGGGGTCAGCTATCCTTGTCCTCAGGTTGTATGCTCTTCTGTCCCGGACTACGTCCCCCAGGCCGTGCCTCTGCATCAGGTTATTCTTTTGCACCACCCATGAATTCTTTGGTCTTCCTCTGGTTGTTATTCGAGGAAGATCCATGGAGATTGCCTGGTTCACAATGTGATCGGGTGCTCTGCGTCCAATGTGCCCATACCATCTCAATCGCCTCTCCTCCATCTTGCTGTTGATGTCTATAACACCTAGGCTTCCACGAATGCGTGAGCTTTTTATTTTGTCTCTTAGGGACACACCAGCTGACCATCTTAGCATGCGCATTTCAGCAGTTTCTAGTTGCCTAGAGTAAGGGTTATACATCGTCCAGCATTCGGAGCCATAGAGGAGTACGGGTCTGACAATCGTTTGGTGTACTTTTCCTTTTATCTTTGGAATTGGAATCGTTGCCGACATCCTTAAAAAATAATGATGAATATCAACTGTGGAACCAACTTCGAAGAGTTGTTAGATGAGTACCATTCTTAATTATGTTAGAGAGAATTGAAATGATTTCATCACTGTGCATATTCTTTCGTCCTAATTTTCCTTTCCTATTCTTCCTTATCCTTGAACATTTCCCTAGTTCTACAATTATCGTTAAGAAATAAAGGATTTTTCACTTGAATTTGAATAATTTCTAGGATCGAATATTTCCATTTTACATACATTTTATAAACTGTTTAAAAAAAGTCCGCCAGATCTACCATATATAACTGTATATACAAACTGGTTTAACACTGAAATATGAAAAAATCTACCCAACAAAATTAAATTAAAGTGACATACCTGTTTTCCTTAATAAAGCGTTGCAAAATAATTTGACGATGCTTTTGTAAAGCGAAACATGCCTAGCACTTTAATTTAAGTTTAGCATATACATATGTTAGATTTTTTTCGCGCTGCTTAAAAATGAAGTCCTACAATATAAATACTAAATTAATCAATGATTTAATTCTGAAAGTATATCCATAAATACACAAATTAGTTTAATTGCCTACATTTCGACGATTTATTTTGATGTAACAAAAATATATGTATTGGAAGTTCTTTGTTAATTTTAAAGTTAACTAAACTTTCAATGACTTTGTTGTGACTGCTTTTTTCAAAATTTGTATTCATTAGCCGCAGTTAATGACCTTAATGCCAAAGGTTTCCTGATTTAAATAATAACGAACCAGTTGTTCCGTTTTACCTGTCTGCAAGCTTCGAAAATATGTACATATTTTTTTAAAATAGCTGGAGGATAATATTTCATCTCTCCTTCTACACCCATCCACCCTTGCACCCTTGTACACCCATCCACCCTCTCTTCTACACCCATCCACCCTTGTATTTCTGAGGCAGGAATGTGGGACTGCGGTCACATAAGAAAAAATATTGTCTCTTTTGATTTGATCAGGAATCTGTGTGTGGGGGTGTAACAAGCTGGCATCATAGACAAGCTTCCCGGATCAGATTGATATTTTAGATAGCACGGATGTCTTTTACTTTATTTCGGATTTCTTATCTTTATTAATGTTAATCTTAGACTTTTATCACTCTGAATTCATTTTATTCGTGTGGCGCCAAAAGATTGAAAGGAGCCGTATAAACACTATAAATATGTAGTCTGAGAATAATATATGGGGAAAAAGGACAATTTTTGACAGCGTACGAAATGAAGTGACGTACGGATGAATGTGAATTTAAGGCTGATTTGCTGAGTAAGATGGAAAAGAGAACTGTGAAGTGGTTTGGACACGTAGAATTTACGAATGAAGAAAGATCAACAAAATGTAAAGTGCAAATATAAGTAGAAGATGTGGTAGAAGAAGATCAAGGAAGGTATTTAGTTAATACTTCATTGTAAAACAAACTGTTGGACTTATTGCCAGGTCGCAATCTCTTGCAACCAATCAAACAAAAGTAAATAAAATAATTGTAATTTGTTTTATCAAACACTGTTTATTCCACTTTTTTTAACGGTATGACTCTACCGGTTTCAAGGCCTTCACCTCATCATCAGGGGAGCACAAACAAGACTGAATTAAGTTCGAACTGGTACCGAGATACACGCTTATAACGGTAAACATTCGGGTTGGGGACTGAAGGTCGAGGGAGGCACGGGACAGCCTCTTGCAACCAATTAGACAAAAGTAAATAAAATAATTATAATTTGTTTTATCAAACACTGTTTATTCCACTTTTTTTAACGGTATAACTCTACTGGTTTTAAGGCCTTCACCTCATCATCAGGGGAGCACAAACAAGACGGAATTAAGTTTGAACTGGTACCAAGATACACGCTTGTAACTGATAACATTCGGGTTGGGGATTGGAGGTTGAGGGAGGCATGGGACAACCTCGGTGAGCAGCGGAGAGATTCTTGGAATATATGTGTTTGCCAGATGTTCACCTCGACGTACTGACTTAGAAATTTCAAAGGCCTCTAATCTGTCCAATTTAATTCCGTTACTACTGATGTTTAAGAATTTGACATCATCGATAAGAAAATGTATAGATTTCACGGTGACAATGATCAGCAATTTTTTTAGAATAAATTAGAGGATCCGCCTTAACAAATCATTAACTGAAAATAATATTGTATAAATAAAATAAGTTATATGGTCGCAAAAAAATCCAATTGTTATTCATCTTTATGAACATATACATAATAAAAGTAAAAGTTAGATATCATCAAATAACGGAAAAGGAAGGGATGGGGGTGAGGAAAGAAAAATCAGGAATGAAACACGTTATATTACCGAGTAGAAATGAAAAGTTTTTTCAGTTGCTTCTTAAACCGTGCCAAGGACGGAGCGAGTCTAATATTGGTTTGTAACTGTTTCCAGAGCCTCTCCGGAAAATGCTCAACGCCTCTCCAATCATGGACTTTAGCCAGGCTTATTTAGATATTGTTTTTTGAGATTTCTGTTTCACCGCTTTTCTTTTTTTCACGCCATCCTTTATTGCCCATAACGTCAGACTTGTGTTATGACGAAGCGTGTTCTTCCCAATTGCCATCACTTTTTTTAATTTCCTAATCCATTCGTTATTCCGACTTTTGATGCCATATAATTTTTCTTCTTTTTTGAATGTATGAATGTTTCGTAACTCTGAACGTTTTTTAACCCGTGCTATATGAATGTTTTGTAACCCGTGCTATATATATTTGTAGCATTTTTCTAGTTAGTAAGTGGAAACTTTTGTCTGCCAATAATCAGTTTATACTCGTATATTGTTAGCTTCAAATGTTACAAATATTCAGTTGGTGTATTGTTAGCTTCAAATGTTATAAATATTCAGTTGATGTATTGTTAGCTTCAAATGTTATAAATAATCAGTTTATGTATTGTTAGCTTCAAATGTCATAAATAATCAGTTTATGTATTGTTACCTTCAAATGTCATAAATGATCAGTTTATGTATTGTTGGCTTCAAATGTCATAAATAATCAGTATATGTATTGTTAGCTTCAAATGTTATAACATCATTTGATGTATTTGTTAGCATCAAATGTCATAAATAATCAGTTTATGTATTGTTGGCTTCAAATGTTATAAATAATCAGTTGATGTATTGTTAGCTTCAAATGTTATAAATAATTAGTTTATGTATTGTTAGCTTCAAATGTCATTAATAATCAGTTTATGTATTGTTACCTTCAAATGTCATAAATAATCAGTTTATGTATTGTTACCTTCAAATGTCATAAATGATCAGTTTATGTATTGTTACCTTCAAATGTCATAAATAATCAGTATATATATTGTTAGCTTCAAATGTTATAACATCAGTTGATGTATTTGTTAGCATCAAATGTCATAAATAATCAGTTTATGTATTGTTGGCTTCAAATGTTATAAATAATCAGTTGATGTATTGTTAGCTTCAAATGTCATAAATAATCAGTTTATGTATTGTTAGCTTCAAATGTTATAACATAAATAATCAGTTGATGTATTGTTAGCTTCAAATGTCATAAATAAATAAAACTACTCCGTAAATCCTTCCTAGGTATCATTGTATTGTATTGTATTGCGCTTCTGCTGCATATAGTACAACCTGGCGAGTTTATGCTTTGTGATACTCTCTTCCAACAAACCAAACATATTTTGATGAATATTTATTTAAAAAACCAGACTAAAAAACTTTTTGTCAATTAAGTTATAAGTTACAGCGGGAATTGAACCATCTCTGCCAGGACTGGGAGACAGACATCATATCAACTGGCCACGTAAGTCAACATCTTATGGAGATACTCGTATCTTGAGCTTTATTCAGTATGTATACCGTTTAGGTTTACGAGTATGTCAACTTGATAGATTATAATAAATAATTTTGAGTACTTATCTATGACGACTGGAATAGTCTATTGGTAACATTCTTGACTTCTACTCGGTGGTTTCAGATTCGATTTCCGATTGTACTAAAAAAAAAGATGCCAGTCTGGTAAAAATAGGTCGTCTGGTAAAAATTTCCCTTTAAAGTACTGTTTTACATAGCGCCCTGTTTTGAGATCAAAATTTCCTTAAAGCGTTCTCATTCGGGATTCAAACCCACTATTATTAAAGTAACCACGTCTTACAGCTATAGCAACGCCCGAGCGAATAATGCCTTCTTCCTAATGTCATGTCAGGTCCCCTCAACGTTGACTATCACTTGAGAGTAGGCATCTTTGTCCCCGGAAGCCCGAAAAAGATCCCCAACGCTCCTTATACCAGTCCAATCACGTATATTGCGGAGCCAAGAGATTTGCCTCCTGCCAACACCTCTTCGACCCTCTATTCTGCCTTGAATGATCAGGTGCAGTAATTTGTACTTTGCTCCTCTAAGTACATGACCCAAATAGGACACCTTTCAGATTTTAATATTAGTCAGCAACTCTCTATCAACTTTGCCTCTTTGAAGAACCCTTGTGTTGCTGACCATATCCGTCCAGGGTATACGTAGTATTCTCCGGTGTATCCACATTTCGAATGCTTCCAATCGGTTCATATAATACTACCAACTTTGAGGGTCAATGATTCCACTAATGTAATAACACTGACCAAACGTAGTATTTGACTAACCGTTGTCGAAGTTTCAAGTTTAGATTATCATCGCAGAATACGCTTATAATTTTATTAAAAGCCGTACGAGATGAATAATGCCTAACACTTCTTTATGTACAGTATAACTTTGTGGAAATATTGCCATGTGGTGGTAATCTCTTATAAACATATTCGAACGTGTTAAGCGGATAATGAAATCAATACTCCGTGCCTACTCCAGAGGCTCTAAGCCCAGAGACTTGCTTATTGGAGCCGAAGACAATAATGTCTCCAGGCCAAGCTCTCCGATATGTCCGTAAAACTAATTCGGAATTTTGAAGGGTACCATTTGAAAAAAAATATATATTATCTATTGCGGCACGACTATATATGAAAATAAGATGAAAAATATACTTTATTTGACACAAACGAGAATCCCATTTAAAAGCGTATAAATACGGGTTTGGTTAAGTTGGTTTCAAAACATTCCATTTCGTGCCAAATCCCATAAAAACACAGAGTTTTTTTGGGTGAATACCACGCAATACTGAGTAAAGCCCATTCAAAAGGCCGGCAATGTGGGACGCCTGCCAAAATTTACGAACACTAGGGAATGAAACTGAATCATGGAATATACGTTTTATGTACTCGTATAATAATAATAATAATAACCCAAATCAATCCGGAGCGCTCTGAAGTTTGTTCAAAGTGAAAAACGTTTTTAACCCAAACAAAGTCGTCGCTCCAATATCACATTTTTGTTGATAATAATTTAGATACTTCTGATTTGTAAAAACTCTTTTTATCAATTTCTTAAATAAAATGAGACTCGCGCTTTAATTATTTAATTTAAAAAAAATCCACGTTCTGATTTAGGGGAATCGAAGCAAATCTCCATATTTGGAAGTAAAGAGTCTTGTCAATTTAAAATGTTCCCGTTCTTAACACCTACATAATTCATTGTGTGTATGATTTTAAAATAAAGTTTGTTTCATGGATTCACTTTCACGCTTGAGAATTTGTAAATAAAGGTTACAGGGAAAAGAGATTTCCAAAGGGAAATGGGCTCATTTTGGAGGCTGTATATTTAAACATTGCCGAAGCCATTCCCTCGAGTATTCTCTCTTTCACTAGTGTAATTCTTGTGGAAAAAAACTGAAAACTTGAAATCCTATCGACAAAGTAATGAAATTGGGACGTTACTTAAAATAAAATTTGGAAATTCACATTAGTCATAATTTTTACTACTGTTTTGGTAACGTGCATTTAGATTTAACTGAATATCTTCATTCCTGGGGTGCGTTTATAATGAATTAAGATTTAACAAAGATAAGGGATTACAAACTTATATCTTACGAAGAATACTGATTCGGCGAGTGTAATATAATACAACACATTAAGAAATTCAATTTAAAAAAATTGTTTACCTCACGTCATCGTTATAAAAATTATGTAAAATATTACTAAATAATACATTGTAAATATCAGTGTTGTGGTTAAATAATTCACATAGTTAGAATTCGATATCTGATGGTTCCCTGACTCATGATACTCGCTTTTTGTGATGCTCGCGGTTAGTTGCTAACCAATATAAGTTTTGCAAACTCTTTTAGAGTGGCAAGTGTAACAAAATAATGATTCGAACGCTTTTCAATTGGCGTGTGTTGCAGAATAACTGCGTAAACGCTTTTCGTGGGGCATGTGTTACCGAGTAACGGTGTATGGAAACGTTTTTCGAGTGGTACATACTACCTTGATCAAAAATTTTTAGGACCGGCCACCGTGGGGCGCTGTCAGTCACCCGATTGGAATTCTTTTTTTTTTGGTAGGTTATCACATCTATCATTGACACTTCCCTCTAAATTTCAGCGTCATATTTTGACATTTGTATAAGTTACACTGTACTGATTACATCTACCTTTGTGCGTGTTTTCGATTTTTTACAAGTTTGAAAATTGCATCAACGAGTTTGCATTACATTTTGTGTCAAAAACGGATTTAACGGTCCGCAGACCTTGGAAACGTTGGAGAAGTGTTTTTTGGTGGCACGAACGCTTCAGAAGTGGTCGTGAGTCGGTCGAGGATGACGAACGCAATGGCAGTCGAAAACCGATGAAAACATCGATAAAATCAAAGAAATGTTGGCCGAAAACCACAAATTGACCATCAGAGAGCTGGCAGAGGACTTGAACATCGCTTATGGATCCACTCAAGACATTTTGGTTAGTAATTTGGGCCTCAGACGTGTCGCTGCAAAACTGGTGCCGAAATACCTCAATTTTATGCAAAAAAAGGACCGCGTTGAAATCGCGAAAGACATGATTTCCATGAGTTTTTGACCAAAAACAACACGATTACATCCATCAGCCTTTGAATTCACCTGATCTGGCTTCCTGTGACTTTTTCCTGTTCAACCGACTTAAAAAACCGCTTCGCGGAACGCGTTACAGCACCCGAGAGGATGTCATGAAAAAATTGATGACGGCTCTGATGGACATACCGAAAATTAAGTACCAGCGGTGTTTCGAGGATTGGATCAAGCGCTGGCGTAAGTCGTAAGCGCAGTCGATGGGGAGTACTTTGAAGGGGACCATATTGATTTTGATGAATAAACTTGTATTTTAGATTTTATTAATAAAGTCCTAAAGCTTTTCGATCAAGGTAGTATTATCGAGTAACGATGTAACTGTATTTTACACGAGTCGAGTGTATTACAGAATAGCGGAGTGAATGCTTTTGAAGTGGCTTGAGTTACAGAATACAGGTGTGGATTTTTTTTAAAGTAAGGTGTATCCGTAGAATAACAATGTTAACAATTTAAGGGTAGCCAATCCACCATCAGTATACTTTAGAGGGAGTGGCAATAAACAGAGTTTCTGAATTCAAAGATTTGGGCGTAACCTTTGATGTCGGACTCACGTTCGTTAACCATGTCTCACGTTTGATATCGGACTGTTACAAACTACTCGGTTTTATAATGAGAATATCAAGAGAATTTAACAGTACCGATATCCTTCGAAATTTATATAATTATCTAATAAGAACCAAATTAGAATATGCATCTACAGTTTGGGCTTCTTATCAGCTCAAATATAAAAACAATATCGAACAAATACAAAATTCCTCAGATATCTATGGTACAGAACAAAGGGCGATTACCCAAAACATGCTCACCATCTCAAACTTCTCACGGTGTATAACTATAGAAGCCTCGGAACAAGAAGGCAAGAATCCATTGTGATATTCATACTTAAAGTTTTTCAAGGTGGCTTTAACTATCTCGCGATTCTAGAAGCACTAAATTTATATGTACCAAATAAATATAGCCGTGCAAGGAATCACCCTCTGTTCTACATACCAACTTACATAACGAATATCATGGCTAAACACCCAGTCACGCGTGGTAAAGAGATATTGAACCAACTGAATGGCACTGTTGATACATTCTCGGCACCACCTAGCAGTATAAGAATCGTGGCTGATATTCTTCCTAACGAATAAGCTAACGCTAGAAGCAGACCCTCTTTGTGCAACAGGAAAAATCCGTGCAAAGTGGATAAAAAAGTGTTACATAATAACGGTGTAAACGCATTTAGTGGTACAAATTAACATGTGCTAAAAATAACGGTATGTAAGACATTATTTTTAAACATTGAACACTAACCCTTTGAGGACAAACAAAACAAAACCCTATTTAAATTAAATATTTACCCATTGAAAATTGCGTGTTTTTATTGGTGAAATCCTTTCGAAGCCCTCCCTCCCTACCCCTAAATACAGCTATAAATATCTTAGCGCTGTGTAGCGGAGCACAGTCGAGGCGGATCATTGATCCGGTGTTACGTAACGTAACTGTTTTCCTTCTGATCTATGGAATATATTCGCTTTAGTCTATAAAGACCTAGGTTAACAACACAAGTACGCTTTTTAGGTATATGATATATCGGCCATTACGTATTAACGGGCGGGACGTTAAGGGATTCTAGAACCTTTTCCCTTTAGTTAGAATATAGAAGGATATCTAACTCCATTTTATCTTTCAAATCTATATCTACTAAGATATGTTCTTTTGCAGAGGAGTTGAATAACTTTTAGCTCTATTTTTTTTATCTGATTAATTGATTGTTCTAAATCGATCCACTAGGGTAGATTATTATGATAAAGTTTTTGCTGGTCCTGTGGCATGGAACGTTCTATCTTTTAGTGTTCGAGATATGGGTGCCGTATGCAGCTTTAGGAAGCCCTTGAACATAATCCTGTTTGGAAGGTCTTATCAAAATTTATGACGTTATGTAAACAGTACATACATACACTACACTGTATGTAAAGTTGAAGGTGTTATTATCACATATTAGAAGATCTACAAAGGTTTCTTTGTAGTTCATCTTCCCAAAGAAAGTTTTATGCGATTTTTTTTACTAAATATGTTTTTCTGAACATTTGCAGTTGCGAGTAAATACCCAATCTAATGGTTGCAGTTACTAACTTCCTATCCTTATAATTATCTTATATATTGTACATTAATTTTGTAATATTTTAAATCCATCATGAATAGTAGGCGCAAGTACTGAGTTGGATCGCCCTTAAGCCTTCCTTTCCTGTGATGTATATCTCTATAAATATAATAAATACTGACCTCAAATTTTATGGTCTTAATCCGTTATACATTTAAGCATTGAATGAAAAAATAATATTAATAATTTAGCGGTATGTGCTTGAAGGACACGCTGACGATTTTGATTGTTTGGTATTTAAATAAAATACGTCAATTAGCAATGCGGAAAGAGAGAGTGAATGAATCGATGAATAATAAATAATAATTAATGATTAATGATGCTTTTTTATCGGTAAGTGGGTATTTATACATTTCAGAATGGGCGCGGGAGTGCACCCGCAATCTATTTTTATCTCGCTTCTGTGCGTGCAGAAATGGTCGATTGAAATATTGCAGACATCGCAAATAATATTGTGGGTAGACAATTTGTTGGCGAAAACGGCGAGACAGCGTGGTGCGTTCTCTTTCTACTGTGGAATGTATCGTAAATAGTATTTGTGGGTAAACAATTTCAATGTTTTGGTATGCGACCTTTGGACATATCCAAAGGTCGTTTCGTCGGTCGTTGACCGTGTGTGTTGACAATATTCAGCGACGACAGTAGTTCCTACAATAATAATTAGCACTTATCGGCCACATCAGATATTTTGTGAAAATTGGGAATAAATTCACCAATACAATCAAACGTGTGCCAGTGTGTGACGTAGGTATATTTATTAAAAAAAAAACACCATGGGTGAGGAAGCGACGCTATTCGCGTCTCACTCTCCCTTTACTTCGGTATATGGGAACGTAAGAAATAGAATCTCAGTTCGCTCGCTTCTCTCTCTTCAGTAGCTTTTGGGCAGATATTTGAGGTGGTCGCATCGCCCGTTTTGTGAACGTCGGCTAATGTTTTTTTACATGTTTTCAGCAATTAAATTTCAATTATTATCACTTTTGACTTCAAATTTAATTAATTAAAGCGATTGGCTATAAATATTCTTCTTTTTCTGATTTCAAATCGCGTATTGAATACACAGCACTGGAACGCGCGGATTTTTTTAGCACAGGAAGGGAAAGGTTAAAGAGAGCTTGCTCTCTAAACGGCGCCGTATAAAATATATTTTAATTTATTTAAGGTATTTTTCAGATTTTATAATTAAAACTGCATTTATGGATATTGTTTTTTTTTAGAACAGGATTTAGGTGAGAGGATAAAAAATAATTAAAAATACTCCAGTTAAACGAAATGATTGCTATCTTTTTAATATTATAAATCAATAATCACACTTTAAATTATAATTACATGAACCAATTTAATTTTCTGAATAATTCCATGTCAGGATGCATGCTTGTTGGTGACATCCTTGATACTGTTTCCTTCTAAAATAACTTCGTGGCATTACAAATTAATCGAGCCCAGTTTAATATCCCTTCCCTTACGGTGATAAAAATAATACTCGTGCTCCGGTGTTGGGTAGTGAGTACGCAATAAAAAATTTGCGATTTTAAATCGGAAAAATAAGAACATTCGTAGATAATCCCCTTAATTAATTATAATTGAAGTTAAAAATTATAATAATTGAGATTTATTTGCTGAAAACATTAAAAAACCATCTGGCAACGCTCACGGAACGGGCGTACGTCTAACCTATTTGCAAGCCTAGAAGCTACTAGTGGCGCGGAACGTCAGTCGCATACCCCGGAGCTTACGCTTATGCTTGCGACGTTGAGACAATTCAGCTCCTCGCAATTCAGTCTAGTATGCAAGAGTGAGATGCGAATATAGTGTCGCGCTTCCCGCATACTATTCACCTATCGTCAAGACGAGGCACTCGCAGCGTTTAAATGCGAATTTGTTTTCGATCTTTACAAAACACCTCGATGTAGTCGATAAATTCTGATTATTATTAATATTATTTTTTAAATCAATGCGTAAATATATTATGGAGGAATACGTAAAATCTTAACCTTGTATTTATTATATTTATAGAGATATTGATGGTTATTAGAAGCAACGTGTAGAAGATACCCAACACAAGGAAGGAAAGGATATTTACTGGAGTAGAATCTAAATTTGAAGAAAATGGGTCCGCGGGCCGTAGTTTATCCGGCCTGGTCCATTCTTTTCTGACTTACTTTTTTACGTCATGTTAATATTGTCATTTTTATACTTTTTGTGACCTTTTCAAATGTTATACGAGTATTTACGGGAACATTAAATTTTAAATAATTTTTGTTAATGTTTTATTCATCTAACAAGTAAAATATGATTTGAATATTTTACCCATATATTTTATATCTTCCGATCTCTATGACCTAGTTGCGAAATCTCTGTCTCCCAGCCTGAAGATTGTGGGTTCAATTTCCGTTAGACTCCACATTTTTAATAATGATTTTAGTATGGTTTTCATTCAAGGTCTTGTTTTCTTTTCTTTCGGTTGGTTAGAAGCAATTGCCACTTGGTAATTACTCCCAAAATTGTACTGTAAACAAAGAAAGTGTAATAAAAAAATTAGGCTATAATTATCAATGCCTATTTATATTCAAAGTGCAAATTACAATATATATCACACAAAAATAAATGTTAGTTTTTCTTTAATAAAAAAAAAGAATATGCTACTTGACAAAAGAAAACCTTCCAGTTTACATAAATACATATAAACAATCACACCGTTTCCTTTTTGGGGCCGTTTTGTCGAAAAATAATAGATATGGGTTTTAACTATTGTTTCTTAACTCGCTATGGGGTAGTTTATACCCGAAACAAAAAATCAATGTATTGTATTTTCTTTTGTGGTTGGTGAAAAATCAATATTTTTTTTAATATTATCATTTTCAATGTTGCGTAAACTGAAATCAATTAGTTATCGATTTGCAAAACCATTGTATACTTTTAAGGGTGTGTTGCTAAAAGGCATCTATCGGAGAATGCTCGCACTAAAACGCCACCGTTACTCTGTGAAGGGGGAAAATTGTAGGTTAAATGAGCATGGCGGGTGTGACTTTACCGGTTGGGCAAACAGAAATGCGGAGAGTAACGCCAGTGTAGTGGGCGGCGGGGAAACTGCCAACTAAGCGACCTGCCCTTAGATAATATACAACTTTAAATCTGGATCGAAATTAGCTTACGTTGATTTTCTTATCATGGTTACATATTTTCTATTTTTTAAGATCGTTAGTGCGATGAAATTAAATTTTATAAATAGAACGTCCGAGTCAATTAAAAATATGTTAATTCTCTAATATCCGAACTTGTATTTTTGTGGAAAAAACGTTAATTAAAAATCATTTAAATTTACATTGTCCAAATAACTTGTTTTTTTTTGTGAATATTTAAATACATTTTGTAAACTAAGTATACAAAATGTAATTATATTAGGACGTATGTGAGTAATCAGGTATAAGAAGCGTTGGGGATCTTTTTCGGGCTGTCAGGGACAAATATGCCTATTTTCAGGTGATAGTCAACGTTGGTGAGACCTGACATGACACTAGAAAGAAGAAGTATGTGAGCAAAAGCTACGAAGAAGGGTGTAAAAAGCACGTTGATGAGGTTTGGGCATTTCGAGCGAATGTGAGTGAACGAGATACCAACTAAACAAATATATAGTATAAAGTAAGCATATTTTTTTGTTACATACTTGGTTGACGCATATAAGCTCAAATCATAAGTGTAGTGCATCTGTGTAGTGTTCATATATTGGGTGTTAACATAAGTTGTGTCCGTGTTTTTTCAAATGAAGAGAACAAGAGGACACAACAAAAAAAATTACAACAAATTAGTCAATAATGTATTATCCTTCGTTATTTTACAGCAAATTAGTCAATATTGTATTCACCTTCATTATTTACATTACAACTTCTTGCCAACGTTCCACAAGTTTTTCAATGTCTGTGCGATAAAAACCATCCGGTCTTGACTCGAGGAATTCGTCCAACCATGTCCGCAATTACCGTCTTTGAAACGCAAAAACCATCGACGAGCTGTCATTTCATTCATAGCATCTTCACCGTACACTTCGCAAATATCGCGAGCAGCTTTCTTCTCTCGATTGAACGCGAACAGAAGGAGGGGTCGTAAATGCTCACTTTCGTTTACTTGACATTCCATTTTGAAGTCTTGTAATCAAATAAAATAATATATGTAACGTAAAAGCAAACAAAACATCTTGTAGAGCTGAAAATTTTCTTTCGAATGACGTATAACCTTTACCATTTTACCTTTGGTGTTCATTTTTAAATTTGGAAAAAAACGGACGCAACTTATGTTAACACCTAATATAATATAATCAATCATACATTTCGATAACACCTCCCAAAAAGGATTGTCTCCAAGTGCTTCCTAAAGCTACTCACGTTACTCATATCTTTAACAATTTGAGGTAGACCTTTCCACCCCACAGGACTAGCAACTTACATATTTATTTAAAAATATATTTTGTATATTAAAATAAAAGTTAACACAAAAAAAATATTTATTAAGCGCGTGTGCAAACCATGTGCTCAATATTTGTTTACGTCGAACGAAAGCCTAGTTTGAGTAAAACCAACGTAGATGATCGAGTGCTATATGAAAATGAACGAGGCTGTTGTTCAAAGTTTGGGGAATATGAAAGCGTAAAACATGTACGAGTATACAGCCTTCGCTTGAAAGCTTTAGAAGTCTGATATAATTGCTGCGACTCAATGCAATGCACCGAGTGTTATTAAAAAAATGCCCCCCGAACTAACCAATATGACAAGTAGAGAACTGTAAGTATTTATATTTTTCCAAAGCAAACTTTGCTGTCCATGACGTGCTTTGGAATCAGATGTCAACCAACATGAGACTTATTCCATCGTTGGTATATTTCAAACAGCGACTCAAAAAATATTATATTTGCTTTCAATGACGTAGTGTGTTTCCTATTTCCCTGATTATCTTTATTTCCTATTTCCTGGCCAACGAGAAAATTGTAATATAAAAATTGTTCGTGTTTTGAAAAAAAAAAGGATTCGTGTCTTGTTTTTCTTTTATAATTCTGTTTTATCATTTTATTTTCATTGTACATATAAAGCTTTAATGCAAACTTTACGCACAACACCGATAATTAAATTGTTATATAATTTTAAAAGTTGGTTAAAAAAGATTGATTTTTGGTAATACAGTGAAACCCCGTTTTTACGTTTTTGAAGGGACTGATAAAAAAAAACGTAATTGGAGGGAAACCATAGATTCGAGGCTAGAAAAAAAATTGAAAATTATTTTTTATTTAGATAATCACGCAAATCGGAAAACTTTTTTCAATCGATTCGCGATGTTGTAATGGGTATCCCCAAATCACGCGCGAGCGAAACACGTGAACAATAGTGTTTATTCACTTTTTCGACAATTTTTCTTTTTTCTTGAATCGATAATGTCTTTCTTTGCTGAGACATTATTTGAAGGGATTCAACGAAAAATGAAAATAAATTTAAAAAAATTAAATTGACATACGAAATACACGACAATTGACAATTGAAATTGTATGTACACGACTGACACGTTTAAAGCACAGATTGACCAAAATATCATACAGTCTGCCTGCCTCTGGTTCGCTTAATTTCCCACCAATTGCATCGTATTACACGACTCGTGTAACCTTGACCATGAGCGTTGCAGGTGCAGGTGCACACGTGTCTATAAATAGAAAAAAACATATATCTGCTTCCTAATATTAATTTCAAATATTTTAAATCGTTGGGCATTTAATTAAATATGTTTATAGATTGATTTGCATTTTTAATATTTCAAACGTAAATTGCGGGAAATAAAAACGTAAAAGCGGGTACTCAATGTACTAAAATTGAACGCAAATAGCGGGAAAGCGTGAATTCCGGGCACGTAAAAACGGGGTTTCACTGTAATTGTACATTGAAGTGTTTAAATAAATTATTAACATTATAATTGAGTGTATTATGTGACAATGAAAGATAAAACAGTAACAAAGCAACACATCAATAATCATATAAGTCAAAATTGGCACTAAAATACTGTTGTGGACTATCATCTTGGCATATTTTAATAAAATCTGGAGTGACACCTGAATAAAATAAATATTCTTCTATTGCAGGATTTCTCAACCTTTGGGTCGCGACCCAATATTGAGTCGATTTGCATATTTAGTGGGTCACGAAATATTTTGAACGAAAATAATAATTTTGTGATAATAAAATACGGTCGTTACAAATGTATGAAAACTATTAAACTCATTGTGCGACTCAACACAAATTTTTTTTCGTTACAGTTTTTAAAAAAGCGCCAAGTATTTATTTATACGTATTCTGGTTGAAGAAAAAAACGGGAAGCTGTCATTAGTAAACGAAGTACTGAACGTCCTACTGCCTTTTGCATTTTCACAACATTTTCGTACATGTGCGAGTCCGAGATTTCAACTTAAACTATTATACAATAAAAACCAAATTGTGAAGCAGGGCAGCCTGAAGAATACCCATGGTGAAACTTGTCCAATATAACACCAACATATATCATGAACTTTCAAAACTTATTCAAAGCCAAGGTTCAAACTAATAAGACATATTGTTGTTACCAATATAAGTACAGGCGGCCCTCAACTTTTGCACATAATTGGTTCCTGAAAATTGTGAAGCAGGGCAGCCTGAAGAATATCCATGGTGAAGCTTGTCCAATATAACACCAACATATATGATGAACTTTCAAAACTTATTCAAAGCCAAGGTTCAAACTAATAAGACATATTGTTGTTACCAATATAAGTACAAGCGGCCCTCAACTTTTGCACATAATTGGTTCCTGAAAATGTGTGCGAATGTTGAATGTTCGAAAGTAGAGGGATGTAAAAAAACATCAAAAATTGTATTTTAAAATATTTATTTATCAATAATATATAAAAGTCTTGACGATTTTATCAGCTTCTTCTTCCTCACTTTCATTGTGTATTTCATTTAACTCTTGTTGCTCAATTAAGTATTTATTTGGCAAAGGTACTGAGTGGGATTCAATCAACTCATTAACATCTTCGTTGTTGACGTCCAAGTTTAGTTCATTCATTAGGCTAACTATTTCATCTGTGATAGTTTCCGGAGTTTCTTCAGGATTTATAAAGCCACTCATCATTTGTGTGCATAATTGTTTCCAGGAATCGTTCATTGTTGACTCTTTTATTTCAGCCCACGAGTCTCCAATATTGTTTATTGCGTTCCATTTATTATAGTTCTTCTAAAAAAGTGGGAGCGACTGCATGGAAGCGAACAATTTTAGCTTTATCGACTAAAATCTTTAAAAAAATATATTTTGAAATGTGGGAAATAGGGAATCGTGCGAAAGTCGAGGGTCGCCTGTGCTGTATTTTGCATTATTGAAATTGATTTCAATGTTGTTTGTATGAGTATGTGTTATTTTATTTAACTTTTATTGAGCTGCGAAACATAACTACGAGTATTACCCTAATCTGGGCCACGGCTCAAAAAGGTTAAGAAACCCTGTTCTACTGTCAAGTGCTTTATTTTATAACGTAAATATTATTGATTCCCAGAACTTTTGGGCAACACCTTGGATAAGTATTATCAGGTAGGATTTTAAAGAGTTTAGGTTAAGGTAGGCATCTAGCAAGTAGGCTTTGATGCTCGGAACGGTAGCAATGGTGGCGCAGTCAGCCATGACGTTTGAAAGGTCATGTCTCCGCTGGGTAGTGAGGGCTCAAGGCTCGGTTTAAAGTCTAGCGGAGGGGATTGGGTGGTGCGTGTTGCCATTTGATTTATGATAAGACTTGAGGCGCGGCTCAGTTCCACCCTTGACAACACTCCAGAAATAGGAGCACGCTGACAGATCGATGGGTGGTTGGTGTTGATCGCTCATTATTCAGTATATTTCTTATTTATTTAGGACACATTACAAAACAAATTTATAGTGTAAATGTGAATAGAAGGTGGGGTAGACGAAGACCAAAGAAAGAATGGCTGGAATAAGTGTATGCTATTTTTAACCCTTCCTGTCATGTGATGTGTAACTAGTTATACATTGCTTCTAAATACTTTATAAATATAAGTAATACTGGTTTCAGATTTTAGGTATTCTTCCGTAATACATTTACGCATTGAATGAAAAAATAATATTAATAATAATTAGAACTTATCGGCCACATCAGAGATATTTTGTGAAAATCGGGAATAAATTCACCAATACAATCAAACTTGTGCCAGTGTGCGACGTAGGTGTATTCATTCTAAAAAAACCAGTATGGGTGAGGAAGCGACGCTATTAACGTCTCACTTTCACTCTTCTTTGGTATATGGGAACGCAAGAAATAGAATCTCAGTTCGCTCGCATGACTCGTTCAGTAGCCAGCGTGCTTTCGTTCGAGGTGGTCGTTTCGCCCGTTTTGTGAACGTCGTCCGATGTTTTTTCCATGTTTTCAGCAATTAAATTCAAATTATTATCACTGTTGACTTCAAATTTAATTAATTTAAGCGATTGGCTATGAATATTCTTATTTTTTCGATTATAAATCGCTCATTTTTACATGTATATTGATGTGTATTGAATACACAACACCGGAATGGGCGGATTTTTTTAGCACAGGAATGGAAAGGTTAAATAATAAAATGTTAAGTCAGATAAATCAAAGGAGCTGTGTATGGGTGTAGAAAAGGAGAAAGATGTGTGTTGCGATACATAAGTATTCTGTCACTCTCTCCTCAATGTCTACTCCAACAGGGAGATAGCGTAATGGTATGTACGTATTGTTACATTATATATCACACAACTTTATATTAACCAAATCACAAAGTTAGTCATTTACCAAAAACAACGAAAGTCAGAAGAAAAAAGGAAAGAGAACAGAAACACAATGATGAGTCTGGATTCAAAATAAAAGTACTATTTCAATCTTCTACCCGTGCGGGTAGATATAAAATCCTGATTCCGGTTTGACGATTATTTTCCACCGGGAGATTGTCAAAATAAATAAAAATAACTCAGTCTATTGTTTCTCTACCGACAGTAGTGTTTCATATACGAGTACGTACGATGATGGACTGTGACTGGTAAGCTAAGCCTACTTCAATGATACTTGACTCAAAGCTGGATTATTGCCGGCGAAGATAATGTTGTCTACCGGTTAATCCCCGAAAGATGTGTATTTTACAGAGAAGTGAGTCTGCAGCGGTGGCTGGTCCCGAGATGCGCTGGTGCGCTGAGCACCAACGCACCTCGAGACGCGAATATGAAACATTGCTGTCTCACGGTTTACTGTATGTCTCTGTCTGCCCAATATGAATCTGCGTTTCCATCCGGTGCGTATTGGAGATCGCTTCGGTAGTATTGACAAACTTGGCCGGTCAATATAAAAGGAATATTTTTTTAAATTATACTACAAATTTTTAGAATTTTCATTTAAATAAAAATACTCGTACTATTTGTCAGTATTCTTACACATATTTAATCTATACAAATATTTAACATTTTTGGAAGTCATGTTTGCGAATATATAATTTAATTATTGCGAATTATTTCTCCGGTTCAGCGCACCAACGCACCTCCAGACCAGCCGCCGCTGGTGAGGACGTCTTTTCTTTCTGCCTAGCTCACTAGATACATGGCTGATTATGATTTACAAGTACGAGTACTTGTTCGTGATATATGAATAATTCAATCGGAAATTTCGGAAAATATTGAAAACATGAGCGCGGTCATTGTTATATTGTATTGTATTGAAAACATGAGCGCAGTCATTGTTATATTGTATTCTATTGAAAACATGTGCGCGGTCATTGTTATATTATATTGTATTGAAAACATGAGCGCGGTCATTTTTTATATTGTATTGTATTGAAAACATGAGCGCGGTCATTGTTATATTATATTGTATTGAAAACATGAGCGCGGTCATTTTTTATATTGTATTGTATTGAAAACATGAGCGCGGTCATTGTTATATTGTATTGAAAACATGAGAGCGGTCATTTTTTATATTGTATTGTATTGAAAACATGAGCGCGGTCATTGTTATATTATATTGTATTGAAAACATGAGCTCGGTCATTTTTTATATTGTATTGTATTGAAAACATGAGCGCGGTCATTGTTATATTATATTGTATTGAAAACATGAGCGCGGTCATTTTTTATATTGTATTGTATTGAAAACATGTGCGCGGTCATTGTTATATTATATTGTATTAAAAACATGAGCGCGGTCATTGTTATATTATATTGTATTGAAAACATGAGCGCGGTCATTTTTTATATTATATTGTATTGAAAACATGAGCGCGGTCATTGTTATATGATATTGTATTGAAAACATGAGCGCGGTCATTTTTTATATTGTATTGTATTGAAAACATGAGCGCGGTCATTGTTATATTGTATTCTATTGAAAACATGTGCGCGGTCATTGTTATATTATATTGTATTGAAAACATGAGCGCGGTCATTTTTTATATTGTATTGTATTGAAAAAATGAGCGCGGTCATTGTTATATAATATTGTATTGAAAACATGAGCGCGGTCATTTTTTATATTGTATTGTATTGAAAACATGAGCGCGGTCATTGTTATATTGTATTATATTGAAAACATGAGCGCGGTCATTGTTATATTGTATTCTATTGAAAACATGTGCGCGGTCATTGTTATATTATATTGTATTGAAAACATGAGCGCGGTCATTTTTTACATTGTATTGTATTGAAAACATGAGCGCGGTCATTGTTATATTATATTGTATTGAAAACATGAGCGCGGTCATTTTTTATATTGTATTGTATTGAAAACATGAGCGCGGTCGTTGTTATATTGTATTTTATTGAAAACATGAGCGCGGTCATTGTTATATTGTATTTTATTGAAAACATGAGCGCGGTCATTGTTATATTGTATTCTATTGAAAACATGAGCGTGGTCATTGTTATATTGTATTTTATTGAGAACATGAGCGCGGTCATTGTTATATTGTATTCTATTGAAAACATGAGCGTGGTCATTGTTATATTGTATTTTATTGAAAACATGAGCGCGGTCATTGTTATATTATATTGTATTGAAAACATGAGCGCGGTCATTTTTTATATTGTATTGTATTGAAAACATGAGCGCGGTCGTTGTTATATTGTATTTTATTGAAAACATGAGCGCGGTCATTTTTTATATTGTATTGTATTGAAAACATGAGCGCGGTCATTGTTATATTGTATTCTATTGAAAACATGTGCGCGGTCATTGTTATATTATATTGTATTGAAAACATGATCGCGGTCATTTTTTATATTGTATTGTATTGAAAAAATGAGCGCGGTCATTGTTATATTGTATTTTATTGAAAACATGAGCGCGGTCATTGTCATATTGTATTGTATTGAAAACATGAGCGCGGTCATTGTTATATTGTATTTTATTGAAATATGAGCGCGGTCATTGTTATATTGTATTCTATTGAAAACATGAGCGCGGTCATTGTTATATTATATTGTATTGAAAACATGTGCGCGGTCATTGTTATATTATATTGTATTGAAAACATGAGCGCAGTCATTGTTATATTGTATTCTATTGAAAACATGTGCGCGGTCATTGTTATATTATGTTGTATTGAAAACATGAGCGCGGTCATTTTTTATATTGTATTGTATTGAAAACATGAGCGCGGTCGTTGTTATATTGTATTTTATTGAAAACATGAGCGCGGTCATTGTTATATTGTATTTTATTGAGAACATGAGCGCGGTCATTGTTATATTGTATTCTATTGAAAACATGAGCGTGGTCATTGTTATATTGTATTTTATTGAAAACATGAGCGCGGTCATTGTTATATTATATTGTATTGAAAACATGAGCGCGGTCATTTTTTATATTGTATTGTATTGAAAACATGAGCGCGGTCGTTGTTATATTGTATTTTATTGAAAACATGAGCGCGGTCATTGTTATATTGTATTTTATTGAAAACATGAGCGCGGTCATTGTTATATTGTATTCTATTGAAAACATGAGCGTGGTCATTGTTATATTGTATTTTATTGAAAACATGAGCGCGGTCATTTTTTATATTGTATTGTATTGAAAACATGAGCGCGGTCATTGTTATATTGTATTCTATTGAAAACATGTGCGCGGTCATTGTTATATTATATTGTATTGAAAACATGAGCGCGGTCATTTTTTATATTGTATTGTATTGAAAAAATGAGCGCGGTCATTCTTATATAATATTGTATTGAAAACATGAGCGCGGTCATTTTTTATATTGTATTGTATTGAAAACATGAGCGCGGTCATTGTTATATTGTATTTTATTGAAAACATGAGCGCGGTCATTGTCATATTGTATTGTATTGAAAACATGAGCGCGGTCATTGTTATATTGTATTTTATTGAAAACATGAGCGCGGTCATTGTCATATTGTATTGTATTGAAAACATGAGCGCGGTCATTGTTATATTGTATTTTATTGAAATATGAGCGCGGTCATTGTTATATTGTATTCTAATGAAAACATGAGCGCGGTCATTGTTATATTATATTGTATTGAAAACATGAGCGCGGTAATTTTTTATATTGTATTGTATTGAAAACATGAGCGCGGTCATTGTCATATTGTATTGTATTGAAAACATGAGCGCGGTCATTGTTATATTGTATTGTATTGAAAACATGAGCGCCGTCATTGTTATATTGTATTCTATTGAAAACATGAGCGCGGTCATTTTTATATTGTATTTTATTGAAAACATGAGCGCGGTCATTGTTATATTGTATTTTATTTCACTGTCGTTGTACTATATATCTTTCAGCCTGGAGGGTTTACTGTCATGTGAAAATATTTTCCAGCCAACCAAAAACATGTTAATCTGGGTTCCAGCGGTAATCGAACCCACATTCCCTGAGATGGTAGACAGGTGTTTTATAAGGTTACGGAGGTTGTCTCCATTAGATTAGGAAAAAATCTCTACCATCCCACTAATGGAAGAGACAAAAACTTCTTCTACCACTACCGCTTCCTTTCAGCTTTGAGTACGCGGAGGCAACAAATTCTCTCAACACAAACTGATCGACTATTTACCATGTCAACATATGTTATGTATATGTTCTAATAAAATACTGAAATGTTGAAGAAATGTGTGCATTGAGAAGAATACACAGGGGGGACAATGTAACAAAGGATACAACATTAAGTGATGAGGAATACGTTTGAATTTAAGGCAGATGTATTTAGTAAGATGAAAAGATTCCTCTGAAATGGTTTGGGCATATAAAACGAATAAATGATTAAATACTAACAAACCAAATATGAAATGTGAGTTAGGACATGAGAGAGGGATACCGAGAAGTGTGGTTGAACCAAATTAATGATATTTCGATAGAAAGAAACGTACAAGTCGTAGGAGTTGTATGAGAAGGTGTATGAACGAAAAAGACAATAACGATGTGTGTCGAGATAGAAAAGTCTTTCGTTTTGTTTTATCTGCATACCCCATCAAAGAAACGGCATGATGGTAAATGTGTATGTGAGTTTTCTTAAAATACTAACCAGAATCGTAAAAAAACGGTTGTTATAGATTAATTGAACACGGAGTTAGCATGTTTGCAAGGAGCACGCGATACTTCTGTAAACCATGTCGTTGCTTCCAGTCACGCCTTGTTAGCCCTAATCACGCCTAGTCACTCCCAGTCACTCCTACTGACGCTCCTTTTACATGATGATATACTAAATTAACCATGATTTAGTCCAAGGTTTGTCATTGAGAACAGTCATTACAAATACCCGTAATTTGACCGTTTGTTCATTTTTTTTTCAATTCAAACGTAACCCTAAGATAGAATAAATTTATATAGGGGCTCACATATTTTTTTTACCTATATACTCATAGGTAAAATTGCAAGTCAGGTGCTTTTCGGGAACTTCACCAGAATTCCCTATAAAGGTGGGGGTACAACAAGGATCGGTACTCAGTCCGCTACTGTTCATCTTAGTCATGGACTATTTAACTAACCAGGAAATGAACAGTCTTCTAAAGATCCTACTATTTGCAGACCTACTATTCGTATTAATAAGTGAAAAACATGAAGACCTGCAAAATAGTCTAGAAAGGTGGAGAGGAATCTTGGAGGACAGTGAATTGAGACTGAGCAAAAAGAAAACAGAGTATCTGCACCTACCATTCGAGAACACAAATGCTGTCACTCCCGTAATGCAAATGAATGGGGAAACTTGACCAAATTGTGACTCCTTTAAGTATCTTGGGTCACTCATCCATAGCGATGGAGGATGTGCAGCAGATATAACACATAGAATAAGTATGGGATGGAGGAAGTTTAGATCAATGACGGGAGTTCTATGTGATCCGAAACTGTCAGTAAAGTTAAAAGGAAAAGTATACCAAACGATTGCCAGACCCGCACTCCTCTATGGCTCCAAATGCTGGACGATGTATAACTCTTACTCTAGGCAACTAGAAACTGCTGAAATGTGCATGCTAAGATGGTCAGCTGGTGTGTCCCTAAGAGACAAAATAAAAAGTTCACGCATTCGTGAAAGCCTAAGTGTTACAGACATCAACAGTAAGATGGAGGAGAGGTGGATGGATTGAGATTGTGTGGGCACGTTGAACCAGGCAATCTCTATGGATCTTCCTCGAATAACAACCAGAGAAATACCAAATAATTCGTGGTGCAAAAAGATAACCTGATGCAGAGGCACAACATCATACAACCTGAGGACGAGGAGAGCTGAACCCAAAAGTCTTCGCAGACAGTGAGTTGGGATGGAGCCAGCGAGAAGATACTCATATATAAAATTGTCGTGGATTGGCAGTCTTAAATAAAAAATAAAATGATGAACAATAAAGACACGGAAAGTGAACTAACTCAGTCCGGAACTTACAAATTAGAATGCAATGATTGTTTATATTTTTATATTGGCAAGACAAATAGAAATTTCGAAAAACGAGTTAAGGAACATTTAAGATGCCCGAATAACAATATTTTTTCTGTGTTCGCTAACCACCTAATTGAAAATAACAATCCCTTTGACATCAATCGTGGTTTGCGGATTCTACACATAAGCCGATGGGGATTGCAGCTTGACAATTTGGAAATTCTCTAGATTAGAAAAAGTATAAAATTAAGTCTAGATATTATAAACAATCAAACCAATTTTAATAATAGCCCTCTGCTGAATATGTTTCCCATTTAAAACCCCCTCCCTTAGATATCCAGACCCTGGTCTACCCGTAAGATTATATTTTTTCCCCGCCCCATTTACCATTGAATCACAACTCTCCCCACTTATCTCCCCCTACCTCATTCCTCTTATACTATTTACACTTGCAGAAGAAATACATTGTGAGCAACTCAGTTTATCTTAACCTGACGATGAAGACGGAAGTCTTCGAAACCAGTAGTAAACTCAAAATAAACCAGTGGTGAACACAAAAATATAAAATAAATGTTTTATTTATTTATTTTATTTCTTTTTTACATAAAACATGGCACCACAAAGTGAAACTAAAATCTTTTCGAAGATTCAAGAAATATAAATATTTTTTAACAAACAATTTATTATATTAAAGTGACAACCTTTGTGACTTAGTTGGCACGTCTTCCACTTGGAGGTTTTGGCTTTGATTCCCGATGGTACAGTTTTTAAATAAATAAGACGGGTACTTGAATGTCAACACTACTGAAGTGGTTCTTAACCCAAAGGCACGATACATGGTGCTGAAGACAATGTGACCTTTGGATCATGGTTTTCAATATCTCTGCAAACCTATTTTGATAAGTTGAAGGTTACCATAAGAATGAATGAATAACGTTTAAATATAATTCTTCTTGCTCGTGTTGCATTTTTCCCATTACAGAGAGTGTTCAATACTTTCTTTTGAATGGTATTGAGTTTTCTGAACGGGAGAAAACAACTTCATCATAAAATTTTCAGAATTCTTGCTTATCACACTAAAAAACTTATTTTTGTTATAACAACACTACCTAGTGCAGGAACACTGTAAACATTACCAAGAAAATAAACGGAAATAACCATTTACACGTATCACAAAAAAAAGGATTCAAGATGTGATGGAATGTCAAGTCATCCCATCGATAGCAATCCCACCACTCTATTCGGACTGTTGTGACGATACACATTAATTTGTTGACTTGCAACATCTCTTATTATAAAATTGTCGTTTTGCATTTTCATCTTCTTCATCTCGTGCTTAATACTGAGCATCGTGGTCCTCTGCTATGTCTCTGTAAGGATCCCCGGTCGTCGCTGAATATTGTCGCATACTTACGGTCAATGACCGATGAAACGACCTTCGGATACCTCGATAAATTATAGTAAACAGTCCAAAGGTCACATTCCAACCATTGACGCCGGCCGAGCATCGCGCCGCATTCCATACTAGAGAGAGAACGCACCACGCTGTCTCGCCAGTTTTGTAAATAAAATATACCCACATACGACAATAAACCATTTCTGCATTCACAGAAGCGAGACAGAAGCATATTGCGAGCGCACTCTCGTGCACATTCCAGGAACATATAAATACCTACGTTACTATAAAAATAAACACTCTCTCTTTCCGCATTGCGATCTAACGTGTTTTATTTATTTATCAACAACCATCATCATCTCGTCCCACAAGGACATTCCCCTAAATCTCTATCCCTCCCGGTTCTAAACCAAATTGAATGCAGCGTTAAGTATGATTTGTTAACTCCTCTATTTGATCCGTCTTCACATAAGGCACTTCATTTTTGCGCGCCTTGCTTTATCTGTCCCCGCGATCATCAGCTTCTCCAGATTTTTATAATTTTTTTCTAGCAACATGTTCAAAGTACTTAAGAATCTTTTTCTACAAGTTGTCGAAAGCCTTTTGGTTACGTTTAATTATTTAATTATAAAGACGTTGATGCGAAGCATCCACCTCTAACGCATTATGTGAATATGTTCGTATATGCCTTGTGTTAATAATTCTGAAGCACTGCAATATCTTGGTAATCTAAATATGATTAAATATGGCATATTGTTCCTTCTTTTGAGTTGTTTTACAACTTTGAACGTGCAATTTATTCAAATTTTGCTTGAGTATAATGGCATGCAATACGACTGTTTTGTATCTTTGTAATAAACCGTGCCCTTGAGCTACCCTATTTATATCTGAAACGGACATTTACGAACTTGTCTTTATGTATGCTATCGTGTTAGATTCGCTCGCGTGTTCTAATGTTTTTGGTGGCGATGGCATTCAGTATCGTATTCAAAGTAGGCCCTATACCAACTATATATTGTAGTTGATTCTGTGTGTTGGCAAGTAGAATATCTCTTTGTACAGACATCTCATTCATGATTACAGGGATCAATCAAGTTTTCCCATTAGTCTACAGGTAGGAAAAAATACATCAATATGTATGATTGTGTATGAACATTTTACACATACACTATAGTTCAGAAAATGTAGGATAAGTCCTGTGACAGTTCAGAAATTTGCCCCGATACAACCTTGTAACGATGTTCAGTAATTTTAATTATTTTATGAACTTTAATATAAGCCTCAATTCTAATAAATAGCAAGTTATTTAGGTAAATACATTACATAAGGTTGTATTGGGGCAAATTTGTGAGCTGTCACAGGACTCGTCCTAGAATTTCCGAACTATAAAGTACATCGAGTGTGTTATTGGCATATATCGGAAGATATCTAAAGGTTTTTTTGTAGGTTGTCATATGTAGTAAGTTTTCTTAATAAATATGTTTTTTTATGAATATATACTCGTAGTATGCACATGTTGGGAATACATAATCCAATGGCTGTAGCCACAGCCTTCCTTTCCTTATCAACTTATATACATTTATTTTGTAGTATTTTTAATCTGTCAATAATAGTGGGTTCAAGTCCCGAGTCAAAGGGCCCTTAAGAGTATGCTCTCTAAATAGTGCCATATCAATTTTCCTTTTATTATTGTTATTAAGAACAAAAGGTCCAAATCTCTTTTTATATAAAAAAAATCTAGTAAACAATAGTGATGATAATAATAATAATGTTAACAATTTAAAATAGCAGCCATTATTTTGTTAGACTAAAATAAACGGAACACACTTATCAGAGTACATCGATAGTTTGAGTAACAACGAACAAATTGTAATGTACGCAACGGAAGACCACTAGGCTGTTCTGTATACAACGGAAGACCACTTGTCTATTCTGTATACAACGGAAAACCACTAGGCTGTACTGTATACAACGGAAGACCGCTAGTCTGTACTGTATACAACGGAAGACCGCTAGGCTGTACTGTATACAACGGAAGACCACTAGGCTGTACTGTATACAACGGAAGACCACTAGTCTGTACTGTATACAACGGAAGACCACTAGGCTGTACTGTATACAACGGAAGACCACTAGGCTCTACTGTATACAGCGGAAGACCACTAGGCTGTACTGTATACAACGGAAGACCAATAGGCTGTACTGTATACAACGGGAGACCACTAGGCTCTACTGTATACAACGGAAGACTACTAGGCTGTACTGTATACAACGAAAGACCACTAGGCTGTATTGTATACAACGGAAGATTACTAGGCTGTATTGTATACAACGGAAAACCACTAGGCTGTACTGTATACAACGGAAGACCACTAGGTTGTATTGTATACAACGGAAGACCACTAGGTTGTATTGTATACAACGGAAGACTACTAGGCTGTACTTTTTACAACAGAAGTATAATACTATAAAGTATTACAAGTCAAATAAATAATAAGTGAACACGTAATGTAGCGAGACACTTACAAATGAATAATAAGTGAACACGTAATGTAGCGAGACACTTACAAATAAATAATAAGTGAACACGTAATGTAGCGAGACACTTACAAATAAATAATAAGTGAACACGTAATGTAGCGAGACATTTACAACTTTATTAGATGTGATGAAGTGCGTAAAATCTCTCCATAAACAAAATTGAAGAAGTCATAAAAATTGTAAAATACACAAATTTTGTCAGAATGAATATGTTCAAAATCACTGCAGCAGAAATAATAGAATCGTGTTAATAAAGAATAATTTGTAAAACACCGTTCAGAGATCAAACTGTCAAAAGCGTTCAAGGAGCTTGCGACTTGAACTTATAGTACTATGTTAAATATACAAAATATAAACATAAAAAAACCATCACATCTACAATAGCGCTCGAACAAATGTAAGAGCAGTGTGCCACAATATATCCGAATTGGTCTACTAGACATTATGAAGAGCGTGTCAGGGAGACTACATTGTCTAATGCCTAATTAATGGAGCTTTTATATTTTTAAACCACAGGAGTAGGTATGGAACTTGCAGTTTGTCATTGCAAATTTTTGCCAATACTGCCCTACGTGACGAGACAATATTCACATACATCTAACACGTGCAATTGTCGTTACCAGATAAACTTACATATTGACTCGAAACTGGGATCCTTTTTATTAAATAAATAAATTTACCATAGGTTTATTGATAGCAACATAGTATGTACGTATGTTTAAATACACTTCAAAAAACACATAAAATGCAGAAAATACATTAAATACAGAAGCTATCAAAATGTCTGGCCTCATCTAATAACATCCCTTCGGCTAAGATATACCCCACCAATATAGGACGAGTCCAGCCACGGAGACACCAGATATTTTTCAGCCCACACCCTTATTCGGGTATAATCGTGAATTAAAACCGAACGAAACCTTCGAATGGAAGAGTAGCGTCTTACAAAATAGGCAATGGAGGTTGTCGTTTTATTGATTAATTCGTTCTTATTGGTTACCTTATATAATATTCGCATTGGTATATATCCATGATAGTGACCGGCAGATTTTTTTTCGGGCCTGAACCTGAAACGCTCGCTAAGAAGTCAAGATTCTCACCAATATTCCAAAACATTCACCACCAACCTCCAGCACTTTTCAAATATTTATTAATTTAATCAATCTATTGGAAATATGATCTCAGTTCTGTTCGATCCCCCACCAGCCGTGCTGTTATAGAGGATAAAATAAGTTCCCATCCAGTGCGATCTATCTATACACTATAATATCGAAATATTCTTTAGTTATAATGAGCGCGACGTCACTCTGTGACGAAGAAGGAACTGCCCATGTGACTCCTTATCAGGCGGGGGTGACCTAAATATGAAAAGGATATTAGTGACGTCGGACTTAAGCTCCGACGTCATGGAAAAAGAAAAATATTAAGTTGATGCAAAAGTTATGACCGTTTTTTATGATCCCAGGTAAAAAAACTCCCAGGTAAGAAATGATGAATAGTATCTTCTTTTAAATGATTCCATTGTATAAAGGATGCTTTCCCTCTACTTTCTATTTAGTTTTGGCCTGGCCAGAGTACAGTGAAGAGCCCTTGTATTTTTTCAAAATGTCGGTGGATAAAGTGCATTTACGTCATTGTTTACTTTATGAATTCCGTAAAGACAATACCGCGAGTGTGGCAACCAAAAACATTTGCGAAGTGTATGGAGCAGATGTCATCAAAGTTCGACAGGTACGAAGATGGTTTACAAAATTCCGATCTGGGGATTTTTCACTAATTGATAAACCACGTACCGGGCGGCCATTGAAGTCTGATGACGACAAGTTAAAAGTCATAATTGACACCAATCCACGTCTAACCACCAGGGAGATCGCATCGATGATGGGAGTCAACCAAACAATCGTATTAAGACATTTGAAGCGTATGGGGATGGTTTCGCGGTACAACGTTTGGATATCTCATCAATTGTCGGCTGCCAATTTATTGGATCGTGTTTCAACGTGCGTTGCTTTGAGTGCGAGACAAAAACATGAACCTTTTTTGCATCCACCGTATTCTCCAGATCTTGCTCCTTCCGATTTTCATTTATTCCGATCACTGCAAAAATTTTTAAATGATAAAAAATTTGATACAATAGAGCAGGTAAAAACATCCCTTACTACATTTTTCGCATCAAAATCCACGGAATTTTACACTAATGGTATTAATAAGTTGATAGAAAGATGGGAGAAGGTTATAAGAACTGATGGAAATCATATAATTGATTAAATAAATAATACAAATCTAAAAAAAAATGTTTAATTGAATATGTAAAAAACGATCATAACTTTTGCATCAACCCAATTATAATCGTAGCGTAGTAAATATACTTATAAAACGGCTTATATTTAGAGTTTAAACAACCTATCAAGTTGCTGGCACTTTTGCAAAAAGCTTCAAATGTATCCAAATCATCACTTGGTGCTACTACATCGGAGAAGTCAATCGGTCCGAAGATGCATCGAAATGAGGCTGAATGAAGATCTCTTCGGAAATAAGACACACCTTTCAACGCAGTCCCACAAAATTTGATGTGCGGATTGATCCAGATAGGTGGAAAAAAATAAAACAGTGTGAAGAGACAATATTGAAACTAACAAGTTTGCCATAAAAGCTCCCTGAGCGAACTGGAGTTTTTTTAGTTCATGAAAACATGAACCACATAATGTGAATCATGGTCTAGAAGTGGTGACTGACTTTATGTTCTTAGGCTACCAATAAACAAGGATGCAACGCTGAGGTGAAAAGAACTCAAATGGCGATCAAAGCTGAAAAATATGTGGAAAGTGTAGAACGAAAACGCACCTAAAAAGTTTATTGTCTTCGGCGCAGAGATGTAGACTCTGGTAAAAAGCAAGAGACGCAGAGATGTAGACTCTGATAGCAAGTAAAAGACGCAGATATGTAGACTCTGATAGCAAGCGAGAGACGCAGAGATGTAGACTCTGATAGCAAGCAAGAGACGCAGAGATGTAGACTCTGGCAGCAAGCAAGAGACGCAGAGATGTAGACTCTGATTGCAAGCAAGAGATGCAGAGATATATACTCTGATAGTAAGCAAGAGACCCAAAGATGTAGACTCTGATTGCAAGTAAGATACGCAGATATGTAAACTCTGATAGCAAGCGAGAGACGCAGAGATGTAGACTCTGATAGCAAGCAAAAGACGCAGATATGTAGACTCTGATTGCAAGCAAGAGACGCAGAGATGTAGACTCTGATTGCAAGCAAGAGACGTAGAATAGATGCATTTGAAATGTGGTGCTAAAGAACAATGTTACGAATTCGATGGATGGCAAGGTGAACTCGAAACTTGACTTGAAACTCGAAAAACTAAAAATTACCAACATATTGTCTACAATATGTTTATAAAGAGTCTTCCGATTCTTTGAACACTTTGATTGTGGCCAAGGAGACAGTTTGGAGTGGCTTGCGGTCATTGGAAATTTGGAAGGACGACGCTCATGAGGAAGAGGCCCAATGCGTGACTGACCAAGTGAGAGACATAACAGGACTTCCCTTAACAACTACTCGTTGACCCGCGAAGTGCAGTTATAGACGGAGAAGAGTCGTCAAAGGCTATTGTGGGAGTTGCGATTTTTAGTTATGTGCTAAACGATAAAATGGTGATGAAAACATGAACAAAACAATGCAGTTAAATTGGAAATATTCGATTATAATTATTAGATTCAAGACGTCCATTTTAAAGGCATTCCACGATGATGAATAATCACTCTGTCTTATTTGATTGTGCCATAAATCATGCGAGGCAATGAAGAGCTCTATAACGGTTTATGTGCGGCATTATGGGCGCAGGAGTGAAGCAAAGGGCGGCAGCGAGGCGGAAAATTCGCCGTGCCCATGAAAAGACCTAATATGTCGAAGTGACTTTTGACGAGCCCCGGTGCTGTGTAATACGAGCTCCCACCGGGAGGGGGTGGCGTCAACAGGGGCGACGTCAACAGGGACGGGGAATGTTAAGAACTGCGAAAAATACTCATGATTTTTATTTATGGGGCTATTCATTTTTATTTTAGAACGCAAAATTATTATAACGGTATAAAGGGTTTTTTTATTTCAAAAGTTGTAATACTGACGGGTATGTGTTGTGACATTTATTTATTATTTATTTAACACTTTTATTGCAAATCTAATCTGTGAGGGCTTATTGCCAGGCGGCAATCTATTCCAATCAACCAGACAAAAGTAAATGAAGCAAGTTACCTCATCCCCACGAAATCCATTAACACATACGTGAGCACATGCCCACGAACCCCACAAAGATGGACAATCACCCGAACATTCTATTTCATATAAAGTGAGATATCATCAATCAAAAGGAAAGGAAGAGATGGTGGAGAGGAAATGAAAAGAAAAATCAGGAATGAGACACGTTATTTTACTGACTAGAATTTAAGAGTTTTTTCAGTCGCTTCTTAAAGCATGCCAAGGACGGAGCGAGTCTTATATTGGTTTGTAACTGATTCCAGAGTCTCACTGCATGGGCAGTAAAGGACGACGTAAAAAAAGAGGAGTGGTGAACTGGAAAGCCCAATAGACAACCTTTGTTTGAGCGTAGCGCTAACCCATGATTGGAAAGACGTTGAAAATTTTCGGCGATATAAGAGGGCACGGCGGGACAGTTAAGGATATTATACAATAGACAGTATGTGAATTTGGCGTCTATTTTTAACATTCAACCAGTTCAATGCCTTCACTGACATCTATGTATTATCAGTATAAGTTTTTGTGCATGATACACAAAAAGGTGAATAATTGTCGAAGGAATGCGTACACTGATAAAATACATCAGGTAATAATGTATGACAGAATACAGAATGTAATGATGAGAGATAAATGCGAACTTAACTGTCAAAATTAATATACAGTGAAAATATGAGTGGAAGGCATGCTAGGGGAAGATCAAGGAAAGGCAAACTCGTAGCATTTTTCAGCAGGTAGCTCCAGTGCATAGATGTTCTACCTCTGCTTTTTTTTCCATGACTTCTTTGCACGAAATGCGGCCAACGATTTTGAAGTAATGTTAATAGCTCCTTTGAGGAAGCTGATGTGTTCAGAAAGCTGAAGAAAAGCATTCTGAATGAGGAAAGATTTAGAAAACAACATATACGAGTACAGTGCAAATGTTAGTGGAAAATGTGTTAATAAAGACCAAGAAAAGTTTTTTTGGATCAAATGAATGATATTTTTGAACGAAGGAAATGTAAGAAATGAGAGAAATCGTCGCAGCTGTATGATAAGGTGTTTATAATATGACCAAGTGGGTTTATTGAAACGTAGCAACTTTTTCTTACCGATCAGAAATATGGCATAGAGATCGTAACGGAAAACCAGACTTAGACCTTTTTAAAAACAATTTGGTACCGACAGGAATTGAGCCCATACGCTCTGGGCTGAAACACTGACGTTTATTCCATTCAACATTTCATTAAAAAACAATCTGTCGGGCTTATTGCCTGACGGTAATCTCCAGCTAAAGTTACATGGTCGTAAAAATATTCAAATGTCATAAAGCCAGCTTTTTACACTAATTTTAATCTCCGGAAACTCTTATTTAACGGGAAAGGCAAAAATGGAATACTTAGCAACAGTGGTGTGTATAAACTTTTATGTGCTGACTGTGATAATTTCTATATAGGAGAGACAGGAAGATCTTTTGAAAAGAGATTTCGTGAACACAAATACGCCTTAACAAATCCTCTAATTTATTCTGAAATGGCTAATCATTGTCACCGTGAAAACCATACTTTTTCTATCGATGATGCCAAATTCTTACATATCAGTAGTAACGGGAATAAATTGGACAGATTAGAGGCCCTAGAAATTTCTAAGTCAGTACATCGATCTGAACATCTGGTGAACAGTTATATCCCAAAAATCTCTCCGCTCTTGGCCGAAATCGTCCCATGCCTCCCTCACCCCTCAGCCCCCAACCGTTGAAGCGTATATATCGGTACCAGTTCGAACATAATTTAGTCTTGTTTGTGCTCCCTTGAAGATGAGGTGAAAGCCTTGAAACCGGTAGGGTTATATCGTTACAAAAAAGTAGAATAAACAGTGTTTGATAAAAATAAATTACAATGTCATTAAACCTCCACAACGTTAATGCCTTAACTATAAACAACAAATATTCAAATGGTTATTAACTTTTACAAAACTTATGAAGAATATACAACGTGAAAATAAAAATGATATGTCATCAATCAAAGGAAGGGATGGTGGAAAGGAAAAGGAAGGGATGATGGAGAGGAAAGATAAATCAGGAATGAAACACGTTACATCACTGCCTAGAAATTAAGAGTTTTTCAGTCGCTTCATAAAGCGTGCCAAGGACGGAGTGAGATATACTGTATTATTGTGTTATATTACACTTCATGGAATACAGTGCATACTGCAGGGTTAATTACCATGCTGCAATCTCTGTCAACCAGCCAGAAATTACAAAATGATGACAAGGAACCATTATTGTTACACTTTCGTTGTATACAGTATAACCTGGCAAGTTTGTTACCATGTGGCAATCTATTTCAATCAACCAGAAATGTGTTTTATGGTTGATTGGAAGAGATCGCCACATGGTAACAATAATCTTTCAATCAACCGTAAATAATAAGAGTTAGGTGAAAGTCAGACTAGAATTCCTTTTAAAAAATCTGGATATAAATGATAATGGAACCTGCAACCCCCGGGGCAGAAGACAGGTGTCTTGCTGACTAGTTCACGCAGGTTGTTATTGGCGTTATCAATATTATTTTTTTGCAATACATGAACAGGGGCGGAAAATAAGGTAAGGGTGGTTCTGATCGCGGGGGCGGCGCCCGTGTCCAGGTGGGGCAAATATTTGCCTGATTAATTTCGTCTGTTTACCAAGCTTATTGTAGTTTTATTTTCCGCCTCTTAATAACAGTTATGGTCGGATTAAATTTAACTGTTTATGAAAGATGGATATTAGAAGTACGATATTTGACTCTTACTGAGTATCGAGAAAGACTAACTGGTAAACATAATATTTGTATTAAAAAAAATACAATTTATCTTTCATTCAATTAAGTATTTATTTGTAGATAAAAAACCTAAACAAACGTGTTCTTTACATATGAAAAATCAAACATACGAGGGTTGCTACTTAAGTTTTGAGATATGGCAACACCAGTGTAGATACGTCAAATCTGACATAAGCATCGTAAAGTTTGACGTTTTTAATGGTATACGTGCTCAGGTTTTGTCATACGAGTGCTATTTGTGTTGTTTACAATGACTTGAAAAATTCATCTCGGCCAAAAATGGAATTAAATCGTGAACATTTTCGTGCGATAATTTTTTTATGATTTTCGACGTGGACCAACTCAACAACAGTATCCGATGAACTCGCTTCGACTTTTGGTGATGAAGCACCATCCCGAGTTACTGTGTTTTGCTAGTTTTCCGAATTCATTCGTGGTCGTAGTTTGCTCCAGGACCAATTTCGTGAAGGTCGTCCAAAATCGATTGTTGTGCCAGAAAACATCGATGTTGTGCGTGAATTGATATTGCAAGATCGTCATGTGACTTATCGTGAGATTGAGGCATGTTTGGGCATTAGTTTCATTTGCATACATTCAATATTGCACGAAAATTTGGCCGTCAAAAATATTTGTTCGTGTTGGATACCGCATAATTTGACAATCGCTCAAAAAAGGCTCGTGTCGATTGGTCCAAAGAAATGTTGAAAAAATTCGATCGCGGTACTTTAAAAGACATCTATAAGATCGTGACAGGCAACGAATCATGGATTATGCATATAAGACAGAAACTAAACAGCAGTTGACTGTATGGGTCTTTCAAGACGAGCCAAATCCTACAAAAGTTGTTCGCGCACGAAGCACTTCGAAGCAAATGGTGGCTTGTTTCTTCAGTATAAATGGTCATGTCGCAACAGTGCCTTTAGTGAAACGTCGTGCGATCAATTTTGAATGATACACCACCATTTTTTTGCCAGAAATGTTCGGAAAAATGAGGAAAACCAACCGCTGAAGACGGATCATTCTCCACCACGATAATGCGAGCTCTCGCACATCGGGTCAAAGAAGTGACTTTTTGAGCACTCAAAACATCGAATTGATGGGTCATCCACCGTACAACCCTGATTTGGCACCAATGGTTTCTTTTTATTCCCAAACATCACAAATAATTTTTTTCGACGTCAACGTTTTTCGATGCCTGAAGAAGCGGTTGATGCGTTCAAAACGCATGTTTTGAAGTTACCTCATTCGGAGTGGAAAAAGTGCTTCGAAAATTGGTTCAAACGTATGCAAAAGTGTATTGATCTTCATGGAAAGTATTTTGAAAAACAATAAAGCCGTTTTCGATGATAAATATTTGTTTTTACTTGTGTGTCTCAAAACTTAAGTACCAACTCTCGTATAATATTAAAAAAATATGATATATAACACCTGCAGAAAAGTTTCAAAGACGATAACGTGTGTCAAATAAACTTTTGTAGATTTTCAGATATGTGATAGTTACACATTCTGATTTAAGTTTAGTATAGTGTATGTGTGTTGTGTTCATTTATAATCATACATTTTGATAAGACTAAGTTTTCAAGTGCTTTCTAAAGCTGCACGTGCCACACATATCTTGGAGGCAGCTCATTCCGCGCCACATGATGTGGAGAGCCGGACTATGGACTAGCCTGTTTGGAAGTATTTTACGACATCTTTTTGTTCTTAATGGGACATTCTTATAGTGTCTCATGACACAATTAGACCCTTGTCACGCAAAAAGCCTGTCCGATACGCAATGATAGACGAAGAATCTTCTCAAACACCTGTACAATCACTCTGTCCTCCTTTTTCGACGTTTTCTGTGCAGTGCTACGATCTGGTAGGTCATCTACGTTTTTTACGTCAGAATAGCGTTGTACCCACTTATATACTTACAAATGTCTTCCACTCGAGTTTTAGCAGCGACTCCGTACGACATTTTCGGTCCTTTCGGATGTGTAACTGATGCGTACATGATGCGCTTCGTAACGTGATGCGTACGCGGCACTCATGGTGAAATATGTTCTTGTGTTACCAAGGTCAAACGAGAACCGAGTTTTTCTATACAAACCTCTTTAAGAAAGGGCCCTGCTACCTGCTCGCGTTTGAATCTACCCTCTAATGGTTTCCAGAACAAAAAATAGTCGTATACGCTCTTGTCAAACATACTGTACAACGGTTAAACGAATTATCAGTACGCAGTCGATACGAGTATTTCGATTTCTGCTACATTAGCACTCACTGAATAATATTTTTCTATCCAATGTCATGTGAATACAGCTCTCATTTGCCAATGGGAATAAAATTGAATTGTCTTAAAAAATGCTTTATAACGTGGTACGAATACCCCACCCTATTGGATCGATTCGAAACAATGAATTTATTCGGTAAAAAATATATATAGGTCATAGTTTCTTTGGCCCTCAACAATTTTTATTTTGCATGTATACGTCAAATTTAATATATTATTGTGAAGTGATCATTTGAAATGAGTATAACAGGCGATTTTGTTTATTTTATGATAATTTGAACCACGGCGTGAGGAAAGTAAATAATTTTTTTTGAGCATATTTTCGGATAACGTGTGATGTAAATTATGTCCACCTTCTGAATATTTCAAATACTCGTACAAGACATTATACCTCGTTGTTTTTCAAGATTTACTATTTTTTTTAAATCTACTTGTTCATAAATTTTGTCAGGGTGAATAAACATTTCAATATTTTTAGCGATCATATAACTTCCTTTATTTACTTTTGTCTGGTTGGTTGCTGAAAAGAAGCCTATCAGTTGTTTAACAATGAAATGTTTAATAAATACATAATTATAAATTCTGACTATTTATTTATTTTTAACGGCCGTAACCTCAGTAAAAAATCAAATTTAGATAAAAATACTGTATTCCACCACATTTTTGTGGTATAGAGGGGGGTTATTACCTGATGGGGGTTATTACCTGGTTATTATCTGGTGGGGGTTATTACCATGTAGCAGTCTCTTCCAACCAACCAGAAAGATTTAAAAGAGGGTATTTAGTGAAAACCAGACAGGAACATTTTTTTTTAAAACTGGTTTCCATTGGGAATCGAATCTGATAACCCCGAGTTGTGAGACATGCATTTTGCCGACTAATTCATGGAGGTTGTCAACATAATTGTGCAAAAGAAAGTTGCAATGAAAACAGCAAGCTAAAAAACTTAAAAAAAAAACATCAAATTTTTCGATAAATCTACTTTCGAATGTGAAATTATTTACATAATTTTACAATTATGTCTTAACTCAAAACTGCAATAATATTGACAACATAACATAACGTTGAAATTAATTTAAAAACAAGTTGAAAAAAAATCAGCTGATATGAAAATTATTATGTGCGCCGAACGATTTTAAAATAACCTTCACCGATGAATTCGATTCCAATTATTTTTGACAAATATGCCTTAGTTTATACATTTTGTGTTATCAAAGTCCCATTTGACACAACGGAGTTTTTATGTCCATTTTAAACTGACATTTCGACAAATATCTCCATTTGAAAGTTACTCTGGGGATTTTATAAGGAAAAATATAAGATCATTTTGTTTTGACTGTCGAATAAATTTCTAGCGCAATCAATAAACGTGTCTTGACACATTTGTTTCCTGAATTGAATTTTACGATGAATTGTCTATTTTTGAAACAATAAAATGTTAAACAATTTATTTTAAATGTTTGTGTATAATTTTTGAGGTAATATTTTACTACTTATCATTGATATGACAATGCTTGGTAGATATGGAAGATTGGAGGGAAATAAAATACTTTAAAGATACCAATAAACTGGAGAGATGGGCTTAATTAACGTTTGGATAACTGATCCAGGTGAATGCAACTCGGATTAAAATATGCAGCTCCTTTCATCGAGTGTTATAGCAACTACAAAAAATAAATTATTTTTGTAATGCGGTGTATTCGAAGTTTAAAAAAATATATAAGAAGGTTATTTTTCAACATGAAGTGAGTGAAAAGTCAAGATCTTTCAGAAGTTTTTACATATATTTGTGAGCAAATAACTAATGCAAATGCAAAGCATGTGATAGGAATTGTGAGACACGATTTTGATGCGGTTGGAATTATGCATGTAAAATTCTGAGATATTAGTATATGTTAGGTTGTGAAGGGGTGTAGCGAGATAGTACTCAGTCCTTGATATGCTGTACAAAATAAATGCTGTATTGTGAGTAGTATCAAACCTTGCATGCTCCCTTAAAAAAACTTGAAGCAGGGGTTCCTAGTGACAAACCTGAAGCAGGGGTTCCTAGTGGCAAACTTGAAGTAGGGGTTCCTAGTGGCAAACCTGAAGCAGGGGTTCTTAGTGGGACACTATTATATAGGCTTCTCCATCACCAAGAATCAAATTACCAACAAAACTTATTTTAATACAACCGAAATCTAAGTGTGTTGCTTTCACATATTGGAAGATTTAGAAAGGTTTCTTTATAGTTCATCTAGTTTTACTAAATATGTTTTTCTGAATATGGTATATGCAGATGCGAAAATTTACCTAATATAATGGCCGCAGCCGCGACCTTCATGCCCATACACTCAACACGTTAATTTTTGTAATATTTTTAATCTGTCAATAATAGTGGGTTTGTGGCGGTCGCCCACTCTGAATACTGTGGGCATTCATACACACGGTCAATGACCGAGGAAGTGACCCTTGCATTCCTCGACAAATTTAAATAAACAAGTCCAAAGTTCACACGCCGGCCATTAAAGTCCAGAGTTCACACGCCGGCCATTCAACCCGCAGCCCGGAGTGGACCGCATTACACGCTGGAGCGAGAACGCACCACGGCTGTCTCGCCAGTTCCGTATTTGAATGATACCTACATACAACATTAATCGTTTCGCTAATGCAGAAACGAGACGAAGGATATCGTGCTCGCATTCCCGCACACACGCGGAAATAGTATAAATACCTACGTTTACTAATAAAAACTCTTCTTCCGCATTGCGATCCAAAACGTGTTTTATTTATCAACAAATCATCATCATCTCTTCCCTTAAGGACTAGTTCCTAAAGGTTCATGTCCCGAGTTGGAGCGTCCTTAAGGTGAGTTTGGTCTCTAAACGCCATTAAATACATACCATCACGCCATTTACTTATCGGGGTAGGTAGAGGACAGAATGCCAGACTTTCCTATCTCAACACACATCTTTAGTTTCTTCTATATCCGTACACCTTCTTAGACAACTTTTCTGACATTCTATGTTTCCTTCTTTCCGGATATAATTAACTTGTTCCAACCATACTTTCCTTGGCGTCCTCTCACACGTCTTTCCCTCACATTTGTGCTTATATTATTATTATTTGAAGTTGGCACAGGTATATTTATTTATATATTTTTTCCTATTCAAAGTAATTAATAATATTTTATTTACTTTTCGGCACCGTAGTCTAATCATTGACATTTATGCTAAGTAAACCTAATTAAGGCTAAAAATCGCTATGTAGTGACAAAAAAGCGCAAAAAATCTTACACAGTGAAAGGCTGTAGAAGACTATACATGTCAAAATTCATGAAATATTGATCTCATAGCTAGCAAAGAGTGAGATTTAGTGTCAAAACTAATACAAGGCCCATAATTTAGGGCGAGTTATGCGACGAGAGCCTCAAACAGTATCATAAATAGTAACGATTTGGTCTGTATCCAACATATTGATACTAAAAACGCACTGTGATCTGAGCAATCTTTATTTTTGCCATTTACTCTAACCGTAATTAATTTAGTATTTATTAAGGTATATCTAAGATTAAAACTTCAAAAGACAAACGTTGAATTTAAAATTTATTAATACCCGTTCTGGTCCATGGATTTTAAATAATATGTTGTTATTTTGTTTGGTATTTGGGCGCATTCTCTTTAAAGGGTTGCTTTGAATTTATTAATCGTTGACGGTTTTGTGTTGTAAACTTTATTTTTGACGAGTCCTCAAATAAAAATGTTAATTTGTGTAGGTCTGGGTAGCACAGCGGGTTATTAATGCTTACTCGACGTCCGATCCACCCATTCAGCCAATTGTCATAAATATAGTTTCATCCAAACCGTCTATTTGGAAAATGTGCAAAATAATGGTAGTGTAGATGTGCAATATCTTACTGATAATAAAAATACTCTTAAAAAAATGCGTGGTACGCCAAATTTTTGCTGCAAGTTTTCATAAACGGCACGATGTAAAAGTGTATGTACATTTTTTGGGATACCCTATATAAACGTCATATTTTCAAAGCGTTCTTTTTCATCATAATCAGAACAAAAAAACTGTTGTTGGAGCAGTCCATTGTTTACAAGAGAACCTCCCAGAGCGGAAGTAGATGTGGACATCCCCGCGCTGGTGTTGCCCCTGCTCTGCAGGAAGCGGAAATGCCGGGATGCGATTGTATTATGAATGGATCCCGTTCCGTTTTAACGTTAATCACGGATTTGAAAAAGCCTTATTCGGTGAAAATGGTCTATTTTTTTTGTTTCATGAAAACCCCTTTGTTACATTCATGGTTTGATGTATAAGTAAAGAAAATGTTAATGAAAATTTGTGATAAAATGATAATTAAATAAAAACGTGATGTGGTATTAATATAACGTGAATGAAAAATCAACAGAATATAGAGTTTTATTCGAATATTCTTGGTGAGAATATAATGAACTATTGAGAGAAAATCTCTTAGACATACGGTCAGAATCTCTTACATCCTATAGACACGCAACACAGATGATGTAGTCAGATGAAATAGGGTAATAAGGTGGTACTGGCGTGGCCATGTGGATAGAATGTACAGAGGCAGTGTCTTATACATAGCGGTATACGAGATCCCCGCCGGACATCGCATGCCAGGAAGGCCATCTTAAAGGTGAAGAGACAGCTAGTGCTCCACCTCCCAAGAATCATTTTCGCTAGATAATAGAATGAAGGTCTATATCAAGAAAAAGAAAAATGTAAAATCAACTAAATATACGAGGGTCATCCAGAAACTAAAGTTACAAGGGCTCCTGAGGCCGGGGGAAATGTTTTGTTTCAAAGTTGGTGCAACTGGCGTGTAGAAGGGATCCTAACGGTCAGTTTGTTTGGTCCCGCGTGTTTGTCAGCCATTTTGTTCAGTCACAGTAAATTCTTCCGATGGAGTGGTCGTCGTGCGCTCCCGCCAACTCTCGTCCGTGCGAGACCAGCGCGGTCATCAGTTTTTTAACTTTTCAGAACAATACCGCCGCGAATATCGATCGGAAGCTCGTGGAAATTTATGGTAGTGATGTGATGAGTCAACAACATGTCACGAAGTGGGTTAGGTTGTTCAGAGAAGGCTGTACTGATACTCACGACGAAGCAAGGCAGTGATTTCTGACGAATTTGTGCAAAAAATTGAAGAACAAATGCAAAATGACCGCCGTGTGACGCTTGACGACCTTAACGAAAAATTTCCTGACATTTCTCAAAGTCTCCTTGGTAATATTGTGTCGGAGAAACTTGGTTACAAGAAGTTGTGTACGAGATGGGTGCCCAGAATGCACCGTCAAAATCGCGTGACCGCCGCGCGTGAGTTTTTGGATCGTTTTGCACAGGAGGGAGAAGCTTTTCTGGACTCTATCGTGACGGGAGATAAGACGTGGGTGTGTCACTACACCCCAACATTTTTTCAACGATCAGGAGGTCGAGGAAGCTGTGAAGAAGGGGTTGAAAGAGCTGGCGACGGAGGTCTGTGACACTGGCATACAAAAGCTGGTGCTCCGACTACAGAAATGTTTCGATCTCGACGGCAATTACGTTGAAAAATAGTTAAATATATTTTTGAAGTATTCTGTGAATTTCAATTAAATACAAGCATTTTTCGATCCTACATAAATGTTGAAACCTTACTTTCTGGATGACCCTCGTATATATGAAAAAAGTAATGAATGCACGCCAAGATGACGACCCTGGTGCCGAACAACTGGGTCGTAGTATAGTTACGTACCTGCACATTATTTTATACGTCAATCTGTTATTACGTGTAAACATATATAATTTAAAGGGTGTTGTTAATTGTTGTGTTTGTTTAATTTCCTATTGCATTTAATTGAAGGATTATTTTGTAATTTTTTTATATCCACAGTATTGCAACTAGTTATTGATTTTAAATTAATTTTATATTGATGCAATATAACATATTTTATTTTTGCTTTTTTTTAAATTTATGATGAAGCTTTGTTTATACTCTGCATTGGTGTGATATTTTTATTCTGTTTACTTTAATGGCCGAAAGGAACGTAAATTATTAAAACACATAGAAAAATATATATTATTGAGATTTAAGCTCGTCTGATAGTTATTATAGTCTGAATTGCAGGAATTATATTGTATTTGACAATATTACAAATTAAATGAAAATAATTTAAAATGTTTGTTTGTAACATAATACAGTATTAAAATATAAACATAATACGCGCGTGTGGTATTTTTCACACAATTCAAATTTTTTTTAGTCATCACAGGAAATAAACTTACCTCAGTTGATTTCAAACTTTTAAGAATGTTTCAACTCACCTGAAACAAAGAAAAAATGTAATTAGTATAACATAACTATTTCAATGTTGTTTCAACTATTTCATTTCCCATTTGTCATTTTATAAAATTTGGACTCCTTTGAGGCTTTTCTTTTTTTCGTTCTTGCTGATAGTTAACCTGAGGTGGTATTTGTGGGTTACATTTTATTTTGTTTTCTGCCATACGTTTTTGTTTTTTTTTATTTATTCTTTAATCAGAAATGCGGGGGTGTGGGATGGAAGCCCCTCTATGCCCTTGCGGTCGGGTTCGCCCTACATTGGTGGGGTGTATCTCGGCCGGGGGAATGTTTGTGGGATGAGCCCGGACCTTTTAATGTCTTCTCTCCTGAATGTATTTTTTTGTCATCTATTTATTTTCTGTGTTTTCTTTTATCTTCTTGTTCTACGTGTTCAAGGGTGTGGGCTGAAAAACATCTGGTGTCCCCGTGGCTGGGCTCGCCCTATATTAGTGGGGTGTATCTTGGCCGGGGGGATGTTAATAGATGAGCCCAGACCTTTTGATAGCTTCTGTTTTTAATGTATTATCTTTTTATTATGTGTTCTTGAAATGTGTCTAAATGTATTATGTACATACTATGTTACTATTAATAAACCTGTATTTATTTATTTATATATAATCGTATAAACACAAAAAGGGAAAAAATATTTTTCAATGGTGTCCAATGCCTTGAAAAAAATATATATAAATAAACTCATCGGTATATAATGTCTAACATGCATATTTACCATTCAGGCATCCTGGTTAGGGGTAGAACTCTCGGTTTGTACTGAGATCATTTTAGTTATGACCTTTTGAAATTATCATTCAACTAGACTCTCGGATAGACATATTTTAGAAAGCAGCGCAACTGTAATACAAGTAGTCTTGTTTGCGCTCCCTGAAGATGAGGTGAAAACCTTGAAACCGGTAGGGTTATACCGTCACAAAAAAGTAGAATAAACAGTGTGTGATAAAAATAAATTACAATGTAATACAAGTGTTATTAGCAACTGAATGAATTATATTATTCTTGGGTCGGTTTTGTAAACCTTTCTATATAAGAATGATTTGTGTCATTGAGAAAATGTATGAAATTAAAAGGAACTTTTTTTAATGATTTTCAACTTGTCTTATTAAAATGTGCGACAAATTTATGAGATTTATTTTAAAACAAAAGGAACAAAAATGATAACAATTCAATACAACACACGGTCTTTGTACATGCTGATGTACAACAATTGAGATATCCTTGTCAGAATCCTTATCAGATAGTCTGAAAGAGGTTTGTAGCTCGCCAAGCAGAACAATGGGTAATCGAACACAGTTAATGAGGCACGGAGGTGATTGATATCAGTAAGGGATATGAATCTATCTAGTATGTGTGTCGGGGAGGCTGGAAGGTGGCGGTTGGGGTTAATTGTTTCAACCTACTCGGAAATATTGAAAAGGCTAATACTAATCAGAAGATTTTATTTTGTTCATCTTGTATTAAATACTGAACATCGTGATACTCTGCATTGGAACTTGACACGCTATTTTTCTATTGGGCAACGTTGAATGTAACGTTTAACAATTATCGTATTCAATATTTTTCCTCCATCCATCTTGTTGGAGACCTTGCTCTAGCTTGTTTTCCTTTAACTGATTCCACGATCATCAGCTTCTAAAGAGTTTTATTGTTCTTTCTGGCAATATGTTCCAAGTATGTTAAAAAAATTCTAACATATTTTGTTGTTAATTTTTCAGTAATCACTAATTATTTTATGTTAGTCTTTTAGGAGATGTGTCCTAGAGGGAGAGATGATGATGATTTGTTGATAAATAAAACACGTTTTCGATCGCAATGCGGAAAAAGAGAAATTTTATTGGAAACGTAGGTATTTATACTATTCCCGCGTGTGTGCGGGAATGCGAGCAAGATATCTCGCCGTCTCATTTCTGCATCCGCAAAACGATAAATGTCGTATGTAGGTGATAATTTATTTACGGAACTGGCAAGACATATGTGGTGCGTTCTCGCTCTAGCATGGAATGCGCTCCGCTCCCGGCAATGAGTTGAATGACCGGCCCGTGGACTTGGTACTTGTTTGTTTTGCATTGCTAAGGAATGCAAAGGTCATTTCATCGGTCATTGACCGCGTGTGCGACCGCCACAGTCTTTTGAATATCAGTACTTATTTTGCCTTATATCCACCAAATGTCCATCTCTTGCAGCTCCACAGATGTCCACTCTTTTGACAAAATTTTCGATGATATTTTGGCATAATTGCGGTTCTAAATCACCAATAATGCGAATAATTTCGTCCTTCAGCACAGGAATTGATCGGGAGTTATTCTTATATACCTGGTTTTTCACGTAAACCCAGAGAAAATAGTCCAACGGTGTCAGATCACATGATCTTGGTGGACAATTAACGTCACCGTTTCCGGAGATTATAATACGTAAAATAATTCAACAATTTGAACGCATCGTTGTATTGTGTACGACTCCATTTTAATAAATGTCATATATTATACTTCTTAAATGTCACAAGACCCAGGCAAGTTGGCGACGCCACCTGCATTTTATGCAAGAATAAAAAAAAAGCTCAATTTGAAAGACCCTACTCGTAGGAGCGAAAAAGGATATAACGCCGTTGGTAAAAAAATATATGAATCACAAAGTGCGACTTTCGTTATCAAATTATTGTTGACTCATTTGAATTATAAAAGATTTTGTCTGAAAATACATCCATGAAGTAGACGAGATTTCAAATTTGTACTATATCAAAAATGATTTGCACCCTTCGCTTTAGCAATTAACGTGAAACGTATTAAAAAAATTAAATTGGCAAACGAAAGATTTTGACTTCAGTTTGGCAAAGTATTTCTTTGGCCTGTCTATACTACCCTCCACCCCCGTCAGCCTTACACTCCGTACACTAACGCCTCGTAGCACCGGCTGTAGTCTCTTAACCTAGTTATTTTCCCAGAGCTGACCGAGTGGGAACGTCGCTTCTTAGTCTTGAGTAGGCCAAACAACCGATACAACGTGTCTACTTGCTGATTTTGTTCCGATCTCATTCTATTAAATATTTATGTATAGTCTTTCGTTACAGTTTTTATCCAGTCAACATGATGATTGCATTGAAGTTGTTATTAACCTTAGGTTACTTTGATATGTCCCTTGTGGGGTAGGCCGAAAAAACAGTTCTCAATATCTTAGCACACAATTTTTACCTCATCCACATTTATACATCTCGTAATTCTACTTTTTCCACGCAAACCTCGTACTTCTGGCTTAGTTATATATTCTTTCCACTTATCCAAACCATCACGAAGCTCTGTTCTTCATTTTTTTTAAAACATCCTATCCATGCATTCATTTTTTATGTCTTTTTCCATTTTCTTTCATTATTTTCTTAGTGTACCTACCCTATTATTAATCTTACTTTTATCTCTCTTATGCTAAGTTTCAATTCAATACACCAAGTTGGGTACCAACATACTATAATGTTTTGTAATTTTTACTAATTGTGATATAGAGCGGATATTGTATATCACATTGAGCGTTTATCTTATTCCATATCGTCACTCCTTCTCAATATCACCAACATACTATATTGTATTGTAAATTTTGCTAATTGTGATATAGAGCGGATATTGTATATCACATTGAGAGTTTATCTTATTCCCTATCGTCACTCATTCTCAATATCACCAACATACTATAATGTATTGTAGTTTTAGCTAATTGTGATATAGAGTGGATATTGCATATCACATTGAGCGTTTATCTTATTCCCTATCGTCACTCCTTCTCAATATCACCAACATACTATATTGTATTGTAAATTTTGCTAATTGTGATATAGAGCGGATATTGTATATCACATTGAGAGTTTATCTTATTCCCTATCGTCACTCCTTCTCAATATCACCAACATACTATAATGTATTGTAGTTTTAGCTAATTGTGATATAGAGTGGATATTGCATATCACATTGAGCGTTTATCTTATTCCCTATCGTCACTCCTTCTCAATATCACCAATATACTATAATGTATTGTAAATTTGGCTAATTGTGATATAGAGCGGATATTGTATATCATATTGAGCGTTTATCTTATTCCATATCGTCACTCCTTCTCAATATCACCAACATACTATATTGTATTGTAAATTTTGCTAATTGTGATATAGAGCGGATATTGTATATCACATTGAGCGTTTATCTTATTCCATATCGTCACTCCTTCTCAATATCACCAACATACTATATTGTATTGTAAATTTTGCTAATTGTGATATAGAGCGGATATTGTATATCACATTGAGAGTTTATCTTATTCCCTATCGTCACTCCTTCTCAATATCACCAACATACTATAATGTATTGTAGTTTTACCTAATTGTGATATAGAGTGGATATTGCATATCACATTGAGCGTTTATCTTATTCCCTATCGTCACTCCTTCTCAATATCACCAATATACTCTAATGTATTGTAAATTTGGCTAATTGTGATATAGAGCGGATATTGTATATCATATTGAGCGTTTATCTTATTCCCTATCGTCACTCGTTCTCAATATCAACAACATACTATAATGTATTGTAAATTTGGCTAATTGTGATATAGAGTGGATATTGCATATCACATTGAGCGTTTATCTTATTCCCTATCGTCACTCCTTCTCAATATCAACAACATACTATAATGTATTGTAAATTTGGCTAATTGTGATATAGAGCGGATATTGCATATCACATTGAGCGTTTATCTAATTCCATATCGTCACTCCTTCTCAATATCACCAACATACTATAATGTATCGTAAATTTTGCTAATTGTGATATAGAACGGATATTGTATATCAAATTGAGCGTTTATCTTATTCCCTATCGTCACTCCTTCTCAATTTCACCAACATACTATAATGTATCGTAAATTTTGCTAATTGTGATATAGAACGGATATTGTATATCACATTGAGCGTTTATCTTATTCCCTATCGTCACTCCTTCTCAATTTTACCAACTTACTATAATGTATCGTAAATTTTGCTAATTGTGATATAGAGCGGATATTGTATTATATATCACATTGAGCGTTTATCTTATTCCCTGCCGTTACCCTTTCTCAATAGCACCAACATAGTATAATGTATCGTAATTTTTGTTAATTGTGATATAGAGCGGATATTGTATATCACATTGAGCATTTATCTTATTCCCTTTCGTTACCCTTTCTCAATATCACCAACATACTAAAATGTATTGTAATTTTAGCTCATTGTGATATAGACCGGATATTGCATATCACATTGAGCGATTATCTTATTACCTATCGTTACCCTTTCTCAATATCACCAACATACGAGTACTATACTCGTAATAACGTACAGTTTTAGCTAATTGTGATATAGAGTGGTGATTGTATATCATATTGAGTGATTATCTTATTCCCTGTCGTTACCTTTTCTCAATATCCCCAACATACAAGTACTATACTCGTAATTTTTCTAGTTGTGACATAGAGCGGATATTGTACATCATATTGAGCGTTTATCTAATTCCCTGTCATTACCCTTTCTCAATATCCCTCTCCCCTAACTCTTCACATGACATGTTGCTCAGATAACAACATTAATTCATCCCCTCACACATCACACACACTTTTACCACACCTCTTTCCATAAAGATCCGCTTTGATTTTGCAACTTTGATAACACTTTAGTTAAATATACTTCGAACTCGTGTGTTTATGGCCATGTGGTAATCTCTTTTAATCGACAAGAATGTTTAACGAAAAACAATAAAATTGGTTGTAGGACGTAAAATAAGATAAAAAGACATTGTTATAGTTTTGTAAACATTCAAATCAGTAATTAAAAAAAAACATGCGAATGAGAAATTTTTAATGAAATTCAGAAAAAAATATTAACAAAAATCATCAAAAATTTTATAAACACTCCTTCAACAACATCATGCATTGCTCGACCAGCTGACTTGATACATGTTTTATATTATTCTGCACATAAATTAAAATATTTGACCCGGTCGTAAACCTCAAATTAAAATGAAATATTCTATTTGGATTCATAAATCTTTTTGGTAACGTTTGTTAATCAACGAAATTACTAAATTATTGAATGTAATTTATTTTATTTATTCATTTAACACCTTCTTTTAAATAAATTTTAAAATTGTATTGCTTTTAAGGAATTTAATCAAACTATCCAGCTTTGTTTTATAATGCATGAACATTTCTTTAACATATTTTATAATAACAATATTTGAGAAAACTGAAGAAAATTCTTATTAAATATATACATCTCAAGGTAAATAGTGATTAAGGTGGGAAATGTATGGGAGTTAAGGGCAATGCATGTATTGAGATAAAAATGATCTTTTAGTTTATTCCTAAATATTGATAAGGGTAGTAAATATATTTCAGACATTATTCCTTCTAAAGATATTGAGTGAAGCTGATGCTTTTTCTGAATTCATGAAAAGATAAATTAAGGGGAAACCAGAAATACTCGTATATTAAACAATCTTCAAATTCTACTCGAGAAATTTGAAAAAAAAATCTTTTATTTTTTTGCATATTCTTAAAGTTTAACAATACGTTGTTAAAAGGAAATTTAAAAAATTCTCAATATTTACGAAGTTATAGCTATAAATGAGGCAGCAATTACGCCGCACCGGAATGACTCGGACAATAATCTCAAAACTTTAAACGCGTTTTTCTCGAAACTGCTTTTTTCGATTTAGTCGACATAAAATCTCAAGTCCAACCGATTACCTTCGAGTTTGGTATAAAATTTTGATAAATGTTTTAACGATTAACAATTTTTTTTTCTTTGGTACCAACTATAACGACATTATTTTTTATCAAGAAACTATGTAGGATTTTTGTTTCAAAATTACGAAAGAGTTTCAATCATGTCGATCAGCTTATCCCTTTTTTTTACAAGATATAACAGCTGATAACATCTTGAATTTAAAAAAAATCAATTCTTTTTATACATTTTCAAATCATCAATAAACAAACTTTAAAAAATGTACAGGAAGAATATTTTTTGTTTTTTTTTTATTTACTCTGAAAAAACGCCCGAAATTCACGCCTCTAGAGTAAAATATCTCCTTAAGGACGTATGTTAATATTAAATTACGAAACTGCCATAACTCACACAGTTCGTGCTGTATTACACTTTTGATTAATACAGTATAATCTAGTAGGTTTTTTATGGCTCCTCCTATATGTCTCCGAATGCTGAACGATGTATAACTCTTACTCTAGGCAACTAGAAACTGCTGAAATGCGCATGCTAAGATGGTCAGCTGGTGTGTCCCTAAGCGACAAAATAAAAAACTCACGCATTCGTGAAAGCTTAGGTGTTACAGACATCAACAACAAGATGGAGGAGAGGCGATTGAGATGGTATGGGCACGTTGGATGCAGAGCACCCGATCACATTGTGAACCAGGCAATCCATGGATCTTCCTCGAATAACAACCAGAGGAAGACCAAAGAATTCATTGGTGTTGCAAAAAGATAACCTGATGCAGAGGCTTGGCCTGGGGGACGTAGTCCACGACAGAAGAGAATACAACCTGAGGACGAGGAGAGCTGACCCCAACAGTCTTCGCAGACAATGAGTTGGGATGGAGCCAGGGAGAAAAAAAAATCTTGTAGATTTTTTTGCCGTCTAGTAATCTTTTCCAACTATATATTAAACAATTATTAAACAATTAAGAAATATATTAAACAATCTTCAAATTAAAGTAAGGTTGGAACCTGTTTTGATAAACCTGGATACCAATGGCAATCGAGTTCTCACCCCCGGATAGGTGGAGAGGTGTCTAATCAATTACACCACGGAGTTGTCTTTAAATTTATAAATATCAACATACGAAACGGGAAGACAACATTAAAATCTAAGATTTGATCTATGTTTATAACAGTTTTATTTAATCCCTCAGAAGTGTGAATCACTTATTGCAAGTCGCGATAAAATCATGTGGCCCATTTTGTGGAAGAGTGTGGTGGTATTACGAGGTGCCGGCATTGATAACACGCTTCGTGGTCCATCAAAGAAAAGAAGCTGCCTCTTGAGAGCTGCTATCCACACAAGGCCTCCATAGGTAGTCCCCTCCTCTCTAATCTTGTTCGCTCCTTTAACTTAAGTACCTCAACCCTCGATGCTGATAATACGGGGCTGGGTCGAGGACATCGAGGCCCTTCATTTTATGATTATTAATATTTTTCTGCCAATTGGTATACTGATATTTTGAAACATGGTAAGAATTTTTTTTCTTTTTGTCTATTAATGAGCTTAGAAAGTTTTCTTTTTTTTCTTTCTTTGTCTTAAGAAATCATGTTTTAACCTCTCCTATAGTCCCGAAAATGGAAAACAATCCTCCTAACGGTTAGATTAATCCTAAACAGCAGCCATTTTAAAAAAAATAAGGGTTTCCAGTCTGGTTTTCACAAAAGAACTCTGATATATATGTGCAGTTGGCTGGAAAAGATTGCCATATGACAATACATTTGTCACATTGTAATGTACTCGTATACGATAGTTCTGCTATTTAATATATTCTCAGATGATGGAAAAGTTAGGATGGATATAGAACGGCGTGTAGTGAAAGAAAACAAAGACAATGAGACACTAAAACATTTGTACTCAAATCAGACCGTACGAAATTTGCTAAAATGATAGTCCACAATAGTATTTTAATGCCGACATTGATGTATTGAAGGCAAATGTGGACGAGACAAACACCTTGCAGATGAGCATCCCCTGACCGTGTCAGGGGTGAATTTGATTCTGTCGAGAACTATCAAGGTCCTGGACAATTATATTGATAACGCACTCACGGTTAAGGGAAATACTCGCAACTGATGACTACTAGATATGATACAAAAATGGTACGTAATTTATTATTAATAGTTGACGCATAAACATTGTGGAGGAGGTTTAAAGACATTGTAATTTGTTTTATTAAACAATGTTTATTCCACATATTGTAACAGTATAACCCTACCGGTTTCAAGGCTTTCACCTCTTCATCAGGGGAGCACAATTGTGCCCCCCTGATTATGTGTTAACAACAGTGTTAGATAAAGCAAATTACAATGGTACGTAATTGTTTTTATTTATTTACATGTTAATTAATTGTATGTATACGTTTATGAAAACAAAAAAAAACGGTAATTTAAAGTAGACATTCAGTATATATGGATCTTGGTTCATTATCTTTCATTTGTTGTGTACCCAGTAATTTACAAGGAAAGGTCAATAAACTCGCGGAATGAAGGGTTTAACACTTGCCTAAATGTGCAAAAAAATTCCGCCAGCCACGGTGCTGGACGCTAAGCGTCTAGTGAAAAACGTATGTTTTAAATTAAAATTATGCAAAATCTGCTAGGTTAATTTTTGTATTTAACTATAAACATAATCTTATTATGTATTAAAACGTCAAATAATCAAATTAATAACAAGTCTTGGTCACTCGCTATCCATCACAGGGTGGCAAGAGTTAAGGAAGGGGGTGGTAGTACGCATGCGCATGTTCCGATAATATGACTCATTATTAGAATATTCACGAAGTTTTAATATAATTTTGACAATTTTGTTATTGATATCGTCGGGAGAGAATGTCAAACGTTAAAACACCCCAAGTATAGATAAAAATGAGTAACGAGTTTTTTTGTGCATTTTTTCATTTTTTAAAGTCTCCAGTTTTTGGATCCTTTAACTTTGTACGTTCCTCTCTTTTACATATAGAATGTCCCAGTACACGAGCGAGTTTGACAGTGTGCTAGAAAAAGGGTGATAAACCGGTCAAAGGGTCTAAAATTCAAAATATATGGGAACTGAAGAAGAAAAAAAGCGGCGTTATTATTAGTAAGAGGCAAACTCATCGTGCAGATTTGGCGGGATAACTTTTTATGATGGTAATGTTTTTGGTCTAAAAAAAATAATATCGTTTATAAGAGACATTTTTTGGTGGAAAAATATACCACATACTCGTATTTTATTCCCAATCAAAAATAAAGAAACCTTTCATAAATTTACCCTTGGAATTTAGACAAATATCGGAGTTTTATGAGAATTGACTATGTAACATATTGCAAGTCTCTTTTATATGATTTTATTACCAAATATACGAGACAAACCTCACAATATATCTAATGATAAACGGTAACTAAACAAACCTCACAATATATCTAATGATAAACGGTAACTAAACAAACCTCACAATATATCTAATGATAAACGGTAACTAAACAAACCTCACAATATATCTAATGATAAACGGTAACTAAACAAACCTCACAATATATCTAATGATAAACGATAACTAAACAAACCTCACAATATATCTAATGATAAACGGTAACTAAACAAACCTCACAATATATCTAATGATAAACGGTAACTAAACAAACCTCACAATATATCTAATGATAAACGGTAACTAAACAAACCTCACAATATATCTAATGATAAACGGTAACTAAACAAACCTCACAATATATCTAATGATAAACGGTAACTAAACAAACCTCACAATATATCTAATGATAAACGGTAAATAAACAAACCTCACAATATATCTAATTATAAACGGTAACTAAACAAATCTCACAATATATCTAACTCGTATTTGTTTAACACTGTGACTTTTGACTAATACACTAGACCTGAAAGTATTTGTGTTTTTTTTACCTGACACATGTTTAAGGCAGAATACGGAATGAAGTGATAAGGGATGAGTATGAACTTAAAGCTGGTGTGTTAAGTAAGATGAAGAAGAACACGCTGATATGGTTTGGGTATGAGGAACGAATAAATAAACAAAGAATAATAAAACAGATGTAAAGTGCAAATGGGAGTGGAAGGCGTATGAGATGAAGACCAAGGAAAATATGATTGGATTAAAAGAACGATGTTCTGAGAGAAGGAAAATGGAAAGTCAGAAAAAACGTAGAAGTTGTATAGATGAAGAAAAGGCTAAGAATGTGTGTGTCAAGATAGGAAAGTATAGCACTCTGCCTACCTTGACAAGTAAATGGCGTGATGGTATGTATGTGTTTAAACTGAATTAGATGGCACTCCGAAGTGAGACGATAGGAGTACACCGGCATTTTTTTCAGGTTTTTTTAAAGAATATGTATAATATGATATGTTTTTTTTTAATATAATAATATATCACTATAATGTTTTTTTAAATGAATTTTTGAAAGTGTGCAATCCTGATACTTATTGAACACTTATTTTTTTATACTCATTTTTTATTTTGTATTGTACGAGGAAGTGTATTGTACGAGGAAGTGTATTGTACGAGGAAGTGTATTGTACGAGGAAGTGTATTGTACGAGGAAGTGTATTGTACGAGAAATAGTATTGTACGAGGAAGTGCATTGTACGAGGAAGTGTATTGTACGAGGAAGTGCATTGTACGAGGAAGTGTATTGTACGAGGAAGTGTATTGTACGAGGAAGTATATTGAATGAGGAAATGTATTGTACGAGGAAGTGTATTGTACGAGGAAGTGTGTTGTACGAGGAAGTGTATTGTACGAGGAAGTGTATTGTACGAGAAAGTGTATTGTACGAGGAAGTGTATTGTACGAGCAAGTGTATTGTACGAGGAAGTGTATTGTACGAGGAAGTGTATTGTACGAGAAAGTGTATTGTACGAGGAAGTGTATTGTAAGATAAAGTTTTTATTTTTAGGACTGGTTTGTAGTCAGAAGGGGATACGCGCCGCATACTGCTTAGCTTATCGGTATTAAAAAAAACTGAAGATCGTTTCATTAACTACATTACTATTTTTCTTAGTAGGTTAAAATATCTTTCGGTAATATACAAATCTTAGCGATTTACATATTAAGGTTATGAAAATATGCGATTAAACTTTAAAAAATGTGCCTAATGAAAATATCGTCAACAGTAAGAACTTCTTGGAAAAAGCAATACAGGATTCCATTTCCCTTGCCCTATTTGCGTCGTGCTTTATATCATCCATATTAGTCGCATCAAGTGCGAGTATTCAGTATTGAGGAGGCACACACCGAGCTACACGCTGCGAACTGTTTATTTATTTATCGGGAGATGACGACACATTAAAGTGGGATAATCGGCGCCGAGTGTTTGGAGTTCGCTCTACGTAGCTCCGTTGTAGTCATGTAGCCCCACACAGCGCCACATCGTGCCGTAACGGATTGGGCGTTACTTCCGAGCCATTAAACGCACCCCGCGACCCGTTACCACGACGCTTTTGTACAATCAAGCCCCGAGAAAAATAATTTAAATTCATATTAGAGTTATAGAACTAGAATGAATGTGGTAGAAATGCGTACTTTGCAAAGATTATCTGTTATTACGATGAATTATAGAGATAGCAATTACTGGATTAAGGATAACTCTTTGTTAGAAACGAATGTTTTGAGAAAAATTAGTAAAGATAGTAAAATGACCGTTTAGAGAGAAAACTCTCCTCAAAAGCGTTCTAACTTGTGACACAAATCCACCATTATTGACATATTAAAAATATTACATAAATATCATCGCCCTATGTTCTTTGCGAGATAGGCAGAAATAATCGATCTCTAAACTTTTGTATCCAATAACACAACTTTCCCCCCGTCACATTCATACACCTCGTAATGCACAACCTTATATTATTCATATTTCTCATTTTACCTTCTTTCAAAACCATCTGATTCAGCCACGTTTTTCTCGGCCTCCCCCTTCCACGCACATTTTTCACTTCTGACTTGTATGATCGCTTTGTCTCAACTGGTACAAACCATCTTAAAGCTCATTAATTCATCTTATTTAAAATATTCATTTTATTCGTGCATTTATTTTTCATGTCTTTATTCCACAGAATTTCATTCATTGACACTCCACAAATTTTCCTTAGTGAACGCATCTCAAAAATATTAATCATATCGTTTATTCTTCTTCTGCCAAGTTCAAGTTTCATTTCCATACGTCAAGGAAGGCACCGACGCACTATTATGTATTGTCATTTTTACTTTTGTTGATATTGCGCAGTTGCTGTATATTACATTAATTACCTTGTTGATCTTGTTCCCTGTCGCTACCCTACTTTCAAAGTTCCTTTCAACTTACCCATCACAAGTAAGCATACTGCCCAGATTATTGAACTCATTAACCTGTTCCAGTTTCTCTGAGTTGACTATTACAGAATTATTATATAAATTATTTGAGTGTAAAGATATGAAGATAATAACAGCGGCCATTACATTAAATCCTTCCCAGTATATGCATTTGTTTAGAAAAACATGTTTGTTAAGAAAATCTTAGAAAATTTACTAAGGGAAAACAAACTATAATACAAAGAAGGCGAACTTGTGTAACTCTTTTCAACTTTATGTTGAGTGCAGTGTATGTTATGTGATAATAAGACATTCGACTTTATGTTGAGTGCAGTGTATGTGATAATAAGACTATTGGTTTGTGAAGTAAAGGTACGAGGCGGAAAGCATATACGAGTATGTTTATAGTTGCAGAAATGTAGCCGAGGAAAGGTAAAAAGTATAAGTAAGAAAATATAACTTATGGATGTGAAATGAGGCGTAACTGTGTGTATGGTTAGAAAAACGAAAAGATCCACTTTGCATTCCCCAAAATTTACATATTGTTATGATTTGTGTGTATATATTGTAACTTTTAATACGAATTCCATGGAGGGTAATGAAAAAAATTCGCAAATAAGTCATTCATTTACTTGTCCAAACCATCAATTATGCCACGTGTTTCAAGTAGATAGCAACAAGGATCACCCTATATCATTTGCGTCAATCAGGTTTTACCCAGATAGCGTAGTAGTTGTGACGATTCCTGTATAACCCTACAAGCACACTATTTTCGTTCAAGAAGCCCCATCTATTCACGTTCACCTTGCATCTAGTAAACCCTGCGGTAATAATTGACAGTCCCAGACAAATTGTTGACAATACGCCTATGCTAAGCCTTCTGTGGTCACTGGTAGCGGGAAAGGACGACGCACAAGAGGAAGAACCCTAATACGTTAGTTTAACTAAGTGAGAAACGTAACAGAACTTCCCTTAATAACTGCTCATCGAATTGCTGAGTGCAGGAATAGTTGGAGAGAATTAGTCAAGGGCTATCATGTGACCACGATGTTTAGTCACGAGCTTTACGATAGGATGGAACTTTAAATATGCATATCCCGCTCACGATTTTTCCTTTGAAACTATCAAGACTCTAACGGTTTTATGAACAAAGAAAATTAGAAGATGTTCATCCTTTATTATGGGGCTGGAGCAGTTATAACTTCCAACGTGGGATCAAGTCTCTATATATCAATATAGGAGTTTCCACTTTTTGTGGACATTCAGTCTCTTGGCTTACCATAAAAGTCGTAATAGTTTGAATTTGGGTAAAATAATTTTAAACTTCTAAAGTTATCACTAGTCAAACGCGCTGGATATCTTTGGAAAAGCTCAACGGTTCGAGCACCGCGCTGTTTTTTACTTTGAATTGTACGGACATTTTACGTGAAATATTCGGCGGTATAATGACACTTATGATTTGGTAATATGTGTCCTTTATTAAAAAAATCTTTGACTGATTTAATATGCGTAAAGATTGGTGTCATATCGTATTTTATCTGAATTTATTATTTTTGTATTGGAATTTATAATTTGGAATTCGGAATTTAGAATTCATAATTTTGTTTTGAAAATATGGAAAAAAATCATTTAATTCGGAATGAAAATGAGTAGTTTACCAATATAATAACCCAATTGGTGAGAGTATATATTTCATCACCAAATAAAAGATAAAGGGTCAAAGAGATGTCAGAAAATGTGAGATCTCTTGGTTTCGCAATTTGAGTGACTGGACTGGACTGCATTATGATGTATTTAGGAACTGACTCATATGTCTTAAGATAGAGTCTTTTGGGTGACTGGACTAGATTGTGACGTATTTAGGAACTGACTCATATGTCTTAAGATAGTGTCTTTTGGGTGACTGGACTGGATTGTGATGTATTTAGGAACTGACGCATTTGTCTTAAGATAGAGTCTTTTGGGTGACTGGACTGGAGTGTGATGTATTTAGGAACTGACTCATATGTCTTAAGATAGTGTCTTTTGGGTGACTGGACTGGATTGTGATGTATTTAGGAACATACTCATATGTCTCAAGATAGAGTCTTTTGATTTTGATCAAACAATGGTTGTAAAAATAACCTGTTCCATTAACTTGAAAATAATTTTTTTTTATTGAAGGTTTTAGAAAATATTGGAAATTTTCTGAAGTTAAATTGCAATTCATTTACAGATGCCGTCTATGTGCAGAAATAGTATCAACCATTTTACAAGTGCCTTAATATTAAAAAAATGGCTACTAAGAGGGTTGAGATTCAATTACCGGTGGCACCCGAAAACAAATAAATACCAATCTGGTCAATAAGTTAGTCTGCCAAAAATATGATCATGTGCTAGACCTGTATTGTAGTCACGTTTTGGGGAACTACAAGTTCTGCGCGTACTCCAGAGGTTCTTAAACCGTTACTTGAGTAATAAATGTTGTTTCCCGAAGACGCTCACCAATGTATTCGATTCATGAAATCTGATATGCTCGAGGGACCATACGATTGAAAAACCATTATTAAGTATTCCTTGAATATTTAGTGAGCATTTATCTTCAATGTCTCCCAAAAAATGCGTCCAAATCATACAAAATTAGTATCGCTAGACATGTGGGAATATCGTTAGAGATGTGGGTATATAGTAACTTATAAACGCTTTATTATTATTTTACAGAAAAGCTGTAAATGATGTATCAATAAGAAAATTGATCTTTTACTAAGACTTTTAATTTGGTCATTGATAGCAAAAATATTGAAACGCAAGGTTTTCTTACTTCCCAAAACATTAATGCGCGTTGAAATATTCTTGATACACGTTTGAATTCCTCTAATATTGAATGCACCTATGTGCTGTAAGCATGTTTACTTAGCCGATCCGAGTTCAATCACTGATCGGTCCCAGACTGTTTCGAATTCAGATCTACTATATAATAAAGTAAGCGATCTGTTACATATTATGGGATCACTTTTTAACACACATTTAAAAAAAATCTAATAAACTCGTATGGAAGTGAATACATTATATGCAAAATGATAAATTTATTGAAAGTCACACTATAAGATAAACGGTTTTCTTAATCGGCGCAATTCAACTAGCAGGTTCAACTCATGCAGAAGTACATAATTCAATTGTCGCATCAACTATTTTCTTGTCCTTACACTCAACGAATATATATTTATTTTGTAATATTTTTAATCTGGTAATAATTGTGTGTTCTAGTCCTGAGTAAGAGCGTCCTTAAAGAAAGTTTTCTCTTAAACTTTTCTACTTTTCTTTTTATGTCAGCCAAATAATTAACCTTAATTCCACATTTGAGCGGCGTTGCTTGTCTCAGTGGTCCAGTGAGATGTAAACTAATTATAAATTAGTAACATCTCAGCTTAAATTTTTGGGATATTATTTAATGCAAATTGATATAATACTTCGTAATTTGTTTTATCAAACACTGTTTATTCCATTTTATATAACGGTATAACCCTATCGGTTTGAAGGTTTTCATCTCATCATCAGGAGAGCATAGACAAGTCTTGTTTGTGTTTGATAAAAACAAATTACAATGTCTTTACACTTCCACAATGTTAACTATGAAAAATACATTTGTTTTGTTCCTATTTCTTTATTTATTTGTTCCACATGACCAAACGAGTTATCTTCTTAATCCTACTTAATATACAATATAAGCCTTAAGTTCACATTATCACTTCACTTCGTATTCTTAAGTTCACATTATCACTTCACTTCGTATTCATAAGTTCACATTATCACTTCAGTTCGTATTCTTAAGTTCACATTATCACTTCACTTCGTATTCTTAAGTTCACATTATCACTCCGCTTCGTATTCTTAAGTTCACATTTTCACTTCACTTCGTATTCTTAAGTTCACATTATCACTTCACTTCGTATTCTTAAGTTCACATAATCACTTCACTTCGTATTCTTAAGAACTATTTTAGTTTAGTTTCATTGTCATTCATATTCTTAACTTAGCATTTATTTGGCGAATTTAAGTTATTTTTTACGTTTGTTGGGCAATGGTGAAAACGAAATACATAAATTCATAAAAGTTATGTTTGTGCTCCCCTGGTGATGAGGTGAAAACCTTGAAACCGGTAGGGCTATAGAGTTACACAAAGTGGAATAAACAGTGTTTGATAAAACAAATTACAATGTCTTTACACCTCCACAATGTTAATGCCTTAACTATAAATAATATATAACATAATACTGTTTATAATCTTCTTGTTATTCTTTTTCTTGCAGTAGTCTATTTTCTGCATTTTTTCTGAGATGTAAATTGACAGATATTCCTTCCCTATCTGAGGGTCTACCTGGTGATCAGCTTTCCATGGGGTAACCATGAGAAACAGTACGAGGAATCTGACACTCATCCATTATTTAAACGTCATCACTGCTTTCCCCATTATAGGATGTTTATAACCTATTTGTTTTTGTTGTAAATGCAATATGTTAATATAATACTCTAAAGATAATATCATTAACGAAACAGCGCTAAAAACTACTTTATAAATTTTAAGTTTATATTATACTCGTATATACGAGTATTTTACAATTACTGATCTCGAACCGGTCTCGTTGCGGAGGGGAAGGGTCAGCATGTCGAAAATAAAATCCATCCGGTCGTGAGAGCCTCAGTACACTTACTTTCTGGATACGCATAGTTATACATAATGCTAAAACTACCTTCTTTCGTATGTCATCTATCGACATATGTATTGTATCTTAGATAATGGTTCGGACATATCGAACAATGTGGTTAATGGACAACAATATCTTCAGCACTGGCAATCGAATCTTCGAGTTTAGAAGTACTGAAGCAGGCACGGAATTTGCGGTTTGTTCGTGCATCCATTCACAACGTTATCGAAGATCAAATATGACCCGTCACTCGTACATGTGCTCGGAAGTATAAGTATTATTACTAGATTGTGATTTTATTTTTTTGGTATCGTCGGTAATTGAACCCAAAACCCCGTATGCAAGTCTAACACTGTATTGATTAGCCTACTTATGTGTTAAAACATGCACACTACTTCGTTAGGTTAGGTCGGTAATGAAGTGGTTATTATTATATTATTTATAGTTAAAATGTTAATAATACCGTGGAAGTTTAATAAAGACATAGTAATTTTTTTAAGAGAACTCTATTTTCCCCCTTAAAGTAATAAATAATATATAAAACAGTGTTTTATTATGATTATTTATTCGTTAACCTTTCCTTCCCTGTGTTGGGTATCTTCTACACGTTGCTTCTAATAACCATCCATATCTCTATAAATATTATAAATACAAGGTTAAGATTTAAGGTATTCCTCCATAATATATTTACACATTGATTTAAAAAATAATATTAATAATAATCAGAATTTATCGACTACATCGAGGTGTTTTGTAAAGATCGAAAACAAATTCGCATTTAAACGCGGCGAGTGCCTCGTCTTGACGATAGGTGAATAGTATGCGGGAAGCGCGACACTATATTCGCATCTCACTCTTGCATACTAGACTGAATTGTGAGGAGCTGAATTGTCTCAACGTCGCAAGCAAAGGCGTAAGCGCCGGGGTATGCGACTGACGTTCCGCGCCACTAGTAGCCTCTAGGCTTGCAAATAGGCTAGACGTACGCTCGTTCCGTGAGCGTTTTTTAATGTTTTCAGATGGTTTTTTAATGTTTTCAGCAAATAAATCTCAATTATTATAATTTTTAACTTCAATTATAATTAATTAAGGGGATTATCTATGAATGTTCTTATTTTTCCGATTTAAAATCGCAAATTTTTTATTGCGTACTCACTACCCAACACCGTAACACGCGTATTATTTTTATCACCGTAAGGGAAGGGTTAATCAGAAATTTAAAACATTAAAACACCCTACTGAAATATTTACACCCAGTATTCAAACCCTTACACATATGTTCTTTTCAAACCCTCATATACACAATTCCAACAACGTCATAATTTCAACAACCACTTGAAAAGTATATCGGATCTGATTGAATGTTTGTCATTATTATCGGCTCGCAGGAAAGAGTCGCCCCGGGAAACAGAAGGGATGAGAGAATAAAAGAAAGGCACAAAGTGTTATTTCATCGATTGCATCAATGTTTTATTGTGGCTTTGAATATGCGATTTTGCCGAATTGTGGAAATATTTTCCGATCGGAATAAATCCCATTTGTTGCCGTATTTCCGTATTATCACTAACTTTGGCGCCACTCGGCACGGGTTTATATTGCCAGTGTCATCAAATTGTTGCTGTTCGTATTTGTGTTTCTAAAAAACGAATCGATATATTATATTTAAACTTTTTTTGTGTACATTTGATGGTAAAACTTTTTGACTAACCTAGTACTTAACTAGACGCCTTTTCGTCGTGATGGTGACGGTTCGTTCAATTTTTAAGCAAAAGGTTAACAACATAAATATTTCAAATCATCAAATTCTTTTCAGGCAAGTCGGTTCAGTGTCTGAAAACTGAAAAGAGTCCGACTGAACACATCACCGTGATGAAATATCCTCTTCCTCGGGACGTATTCTCTGCCACCTAATGGAGTCGCCCTGATGAACTGGTAATTAGTCAGACAGACGCTCAATCTGTTATTATATTATGCGCCGCGTCATAATAAATGTATCGGCTTACAATCAAGTCATAAATCAAGTTCTATTCAGAGAGCTTACGGCTTCGTGAAGGAAAAACTGAGTATATGGACAAATAAAACAGTTGAATTTTTCAAGCTTTTATAATACGTAATAGTTATAGAGTTAAGCGTTCACACCATCATGTTGTTTCCCTGTAGAGGTAAGCAGAAAATATGAACGCTAGACTTTCTTATCTTGACATACAACTTTCGGCTGTTTCATACTTTCCACCATACTTTCTTTGTCCGGTTCTATGCGTTCTACTTAAATTTGCACTATATATTTGTTTTGCTAGTCTTTTTTCATTCTCTCACCATTTCTCTGTCGAAATGGGTAGAGAGGATAAAGCATCAGACTTTCCTGTTCCAGAATTCTATTCTACATCCATACACTTTCAAATACAACTCCTACGGTTTCTCCGACTTTTTACTTTTTACTTGATTCAACCATACTTCCTTGGTTTTACTTTAGCACGCTTTTCCCTCATATGTGCATTACAATTTTGTTTTGTAAGACTTTCTTCAACCATTCGTTTTAATTGCCCAAACCACCTTGAAGTACTCTTCTCCATTTTAAAGTTTTTTTTCTTTTTTATTATATTTATTATTTAATCTAGATATGCGGGGGTGTGGGATGGAAGCCCCCTGATGCCCTTGCGATCGGGCTCGCCCTACATTGGTGGGGTGTATCTCGGCCGTGGGAATGTTTGTGGGATGAGCCCGGACCTTTTGGTGTACTCTCTCTTGAATGTATTTTTTTTTCTTTTTTTGTCATCTACTATATTTATTTTCTGTGTTTATTTTTTTGTATATATTCCTGTTTCTACGTGTTTAAGGGTGTGGGCTGAAAAACATCTGGTGTCCCCGTGGCTGGGTTCGCCCTATATTGGTGGGGTGTATTTTGGCCGAGGGGATGCTATTAGATGAGCCCAGACCTTTTGATAGCTTCTGTGTCTGATGTTTTGTCTGCAATTTATGTGTTTTTGTAGTGTTACTCAGGTGTGATCTTGTACATACTATGTTGCTGTCAATAAACCTCTTATTTATTTATTTAGTAAATAAGTTAATTCGTTTTAAAAATTGAAATAAAATAATAATTAATATTTAATAATATTGGAGTGACTTAACATACAGAATTTGATAATAAATGCTAATTTCAGCAATAAAGGATAACTAACCAAAGGACACCTAACCAAAGTTGGCAACTTACCAAATAACACCTAATTATTATGACAACTAACTAAATATAAATCTGCGATACAATATTGCGTATTGTATCACATTTTTGTTATATACAATACTTTCTACCTAGGGGTAAACTACCATGGGGCAATCTTACAACCAACAAGAAAATTTATGGAGACCTTAAGTTAAAACCAGACTAGAAACATTTTTAAAACAAATTGATTACTGACAGGTATAAATCCGCAACTGAGTTGGGGGGCTTAACGTCTTATCAACTAAGCCTAGGAGGTTGTTTCACAGACATGCTTTCAATACGTCTGTGTTAGAAATAAGATATTGTCATTCAATATTTGTACACTAATATATATTTTTTTGTATACTGTACAAGCTAACGGGCTTATTGGCATAAGAAAATTTCTTTTAACCAATCAGAAATATTGTAATTTATTTTTAACAAAAACTGTTTATTCCACTTTTTTATGACGGTATAACCCTACCGGTTTCAAGGCTTTCACCTCATCTTCAGGGAAGCGCAAACAAGACTAAATGCTGTTCGAACTGGCACCGATATACACGTTTCAACGGTTGTGGCTGGAAGGGGAGGAGGGGAGAAAGGCATGGGACAATTTCGGCCAAGAGAGGAGAGATTTTGGGTAAATAACTGTTCAACAGATGTTCCGATCGGTGTACTGATTTAGAAATTTCTAGGGCCTCTAATCTCCCGCCCCCCCCCAGCCCCCAAACGTTGAAGCGTGTATATTGGTGCCAGTTCGAACAGCATTTAGTCTTGTTTGCGCTCCCCTGAAGATGAGGTGAAAGCCTTGAAACCGGTAGGGTTATACCGTCATAAAAAAGTGGAATGAACAGTGTTTGATAAAAATTACAATATCTTTAAACCTCCACAATCTTAATGCCTTAACTATAAACAACAAATCAGAAATATGTTGAAGAGATGTTATGTGAAAATCAGACTAAAGTATTAAAAAAAGTGTTCCAGCGGGAATCAAACCCGAAAACCCAGGCTGAAAAACGGGCGCCATACTAATTGTCAACGGAGGTTGTTTAATAATAATAATTGTGTACTTGCAACGTGGATGTCAAATTACATGGAACATTTCCGTAACACGTTCAATTTTTCAGTAATTTAATTTGTAAAAAGTATACAATGCTTTAGTTGTCTGTGTATTGAAATTCATCATCAACTATTTTAAATTGAACGACATTTACTCTGTTTTTCTTCGTTGTAGCTGAGAAATGTCACAGGAGATGGGAGATGAGTAGACAAATTACAGTGGGAGTGCTGAAGAGAAGAACAGTTTGGAGGAGGATCGAGCAGGATGAAGGGAGGAACAGTTCCATTCATCATGTTAGGGCGATAATCTCTCCTGTCGCTCGGGAGAGGTTAAACACAAGCAGAGCGCAAGGTTCTGAGATGAATTCTTTACAGTTCACTCAATATAATATACCAGATATTTCGTTAAGATAAACGGTTAAAAAATATATATTTAATATATAATCTGGAAAAATATTTTATTAAATAATGCCTGAAAGAAAAATTCTTCGGATGTTTGAAAAAATCGAACTTAGAATAGAAGGTTTAATCAAAATACGTCTCTGAACTTGTATAATAGTTTGCAGATTTTAGAATATGGAATATAATATAGAAAATGAGAATAAGACTTCAGTGGATATTTTTTTATTGAATTATATATGTTGTTGAGTTTTGAGGGGACTTCTCGAAAATGTTCTAAAATTTGAATTTTAAATAGATGACTGGTTTTAAGCATTTTTTCTTATATCTTAAGTATTTTTTGTAAATTGTTTTATACTCGTAATATTCTTTTTTAATTTAAATAAGAATAAATACTTACGTGCCTTTTATTTTATCAATAAATAAATAATAAGATGTTGAGTTTTACAGACTTTCTCAACCTAGATCGGCCCTTTTACAGACTTTCTCAACCTAGATCGGCCCTTTTACAGACTTTCTCAACCTAGATCGGCTCTTTTACAGACTTTCTCAACCTTAGGTTTTGAATGGGTGACCATTTTTTTTCATTTTACCTTAAGCATTTTTTTTAATATTGTCTACAAATATCCTCTTGAGAGAGATTATGTTTTATATTCTTAAGTTCTTAGATTAAATTTATTAATCTTGTATTTTTACTAGAATTTGATTTTTTTACTTTTCTTGTACTATATTATTTAGTACAGACTTTCGCACAATTCGCTATTTCGCACATTTTTTTTAATTCAATTTATTTAAGATTTTTGTCGATAATGCAAAAATTGTTCGCTTCCATGCAGTCGCTCCCACTTTTTTCGGAAGAGCTTTAATATATGGAACGCAATAAACAATATTAGAGACTCGTGGGCTGAAATAAAAGAGTCAGCAATGAAAGGTTCCTGGCAACAATTATGCCTACAAATGATGAGTGATTTTACAAATTCTGAAGAAACTTCGAAAACTATTAGACGTGAAAAAGCCTAATGAATGAACTAAACTTGGACGCCAACAACGAAGATGTTAATGAGTTGATTGAATCTCACCTCAGTACCTCTGTCGAATGAATACTTAATTGAGCAACAAGAGTTATATGAAATACACAATGAAAGTGAGGAAGAAGAAACTGATAAATAAATATTTTTAATATATTATAGATAAATAAGTATTTTAAAATAGAATTTTTGTATTTTTTTACATCCCTCTACTTTCGAACATTCAACATTCGCACACATTTTCAGGAAACAATTATGTGCGAAAGTCGAGGGCCACCTGTATATTGGTATTTAACATGCGTCACATTTCAACAAATATATGTATGTTATGTTGATTGCTTGTTTTGTTTTGAAAGAAGTTGATACGAAATATTTTGTTTTATATTATTACTGTGACATGAAATGGTACTCGTATATACTCGTAAGTATAACTTTTAGTATTTATCAATAAATAAATAGTTTCAATAACATCTATAAGGATGCAACAGCAAATATACATCTCCACAAACCCTCGGAAACCTTCCTAATTCGTAAGGAATTTCCCCAAGGAGATGCTATTTTTCTAAAATTATTCACAGCTACATTTAAATACATCTTTAATAAACTAGAATGGGATAATAAAGGCCTGGTGATTGATGGAAAATAACTGAGTCATTTGAGATTTACCGACGATATTGTTGTATTCTCACAAAACTCGAATGATCTTCAGCATCAACTGCAAGAATTGGCAGAGGTCAGTAAAGAAGTTGATTTAAAAATGAATATATACAAAAACCAAATATATGAAGAACATCTTTGCTATCCTAAAATCAATAAACGTAGATGGAAAGCCGCTAGAACCCTTCCAGGAATATGTGTTTTTGGGCCAACTTATTTCCTTTGTAGGTGGCATAACGGAGAAAATATCACGAAGGTCAAAACTAGCATGGAGCTCAATTGGACGTTTGAACAACATCTTCAAAAGTAATCTCCCAATATCCTTGAAGCGAAGGGTTTATAACCAGTGCATTCTTCCAGTACTTACGTATGGCTGCAAGACATGGACGCTCACAGTAAAAAACACACAAAAGCTGCAGACCGCACAAAGGGGCATGGAGAGATACATGTTGGGATATATGTTACTAAAAGAGACCGTAAACGAAACACCTGGATTCGCAATATAACAAAGGTAGAATACGTTATAAAGGTGTGCAAAAGAATGAAGTGGCAATGGGCGGGACACGTAGGTAGAACGTCAGACTCCCGATGGACATCCGAAATAATCCAATGATACCCAAGAGACATAAAGAGGCCAAGAAGAAGACCGAAGGTACGCTGGATAGAATAAATCAGGAAACAGGGCAGTATCACATGACATCAACGAGCAAAAAACCGAACTATTTGAAGTCAACTTGGGGAGACCTTCATCCAGCAGTAGGTCGACCCTGGTTGACAATGATGATGATGAAATAGTTTCTAATACGTAAATCCTTAGATTGGCTTTATTTTCTCTCCATGTTTTTTTTAATAGAAATATGAGGATGATATATTAATACAGATTTGTTATTTTTGTGAATAGATAATCAGGCGCAAGAGTGTTAACTATTATAGTAAATCATTATAAGACGTAAATCTTCCTGCACCGCGGTATCCGGCCTGAAATTTCGCACAGCCTCCGCGACACCGCAGCCCACAGTTCCCTCTCACCACGCGCTGCCTTCTCCATCTTATCCCAATTTCTCTACATACACGTGCTTTATGCATATATTCATCTATGTCAGGATTTTGACAATTAACAACTGTAATAAATAAACATCCACTTATATGATTTTATGAAATATCCATTCATTTGAATTATTTCCTAAAATATCTATCAATTTTACAATTTTATTTATTTTAAATTAACAACAAAGCCAGATCTACCATATACTCGTATAACGTTTGTGTCCTCTTTCTGTGTTTTTTTTTAAACTAATAGCTATGCAATTTTTGTCAAGTTTAAATAAAAAAAATCTGCACTCACACAACTATACCATTAGTATAAATAAATAATTAAAGTGCATTTTTTTTTCATTTATAGTTCTATATTTTACAATCACTTTAAAGATTTGTTTGGGTTACATAAAATCGTTTGTTTCAATAAAAATTTAAAACCAAAGTCGTAAAATTAGAGACATCACGTGATATGGGATCCAGTAAATCCAACTGAATTCGCAATGTCATGAAATGGAGCTCCGAACAGGCAGACTCTCGGCATAGGCCGGGGAAGTTTTAAATATTCAGGAACGGGCCGAGCGTGCGAGCCTCTCTGCTCCACTGGTCTGGCAGTCAGACCCCATTCAGCAGCCTGAACCCTGAATGGAGCTGCCTTAAATATTGATCACATCACCTCCCTCTGAGATCGACTATACCCAGCAGTTGAACTTCCCACAGACCCTGACCATTCTGTATCAATATGTATCAAGCATGTCCAATTGAGGGAATCTGATTATCAACTCTTGTCGTTTTTCTCGTCCCTTATTGTTACATGGCATTTTGTGTTTTCAGATAGAAACTAAATATTTTGATATCAATAACATCATTTTTGATTTTCACCCAATTTGTGACTGTGTATTTTAGCTGATAAAGATTATAAAGTTTCTTTTGACGTTATATTACGTCGATAGATCTTTGGAAAATTCCGTGCTATCTACTTACCGTTTTTGGGTTTGATCTTGATAGTATACAAACAAAAATATCCAAGTCCAGCAAATCAATTATCCGGTAACAATCTCCGTACTAGCAAGGTATTTAAAAGTGTCTGCCCGCATGTGGTAGTATTTCAAATATATACTATGGAAAACTGTGAGTTATTTGTATACTTCAGTAGTTTAATAAATATGGTACCCCTTAATCCATAACAAAGAAAAGTAAGGTGAGTTCTAATAATAGAAAAAAAACTTGAATAACTGAAAAATTTCTTGACTTTCGTAAGAAAAAAATCTGTATAATACGAATTTTCTTATTAAAGATTAAAATGGAATAAATTAAATGTCAAATCGTTGAACTCTGCCGTCAGGAGATATGAAAACAAGTGTTGGATTTGATGCTTCCCCTGTTATTGGATTTGTGTAGGGCGGTTCCGCAGAAGCATGCCATTCCATGCCATGAGAGATGACAATGCAGATTCCTCTCGCTTGCCAGCTGCCAGCTGCCACCTGCCGCCTGTATTCCGAGCATCACGGCCAAAGAAAATATTGTCTTTCTCTCAAACCAGGGGTTCCGTTACCCCTACTCATTCAGCTCTCGTACAGGACTCGCTACCAGGGCCGGTGGTGAGGGTTTATTACAAATGCCATATGTTAAGCGTTTATTAATTTATTTGTATGCCCTTTTTATATCAGGAAAAAAATAATTTAAAAGTTAATGTATCAATTTGCATGAGGTGCATGGCTGCGCGGTAACGCACTGGACTTTCATGTGGAAGGTCGTCGGTTCAAACTCCACGCTGTGCTACTCCCCTCGAACGACACATGCTTGTTTTCCGCCTAGTGTTCGAGGGTATAAGGATATTTCTATGACTTCGGTCATATATATTCTTTAAAAAAAAAAATATATATATATATATATATATATATATATATATATATATATATATATATATATATATATATATATATATATATATATATATATATATATATATATATATATATATATATATATATATATATATATATATATATATATATATATATATATATATATATATATATATATATATATATATATATATATATATATCTTTCAAAAAATTTAACTGACAAATAAAGATACATACATCCATACAAATGCATACCATCATGTTATTTATCTGTCAGAGTAGGCAGAAAGGACAGAGTGTCAGACTTTCTTATATCGACACATCCGTCACCTCTTTTGCACCAATTTTTATCATATAACTAGAATATTATGTCATTTAAAATGTGATGATTGAACATACCAATGTTAAGCACAACATGGAAATCAATTCAACGAAGAAATGCAATCAATACTACAATAATTAAGAAATATATTGTAATAAAACTTTAAAAAATTAAATTAAATTTCTTTCAAGAAGGTATTAAAGGACAAATCTCTCAAGAAGATATTATAGGACAAATCTCTCTCAAGAATATATTATAAGACAAATCTCTCTCAACGAGATATTATAGGACAAATCTCTCTCAAGAAGATATTATAGGACAAATCTTTCTCAAGGAGATATTATAGGACAAATCTCTCTCAAGAATATATTATAGGGCAAATCTCTCTCAAGAATATATTATAGGACAAATCTCTCTCAAGGAGATATCATAGGACAAATCTCTCTCAAGGAGATATTATAAGACAAATCTCTCTCAAGAATATATTATAGGACAAATCTCTCTCAAGAATATATTATAGGACAAATATCTCTCAAGGGGATATTATAGGACAAATCTCTCTCAAGAAGATATTATAGGTCAAATCTCTCTCAAGAAGATATTATAGGACAAATCTCTCTCAAGAAGATATTACAGGACAAATCTCTCTCAAGAAGATATTATGGGACAAATGACAATACTCGTATATACTAAGAGTAAAATATAATAAAAGTGTTCTAGTTTGTACTATATATTGATGAAATGCTGGAGAAGGACCTTTCTGAGTTAGAAACCTGATATGGAGTTATCCAATTGTTACATTCTCAAGATTGATGCATTACAATACATCAAACAACTGTCGTTAGCAAAATGCGATTGACACATTCGAAAAGTAAAAGATTCCATGCGTTTCTAGCAGTACTGTGAAAACCAATTTGAGTCAATATATCGGGGCTATAAACGATATTGTGAATAACGTTACAAAGAAACATCAAATTGAAAAGATTCCTTCTTTCAGAGTTTCAGAAGGAGGGGGTAACTTATAAAGAGATCGTAGTGAAACATGTCATGTGTTTTAAATAATTTGATAATAAAACTAAATAACCAATTAAGTTTAGAGTAAAGGGATTAGATTTAAACCATCTGTGCGCATCACACAAAAGGTAATTTCTTTCCACAAGTGAATATCTGTATTAATGTAACTATACTTTTTAGCTTGTGAGACAAAATCATAAAATATTATAGCACCTTCACCGTACACTTCGCAAATATCGCGAGCAGCTTTGGCAGCTTTATTTCCTCGATTGAACGCGAACAGAAGGAGGTGTCGAAAATGCTCACTTTCGTTTACTTGACATTCCATTTTGAAGGCTTGTAATCAAATAAAATAATATATTAAACGTAAAAGCAAATACAATATCTTGAAGAGCAGAATTTTTTTTTCGAATGACGTATGACCTAAAATTGTAAAAAAATGGACACAACTTATGTTAACACCCATATATACGAAATTTTACGATGACTAAAAAAAATTTTTTTGGCTACGCTTTAAATTTATACATATTTAACTATCCTTTATGCACGGTTCTAAATCTTTATTTTAAAAGATAATCCGTAAATAACAAGAATTTCACAATGCTAAAAACTATCTGTTTTGTAGACATACTCGTAGTAAATCATTTTACTATACAAATTCTGAGGCGCGATTGTCTCATTCATTAATCACAAATTCCATATATTTGTCTTAAACACTAAGGTGAAATATTCACAACTTTATGATATACAAACTAACCAAGCTTTCACATACACAATTCTATTCATACTTTTATCTTAAAAACACATCAAAAACTGTGTGTAATGAATTAATTTGATATTTATATTACGGAGCCCATTTTATTTATTACATAATGATTTAACACATAAATGTGAAAAAATCTACACATTAACTTAAATCAAAGTATGTGTTTTGCTTTACCAAACAAAGCGAAATAGATGTGTCACTTAAATTTAAGTTATTGTGCAGGTTTTTTCCCAGTTGAGTGTCAAATTATTCTGTAACATCAACAATTTTTCATTACACTATCTACGTTCGCATCAGTCATTAACTTACGTGCTTATGTGCAGACTTCCAAAAACATCTCACTTACTTCTCATCCCCTGTCAAAAAACTACCTAGTTAAATATTTTTAAATTTAAAGGCGTGACTGTATATAAAAATACTCATTTTTCCGTAAGAATGTGTCATAAGTTTTTTGCATAAGTAACTGTAAGTTCTTACCACCAAATAAAGTGTGAACGCGTGGAGTCTATACCAAATTTAATGCTTTGCCTCTTGTTGTATTACTTTATTCTGACGTATTTATCAAACAATTATTAGTAATTAAACGTATTTATCAAGTGATTTTACAAATATCTGATGGAGAACATTTAATCATTAGAATTTGGACACATATGTCTTGTCATATGAACGATTACAATAAAACATTTATTTCAATAACATTTAAAGGGCGTGACTTTTTGATATTTATAAAATAAAGAGAATATCAGCTATGTAATAAATCCAAACGAAATAAGAGCTATGTAAAATATACAAACAAAAATATCTATCTAACAACTGTAGCTTGCAATGCAGTCTTGAATATTAGTAAACATGTCAAAATGATTATTAAACAATTTAACAGTGAGTGGCATAGGTTAAGGGAGTCCCAAAGCACTTGAAGGCACATTGGCTTTCGATAATGTCTTCTTGGTATTACTAATTAATTTTTTTTACATATTCCACGATAAGTTAAGGATTAAACTCTATATTAGAATATTTGAAAGTGGATTAAATGTTTGTATCTCCTATCTCGAGAATGCCTTCTGGCGAAAAGATTCCAGTTTGTGAAAGCAACGCTTAGGTTCAACTGATGTCACGTTTCAATGGAAATAGTCTTTTGAAGTGTGGTCTATTGAAGCAAAGGATTTTTGTCAAAGTGAGGTGATTTTTTTCAATCTTTGGTTATTTTTTGTGATTTTAAATATAACAGCAATAAATAAACAACTCTTTGGATCAATAAATTCCACACACATGATGACATCCGATAAAATATGACGTCAGTTAATCTTAAGCATTACTCTCGTAACAAAACCGAGATCATTCCGCACGAAGATAATCTCGATATAAGAGGTAGAAACACGTTCCGCAAAGATAAATGTTATAAGTGGAAAAACATGACACTTTTGCTAATTTAATATTTTTTTACGTATTCTATTTCTATCTCGGAAATGAAGTCATTTTTTACGTAGCAGTCAGAACTTTCTCTAGGGGCGCGATTCACGAAAGTGCCAGCTCTGGCCTCCACCCTCTAGTCATGAAGCGGTGTTACTGAGGAGGGTGGCATACCTGATCGCTCCCGGATTCTCCTTTACTGTTTTGACATTTACGTTTTTATTACAAGTGTCAAATCTTTTTGTTTGTTTTATGAAAAGGATTGTTATTTCATATTTTGACGGAGGAAAATATTTGTTCCTCCGGTGAAAATATAAATTTCAACACGTCGTGTCCCTTGCGGGGTAGAAGATAGAAAATATATCGACACTTTTTTGAGGAAAATTTTGAAAACAACTATCATTATGATTTTCAGTCAAATTGGTTTACGATACAATAATATAACCATATATAAAGCAATTGTCACGCCTTTCTGCTGTATTTAGGAAACAATAAATATATGTACACAATTGATTATTTAAACCAATTCACCAAATACCAATCTTACCAAGGAGCGACAGGCCCGCACAGGTCAGTCGGCTTCTTAACGAGACAGGAACTCTTTAGATCTCTGGGGTTTTGTTGGGTTCTCTTAACTCTGAATAAGTCTCTCTAGTTTCTCGCTGGGACAGGCGACACAATTAAACAAGAACAATTTGTAATGAAACAGTTTATTATATTGTAAAAAAAAAGAAAAAAAAAAAAGAATATATAAAAAAAACTCGACGAATGTCGAGAAAAAAAAGTTTAAAATTGGCAAGAAAATAAAAATGTGTTGTATTTAGCAAGGGAGATTCCAATAACAATTTAGAATTAAAGTTGAGCGATGGTTAAAATGTGCGGACGAAATTCACATTAAAAATAGGAGGAATAATATTCACCCGTAATCAAGATGGCGTCCTGGAGTTCTGTGATATATGAGGAAGAGCAGTGTCGGACCCACGTCTGTATCTCAGCACGTTCAGCACGGAATAGCACGAGCCAGCTAGCCGGCTTCCCCTTGGCAAGGAAGTACAAAGGAGCAGGGGTGCCAATCTCGACCTAAGTCGCCCGTGACAATGTTGTCATAGAATAAAAATGTACCTGACTGCAAGGGTAGTTACCCTTATTTTATTGTCTTTAGTATTTTAAAATATTCAAGTATTTCATAATATTTTAATCTTCCTGTTTTCAAGGCAAGCACATGGTCTCGACACCACAAGTTTCATAAATTATGATATGTCGCGAATTAACAATTTCGAGGACGTGAAGTATGCAATCTAACAAATATAGTCCTAACACCCCACCCTAAGTTATTGAAAGAACAAAAAAAAACAAACAAAAAAAAAAAAAAATTTTTTTCCTCCGTATATCACAGACGCATCAGTCCGAGAGATGTTTCTAAGGAGCGAGGGGTGTATGTACCCCTCACCGGATACGGTTTCGTGGCCGATTTATCTCTAGTCAGCATTTGCCATAGGTGTAGTCTTAATTGGTGTAAGACCGACCACGAGGAAGGGAACCACGTAAAACCTTTCCTTAACTAGGCTCCTAAACAATTTAAGTTCAACACATAGCCGGTTACACAGGAGCGGGAAACAATCCTTCCCAACTCCTTACACAAAAAAAGATACACAATGGTACAAGATTACAAGAAATTGATACAAAACAAAACAACGCACGATGGTACAAGTTACAGGAATTGATACAAAACAAAACAATGCACAATGGTACACGATTACAGGAAATCGATACAATATTAATAAAATCAAATCACACAACAAAGAAATTAAAATAATACTATACAATCGGGTAATATAATTAATAAAATATTAAACCGCAAGGTCAACTAACAATCAAATGTTGACCAAGAGGGAAACAAATCAGTTAAGCCATTCTCTCATTACAATATTCTGAGAAATGGACACAGCTTAACCAAAATAATAAAACAAATCTGCAGTCTTCTCCCAAAGGCTGACTTTAGTGGGTTCACTGTAGGTCACGGGCCAACCTATGAACCAGCTGCTCTTCAAAGGTGATTCCTGAAATTCTCCCCTTTCCATGTGGATTATCTTCAAAGGTGATTCCTGAAATGCTCCCCTTTCAATGTGGATTATCTTCAAAGGTGATTCCTGAAATTCTCTCCTTTCAATGTGGATTATCTTCAAAGGTGATTCCTGAAATTCTCCCCTTTCAATGTGGATTATCTTCAAAGGTGATTCCTGAAATTCTCCCCTTTCAATGTGGATTATCTTCAAAGGTGATTCCTGAAATGCTCCCCTTTCAATGTGGATTATCTTCAAAGGTGATTCCTGAAATTCTCCCCTTTCAATGTGGATTATCTTCAAAGGTGATTCCTGAAATTCTCCCCTTTCAATGTGGATTATCTTCAAAGGTGATTCCTGAAATTCTCCCCTTTCAATGTGGATTATCTTCAAAGGTGATTCCTGAAATTCTCCCCTTTCAATGTGGATTATCTTCAAATGTGATTCCTGAAATTCTCCCCTTTCAATGTGGATTATCTTCAAAGGTGATTCCTGAAATTCTCCCCTTTCAATGTGGATTATCTTCAAAGGTGATTCCTGAAATTCTCCCCTTTCAATGTGGATTATCTTCAAAGGTGATTCCTGAAATTCTCCCCTTTCAATGTGGATTCCGTCCAACCAACCACCCACATGGCTCAACATAAAATTAGAATCCCACTTCCCTTGATACAACAAAGACAACACTTTACAACACATTCCTTTCCTCGCCCTTCCCTATACTGCACAGTCGGGAACCGATAAATTTTAAAGCGGCCCCATATCACGGGCGCTTTCCACAATACGACCGCCCCTGGCACACAGCACAAGACGGTCCAAACTTCCGGCCACTACCGGGCGTAGTGATAACAACATTGATAACAATAAATTTCGCAATTGCCAATATTTATCATTTAAAAATTTCAAGAGGTTCACACAGAACCTTATACGTCAAATTACAAATATCCTATGGTTCACACAGAGCCACTTTCGAGGACTTGTAACTCCTTAAGTTCAGACAGAACTTTATACATTGAATAACAAATATCCTATGGTTCACACCGAACCATTTTCGAGGACTTATATCTCCTTAAGTTCAGACAGAACTTTACACATAACTTGGGTTTCCTCAGACTCCAAGGTCTGGACAACCGTTGCAGTAACAATTCACCACCACACAGAATGGTAACTGTATAAATGGAGCCTTAGTTCCCTTTAAAAAGAAAAATACAAAACATAATACAAAATTGGCGAGTAGCCCCGGTTGAAAGCAGGACGCGTCTACGGACCCCCAGAACAGAGCCAAGAATCACGTGATACCACATACACAACTTTGGTCATCTAGGATCCGAGCGACAGACACGCGACCCTCACGAACCGAAGCTACCTTGGCCCGAAACGTGTACATGACAGAACATATCTGTATTCGCAATTGCTAATATGGGTTCATGAGGCCCGTGATGGAGACACACAGCAATCCATCCCAGATGTATTCTCAGGCCATCTTCAAAACCTTTATCGGTTGGGAGGCTAGCTTCCCCCAACCCGGACTCTTAAGGCTGCCCAAGGCCTCTCGGTGATTCACACCGAGCCAAAGTAAGGAGACAATGATAAACAACAAAAAACTGGGAATTCAATTTACCGAGCGAGACCCACCATACGTCCGACCACAAGGGCACGGGTTCGTTTCGAGATTTCATTATCCAAGAAACGCAGCCCCCAGTCATAACGCATGCTGCCAACGCTACAGTAACCAGAGCTCTTATCCCAAAACTCAAACAGAGCAAACAATACAATGGTAATCATCGTAACAGTTACATAAAATCAGTACAAGTTTTAAAACAGAACAAAAATAGAACGGCAATTACCGTAACAGTTACATAAATTCTGTCAAAGTTCATTCGAGAACGCACCATACTCTTATCCTTATTCCTCCCAGCAGCACCACTACAACCTCCACACTTCCCATAAACCTTTCATTGCGCTGCCTCACAGACTAACTTGCGACCCCGTACTCGGTGAGTGCTTTGACAGAACAAATTATTTTTTAACATTTTACACAACAACAACAAAAAAAAAATAATTAATTTTTTATTTCAAAGTATATACTCCACACTCAACAGGAGTCAATTCGTCAACAAGATGACTTGCTTCAATACTATAGCCCTTCAACACCGTGGAATGCTACACTTCCCCAACAAGAAAACTCCGAACACATCAACGGCTATTATCATCATGGAACCCGTCCAAAAACTAACATTTACTGCGTGCAACTATCCGAAACGGATATTCCACTGTACCATCTGTACAACCTTTTCCAAAATTCAACTCGGTGGAAAGCAACACCTACTCCATAGCACTACTGAACAATTCTATTGCTATTAAATTTACGGACCACTGTCCAGCGATAGCATTAGCGCAAAGCAATTATCCACGATGGATACTCTACTGAATCCTTTGCACAATCTTTGGAACGCTACTCCCGGGGGAAGGGTACACCCCTCCGTCAAGAAGTTCGGAATACCTCACGAATTCTTACCAGATAAGACAACAATTAGGAAGACAATCCTATTCTAGGCTCTCAGCATTCCGCCACTCGTGGTCTAGGCTCAGGTTCATTGAACGCCAGGTATTCTTTGGTGAAGTCACCGGGTTGAATACCAGCCCATACATAAAACATATGGAAATGAATCCATACGAGATTGCCCACGGCCAGCTCACTTATTCATTCACCCTTGTGCAATAATAAATTCGCACCGGTGACGTCACTTGACATACTAAACTGTCATTCGCCAAGGAATCCGACACTGTACACCCTCAAGGTATATAACAAAATATTTAATTTAATTATTTTAAGAACCATTTTCCTAACCATGAATGACTCCCACTTAGGCGCTGACGAACCCATCACTACACTGTCAACTATCAGCTCATCTATAATCCACCCGGGCACAGAAGCTGTGCTCAGGACCGGACCCATATCATATGTTTGCGTCCTTATCGCGTGACGACGGACTCACCGCATAAGGTCTATTCTAAGCTATACTGTATTCAATAGTCAATTTATATAATATTTATGCAGCTACTAAGCTTCAGCCGTATTCTTATAAGAGAATAACCCCTGTAATCCTTCCCTCTTACAAGACAAGAATGGTAAATCAAATAATTTGACTCTAGGTCACGCTTTCCAGTTCCAACCGAGTTCCAAACTGAGTTCCCAACTCCGTTTCTGGTAAAACGACCAGAATTTTATAATCTCCAGCTATCACCTGGCCACGCTTTCCAGTCTACAATGAGATAATACACTATCAACTTTCCTGTTACTACAACCACAAAGAGGCTATACTCGCACTCTGGTTACCTAGCCACGCTCTTTAGTTCTACGGAGCGAGTACTCCTCTAACGCTCTGTTTATTAAGACAATAGAGGGCTCTATGCACAATTATTGGTCACCCGACCACGATCTTTAGCTTAAAGAGTGAATACTCTTCTAACGCTCTCTTCATTAAGACCGAGTTCTCTACTGAATCACTGGTTATCCGACCACGATCTTTAGTTTAAGGAGCGAATACTCCCCTAATGCTCTCTTCATCAAGACAGAGTTCTCTACTCAATCACTGGTCACCCGACCACGCTCTCTAGTTTCTAAAGAGAGATTACTCAAATAACTCTCTCGTTATTAACAACGACAAAAGAGTGCTATAAGCGACTTCCTGTCACCTGACCACGTTCTCTAATTTCAAAAGAGATAACAAACTAACTCTCTCGTTCTTTACAAAGACAAAAGAGTGCTAAAATCGATTCTCATCACCTGGCCTCGTTCTCTAATTTCAAAAGGGATAACAAAAACTAACGATTTCTTTGTTACGCCGACAAAGAGTTCCATTATCAAGTAGTGGTCACCTGACCACGCTCTTTAGTTTCTAAAGAGAGAATACTCAACTACGATCTCCCTATTACGACGAGAAACAGTTCTATACTCGACTACTGGTCACTCGACCACGCTCTTTAGTTTCTAAAGAGAGACTACTCAACTACGCTCTCTCTATTACGACGAGAAACAGCTTTTTACTCAGATACCGGTCACCCGACCACGTTTTCTAATTTCAAAAGAGAAAATACACAATTAACTCTACCGTTATTGTAACAACAAAGAGGCTATACTCTATTTATTACTTGGCCATGCTTCCTTTATGTGCTTTGACTACGAGAATCCGGACTAATTCTCTCCTGACTTTATGACGTGGAGTGCTATACTCCTCTGTCGGTCACCCGATCGCGAGACTATCATTGGACAACCTTTGCAATGTCCTTCACGTGATATCTCCCTACCACTTTTCCACTAAGCTCCGACAGCTCGTAAACCGAATTGGAGATTTTCTTGCTAACTACACTCTTTATAAATCTCGGTGCCAGCTTGGCGCTGAAGTAACGACCTGCATTTGACTGTTTAAAGGACTTCCTCCATACCACCTGTCCAACGGACAGACGTCTCTCTCTACGGCGTAGGTTATACCTAGCTGCGCTACGCTTAAACCCAGTCAATAGTTTAGCAGTGACGGTCTCGTACAATTTTTTCATTCTATTTAACCCTTGGAGATAATTAGGAGATCTCGTGGAAGAGACAATCTGATTCGAATCCAGTTGGTCGTGGAACGAAGCATGGGGAACCGGATGGAATCCGTGAAACAGATAAAAAGGGGTGCTACCGGTGGCTATGCTCACAGTATTGTTTAAACAGGAACAGATCTTCCCTAAGAATTCGCACCAATCTCGTTGATTGTCCTGTACCAAAATGGATAGACACGTCAGAATTGAAGAATTATATCTCTCGCTGGTATTGTTTTGCGGGTGATAATACGCGTTGTAAAAGAGGTCTCGTATCCTATAGGATTCCAGGAATCCTCTGAATTCCTTCGATATGAACTGCTTACCATTATCCATTACGATGGTACGTGGCACCGAACACGGGAGAAATATTGACGCTTCCAAACACCGAATTATAGCCTTAGACGTGGCCACTCTCAAGGGAAAAGCCCATACATACTTACTAAAGTTATCAACTACCGTTAAAATATGAGAGTTCCGTTTCCTAGACAAAGGCAAGGGGCCAACGAGGTCCATACTCAAGGACTGCATGGGCCGGGATGCTTGCTTGGGCTCACTCATAAGGCCACATGGGCCCTGTGTGTTATGTTTATAGGCCTTGCACGTTTCGCACCGCGATATAAAATGAGTTACTGCCTCAGATAATTTGTTAGCAAAATACGTCCGAGTAATAATTTCCATAGTCTTCCTAACACCCGGGTGACACAGGTTCGAATGTATATCATCGATCAAGGGGACCAACGCATCCTGGGGTACCACGACCCTCCAATCTCGTTCTCCCTGGTTGCGGACAGGGTCGTGAGAGGAACGACACAACCGCAATAGATGTCCCTTTACTACTTTAAAGTTTGGCCGCGAGCGTGGATCCTTCTCGCACTCTCTTAGGGTCCGTAAATACCATTCGTCGGTTACGTGCTCGAACGGAGGGGAAAAGCTCACCGCGGATACCTCGATTCGGCTGAGGGCGTCGGCCAAGCGATTCTCGCAACCCTTTTTATAAACGAAATCGAAATTATATTGAGACAGTCTACAAGCCCAACGGGCTAATCGGCCGCTCGGTGAAGACAGATGATCCAGATATTTTAAGCATCCGTGATCGCTCTGAATCGTAAACCTGGTTCCGTCTAGATAACTACGGAAATGATGGACTGAGTCCACGATGGCCAGGAGTTCGCGCTCGGTGGTACTATAAAGCCTTTCCGCCGGGGAAAGCTTTCGTGAAAAATAAGCTATGGCATGTTCAACACCACCCGGCATGGATTGTGAAAGAAAGCTACCGATGCTTATTCCGCTCGCGTCGCAGGTGAGTATATATGGCACCGTATAATCCGGTGGCTTCAGAACGGGAGACGTAATCATGGCACGCTTGAGGAGGACGAATGATTCTTCAGCGGTCGATTCCCACTGGAACTTAGAGCCCTTAAGTTTGATACTAGTCAAGCGACAGAGGGGCGCAGCGATCTTAGAAAAATCTTTTATAAATCGGCGGTAATATGAACACAAACCGAGGAAGCTTTTCACTTCCTTTACACTCCGTGGCCTAGGGAATTCCTTCATCACCTTAATCTTTTCAGGGTCCGTTCTCAACCCTTCGCGGTCCACTATATGTCCCAAGTACCTAAGGCTTGACTTGCAAAATTCCGACTTGGCCAATTTTATAGTAAGATTGGCCTCCTTCAACCGGCGCAACACCAAACGTAAGGTGGCGATGTGTGAATCGAAATCTGCGCTGCAGATTAAGATGTCATCCAGGTAGCAAAATACATGATCGCCCTGATCGGCAAACAGTTTATCCATCAGCCTCTGCATTTCGGCAGGAATATTTTTTAGACCAAATGGGGTGACCACAAATTGGTACTGACCCCGGCCTTCTACGAAAAACGCGGTCTTGCACTTAGAGTCTGGGTTCAACGGCATCTGCCAGAATCCGTGACTTAAATCCAACGCGGAGAGATATCGGGTATCCCGTAAATTGTCTAAAATTCTATTAATATTTGGCAAACGGTACGAATCTGAATTCGTAATGGAGTTCAATTTACGCGGGTCCAACACGAATCGAGCTGAACCGTCCTTTTTCGGAACGATAAACGCATTATTTAACCAGGCGCTGCGCGACGGCTCAACCACTCCTAATTCGAGCATTTCGTCTAGCTCGGAAATCATCTGTCGTCGGCGGATATGCGACAGAGGGTAAGTTCTCTGTTTTACGGGTGAATGACTGCCTGTATCGATAACGTGATTGACTAACGTGGTACGACCCAGTCCCACCCTTTCAAATGCGACACTATTGAAGTCCGCAATCAAAAGGTTCAACTGCAGATTCTGTTCAATAGACAAATCTGCAGCCGATGTCAAGCATGAAGGCTTAAAAGACTTAATTCCTATTTCGGACACAACGGGTCTCAAAGATAATTTTTCTATACTAGAAGAAGGAAAGAGATTCGGGGTAAGGCCCGAGTGCTTTAAGAAAGGGGTACCCAAAATCAGGCACTCCTCCAAAGAAGGAACTATTAGGAAATCCGCCCAAACGGTCTGGTCATCGTAACATAAAGGTAACTGTACAGAACCCAGCACACGGTGCTCCTGGCCACCCGCCGTATGCACGATTCCCTCGCGAAGTAGAGACGGACAATACTGACTTTCAAATTTTTTAAAAAGTTCTCCACCAATTACGTTAACCGACGCGCCTGAGTCAAGCAAAGCCCTAAATGGCAATTCTTGAATATAACAGTGAAGGTAGGGTCGCTCGTCCCTAGCATTAGTAATCTCTACAAAATTTACGAAAGGGAACGATTCTTTTGAAGCTGACTGACGCGACCAACCCGGGAAATCCGACGTAACTGAATCGGGTTGGTGCCCTACCGGTTTTTTGGAGCGTTAATAGACGGGGGCGGTCTTGACAAATCCGGTAACAAAGCCAACTGTCGAGAGGGTACGGCTCTGGCCTTCCAAAGGTTGGTAGCCGTCCGTACAGGTCCCTTCCTAAAACGTGGCCGGCTGGGGCAATTACGCGCGATGTGATTAGGAAGCCGACACGAATAACACCTCTTTGGTAATGGTTCCTCAGCATTTGAGGTGTAAGATACCGGTGACAACCGAGCACCCATTCTTGAGAAAAGGGGGGCGGAACGAGGGGACCTTCCCTCGTCCCTGTTCATTAGGTCGAAGGCCAGGCACAATTTTTCCAACTGGTCAACCGAAGACGGTTGCGAGCTGACAAGGACTGAACAGTACCTATGATGTAGGCCGCGTCTAAATACTTGTAATAAATCCTTGTCAGTGAGAGGCGGTTCCAAAGACTGATTCAAGTTCTGTATTCTCGAAACAAAATCCGTAGATGATTCGCCCGGTTTTTGTATGGAGGCCCAAATATCCATCCTGCGCTGAGTCATAAAGTCTTCCGACTCATACTTTTCTAAGAAAAGTTTCGTTACTGTGTTCCAGTCTTTAAATATCTTAACCTTGCTCCTAAAGAAGGTTAATGCTCCCTTACGTAAAAACTCTGGTAAGACCGCCGGAAGCGCGTTTAGGTGAACACCTCTGGCACAAGCTAATTCTTCCATTCGTGACAAAAATTCCCTTATACAACCCGTTCCGGTATATGGATCAATTGGCCAACACGAGAAGTTTATATTCCATTGTGGGGACGGAAGTGGAACATGAGAACGGGAAATCCCAACCTCAGTATACGGAGATGAATTTGTCAAAGGCATCGGTGCCAGAGCTCCCGAAGCGGTATCCCCATTATCCGCCCTCTCAAATAACTCCGGAGCTTTAGAAAGGTTTAAATATGGTCGAGTTCTAGGGGGTAAGGCCACCTCCCTCGATGATGATGGAGCGAGACCTTTATTGTATAGACTGGCCTGACGACGCAATTCGTAAAAATTATTACTGGGGGAGAGTCCGCGCTCAAGTAATTCCCCTATCAATCTAGCCTTGGTCGACTTCATTACGTCCCTAATTGGATCCATTGCCAACAACAACAAACAAAAAAAAAAAAATTAAAACAATAAACAAGGCCCAAAAGAAGAAAAGAAAAAACGCGATATCAGACCCCACTAACAAAAACACACTTCTAATTCAAACGATATGTTAAACAAACAAAGACTTCTCTCTGAAGCGTGGTACAAATTTCTGAACACCCTAACTTTTAAATCGAGTTTAATAAGGAACACACGATTCTTAACAAGAAAATATTTGGAAAAGTTAGCTAGAAATCTATTCCAAAAGGACTCGAAAAAACGGCGTTTCCAACTCGGAGCCCGTAGCACGTGGGCACAAGGAAGACCATGTGGTCGCGAACAGCGAAAACAAACGCGGGAGAACAACAAAAAAAAAACAATGGCAGTAAAAACAAATGATGCAAACACGTGGGAACAAAATAGAGAAAACAAACGGTCGTACACAAAAAAATACATATAAAAACACTTTTCTGAAAATAAATTATTATTTAAAACACACAAAACAAATTATAAATAAAAACCTTGTCCAACGAGAGATCAGAGATACAAAGTATGCCCCACGTTCGGGAGCCAATTATGTCACGCCTTTCTGCTGTATTTAGGAAACAATAAATATATGTACACAATTGATTATTTAAACCAATTCACCAAATACCAATCTTACCAAGGAGCGACAGGCCCGCACAGGTCAGTCGGCTTCTTAACGAGACAGGAACTCTTTAGATCTCTGGGGTTTTGTTGGGTTCTCTTAACTCTGAATAAGTCTCTCTAGTTTCTCGCTGGGACAGGCGACACAATTAAACAAGAACAATTTGTAATGAAACAGTTTATTATATTGTAAAAAAAAAAGAAAAAAAAAAAAAGAATATATAAAAAAAACTCGACGAATGTCGAGAAAAAAAAGTTTAAAATTGGCAAGAAAATAAAAATGTGTTGTATTTAGCAAGGGAGATTCCAATAACAATTTAGAATTAAAGTTGAGCGATGGTTAAAATGTGCGGACGAAATTCACATTAAAAATAGGAGGAATAATATTCACCCGTAATCAAGATGGCGTCCTGGAGTTCTGTGATATATGAGGAAGAGCAGTGTCGGACCCACGTCTGTATCTCAGCACGTTCAGCACGGAATAGCACGAGCCAGCTAGCCGGCTTCCCCTTGGCAAGGAAGTACAAAGGAGCAGGGGTGCCAATCTCGACCTAAGTCGCCCGTGACAATGTTGTCATAGAATAAAAATGTACCTGACTGCAAGGGTAGTTACCCTTATTTTATTGTCTTTAGTATTTTAAAATATTCAAGTATTTCATAATATTTTAATCTTCCTGTTTTCAAGGCAAGCACATGGTCTCGACACCACAAGTTTCATAAATTATGATATGTCGCGAATTAACAATTTCGAGGACGTGAAGTATGCAATCTAACAAATATAGTCCTAACACAATTTTCAAGTGTTTTAAGTGTTTTCCTCTCAGCAGTGAAACTCAACGGAGAAAACTTAAAATTATACATAATAAAGGGATGCAAAGTATTTTAAGACCAAGTACAATAGAATTGAGAATATTCTTTATACATTAGATTTGCAAGATTAAACAAAAAGTTATTCAATATTTTTGGTATTTAATTTTATGTTACATAATAACTGGTTACAAAAGAATATGAAGGTGTAAAGGGAGGTTCAATATTACTTTACGAGAAGGCCAAAAACCACAATGTATTAACTATCACAACAAACCACACTTAAGTGACCTTTAAATAACCCCAGTAAAATTAAAATATAAAAAGATAAAGTATAAATATTCAAAAACAAAATCTTATATTTTATGATACATACTCGCATATCGTTAAAGATATGATGTTTTATGATACATACTCGTATATCGTTAAAGATATGATGTTTTGTAATACATACTCGTATATCGTTAAAGATCTGATGTTTTATGATACATACTCGTACTCGTGTATCGTTAAATATACGATTTTTTAACGCACCAATGCACAATAAAAGTAATCAGCAATACAAGACTTATAAAGTTTAACTAAATTATATAAAGTTTAACTAAATATAACCTCTTTTAATGGGGTACTATAGAATATATTACAAATAAAAAACAAGCTTAGATCAAAAAACAATAAAATAACAACCATCTTGAAGATCTCTTCATCAAAAACGAAAGTTTCTTTGCCAACGTCAATATGTGTTTGAGAGACGTTGAAAGGGATGAATTGGTTAAATATTGAGATATCTACATGGTTGTATGAAAAATTAAGTTAGTTGCTGGATTGTACACGTATGTGTTGTTTGGCCATTCTGTTTCAGTATTGTAAGTATTTACACTAAGGGATTTTTTGAAATATTCAGATTTTGTCGCATTAATTATAATTATACTCATTAAAAAATATAATTAAGGGACAAGAATAGAAGCATCTAATGAGAGAAATTGTACCCAGGTTGCTGAAACATGGCGGTTCTGTGGTTACGTACTTGAATTAATTTAAGCTTTAAATGTTATACTTTTGTTTTACATTATATTAGGTGTTAACATAAGTTGTGTCCGTTTTTTTTTCAAATTATAAAATGAACACCGAAAAGTAAAACAAAATGGTAAAGGTTATACGTCATTCGAAAGATAATTTTCTGTTCTACAAGATATTGTGTTTGCTTTTACGTTACATATATTATTTGATTTGATTACAAGCCTTCAACATGGAATGTCAAGTAGACGAAAGTGAGCATTTTCGACACCTCCTTCCGTTCGCGTTCAATCGAGGGATTAAAACTGCCAACGCTGCTCGCGATATTTGCGAAGTGTATGGTGAAGATGCTATGAATAAAATGATAGTTCGTCGATCGTTTTTGCGTTTCAAAGACGGTAATTTCGACCTGAAATACATGGAGCGTCCCGGACGATCATTGGACTTCGATGAGGACCGCTTAAACCAAATTATTCATGAAGATCCCCTTCAAAAAAATTTCATCACCATTTTCAAACAATTTTTCACCACCAGTAATGATGCGGTAAAGGGGCCTTTGCTTGTGGCCATGCGTAGCTTGATGACGCGCGAGCCAACCAGCAGAAATTGTCTAACGTTGATTTTTGTTCTTTTCACTCAAAACATGTGGAACCCAAGCGCCAAACTTCTGGACTTTTTCCATCAATTTAAGATGGTGGTATACAGTCATGTGACTACAATTCATCTGCTCAGCCAATTCGACGGTGGTTTGAAGGGGATCTTCATGAATAATATGGTTCAAGCGGTCCTTATCGCAGTTCACTGGTCGTCCAGAACGCTCCATGTCTTTCAGGTCGAAATTACCGTCTTTAAAACGCAAAAACCATCGACGAGCTGTCCTTTCATTCATAGTATCTTCACCTTACACTTCGCAAATATCGCGAGCAGCTTTGACAGCTTTATTCCATCGATTGAACGCGAACAGAAGGAGGTGTCGAAAATGTTCACCTTTGTTTACTTGATATTCCATTTTGAAGGCTTGTAATCAAATAAAATAATATATGTAACGTAAAAGCAACTACAATATCTTGTAGAGCAGAAAATTTTCTTTCGAATAACGTATAACTTTTACCATTTTGTTTTACTTTTGATGCGCATTTTTAAATTGGAAAAAAACGGACACAACTTATGTTAACACCTAATAATTTATGATATTGTATTTTATTATCTTTCAGAAAAATCGTCTGAAGAAATATTTGAATTTAACTTCTTTTATTATCGCAAATGAATTTATTTTAATTATCCTTTACAAAAAGTTATCCGTGATAATTATTCAATCAATCGTACATTGTCAATTCCCAATATCATTTGCAAGGCAAGGTTTTTCCATCAATTTCTCCTTTTATTAATGCTTTTGAAAATATATAACTCTATTCAGGACCATCACTGTAAATCTATTTAATCGTTATTTACTGGTATTTTTGATAAACCACACAATTTTGTTTGGATATTGCAGAATACAATGAGAAAATAACGAATGAATGAAATTAACTAATTTCACCAAAAAAAATCCCATTGAATAAATTGATAGTAAAACCGAATTCGGGGAATATTTTTTAACATGAATTCATATTTTTTATTGTTATCCATACCCAACAGCAATGCATTGGAATGAATGCAGTTGTGAACCAAATTGACGCCAATATTTTCAAATATTAATATATATTTGCCGTTATTTGATAATTTTTATCGGTCAAAATCAGATTATGAACCAATTCAATTTTTTTTTATGAATTTTTTTTCTTATTTCAGAAGCCAATTTTTATCGCCCGAGGGTTACGAAATAATTGCCTAATCAGGAATCGTTTTCAAACTACAATAAACCTTTTTCCTTCAGTGCCATATGAAAATGCGGGGAAGTACTCAATATAATGGTCGCAACGTAACATTCATATCCTTATACTTAACTTAATTTATTTTATATACAGTATAATAATATTTTAATTTGTCAATAATATTAGATTGGGTGGATTCAATTCCCGATTTGAAATGTTTTTGAGAAGAATTCGCTCCCTTAACGGTGCTTTATAAATTGTATTTTTCTTGTTTTTATTATATCTAGTTTCACAATCGCTGTCTACCACTTGAGAAAAACTTTACATATACGAGTAAACAATTCAACGACGAACTATTATTAAGATTTTATTAAATTTTATAGTTAAGTGAAAAATTCTTCAAATATTTTTGAAAACTTCAATCTCGATCTAACAAAGCATTCTTCACGTTTACGAGAATTTAATCATAGTTAAGAGACTGGAAGATAAATCCTTTGGGAAAAGTGGAGAAAATTTTGAGGTCGTTTAAAGCAAAACTTGTCTCAGTTTGATTGCTTAAAGTTTTTTTTGGATATAAGATTAATCTTTCTGTTTCACTTATTATATATGGACAATTACTTTCTCCAAAGGAAAATCAAATATTAAATACTTGAACAGATCCGAGCTGCAGCTTTTGAGCGAAACCTTATCTTCCAGTTTATTTCTCTATTCTGTTAAACATTGCCTCTTATTTTTTCTATGCTACAGTATTTAAGGGTTGTGTGTATTAATTTTTTTCAGAATTATCTCAGAGTGCATTTATTTTTTTCAGAATTATCGTACATATTTTTTCAGTTTACAATTGTATTAACTGTCTTTTTTGTATTAAAATTTACGCGTAGAAGGACGTAGGCTGAAAAACATTTGAAACGTCTGTCCTCGCAGCTGAGCTCAGCCTCTATTGGTGGGGGTGTATCTCGATTGAGGGGTGTTATGAGACGAGACCAAACTTTTTAATAACCTTTATTTATCTTAAATGTGTTTTTTTTTTCATCTTCTTTAAATATATATTACTTGTACGTGTGATATCCGGATTTATATGTATAGTATATACTATGTTGCTATATTTTTTCATTATTCGTTATTTATTTATTCTTTGTTCAATTTTTTTTAGAGAATTTCTCTGGTGTGTGGTCAGTGCACTGCAATGTGCATGAGCGTGCAATTTTATGAATCCAGATTTTTGAGGTTCAAACCCTTAAAAATGAGCATAGAAATACGAAGAGTTATAACGATCGTATTCGTAAATTACTTACAGTACCCGGCGGTAAGTAATACACATCGGGCTTAAGAAAGAGACTGTCGGCCATAATCGACTAACTTTGGCTTTGTAGAGCGTCGTCTCTGTCGTTCATACACGTTTTCCGTCGCGATTTGTCAGTCGTTTAGCTCTTTCTAGATACCGGACTGTTAGCGCATCGTGCGACAGAGACGACGCTCTACAATGTAATTCGGTCTTGCTGTTCGTTTACATTTGGTTATTTCAACATCAGTTTTTTTTACTTTTTCTTTTCGTTTCTTTCTTATGTAGTTACGTTTTATAAATCTTATCATATTGGTCATTATTGTAAACATAGATTTTTTTCCTTTACTAGTTGCATTTTTTAAATATTTATGCGTTGTTTTGACATTGTGTTCAGGTATTCATGTTTTTTTTTTAAATTTAGTTATGGATTCCAGTTTTTCTATTTTGCTTTTAATCTGAGTTTAATTTCTTTCTGTTCTTGTGTAATTATATAAATAATCTATTCTTTGTCAATAATATGGTCGTTAATAATTAATGAACAAATAAAAACAAAGATGAAGGTTTCTAAAATGTGTTTGCTGAGAACTAAGAAAACATCTGTTACATCGTAACATTAACAATTGAGAGCGTAATAACGCAATGAGTTACGGGCGGAATATGTAATTTGGGAACAGGAGAACAGAATATACAAGAGGGAGGGATAAACACCCATGTCCTAGGTCCAGGAAGGACCACAAAATGGCTAAAATTGTGCAGATGGCGCAACATTAATCACAAAAGTCTGCTCAGACATAGGAACGTGCTACGAGCGCCTCTTTTTTTACATCACAGATGTTCGTATTCTATTTCCAAATGACTTAAAGACTTAATCTAAGTACACGTTAAATTTGATAACAGTTTTTGAATGCTTGATTTAAAAACGTATTACATAAAAGCGTATTACAAAAAAACGTATTACTTAAAAACGTATTACATAAAAACGTATTACATAAAAACGTTTAACATTAAAACGTTTTACATAAAGACGTATTACGTAAGAACATATTACATAAAAACGTATTACATAAAACATATTAAGTTAAAACGTATAGCATAAAAACGCATTACATAAAAACGTATAAAATAAAAACGTATTACATAAAAATGTATTATATTGTATAAAAACGTATTACATAAAAACGTATTAGATTAAAACATATTACATAAAAACGTATTAGATTAAAACGTATTACATAAAAACTGTTACATAAAAAAACAAAACGTCGTATACTACTCGTATATGTAATATTTTATTACCAAACAATGCTATATTACAATATTTTTATTATTTACGAAATAAAATAAAAGGGAATCTTTAAAAATAAATAACATTTGTAATTACACCGATAACATTTATAACACTGATAACATCCCCGATATATGTCTCTACCTTCTGTTCAGAGGGTCTTTACAGGGTGCATTCTACCTGAAGATAGCCTCGGGATTGAAGGTAGAAACACGTATATCGGGGATCAATGTATTGAGTGGAATATCTTAATTATGTTTCATTAAATATTCTGATATGTAGGTCCACAATTTTAAAACCAAAACCTTTGATAAATGGAAATCATGCAATTCGAAAAAAAATAGCTCTGTTAGAAAAACTTATGAAAATTTTATTTATATTGACACCATTTGCATTTAGTTAATATGTAAGTGTATCACGCAGGTGTCCTGGATTTGACTTTAGGTTTTTTTTTAGCTGGTTTTACATACAAGTGTCATATCATATTTTAGAAAATTATCAACAGTACGCCTTGGAGCGAAATATTTTTTTTGGCCTCAAACAAATGTGGCAAGCTTTAAAAACTGAAATTTTTCAACTTGTTCAGCAATTTTTCGGTATTTTTTTCTCACTGTCCTTTTTATTAATTTGGCAATTCCCATTCAGCCCTCATCGAGGGTAGACGTCTTTTGCCTGCCACTCTCCATCATGGACGGATCTTTCTTCAAATGCTTGACTGATTTCTGGGAGTTGGTGCTTTCTACACCTTAAGCCTTATGCCGTTGTAGGGAATACCCACGTCCCTAAAATATTGTCAACATGCAGGGTCAACGACCGATGAATCAACCTCTGGATATGTACAAATGTCACATACCAGAACGTCAATACTGTTTACACGAAAATAATATTTACATCGCATTCCACGGTAGAAAGAGAACATATCACGCCGTCTCGCCGTTTCGACAGTAAATATTCTACCCACTGTATTATCCGCAGCGCTTGCGACCACCTCAGCACGCGCAGGAGTGAGATCGAGATATACCGCGGACGCATTCACGCGCCCCGTTCTGAAATTCTATATATACCTATTTATCGATGAATAAAGAGCCCTTATTATTATTCACTTGACCATTCATCGCTGTTTACTATTTATCGATTATTCACTCTCACTTTTTCGCATTCCTGAATCGACGTATTTTATTTTAAATACAAACAAATCAAAATCATCAGCACGTCCTACTAGGACATACGCTAAACCGTGGTCACACCAAAGTGCTTCGCTAGGTGATAGGTGACTAATGATTAATATATTTAATGCATGGCCACACCAGTGTTTTGAATAAATTGATTTGAGATTTGGGAGTGGTTGAGACAACAAACGATGCCACATTCAAAACTAACCAATTTCATTACAACTTACCTTATCTTTATTTACTTCCTGTGCAACTCATTCCAAATGATTTTATCACAGGTACATTTTTGTATAAATTGCTCGATGGGTTCCTGTTATTAAAACTTCCGCCATCTTGTAAAATCACGTTGACGCAATAAAATTAACCAACACGACGTGTTGGTTAATTTTATTGGCGTTTATGAACGATTGCCTATCAGATCAGATTCACCTGAATTTATTTATTGGCGCTTATGAACTGTAGCAAAAAAAATCCCTTTTCAGTTGATATATTCTTACAAAACAACGCTGCATAATTTATATATTATATTTATTATCAATATTAACTGATTTGTTAAAATTATATACAACACCAATATATTATTGAATCGTAGCGGTCATCCGTCACTCAGACATCTCTGGGCTGGACGGGGTAATCAGTGATCAGCGATCGCCGATCACCCGGCTGCCGGACTGTTTATGGGTAATTATTTACTCTTGCCCCTAAACTATGGGGCGAGGGAGAAAGGGGATGGCAGGATGGCACCTGCTGTCCAAAGGGAACTGTGGTAGGACGGGGCAGATCTTTCGTCAAGGAAATTCAATTTAACTTGAACAAGTTTCAGTTACGCAAAAGTAAACAAAATTTGAAATATTTAAATTTGTTTATTTATTTATTTTGCATATTACAAGAAATGTACATCATTTGCGAAAAAAACAACAGGTAGTTTAATTTGAACACACAATTTTAATGGCTCTGGGTTTCATTTGTTGTGTCCCCAACAAACTAGGATTTTATCTGTACCTCACTGATGACATATAACATAAAAAATAAGCGATAATTCTTTCTAATTTTTGATTATATGAAGCCCCATTGCACATTCTCATCAACCTGACAAACAGTGACATTCAATTACATATGTATACATCATACGAAATCAAACTACTCACACTTCATTCCAGGCAGACCAAAACATTCCTCCCACAATATACCGCACATAATCGTAAAAAAACAGCAAAAAATACCACACTCAAGAGCTCACACAAACCTTTGCTACAAGTCATTCCTCTTGCAAGCCCAAGTACTTAAACTCCTGTCGCAATAACAACCACGCTCTGATCGAGTGCCTAAATTGTTTATAGACAAATAAATAAAATAGTATGAGATACATTAAGAAGTTCTTAGATTTTAAAATAAAATGAAGTTGAAGATAATGTGAGATGAAGTAGAAACCGCGGAAAATACTTGAGAGACCATGTAGAAAGGATGGATACTTAAAATTTTCCACCGTTTTAGGCAAGACTACACACCACACACATGTATTACACTCCACCTAAAGTCACATGTGTTACTATCAAATCAACAAAGGTTCCCTTGGTAAGTTTTCTTCAGTTTTCTTTCCAAAAAGGTTTTTCTAAACAAATGCTGATGCGGGAGAGTTCCTAATGTAATGGCCGCAGCCACCACTTTCGTATCCTCACACTCAACTTATGTATTTATATGTACAACCACCTGATTGATGATATCTACTGTTGATTATTGTTATTCATATTGTTTATGAATTGAATCCCAATTATTGAATTCATATCATCAAGCCGTGTCCCTTGCGGGGTAGAAAGAAAAAACAGACCTCCAAGCTATTACATTCAAGAACACAACTTTTGCCTCCTCCATATTCACACATATTTTAATATTTTTTTTAATTTATACATCTTACTTTACCTTCTTTCAAAATATGGTCCATTTAGTCCATTCATTTTTCCTCAGTTTACCTCTTCTACGCACACATTACACTTCTGATTTATATATTCGTTTAGTCATTCTTTCATCGTTAATTCCCTTCATATATCCAAACCATCTTAATACTCTTTTTTTAATCTAATTTAAAACATTCATTATATCTATACACTCATTTCTAATACCTTCATTTCACCTTCTTCCAAAGTCCTTTCGACCATGTAGTTCCTCTTCTTTCCTTTGCCCCGATAAGTAAAAATATTGTCACCTAGTGATAACCCTGACAAATTATACATAACAATGAATTGTTAAATAATTGAATTTTTATTTAACACTTTTATTGCAAATACAATCTGGCGGGCTTTTTGCTAGGCGGTAATCTCTTCCAACCAACCAGACAAAAGTAAATGAAGTAAGTTACGTGGTTGCATAAATAATTCAAATGACTATCCATCCCCACGAAATTCATAAACATACACGTGAGCATATGCCCACGAATCCCACAAAGACGGACAATACTCGAACATTGTTTTTCATATAAAGTGAGATATCATCAATCAAAAGGAAAGGGAGGGATGGTGGAGAGGAAAGGAAAAGAAAAATCAGGAATGAAACACGTTATTTTACTGACTAGAAATTAAGAGTTTTTCAGTTGATTCTTAAAGCATGCCAAGGACGGAGCGAGTCTTATATTGGTTTATAACTGATTCCAGAGTCTCACTGCATGGACAGTAAAGAACGATGTAAGAAAGAGGAGCGGTGAACTGGAAAGGGCAATAAACAGACTTATTGTGTTGTATATAACAATCCAAGTTTGCTTTTGAACCTTCTGCTTCGTAGACTAATTACATGTTACAATTCAGTATTGTTTTTAATCTACCGCTCGGTCAATTTTTTGCTTGTTAAACAGTCGCTTCTTAAAGCGTGCCAAGGACGGAGCGAGTCTTATATTGGTTTGTAACTGATTCCAGAGTCTCACTGCATGGACAGTAAAGGACGACGTAAAGAAAGAGGAGCGGTGAACTGGAAAGGGCAGTAAACAGACTTATTGTATTGTACATAACAATCCAAGTTTGCTTTTGAACCTTCTGCTTCGTAGACTAATTACATGTTACAACTCAGTATTGTTTTTGAATCTACCGCTCGGTCAATTTTTTGCTTGTTAAACAGTCGCTTCTTAAAGCATGCCAAGGACGGAGTGAGTCTTATATTGGTTTATAACTGATTCCAGAGTCTAACTACATGGACAGTAAAGGACGATGTAATAAAAATCTTTGTGAATATTCCAAGTATTGTGAAAGTTCATTGTTAATTGCTGATAGTGTAATATGAAATTATGAATTAAGTCCCATTTATAAATTTAATTAACATCCAAATGTAATTACAGATATACTGTTTTATGCTGTTAAACATTTTGTTTATTATTTTTTCCCGTCAAATATTTATTTTAAAATCTTAAGCCTTTAAGTATTTCCTTCGATGCTGAAAAAAAAACCAATTGGAATAGATTACTGTCATAAAGTATTTCGATAATATGTTGCTACATTTCAAGAAACTGTCTCCGTTTAGGATACTCAGTCACTAAATGGTGTGTATTTTTAAACACACGCAATCCAATATGAACATCAATTATCAACCTACATAGCTTGTTTCTAGTCAGTCAAAAAATGTTTTGTTACTTTAATTTTGTGTTTATTATGTTTATGTTATAGGACAAAGTCATTAACAGCTGTTACGTTAATACAGCTTTTCAATTTTAGTATTCAAGAAACTAACAACTCATAAAACTCATCAATATTAAGGTGCACAGTAGAGTTGTTTCAATCACTTTTTGAAACATGCCAATAGCAGAGCGACTCAAAAATAAGTTGGTAACTAGTTTTAAAGCCTCACTGAACGTAACATACATTAAAAGAATGTCACAAATACAGAAGAGCGGTGACATGGAAAAGTTAATTGACAATCTTTTGTCGTCCTTTTAAAAAAGAGTCCTGTCCAAGTTTAACGTATTTCACAAAAAAAATATACAAAAACCATAAATTATTTGGTGCGGTTACTCTTCTCTCAATAAATAATGAGTTAATTGAAAAGTTATATTTGTCTTCATTCGTAGACAGGGAGGATAGAGCGCCAAACTTTCCTACCATAATATTATATATTATTTTGACTCATCCACATCGATACATCTTATATAGTTCGTTCTATTTCTCTAATTCCTTACCTTTCCTTCTTTCAACATTTTATTAATTTGATCCAGCCATACATTTACCATTCGTCCTCTACCACGACTTTTGCTTGCATTGTACATTTGTGAAGTCAATCTTTCGTCACATTTTTATTCGTTAACATATAAAATACACTTTGAAATGCAACTATCCACCTTGTTATATTAATTTATTTGGTAAAATATTATAATTCAACATGTATTTTTTTTAATATGTCAATAATAAAGGGGTTGCTTTAATAAGAACCTGCTCTCTAGAGGGTGCTACATAAATTGTATTTTTTTTAAACAATAAATTATAGAGAGAGTAGTAAGAATAAATCAAAATGGAGATCTGTATTTTCCAGCTCGTGCATATAAAATGAAGATCTGTGTTTTCCAGCTCGTTCATAGAAAATGAAAATGTGTATTTTTCAGCTCGTGCATAGAAAATGAAGATCTGTATTTTCCAACTCGTGTATAGAAAAATAGAGATGTGTATTTTCCAGCTCGTACATAGAAAAAAAGAGATCTGTATTTTCCAGCTCGTGCATAGAAAAATAGAGATCTGTATTTTCCAGCTCGTGCATAGAAAAATAGAGATCCGTATTTTCCAGCTCGTGATTAGGAAATGTTGATCTGTATTTTCCAGCTCGTTATTAGGAAATGGAGATCTGTATTTTCCAGCTCGTGCATAGAAAATAGAGATCTGTATTTTCCAACTCGTGCATAGAAAATGGAGATCTGTATTTTCATATTATTTTCTTTTCTTTAAATATTATTATTGAAATAAATGCGAAACTCATTTGACATTAAAAACAGATCGAATTTTACATAACAAAAAAACATCACAACCCATTACACTGAATTCATAAATATGAACATGGATTTCTCTGTATAAAATTCCAAAACCGATCAAAAAAACACTAATAAAGTCGAGTATAGTCCCCGTGTTACATTTTTGGTAATCGCTCTTGAAAACACATCCGACGTGTGTTTAATGGAGCCAGAGAATATGTATATATCCTATAATGATCTCAGTGCGGGAGCAGCGTACCGGCCCGGGGCCCCGCGAGGTGATGCGATGCGAGGGGGTGGAGCCCTGATTGGCGGGTGGCAGTATCGATCGGCGCGCGGGTGGGGGCAGGGCACCGCGCGCCCCACGCTTCTCATGGACATTTCGGAGACTCAATATCAAAATGGCACAAGTTTGAAATTGTGAAATCGATTTTGCCAGAAAAGAAGTGCCCCGAAAAAAAAAACAGAAGGATAGACAAAAAATATTTTTATATTTCAGTTTAATTCAATGCCAAAAAATGTAGATCATCTCTGTTTGTGGAAAAATAATGTTTATATGTTTTTGCGATGCGACATATGGGTGAGTTATGAGTTATACAGAAAGTTGAAGAGTTCTGATGTAAAGGAAGTATTTTATTAGATGATTGGAGAGTTATGAGTGATAGCAAACGGCGTGTAGCGATAGGAAACAAATTCAATGAGGAAGTGAAACACATATGATATATTCGAACCGGATAGTATCAACATCAGCATTCGAAATGTGGATGCAGCGGAGAATGCTACGGATACCCTGGACGGATATGGTCAGCAGCACAAGGGTTCTTCAAAGAGCCAAAGTTGATAGAGTGTTGCTGACGAATATTAAAATCCGAAAGGCGTCCTATTTGGGTCATGAACTTAGAGGAGCAAAGTACAAATCACTGCACCTGATCATCCAAGGCAAAATAGAGGGTCGAAGAGGTGTTGGCTGGAGGCAAATCTCCTGGCTCCGCAATACACGTGATTGGACTGGTATAAGGAGCGTTGGGGATCTATTTTGGGCTACCGGGGACAAAGATGCCTACTCTCAGGTGATAGTCAACGTTGGGGGAACCTGACATGACACTGGGAAGAAAAAATACCAACATCTACCAAGATGATAGCCTGCAAAGATTGAAAAAAGCTGAATAAATTCTGTAGAAATGCGTGTACTATACTTAGAAAAATATATGGAGTCATGATGTATGGCAAATACGGAATGAAGCGATTAGAGTTGAACGGGAATTTGAGACTGATGTGTTGAGTAAGATGAAGAAAGACATTCTAAGATGGTAAAGATAAGTGGAACGAATAAATAATGGAACACTAACATAATAAATATACAGTGTCAATGTGAATGTAAAGCGTATTAGATGAAAACTTAGGAAAGTATGGTTGGATCAAGCGTATGCTATTTGAAAAAAGGGAACGTAAATAGTAAAATAAATCGTAGAAGCTATTTAAGAAGATGTATGGATGTAAAAGAGGCGAAAAATGTGTGTCATGATAGAAAATCAGGTGTTATTTCCTGTCTGATTACGCCAATAGGGAGACGGCGTAATGGTATGAATGTGTGAAATGGTTTTTTTAATCAGCTTTATCGAGTTCGTAATATATTATTATGATAAACATTTCTCATGTTACGTAAGTTTTTATTTAGTAAAAAATATTGATCCCATTTAAGGGGTTTGTTATGAACAGAATAACAAACCAAAGCTTTCATGTAAGAACTTAGCACATGAGAGAAGCTTCTAGCATTAGGCGATGCATTGTTTACTTCGTTAGTTACATTTCGTGCAAAGAGGACATGAACAAACATATATTGTCACTGTCAATGTGGAGGTTTGATTGTGATCGGACTAGCATAAGGGGCGTTGGAGATCTTTTTCGGGCTGCCGGGGACAAATATGTCTACTCTCAGGTGATATTCAACGTTAGGGGATCTGACATGACACTGAGAAGAATAAGTCACTGTCAATGTGGAGTGTACGAGCACCTATACGCTGGGGCGATCAGGTGAGAAGTGCTATGGCCCTACATTTGTTACAAGCTCTGTGGACGGCGATACCAGGAAAATTGGGGAATAATGTAAAAGGCATACAGTGCATGTAAGTGTAGATTATTTTATTCAGCATTGAGATCACGACGCAGATGAATTAAAGGGGTTAAATGGGAATTCTTAAAAACGATTTGTTATAAAATCACCAAAACTGCAATGATCTAAAATTTATCAAAAGTTTCTGTTTTAACTATGTGGAACTCCATTTTGAATATTCAACTATAAATAATTTTGCTATTTCACATATTACCTTAAGCCTTTGACAACCAAGCCCGAGAATTTCTCTAGCAAAATAATTATGCATTACTTACCGTGCCCGAGAAATTCTCGGGCTACGACAATGTTATAATGTATCTATATTTTTTTCTGACTTTCTTTGACATCTACCGCAAAACCACTAATTGACATCTACCGAAAAAACACCAAAGCTTAATGGTAAATGTTTGGTTTAACAAGGATTCATACAAAAAAAAATGTAATACAAATATTGATTTATTTACTCAATATTCAACATGACCGATAAATGGCGCTCATACACATTTCTTGAACTGGACAAATTAAGTGAAAACGAGTTATATAATGTACTATGCGTATCCAGAAAGTAAGTGTACTGAGGCTCTCACGACCGGATGGATTTTATTTTCGACATGTTGGTTACACTTCCGTGTAGCCTGACCCTTCCCCTCCGCAACGAGACCGGTTCGAGGTCAGTGCGTTGAGAAGTGTCGACGCGACAACACATTTCGTGAAAAATGTCAATCCAATCTCCCGCCAAGTGCGAAATACGTGGCGTCATCCGTTATCTCGTTTGGAAAGGAAAACCTCCGGTTGAGGTTTATAATGAGGTAAAAACTGCATATGGTGATAAAGCTATGAATCGTACGAGTGTGTACAAGTGGTATTGCGAGTTTAAAAACGGTCACGTCACACGTCTTCACCCTCCGCCAAAAAGTTCAAAACCACAATTTCAGCCAAGAAAATCGTTTTGGGACTGTCAAGGCATAATTTTAATTGAATATATGCCTCAAGGGGAGACCATCAACTCTGCAAGATACTGTGAGACCCTAAAAAAATTGCGGAGGGCGATTCAGAACAAGAGGAGAGACATGCTGACAAAGGGAGTCTGCCTGCTGCACGACAATGCCAGACCACACACGGCCAACGCCACGAAGGAACTGCTCGCCTCGTTTAAATGGGATGTCCTGAACCATCCCGCGCATTCCCCTGACCTAGCACCTTCAGATTACTATCTCTTTACCTCCCTGAAGCTGCACATGGGTGGAAAAAGGTTTTCAACCGACGAGGTGGTAAAGGAGGAGGTGGAGAAGTGGACGGAGGAGTTGGCGGGAAACTACTTCGAGGAAGGCATCAAAAAATTGATACCCCGCTTCACCACCTGCATTGAGAGGAATGGCGACTATGTCGAAAAATAGCTTACATATGTACTACGGTAACCACGTAATTTTTTTGTTTAAATAAAAAAAATTGTAACCTACAAAAATTCAGTACACTTACTTTCTGGATATGCCTCGTATTAGGCGAGTCAGATTGTGGTGAATCTAAAGACGAAAGACTCCACTATAGTTAGGATGAAGAAGAACCAGTTTCAGACAAGGATGTAATAGGGTGTGGCTGAAAAACATCTGGTGTCCCCGTGGGGTGTAACTTGGCCGAGGGGATGTTATTAGATGAGCCCAGACCTTTTGATAGCTTCTGTATTTAATGTATTATCTGCAATTTATGTGTTTTAGAAGTGTTATTTAAATATATTTTGTACAAACTATGTTGCTGTCAATAAACCTATATTTATTATTTATTTATTTATTAAATTTATTATACAACAGCGCTAAATGATGGGAATCTTTTAAAATAAATAATTTTGTTATTCTACTAATAACATCAATCCTCGCAATATGTGTTTCTACCTCCAATCCCGAGAGCCTTTTCAGACGAAACGGAGATTCTGTGAGAAGAAAGCCTCGGAACAGGAGGTAGAAACATTGGCTATTATTGTAAAAAAAAAGTAATTAACTTTAAAATATTCTGAGATATTCTAATTTGAGCTAGATTGATTAATAAAAAACCTTCACATAAAATAAATGAAATATTCATTTTTAAGATAACGTGTTATCATTTTAAGTATATTTAAGTAAAAAAAAATATTTCTAAGAAGTCTTGGGAGATCGCAGACTTTTTTTGGAAGGCTTCATGCAATCCGTGAGCCAAGTGTTTTACATGCCTGCCGTAAGGTAATAAGCCTGCCGATTAAACATTTTGTGCACTGATGTTCCAAATAAAATAAAAAAAAAAAACGTTAACTTAGGTGGAACTATTGACCATTTTTTTTTAGACTTGTCCCGTTTCGGGCTTGAACCCCCATTTGTCTGACTTAAGGGATTATACCGTTACACTTCAATATTTTACCTCGGATTCTTCACTCGGTTATGTGGATGGCGCAAGGCGGTGGCACGCGGAGTAAGTGAGCTGGTATAAAAATCTGCTCTATTATTCCGTTCATATAATATTCTCGAGTTTAAGACAGTTTATTTAAAGCTCAAAAGGCTGGAAATCTATCGCCATAGTATTAAAGCGAGATTTATCACCTATGTTACCTCTGAAAGTATGTTGAGTTGGTTTGGACCTTTAGAAGGAATGAATGATATGAGATTGACAAAACAAAATAACACTGTATATAACAAAATGTACACTTAAAAAGTTTTTTTTACTAAGTATACTTTATTGCAAAGAATATTAATATAACCTCTTACCGAAAGACAAGTTACTCATATTCGAAGGTATACAAACTGTTGTCATAATAAGAAATGTAATTAGAAGGTATACAAGCTGTTGTCATAATAAGAAACGTAATCAGAAGGTATACAAGCTATTGTCGTCATAATAAGAAATGTAATCTGAAGGTATACAAGCTGTTGTCGTCATAATAAGAAATGTAATCAGAAGGTATACAAGCCGTTGTCGTCATAATGAGAAATTTAATCAGAAGGCATATAAGCTGTTGTCGTCAAAATAAGAAATGTAATAAATATTAATATAACCTCTTACTGAAAGACAAGTTACTCATATTCGAAGGTATACAAACTGTTGTTATAATAAGAAATGTAATTAGAAGGTACGCAAGCTGTTGTCGTAATAATAAGAAATGTAATCAGAAGGTATACAAGCTGTTGTCATCATAATAAGAAATGTAATCAGAAGGCACATAAGATGTTGTTGTCATAATAAGAAATGTAATCAGAATGTATGCAAGCTGTTGTCATCATAATAAGAAATGTGATAAGAAGGTATACAAGCTGTTGTCGTCAAAATAAGAAATGTAATAAATATTAATATAACCTCTTACTGAAAGACAAGTTACTCATATTCGAAGGTATACAAACTTTTGTTATAATAAGAAATGTAATTAGAAGGTATACAAGCTATTGTCGTAATAATAAGAAATGTAATCAGAAGGTATACAAGCTGTTGTCGTCATAATAAGAAATGTAATCAGAAGGCACATAAGATGTTGTTGTCATAATAAGAAATGTAATCAGAATGTATGCAAGCTGTTGTCATCATAATAAGAAATGTGATAAGAAGGTATACAAGCTGTTGTCGTCAAAATAAGAAATGTAATAAATATTAATATAACCTCTTACTGAAAGACAAGTTACTCATATTCGAAGGTATACAAACTGTTGTTATAATAAGAAATGTAATTAGAAGGTATACAAGCTGTTGTCGTAATAATAAGAAATGTAATCAGAAGGTTTACAAGCTGTTGTCGTCATAATAAGAAATGTAATCAGAAGGCACATAAGATGTTGTTGTCATAATAAGAAATGTAATGAGAATGTATGCAAGCTGTTGTCATTATAATAAGAAATGTGATAAGAAGGTATACAAGCTGTTGTCGTTCAAAATAAGAAATGTAATCAAAAGGTATACAAGCTGTTCTCGTCATCATAAGAAATGTATTTACTAAAGTTGAATTGGAGCTAAAAACTGACAGGTTTAATGTTGGTACGCTGACGTAGTTTGAACATGTTTGATGAATAGGTGACCAAAGACTGACTAAATAAATTAACAATGCGAACGTTAGTAGGAAACAAATTTAAAATGCAAACATAAGTGTAAGTCGTGGCAGAGGATGACTGAGAAAATATCATTGGACCGAGAGAATGAAATTTTGAAAGAAGAAAGGGTAAGGAATAAGAGAAACAGAAGGAGCTGTATGAGAAGATTTATGGATATAAAACAAGCGAAAAAAATTATGACAGTAACAGGGTAATGGTGTGATGGTGTTTATGTATGTTAGGTAAAAAGCTTCTTATATCATCCCTTATAACTAATATCGGCATTCAGAAAATCAGCAAAAAATGTGACCCATATATGTTTTTCAGATAATACTGTTCTTATATCTTAAGGGAAAAGATTGATAATGTAGACGTAACCTTCAACACTAAAGTTATGTTTTGAAATGGTCCCATGACAATAATTGAGTGGGAAGCTTAGTGAAAAAAAAAACTTTACTTTGTACTATCTCCACATTTGAAGAAAATTACGGTTTACCTTTTTTCTCACAGATACAAAGTCTCGATACAAATATACAGATTTGTCGTTTTCATGTTTTTCAGGCAAGTATGTGTAAAAAAATATTTGAGAATGTTAACCAAAGGCAGAAAGCATTTTAACTAGCTTTTTAAATTGTATATTTTAGTGAAAACTGGAAGAAGCTGAATAAATATAGTAGAAATGTGTGCACTGAGAAGAAAACACGAGGTGACGACAATCTACAACAGCAAACGGAAGGAAGTGATCAAAGATGAAATCGTTCTTAAGCTGATGTAATAAGTTAGATCAAGTTTGACTCTGAGATGGTTTGGATACATAGAACGAATGGATGAAGAAAGTTTAGCTAGACAAACATGCAGTTTAAAGGGTAATGGAAGGCGTGGTAAAGGAAGATTAAAAAAAGTATGGCTGAAATAAATGTATGATGTTTTGAATGAGGGAAATTTAAAAAGTCAGACGAATCAAAGGAGTTGTATGAGAAGGTAAACGTACATAAACGTAGAAAAGAAAAGATGTGTCTTGGGATATTAAAGTATGCCGCTGTCTCTTTTCTACTTATCCCAATGGCTTGATCGTATAAATGGGATATTAAAGTATGCCACTGTCTCTTTTCTACTTATCCCAACGGCTTGATCGTATAAATGGGATATTAAAGTATGCCGCTGTCTCTTTTCTACTTATCCCAACGGCTTGATCGTATAAATGGATCTTATAGTGTTATTAGACTGCTGTTTTAAGCAACTAGTATTTTTACACGGAAGTTTGGGGAAATACGTATATGAAATCTACCAAATAGAAGTTTTGTGAATATGAATAGTGTTAAATATATTTTTTTGCCTTTGAAATGAACGTTTTAAAAGAATGTAGAAAGAAAAAAATATAATATCTGTAACTAATCTTAACAAATTTCATCGAGTTTCATTGGAACATTTCTATCCTGAAAACCTATACGACCCTTTTAGCGAATAGCTATCGCAGCAGGCAAGTTACTAAAGGATTCGATGAAATTCCCAAAGTAAATAATCATTATGGAAAAAGGACACTGCAGGTAACAGTCCCGAAAATAGTCAATGGGATGCCCTCTGACTTGATTGGGTTACAAACGTATTACAAAGTGAAAAAAATGTTAAAAGTATTTTTTTCACATCATATTTTTTTTTATTATGTACTTGGATTTCTTTATGCTAGTTATGTATCTACATAGATTGTTAAAATATCTATTTAATGAGACACCTGCGGATATCCCTAGGGGTGGTGGAAGCTCTGTATTCATTGTATCCTTATAATATGAATCCTGAAGAAGTGTCAGGAAGATAATTCTAGGAATAAATCGCATTGTCTGAGTTGGAAAGAAATAAAACACCTGACTATCGAATATTTCGACTATTTCCGGATGTTTAAAGAACACTATCGGGAAAAACCAGTATATGAACATCCAAAGCAAAGTGAGGATATACAAGACCTGTGTCCCGCCCCATAATGACATACAACGTAGAGTCCAGAGCAGACATTGTCAGAACCAAGAATCTCTTTCGAACCAGCGAAATGAAGGTACTCAGGAGTATCGCTGGCAAAACCCTTGGTGATAGAGTACGAAACACAGAAATCCGAAGGATGTGCGAAATTGAAAATATTGTCAGATGGGGACGATAGAGAAGATGGTTTTGGAACGAACATGTATCCAGAATGGAGGAACCAAGAGCCGTAAGAATGGCCAGGGACAGTAATCTCAAGCAAGCATACCTCCAGGACGACCTCCTAAAAGATGGAAAGACAGCTGGCAGTCGACGTCACAAGAGGGAAACGATGATGTAGGACCATAACTGGCCAACAGGCCTAAAAGAAGAGGAAGAAGAAGAAGACTATCGAATAGGGCTCTCAGAAAATATTGCACCCGGAGATTAACTGCTTTTGTCTACTAAGAGATCTCTGAAAATCTTCCAAATAGGGGTGACTAGGTGTAAAGGGAACATGCAGAGATAGGGTTTCTTGAAGAAAAGTAGCATTGACTTGAATTGTAGGTCTATGTAGAGCTCATTATGTATGCTAGATTGTACAAATATCGGGAATACATACTTTAGTCAACACCGCATGAATGACAGGATACTCTTCATTACCTGTTATTGGAAGTTTGTTTTATCAAACACTGTTAATTCCACATTTTGCAACGGTATAACCCTACCGGTTTCAAGGCTTTCATCTCATCATCAGAGGAGCACAAACGAGTCTCATTTATGCTCCCCTGATGATGAGGTGAAAGCCTTGAAACCAAATTACAATGTCCTTAAACCTCCACAACTTTAATGCTTTAACTGTTAATAATATGTTATTGAAAGCTTTAATTTAAATTACTTACTAATAGGGTAATGGGTTATGACATTTTGTATTTTGATAATATCTATAAAAAAATATTTCGGCCTCATCTTTCTGGCGGCACTAGACGTAATATTATACGAATATTAAAAAAATATGATGAACGTGAGCTTAAAAGATTTAAGTAAAAAAATATCTTTAAAAATAGAAATGGAAGAAAGTAAAAATCATTATTTTATCTTAATTTTTATAGAAATATTCGGTCATTTTAATGTAACTAACAGTAGCTTTTCCCCCCTTTATTCAGTAACCAATTCCATCCCCGTTTGTGTTCATTTCACCCCCTACTTTTTATTTGTGTTCCCTACCCTCTCTCTACCATAATCCATTTTTAATATTGCCCCCCTCTCTCCACGCCGTCAGGTGCCCTTTTATTAAACATTCAATTTTTAATTGGTCCCAATCGATAGCCTTGCCCGGCAATTATGTACGCCGCTCCGAAAATGTCAGGGAAATATTAAAATCTTATTTTTCTTCTCCGTTGAGGAGAAAACCAAGGAGGGTTGTAACAAGCGAAAAAAATCTCGCCGTTTTTCTACAATTTGTCGAAATCGTCTGCAGCACACTTCTCATATTTTTTAATGAAATACTAGAAAAAGTTGTGCGCTTGTTTTTGTATGAAGAAATTTTGAGATTAATTAAAAGTGAATCATGTTGGGTATCGGTTCTCTTCACAGCTTGCATATGTGATAGGTTAGACAAGTGGGAGGTAAGATAAATGATAAATTAGACAGGTGAAATGTTAAACAGGTGAATTTAAGGTTAATGGAGTAAACCTTCTATGACTTCAAGATAAGGTAGCTAAAACTTCACTCTGAAGTTCCCTAATAAATTGCAAAAAGGTGAGTCAAAGATTTGAAGGTTGAACCTTTTATAACTCCAAGACAGGGAATCTAAAACTTCTCCCTTAAGTTCCTCGATCGAATGCAAATAGACATGGGGAGTTTCGAGGACCACATTGTGACGTTCGGACTACTGCATATTAGGTCACTAACTGTGTTGCATTTAACACGCTGCTTGAGCTGTCTTGTGACTTACGCTGAAATATCGTGTCGAGAACAGCTGTATTCAGGTCTTATTTTAAGTATAAAAACGTCTTAGAATATAAGACGAGAAACTGACTAGAATGGAACAAATTACAATATTTATCTATTTAAAAACTTTTTTATACAGTGTACTATATGGTGGGTTTGTTTTCAAGTGGCAATTTCTTCCAATTAACTATATGTAGGTATGGTGGCTTTATAACTAAGTGCACTTTTTTTCAATCAAGCCAAATGGCAATTTCTTCAAATCTCAAATCGTTTGTTTAAATAAAGATTTGAGTAAGAGGGGAGGGATTGATAGATATAGAAAAAACGATGTCACACAAAAATAATAAAAACAAATAAAAAAAAACTAATTTAAAATTAATTACTATCCGATTCAACAAATAAATTGACAGGGGATGCAATGGCTCAAAAATGAGGTAATGTTCCAAAGAACAAACTGTGGTCTGGAATATTTAATAATAAGACATTCACGGTACAAGTACTGTACATTATACTTCATTGTTATATTAATTGGCTCATATATAATATATTCGAAAAGGGCTGAAAAGTTTTATAAAAGCTATTAAGTAACAAGTTTATTTCATAGACATTTATTATGTACAGCTCTCTACTGTACTGAGAAACATGGCGTGCTAAATGTTCACTGATAAGGACCTAACTAGAACCTTTAGACCTAGTTAGTGTTACTACTTTATCAAATTATTCGCCAATTATTCAACTCGTTTTCAGATTAATAAGAATTTCGAATTATTTTCACATATTTCAAATCAAGTAATGTATGGTAACACGCTTGTTATCCGGAAACATGCGATTTGACATTTTGAATAAAAATAAGTTTTCATATTTTTTTAAATAAATTACTTAACCGCTACGAGAAAAAAATCCTCAAATGACATTAACCATTTTATTAGGATCTTAATTGACTTAAGGCACGTAATTTTTATGATGTTTATAAGCAAAATAAAAAAAGAGGATTCGCTACGTAGCAAATAAATATTGTGCGAACACTACCCATTCCCTTCCAGAATTTTTTTAAAACCCCATCATGTTGGTTTCTGGATTGTTCCATCTGTAAATATACATGAGTAAATAAACAATTCTGTATTCCACCAATTCAGACCAATACGGATCTATTTAGTGTTAAAATTACAGTATAACATCTCGTTAAAATATTACGCATTGCAAGACCAAAGAAAGCAGGGTTGGATCAAGTGATTAATACTTGGAAAGAGAAAAACATAAAAAGTTCAAAAAAATTTGCAGGAGATGTATGAATGTGGAGGAGACAAACGATATGTGTCGAGAAAGAAAATTTTGGCGTTCTGTCTTCTCTACCTACTCTGATAGGAAAATGGTGAAAATATATGTATGTACGTATTGCGTGTGCGAAATCACATGACAACAATATTGAATAAAATACAATATCTCGTGAAAAACCTAATTGAATAGTTAAAGTCATAAACCACTCAAGAGCCAAAAAATACGTCATGGGTATATTTTCGCTTGTTCATAGACTGTTTTTCCATAAAAAAAATCAAAATATGGTTGTTATGTGGTTTATGAGTTTAATTCTTCAATTGACCCCCCTTCATTCAAATCGTCACCATTCTTGAACCGCTAAATTACTCGTATAATGAATTATCAGAAAACTATGACAATATTGACGGCCTCTGTGGCCTAGTTGGTAAGACGCTTGCCTTCCATTGAAAACTCCAGAGGCTCGATACTTAAAGCTCGATTACAGGACCGAAGATAATATTGCCTCCCGACATGTTCTTTAATATGTCTGAATCATAAATTCGGATATGTTACAAGGTACCATCTTGAAGAAAATTAAATAATAAATTACGTGTGATTGTGATTTAATTAAATAAAAGAGAAAATATTCTTGTTGCGTCATTATTCTTTAAAGAAAATATTTAAATATGTTATGGATCAAAACAACGTTATGTATCCGATTATAGTCAGTTGTAAGAAATAGTTGTCGATTACAGGACCGAAGATAATATTGTCTCCCGACATGTTCTTTAATATGTCTGAATCATAAATTCGGATATGTTACAAGGTACCATCTTAAAGAAAATTACGTGTGATTGTGATTTAATTAAATAAAAGAGAAAATATTCTTGTTGCGTCATTATTTAAAAAAAAAATATTTAAATATGTTATGGATCAAAACAACATTATGTATCCGATTATGGTCAGTTGTAAGAAATTGTTTAACATCGAAAAGTGTGCCAGATATACCATGTGCTAAATAACAAAATAATATTTAAATAAATAAAATATTACACTGAATGCACAGGTTTACCACAAAACTTATTAGAAAAAACATACCAGTTAATGAAACATTTACAAAAGCTACACTTTCATTTAATGGTTATTTTTGCAAAATAAAAACTTTAACTCTACAAATTTTCATAATTTTTTTATTTTACTTGTATGAGATTTTGTAGTTCTAACACATAGAATAAGTGTGGGATGGATGAAGTTTAGATGAATGACGGGAGTTCTATGTGATCCGAAAATGCCAGTAAAGTTAAAAGGAAAAGTATACCAAACGATTGTCAGACCCGCACTCCTCTATGGCTCCGAATGCTGGACGATGTACAATATAACTCTAACTCTAGGCAACTAAAAACTGCTGAAATGCGCATGCTAAGATGGTCAGCTGGTATGTCCTCAAGAGACAAAATAAAAAAACTCACGCATTCGTGGAAGCCTAGGTGTTACAGACATCAACAGCAAGATGGAGGAGAGGCGATTGAGATGGTATGGGCACGTTGGACGCAGAGCACCCGATCACATTGTGAACCAAGCAATCTCCATGGATCTTCCTCGAATAACAACCAGAGGAAGACCAAATAATTCATGGGTGGTGCAAAAAGATAACCTGATGCAGAGGCACGCCCTGTGGGACGTAGTCCGGGACAGAAGAGCATACAACCTGAGGACGAGGAGAGCTCACCCCAATAGTCTTCGCAGACAGTGAGTTGGGATGGAGCCAGGGAGAAGAAGATTTTGTAGTTGAAGCAATCATACTATAAATAGGCCAAAGCCCGTACGACGGTTGTCGCCAAAGAAATAATACGAGAATAGAATTTTGAATACAAGAGAGCGAGAAAGGTTACTTGGATTCTCTCCGAAAGTAATTTGAAATTTAAATCTCGGTGGGTCGGTGATACTGAACGAATTTTAAATACCTAGCTTACAATTTTTGAACCGATGTTAAAGGGGACGATGTATAAATGATACATATAAACAAATTCTACATTTATGAATACATATTTTCATAAATGTAGAATTTGTTTTACTTCCTTGAATATTTCACGGGTTGCAACTAGTCATGTATATTTACGGTTGGAACAATCCAGAAACCAACATGGTGGGGTTTTATAAATCTTCTGGAAGCAAATGGGTGGTGTTCGTAAAATATAAATCTTCTGGAAGCAAATGGGTGGTGTTCGTAAAATATAAATCTTCTGGAAGCAAATGGGTGGTGTTCGTAAAATATAAACCTTCTGGAAGATAATGGGTGGTGTTCGTAAAATATTTATTTGCTTCATAGCGAATCCTCTTTTTCATTTTGCTTATAAAAATCATAAAAATGGCGTGTCTTAAGTCAATTAAGAACTATGAAAATAAACTTTACTGCCGAAATAATATGTTCATAAACATCAGTATTTCGGTAGTAAAGTTCATTTTCAAAAGTGTTCAATTATTTATTTATATTTACGAGATAATTCAAAAAGGAATTTAAAATAGTTGGATAAATTGTCGTTGGCAAAAAACTATTCAACATTTAGAAAACCGCACTATGCTTATGGAAAACGCACGTTAAAATATTATGTATATGACCGTATAACATAGCTATCGTTCTCTTTGTTCTTCATTTTAATAAAAACAGTTTTCTGCAAACGTCGACATATTACATATGTACTAGAGAAGGCTAATAAAACATCCCCAATCTCAATATTTTCGTGCGGAATCAAACCTTGGGAAATATGTTGAAAAAATATGTAAAACGGATTGCCTGAACGGTTTTTGTCTGGCGTATTCACCTCTTAAAGGGTGGTCCCGCATGCTAGAATATTAATTTTACTTTATAATATAATAAATAATGTGCGTGATTTTCAAGATTTATATAGTTTATAAGGCGTTCCAATTCTAACCATAATAAATCTGTTTATAAAATATATGAATACATAATGTAAATATTAAAATGTTCTATTTTCCAAAATATTGCGTTTGTAAAATAATATTGAAAATTATATAAAGGCAGAAGCAAGAAAATTATATATTTTGAATTTAGGGTTTAGTTTTTAGAAAATAACATATCCTATATTTTTTTCAAATTAAATATCCTATATTTTTTTCGTGAAGATGACCTTTTAGCATTTTTATCCCTTACATTTTCGCACAATTGCGGCCCAATTTCATGAATAACTCGACGAATGTAGTTCTTGAGCTCGTCGATCGACTGCAAGTTTTTAACGAAGACGTTGTCCTTAACAAAGCCCTGAAGGAAAAGTCTTGAGGCGTTAGATCACATGATCCTACTCCATTGATGAAACCATGTCTGGAAATGACACGTCTTGTAAATTTAGTCTACAATAAAGTCATTATTATTCTTTCCATGTGACAAAAATATAAAAATAATAGGTTGTAATTTCTTTTAATTGTAAACTGATTACGTAGAAGACCTTATTTTGGCCCACTGGAACTAGTTACGGAGTAACTGTACATGCCAGGCACTGTGATAAGCAGATTAGAGTCCAACACAGAAATTTTGTCAAAATATGGTTTTATCTAGCCTTGAATGTATACTGGTAGATACAGATTAATAAAATATCCTTAATTATATTAAGTTGATAAGTGATGTATACTGTATTGCCTGCATGAAAAAAACACCAAAATAGTGTACATGAGGTGCATGGCCGCGCGGTAACGCGCTGGACTTCTGTGCGGAAGGTCGTCGGTTCGAACCCCGCGCTGTGCTACTCCCTTCGAATGACACGGACACTATTCTCGCCTAGTGTTCGAAGGTATTAAGGATACCTATGACTTCGGTCATATCTATTCATACTAAATGTGTTTCTGTCGAATCGTATTAAGTATATATCATTTAACTTATATTTTAGTTCCCTAATGTGTGATAAATAGATGTTCAAATTCATTGTTTTATTTGTTATTTTTTGTTGCTTACGAGTATTAGCTATTTTTTTAAATAATTTTGGAACATACATTTTAAACCGCAAAGCAAAATACCATATGTCACGTTTTACTCGTATTCTATTTATTGGTACCTAAATAATCATATTCAGAATTTTGAAATGGCCTACAAATTGATATTTTTATATTTAATTAATGGCTATATGTACGAGTATGTTACATAGATACTCAAACAAAAAAATCGAGTTCGATTCATGATGGGACCCAAAATAGATTATTAAAATATTTCTGGTTGTTTAAAATATTTTTTTTATACCAACAATCATATCAGGATGTGCTCTATACAACAAAAGTGTAATCAAATATATTAAGCATACTACTCGTACAAGACAAAATTATAATGTTTAGTAAATAAATCACGGGATGAGCCCATTACAAGTTGAACTATACAAAGTCGATATTGATTTTGCGTTTCGCTTTCAACAGCTCTTTCTCGAGATGAGTCGAGTGAGCAGAGAGCAGAAAGAGGAGACAAGACCCTCCGTGTTGAGGGCTTCCTCCGGGATAATAAGGGAAGAAGGTGAAGGAAAAAAGACTTAAAGAAATGGAAAAATTCACCATTCCTGTACATACAATGCGACAAATTTATATCGAAGGAAATACAAATTCTGATTTGACTGTTTTTATTTATTGTGAAGAAACTTAAAAAAAATCCTAATCAAACCTCGCGGAATTACATTTTCTCACCAAAACCTCCAGAATTACTGTTTTAAATATTGCTCACGTTAGTTTATTCTTAGAAAAAATAGTTTCTTATATAACCTCCATGTTTAAGTTGCTAAAACACCTGTCTTCACAAGGGAGTGAGATCGATTTCCTTTCAAACGATTTTTTTAGGATACTAGTTTGGTTTTCCCTTAATATATCTTTAAAACCTTTCTGCTTCGTTGAAAGAGATTGCCACATGGTAATAAGCTACGTTTTATTGTATACATCGTAGATGTAATGTAATACAATACTTATCGAAATACCAACGAAGTGATTAACATGCTCCCTTAGAATTCAGACGTCCTGGATTCGATTCTTTCTAGATTTAATGCTAAACTTGTATAATGTTTAACTCAACATTCATCTGGTTTGATTGTTGTTTTAACGATTAGTAGCTACCTACATTAGATTTTATAATTAATGAAGTTGAGGTTTAGTGGTATATAAGTCGTTAATTTTGTTTAAAAGGAAATTTTCAGAATTATAATAACTTTCTTTAAATCCACCGGATAGAAAAAAAAACTTTTTGGAAGAGGGCAACTAAAACACAGAATATTACAACAATATTTAGAAATAGCTATTAACTTTGTGCTCTCCTTTATTAATATAAATAAAGTAATATAAACAAAACATTAAGGACAATACTTTGCCTCTGGAGTTGAGTAACCTTGCATCAACATGTATGAAGCTTTTAATTCTGCAAAGCAACTTGTATCTCGTTCTACTAATGAGGCCATGTGTTTTCTATATCTCAATATCTTTCCATAAAATACCCACAAAATTATCAAAGGATATTGAATAATTTTAAAACAATGACTGTAATTTATTATTACTACTGCTTTTTGTATCTTCATGTTAGTTTAAGATAAAGTTTTGTATTATTTGTCAATAATTTTAAGTACTTGTATAACCTGTCACATGTTCGTTTGTATATAAAGCCACTGTTGTGTCTTTAATTAAATAAATAAATAAAAATAAAAAAAACTATGTTCCACGTATCAAAGCAGATTTACGAACATTCGTTACTGGGTTGCATACAAAAAAAAAAGGAAGTACTAAATTTGAAAAGCATTGTTATTATTATTCGTCTAGTAATTTTATTTTTTGTTTATTGTTTTTCTAACTAATTCAGTATAAAAATTTGAAAAAATTTATTAAACTCTTTTCTCCTCGTTTTAAAATTATTTTGATTTAATTTCACAAAATATGAATCCACGATGAATTGTAATAAAAAAATTATCCATCAGAACATAAAGTTTGAGAAGCATTGTTAATAATAATAATAAGGTAACAATTTATAAAGCACCGCTTAGAGAATAAGCTCTTCTCAAGGGCGACCCAAATACATTTTTTTGACAGTGCTCGTTAAAAAATAGTAAAAATAGTGATAACTGCTTTCTTGAGGTTAAAAGTTTCAAGATTAAAACTCAATTTTCACATGGACGTACTATGGATGCGAGGCTTGGAGTACTGTGGTTGGTATTTTGGGGAAACATTTTTATATACCTTGGATGTCATTTGAACAAATACTTTATAGTTAAAGATATATAATTGCTGTGAGAGTTTACATCATGTTTACGAGAGGTTACAGTATTTAGTGATAGCTTGCATTATTTTTATATACCTTGGATGTCATTTGAACAAATACTTTATAGTTAAAGATATATAATTGCTGTGAGAGTTTACATCATGTTTACGAGAGGTTACAGTATTTAGTGATAGCTTGCATTATTTTTATATACCTTGGATGTCATTTGAACAAATACTTTATAGTTAAAGATATATAATTGCTGTGAGAGTTTACATCATGTTTACGAGAGGTTACAGTATTTAGTGATAGCTTGCATTATTTTTATATACCTTGGATGTCATTTGAACAAATACTTTATAGTTAAAGATATATAATTGCTGTGAGAGTTTACATCATGTTTACGAGAGGTTACAGTATTTAGTGATAGCTTGCATTATTTTTATATACCTTGGATGTCATTTGAACAAATACTTTATAGTTAAAGATATATAATTGCTGTGAGAGTTTACATCATGTTTACGAGAGGTTACAGTATTTAGTGATAGCTTGCATTATTTTTATATACCTTGGATGTCATTTGAACAAATACTTTATAGTTAAAGATATATAATTGCTGTGAGAGTTTACATCATGTTTACGAGAGGTTACAGTATTTAGTGATAGCTTGCATTATTTTTATATACCTTGGATGTCATTTGAACAAATACTTTATAGTTCAAGATATATAATTGCTGTGAGAGTTTACATAATGTTTACGAGAGGTTACAGTATTTAGTGATAGCTTGCATTATTTTTATATACCTTGGATGTCATTTGAACAAATACTTTATAGTTAAAGATATATAATTGCTGTGAGAGTTTACATCATGTTTACGAGAGGTTACAGTATTTAGTGATAGCTTGCATTATTTTTATATACCTTGGATGTCATTTGAACAAATACTTTATAGTTAAAGATATATAATTGCTGTGAGAGTTTACATAATGTTTACGAGAGGTTACAGTATTTAGTGATAGCTTGCATTATTTTTATATACCTTGGATGTCATTTGAACAAATACTTTATAGTTAAAGATATATAATTGCTGTGAGAGTTTACATCATGTTTACGAGAGGTTACAGTATTTAGTGATAGCTTGCATTATTTTTATATACCTTGGATGTCATTTGAACAAATACTTTATAGTTAAAGATATATAATTGCTGTGAGAGTTTACATCATGTTTACGAGAGGTTACAGTATTTAGTGATAGCTTGCATTATTTTTATATACCTTGGATGTCATTTGAACAAATACTTTATAGTTAAAGATATATAATTGCTGTGAGAGTTTACATCATGTTTACGAGAGGTTACAGTATTTAGTGATAGCTTGCATTATTTTTATATACCTTGGATGTCATTTGAACAAATACTTTATAGTTAAAGATATATAATTGCTGTGAGAGTTTACATCATGTTTACGAGAGGTTACAGTATTTAGTGATAGCTTGCATTATTTTTATATACCTTGGATGTCATTTGAACAAATACTTTATAGTTAAAGATATATAATTGCTGTGAGAGTTTACATCATGTTTACGAGAGGTTACAGTATTTAGTGATAGCTTGCATTATTTTTATATACCTTGGATGTCATTTGAACAAATATTTTATAGTTAAAGATATATAATTGCTGTGAGAGTTTACATCATGTTTACGAGAGGTTACAGTATTTAGTGATAGCTTGCATTATTTTTGCGAGAAGTAAAAAAAATGGTGAGCGGTTACACGATTTTCGTGAGAAGTTACACCACTTTAAAGAGTTACATAATATGGTTGTGGTTTCATATATTTTGTTAGATGTAACATATTTTTTGTGAGAGAATTTCTGTGATAGGTAACATAATTTTTGTGAAAGATTATATAATTTTTGTGAGACGTTATATCATTTCTGTGAAAGATAACATAATTTTTGTGAGAAGTTACATATTTTTTTTTGTGACAGACCAAGTAATTCTTAAAACATTAATAAATAATAAAAAACATTTTTACCATATTTATCTTAAAAATAACGTTAAAAGAAAGAAATTAAAAAGGGGGACGACCGCTTGAGAGGGCCGTACTCGCATAAGACAATTCCAGACCTTTCCATAGCATCTAATTTATTTCGTTCCTTGCATTGGAAACTAATATTTGCTTTTTATAAAATCTTTGTTTTTGCTTTCAATAAATAAGATTATTAAAATTATTAGTAATAATATTTAAGATAATTCTGTGAAAAGCATAACAATGAATTGTAAACACTTTTAGCCAAGCTGGGCTTTGAATCAATACTCGAGGTGTGCGGGGTACGTTGAGTGAATACTTGCAACATTTGCTAAATAGCTCAGGCTGCGCCGCTCAGATATTCAACTCACGTCTTTGAGCGATTCCGAATATCTCCCTAAAAATAACAGCACGCTATATCGCGCTGTAAAGCTGACTTCCCTAATTCCATACCTAGCGAATAAAAATAAAACAATATCTACGAATAAAAATAAAACAATATCGCGAAATTACTGTGTTGCAGTTCCTCCTTTTATGAAGTGACAAAGCATGATGTGACGAATGTAAAGGCTGTTATCGTCACACATGTTTACAACCTAAATAGTACAGAGTATATTAGTCAAAAAATGAAAGAAAATAATAAATTTGAAAGATTCGAAGTGGATCGATAAAACGATCGTTAATTATACACCAACATGATGGTCATGGTAAAATTATGTTTAACGCCAATGACATGGCGATGAACTATATAAACGCGGCGTATATGAAATGTACTTGTGAAAGTATAAATGAGTATATCGGAATGTCACAAAGAAACACAGGTACTAGACTACAATAACACAAGTGTTGTCTATTTAATATTATTTTTTAGAATTTTCAAACTTTATAACTTCAGTGATAGCCAAGTTTACGTTTTATATACCATATGTTATAAAAATTACATAAAATGGTACATTTGAAAATATAAGAGATACACAAAGCCATAAGCAAAAATATAAGAGATACTCAAACCCATAAGCAAAGATATAAGAGATACACAAAGCCATGAGCAAAAATATAAGAGATACACAAAGCCATAAGCAAAAATATAAGAGATACATAAAGCCATAAGCAAAAATATAAGAGATACACAATAAATTAATTACCAAAGAAACCAAAACGTTTCCTACCTCTTAAAACATTTTGCTTTGAGTCAATTTACCACAAATACTTCCGATGCAAGTGGTTCATAGTTACATAAAAGAGGTCTGGTCCAAGCACTGGCTGTCTTCAGGCATAATGCCTGAAGACAGCTTCTGGCTAGGAGGTAGAAACACGTGTTGTGGATATTAATGTAATAAGGGGAATGATAAAGTAATTTATTGTTGAAATATTCTATTGTATGGAGTTTCACAAAGTAAAAGTCAAAACCTTTGAAAAAAGTGATAAATTCTTGTTTCGTATTTTTTTAATTAATCATTCAGACAAATTGAAGAGCGCAGTTGAGATACAATATTGTCTTCAGGAATCGAGTAATCGACCCTTCAAGTTAAGAGTCATGGGAGTAGGCACGGAACTTGTGGTTAGTCATTACACGTGTTAGCAACTCTTTCATACTTGGAGAGGCAACAATACACGTACACGTAATCAGTTCATGCGAGTTTTGTTACAAGACAAACTCTACCAGAATATGTTTTTTTTAATACCATCGGGAATCGAATTGGGCGAAGTTAGTTTTTGTTAAATTTCGGTAAATAGTTTTGCAAATAAGTCGATGACAAATTATTTAAATAATTTAAACCAAATAAAACAATTTTGAATAATAATATGAAATAGTAATAAACTTTTGATTTACGTTCTGTAGTTGGTAAGACGCCTGGCTTCGAACCAAGGGGTTACAGATACGATCCTCGTTTGAACCCTTATTATTTTACGAAGGTTTCCAATCTGGTTTTAACTTAATGCCTCTTTAGCATCTTTATTAATAGTTGGAAGAAACTATCATATGGCAATAAATTTGGCAGGTTGTATTTTACATAACGAAAGTGTAATATCATATAATATGAAAAGACCTGAAATTCGTTTTAGTTTATAAAGTCAAAGAGTTACTTTAGTGAAAGGGTCTTAAATCAGCAAGAAAAGCAAGAAATTGGGAAAGAGTATGCAAAAACTGAGAGGAACACGCGAGGGTCATGAGAAAAACATGACCGGGAAGAGAGAGGGCGGGGCCCAAACAAGGGAATACATTAGGCCTTGAGCCTGCCCCGGGCTGCCGATGTACGGCCTTCACCCCAGATAAGTCTTTGCCAATTTATTACCCTGATTGGTGTTCCATTCGCAAAAAGGGTTGAACATCAATCTTTTGAGCAAATAAACTGCACCGATTTGACTTTAGATGAGATTTTTATAATATATTTTTTTATGACAACTATTGTAATTATCGCATAAGGTATACGGAGATAATTAAATTTAACAAACTTTTAATCTGTCCAATTTATTTCCGCTACTACAATTGTGCTAAATTGGACAGATTAGAGTCCCTAGAAATTTCTAAGTCAGTGCATCGGGGTGAACATCTGACAAAAACATATATCCCAAGATGGCAAAACCATATATCCCAAACATACGATCCCAAGCATATCCAGAAAGTAAGTGTACTGAATTTTTGTAGGTTACAATTTTTTTTATTTAAACAAAAAAATTACGTGGTTACCGTAGTACATATGTAAGCTATTTTTCGACATAGTCGCCATTTCTCTCAATGCAGGTGGTGAAGCGGGGTATCAACTTTTTGATGCCTTCCTCGAAGTAGTTTCCCGCCAACCCCTCCGTCCACTTCTCCACCCCCTCCTTTGCCTCCTCGTCGGTTGAAAACCTTTTTCCACCCATGTGCAGCTTCAGGAAGGTAAAGAGATAGTAATCTGAAGGTGCTAGGTCAAGGGAATGCGCGGGATGGTTCAGGACATCCCATTTAAACGAGGCGAGCAGTTCCTTCGTGGCGTTGGCCGTGTGTGGTCTGGCATTGTCGTGCAGCAGGCAGACTCCCTTTGTCAGCATGCCTCTCCCCTTGTTCTGAATCGCCCTCCGCAATTTTTTTAGGGTCTCACAGTATCTTGCAGAGTTGATGGTCTCCCCTTGAGGCATATATTCAATTAAAATTATGCCTTGACAGTCCCAAAACACGGATGTCATGATTTTCTTGGCTGAAATTGTGGTTTTGAACTTTTTATAGGTTTTGAACTTTTTGGACGTGACCGTTTTTAAACTCGCGACACCACTTGTACACACTCGTACGATTCATAGCTTTATCACCATATGCAGTTTTCACCTCATTATAAACCTCAACCGGAGGTTTTCCCTTCCAAACGAGATAACGGATGACGCCGCGTATTTCGCACTTGGCGGGAGATTGGATTGACATTTTTCACGAAACGTGTTGTCGCGTTGACACTTCTCAACGTACTGACCTCGAACCGGTCTCGTTGCGGAGGAGAAGGGTCAGGCTATACGGAAGTGTAGCCAATATGTCGAAAATAAAATCCATCCGGTCGTGAGAGCCTCAGTACACTTACTTTCTGGATACGCATAGTATATCCCAGTCTTGTTTGCGCTCCCCTGAAGATGAGGTGAAAGCCTTGAAACCGGTAGGGTTATACCATCACAAAAAAAGTGGATAAAGCAGTGTTTGATAAAAATAAATTACAATGTCTTTAAACCTCCACAACGTTAATGTCTTAACTATAAACAACATATATCCCAAAAATCTCTCCGCTGTTCGCCAAAATTGTCTCCTTCCTTCCTCCACCCCCAGTCCTCAGCCCGAATGTTAACCGTTAGAAGCGTGTATATCGATACAAGTTCGAACAAAATTCATTCTTCTCTTGTTTGTGCTCCCCTGATGATGATGTGAAAACCTTGAAACCGGTAGGGTTACACCGTTACCAAAAGTGGAAAAGCAGTGTTTGATAAAACAAATTACAATGTCTTTAAACCTCCACAATGTTAATGTCTTAACTATAAATAATATACACAATAAACATATTTAAGTTGATTGGAATAATAGGAAGGTGATGAATTGTATAAACGGCGATAAGTTGTAGCCTTATACAAGAACTGTCAAGTATTCGAAACGTCGGCATTAAGGCGGCAACATATTATTGTGGCGTGTTGTGTCGTGGCGCATTCTGTCGTGACGGCGAGCGTGCATATCTATCTGTCGTGTCGAGGCACGCTCTGACGTTTTTTCGAGTCAATATAGCCGTGACGTACGCGCAACAACAATGCTTTCGTCCGATTCTGATAGTGATTTTGAAGATATTTCGTTTGTGGTTATGTTAAAACTAATTGAAAAAACAAGAAAAATAAAAGATACTGGGTTTATTTATTAAATAGACTAAGGAGTAAACGCGAATTTCATTGTCTAGCTCAAGAACTAGAGAGTGATGAAGAAAGATTTCAACTTTATTTTAGAGTGCCCAAAAACATTCTATTCTATTCTATTTCTCGAAGGAATACTTCCTTGCAAAAAAATGTACACGTGCCCACCCAACAGCATATAGTCGATAATATGTCATCACACTAGAAACACGTTGGCGTAGCGTGTCGTGACGCGCCATAACCTCCACCACCGCTCTGACTCAGATCGAAACCGAGCGATCGCCGTCACGACACAGTGCGTTGCGACACAAGACTCCATAGTAATGTGAATCTAACCATACAAAATGTATGGGTCCGATATCATTATGGCGCGCCACGACACACCACGTCACAATAGTATGTTTCCCCCTTTACAAACAATTCCAAAAAACACTCCGAAAAGCCATTTACAACTGATATTGAACATTAATTTGATCAAAACATTAAACATTCATATTTTATTGAAACCATATATATTTATTGCATAGTTGACCTGTGTTCTTGCCAGGGGGTTGCGAATTTGATTTATGTTGGCATCCAAGTTAATTTTAAAATGGGTTCCAGTCAAATTTTCCATCTTAATTCGTTTAACACCCTTCTAGCTGTTGGAAGAGATTGCCACATAATATTCTCGTCAGGTTATTCTGTATATAACGAAGTGTAATACAATACTGTGTTTTTTAACTATGACTTATTGTTCTTATTTTATCAGTTAAAGTTTGACATTTAATATTAATAATATAATATCTCTAACGTTCAGTTAAGTTATCCATTTAGTTTCATCCGATCAGATAAAATTCTGCAATTCAATTCTGAAATTCTGTGAATAGAAGTGAAGCGGAAGTCTCTAGTAGATAGATAATACGAGTAACTGAGCTTAGATTTGATAAATACATTTCAATTTTAAAATAAGTTAGTTGTAACCATTTTCTTTTAAGGGATTAATTTTTTGAGATGAAATCTATTCATTTTCAGAATTATTTAACGTATCATTCATACGGTATCCTTTAACCTATTCGAGTTGATGAACTGGGTGAATTAAAAAGCGTGGCAAGTAAACCTAAATTGTCTTCGACCACAGTAATTCAGCTATCGGTATTAAAATAACTGGATAGCAGTACCGCAGTTCAAGAGGTTACGAATTCGGATATTTCTCAATTTTTACAGATTATTTATTTTACCAGACTTTGGAAACCTTTTTGTTAATTATAATTATATTCGTGTACCATCGGGAATTGAATTCGAAACTAGATGAAACTCAAGCGTCGAACTAACAAGGCCACGGAAGATGCCATTTTAAGAATAATGAAAATTGTAATGCGAACTCATAATCAATTGGACAAAATAATATACCGGTCGGGATTTTATTTGAAATCGGAATATTCTCGGTCAAACTGATGATAAGATTTGCATAAAGGGAATAAACATTTAGATGTCTCTGAATGATTAGGATATTGAAAATTATATTTAGAATTGATAGCTCAACGTTTTAGACTGATTGTATAGTCCATCTTCAGGAGTCACTTTTACCGCAATCGCGCTCAACCGATGACTGGCTATGGATCGTTCGTTGGTGCGCAAAGACCTACTCACTTAAATATTAGAAAAGGAGAAACAAATATAAACTCCACTGCACAGTTTTGATTTCCAACTGAATTGACGTTGGCATGGTGAGGGGATCTTCGACTACGAGGCCCAGCAACTACGAAGACGATAGAGCATTTAAAGGCGAAGGTGGTATTTTTGGACTAGGTCATCTTTTTACTTGGTCATCTTTTTACTAGGTCATCTTTGGACTAGGTCATATTTGGACTAGGTTATATTTGGACTAGGTCATATTTGGACTAGGTCATATTTGAACTAGGTCATATTTGGGCTAGGTCATATTTGGACTAGGTCATATTCGGACTAGGTCATATTTGGACTAGGTCATACCTGGACTAGGTCATATCTGGACTAGGTCATATTTGGACTAGGTCATATTTGGACTAGGTCATATTTGGAGTAGATCATATTTGGACTAGGTCATATTTGGACTGGGTCATCTTTGGACTAGGTCATATTTGGACTAGGTCATCTTTGGACTAGGTCATCTTTAGCTTAGGTCATCTTTGGAATAGGTCATATTTGGAATAGGTCATCTTTGGTTTCAGGCACGGTGTATCATGTGCTTGTTTGATATATTCAGGAAGACGCTTTTGTATTTTTTCTATCGTTATTATAATTTAGTTGTATACGGTACAACCTGGTGGGCTTATTATAATACTATGTGACAATCACTTTCAACCAGAAAGATATTCAAGACGCCTTAAGTGAAAACCAGACTGAACTTTTTTTTTTAATACGAATTCAACGAGGATCGAATCCGCAACTCCCGGGTCGGGAAACAAGCGTCTTACCAACCAAGTCACGCAGGTTGAAAAACGGAAATGTGTCAAAGTTTTTCAACGTTCTCCCGAAACGTTGAAAAACGTTGACAAATTTCCTCCATGGTGCAGATGGTATAATTGGCAATAAGCCCGCCAGATTGTATTTGCAATAAAAGTGTTAAATATATAAATAAATAGTAGGATGCCGATTTTCTGATCAGTTGTAAGATATTGTCATATGGTTATAATCCCTCCATGATATATTGTATGCAGCGAAATTAAATTGCATTGCGTTTCACTTTCGTCGAATAAAGTACAAATTGACGGGCTATTGATTTGTGGCAATCTTTTTCAAACAACCAGAAAGGTGTTTAAAGGAGACTTAAGTGAAGTAATAATAATAATTTAAGCAATTTTTAGCGACACTTGATAAAGCATCGTCCAGAAAGCAAACATTTCTCAAGGAGTCGAACCCATTATATTGACTGTTTAAAAATATTATAAAATAAATATGCATAAGAGTGCAAGCAAAGTGAGACTGGTACCGACGGGTGTTGAGCCCACAATCATCGATATGGACGATATGCGTCTTTTGAACTAGGCCAAGGAGGTTGTCACGCAATACGACGAGTAAACAATGGAAAAAAGTGCTTTACAATTAAGTTTATCAGTAATTGACAATGGCCGGTAGAAGTCATTAATAATTTCTTGGTATATTGTATTGAGAATTTGGTAAAATAGCGCCAACTTAGAGTTGAGAAAGGGGTATTATTAGAACAGGTGGCGCTTCTGAAATAAACCCCCTCCTATGTCACGCCCCCGCTGATGAGCACGAGAATCCAGTCAAAATGATCAAATGTATTTATTATTGGCGGAGCGGAGCGGGAATGTACTTGTACTATACTTTAGTATAGCGCCAGAGCCAACCACCGCTGCCTCCCGTTCTAATCCGCTCACAATGGAGTTTCCCAAAGTTGATGGGAATGAAGAACGCTTCACGCGCCCTGAATCCGCAATGAGCTTGTGCTGATCTATTTCATTCTCTCTCTATACTGGCAATTCGTTCATACATTGTCAATCTTTTTTAAAATATATTTGCATACATCAAAATACACAGGTAAGTCAACATTTAGAGACCATGTATAGTATAATATGACCTTCGTGGCCTAGTTAGTAAGACGCTTATCTCCTGACCCGGAGGTTGCGGGTTCCAATCCTTCTGGAACCCTGTTTTTTTTTATAAAAATATTCCAGTCTGATTGTCACTTAAAGCCACTTTAACATCTTTCTGGCTAGTTGGAAGAAATAGCATTGAAAAAACCTCTCAGGTTCTACTGTGTCCAACGAAAGTGTAATACGAAACAATAAATTGATATACTAATCAATAAGTTGCCAGGTTGTACTGCGTACAACAAAAGTGTAATAAAATGCAATACAATAATCCACTAATAAACTTATAGAATCGAGTATAGGGTAGACACAAAAAAAATAGTTGGAGTTAATTAAATGGAATTTTTTGAAGAAATTGCAAGCACTTAAAATAATATATGGTTGGAAATTCCCATATAAAGAATATGTGGAGTAGAAAATATCATAAGTTAGATATTACAAAAGACACTGACAAAGTCATGTGGAAAGGATGGATACCAGAAGTCCCTTGAGTAGCAATGCATGAAATATCCACTGCCAGTTGTCTTCCAAAAAGGCTTCCAAAAAGATGGAAGATAGCTAAGAGCCAACACCTCAAGAGAGGCAGTTCTGATCAGGGCCGTTAAAGGAATACTTTCTATAGATTAATTTATGTTCAATTTCAACGTTTTTAAGTGTTTGTCAGTTTTTCTTGGAAAATGTTTTGGTTCAAAAAGATTCACGAAAAGGATCAGGCATAGACATAGACTAATCCATTGTTCGTTACTGAGCGAATACAGTAGATGTAAGTAATACGAGTATTTATAAATACCATCTTGTACTTCTTCTTCTTCAAATTTTGTTTATTTTCAAGCCAGCGACAACAAATCTTACGTAGGTAGGCATATTTTGAAAAGTATTTAGTTGTATTCCACAATCAACATCATCGAAAATACGCCCGAAATACAATAATGTTTATTTGTATTAAGATATATAACAGAATGGTGCCACAACCCAAATGAAACGGTATGCAAGAGTGTAATGGTTGTCACATACTACATTTTCAATTAAAATGCGTTTAAGTTACTTGTTTCTTTTATGTATAAGAATTTAAATGGTTAATAATTTTACGTTTAAAGGATAGGAACTTTTTTAAATGTTGACTAAAACCCATAAAGACATCCCCATCAAGAAGTGACCAGTACCGATAGACAATTCAAGGCAGGCTTGTGCCCACCCCTTAAATCGGTCGCCTGTGAGCGCCGCACACATTGCACATGTGGAAGTGACGCCCCTGACTTCTTGATAATGTATCACAGATCTAACATAAGAAATAGAGAGAAAAACATTATTTGTTCAATGCAAAATACGTCTAACTATACATTCAGCTGTAATAATATGTTCGTCCTTATGTGGCTCACATTACCTGTAACCACATCTATAGTGTATTTGAGGTTATAAAGCTAGTAACAACGTCAATCCCTTGAAATCCAACTTCAGTGCTCTACCTTTACCGAACCCAATTCCCTTATCCTACCTGTCTAACAGAAGACCTGCAGTTCCAGATAATATCTATCTTAAAGTGTGGAAATGACATTTTATACAGCTTAGATCAGTACCTTCTCGGGAGTGTCTGTTCCAGTTAATGATCAGGGTTTCATGCTGAATGCAACGATTAACCTATTTTCTATTTTACAAAGAGAACTTTTACGATCACAATGATTCTAGTAGTCACAGTTCAAAGAATTCAGGGAATGATTAAGAAAAGTAACAAAATAACTCCAGGTTATAAAGTTTATACTTAAAAAAATGACTTATATAACGATGTTGAAAAATACACGTTAGACAAAAAACGCTTCCGTAATTTATGTATAGTGTAGATTTTTATTTTCGACGACCTTTTTTAATGGTTTGTTTTCACGCTAAGCAAGCGTAGCGTCTTAGGTTCGATTCCTGCCGGACTCCTTTTCGGGTTTGTTTTACTGTTAGACAATTTTACATCTGAATTAATTACTTTTTGTAGCGTGTGTGCTGCTAATCATAAATTCGAATCACACTATTAAGTAAGTTGGAAGAGATTGCCGCATGGCAATAAGTCTGCCAGAGTGTATAATAAATAAATAAGTCACGCAAAAAAGCGATAAATAAATATCTACCCAACTAAAAGCCGCAGCAGACTAAAACTAGTTAACCGTCTTGAAAATTTAATATCATTGCCTTTTGAGTTTTGGGTGCGAGCATGAAAACTATATGCTAGCTGAAGGGCAATAACTTGCAGAAAATGAACTAATACACGCACAGGTGTATTTTATCCACAGGTTGACTGACAATCACACTCTCGATTACGGGGGGCAATATATCGCAAACAACGTAAGTTTTACACACCAGTATTAAAAAATAAATGTGAAATCCCGAATGTAAAACCAGTCCGAAGGAAGTAATGACGCCTAATTTTATTGACACGTCTTTGCAGTGGTACCGTGAATAAAATATTTACGGGCTAAAACATTTATTATTACTGTCTTTGCTGAATGGCTGAGTGATAATGTTTCTCTCGAATGAGTTTCGAAGCCTGATTCGATTCCCGATTATTACTCATTAAAAATTTCCCTGGCGATTTGTGTAACTTTTAGATATTTTAAAATGTTTTTGATTCATTGAAAGATATCTCTGCTTACATGACAATTACAAACAATTTAAATGTGTTACTGAAGTAGAGCAAGTTATTTTTTTTTTTGTGCACGGCATACGGCCCTGTTTTTTTTTATTCCTGGCCTGTTGTAAGCAGTAGCATGTATCTAGTAGTAAGCAGTAGTAAGTTTCTAGTAGTAGGTATCTAGTTGTAAGCAGTAGTAGGTATCTAGCAGTAGGCAGTAGTAGATAGAGCAGTAGTATAAATTTGATTGTAACATCTTGTATATCTGTATTCACTTGCATTTGAAATTGTAAATTTCAATTGTATAAAATAATTTAATAGTTTTTGGGACCCGAAAATATTACGAGAGCGCTGGACATAGTTTGGCTATTGCTGATTATTAACAGTTCTTCGGTATTTCAACTGAAACTTTGGATTACGGTTATTCACACAATCAATCATTAACGAGTTTTCCTGAAACAGTTCTATTCGTGCGAAGACAGTGCAAGAGGTTAGGAAGTTTTGCTATCGCTGAAATTTAAACGTGAACAATGTCCAAATTACAAATTGCAATAAACCTTACCTCCTTAAAAAAATCCTTTCAATAGTGCAGATATTTCGTCATGCTTTGCGTGCTGCTTACAACATTTTGTTCGATTTTCAGGAAAAAATAAAATATTTGTAGAGTTAAAAATATAAGAGGTACAATACAAATAATTCTTTTTGGATTGCTCCTTGGATAAATAGTACAAAGTCATATTAACGTTATAAAAAAGTAAAAAATCAATCGAGTAACTTAAAAAACTACTCCACAAATTGCTTGGACTTTTTTATAAGTAAGCAATAGATTTTTCGCAGATTTTTTTTTTATTGTTGATTTTAAAAGTTTATGATTTTTAATATTTTTTTATTCGTTTTTTATGTAAGAAAATATACAATAATATTAAATCAAGAGCTTAAAGACAAACTTTTCAATAGACATATAAAAAAATCTATTCCCTTTGCCCCGTCACGCTTAATTTCTATGTGTATGCTCAGATATCATAGACCTGCTGGTCGACTGACTAGATATTCTTGTTTTAAGCCAACCAGCTTGCGTCACATGAGTCAATAAAATACTTGTATCACTGAAAAGTACATTAAAAAAACAAACTCATCAAATATATGAGTTTAACGCTTTTTAAATTAAATAAAAAAAGAGAAATAAACAAGCAACGCAATAGTAGCAACACCTTACGAACCTAAAATAATTACTCAATATTAGTAAACGGTGTAAACGCAAATACCGCTGTATTTTTTTTTTAATTTTGTGTTTAACCCTATAAAAACAATAATAAACATGAGTTAATTTTAATTGTGCGTATTCGAGACATACACTGTGCGATTTAGTAGCCAATATAACTTGCACATTTTTTAAACAGCCAAGATGCACTACAAATGACTTATGAACAAAATATTAAAAATACAAAATTTTCTGTAATTTGTTTTATCAAATATAGTACTGTTTATTCCACTTTTTGTAACAGTTTAACCCTACCGATTTCAAGGCTTTCACCTCATCATCAGGGGAGCACAAACAAGACTTGTTTGTGCTTCCCTGATGATGAGGTGAAAGTCTTGAATCCGGTAAGATTATACCGTTACAAAAAGTGGAATAAACAGTGTTTGATAAAACAAATTAAAATGTCTTTATACCTCCACAATGCTAATGCTTTAACTATAAATAATATATTATACTTAATTTTCTATTGTTCCTTGAGGCACCTTTGTGAAGAGAATGAATTTTACTTTGTTATATACGAGAAAAATTGCAATTAATTTATTAAAAAAAAAACGTTACATGTATAAATCATAAACAAATCTGACGTCCTCGTGTGCTGACTCGCCCTCGTATTGGCGAAGGTTTATCTCGATTGGTAGGATGTTAACAGATGTAATAAGATAATAACAGACCGTTTGATAGCTTTTCTCTCAATTGTATTTTGTTTTCTATTGCCTCAAAATATATGTGTGTAATGTTCATTATACGCGTACATATTTACATACTATTTTGCTATCAATAAATCTTTGATCAACTAATTTAATTTCAATACAAATAATTTATTATTCTTAGAAAGAAATATTTCAGGCAGAAATAGACAGTCACTGAAAATCTACCACATTGCAATTCTAGGAACGTGATCTATACTCATCTTATAGAATCAGTCTCTAGGAGCGCATAGATGACGTGAAACAATAGAGCCTTTGAATTACGTAAATTTTTAAAATTGTACATAAAATATTTGTGTTTTATAACATTTATTTAGGCCACCACAAAACAAAGAGAAGTATTTGACATGTGGTGTTGCTGGAGAAAGTTAAGGTTTTCTAGGTTGACAGGTTGCGCAACGAAGAGATCCACAGACGCACGAAAAATATTAAAAAGTACTTCTTTGAATTAAATGGAGAATATTGTAATACTTTGGGCATTTCATGAGTGGAAACAAATATGAAATCACTCAAGTTATATTGAATTGGAAGATAAAAGGAAAACGAAGTGTAGGAAGAAGAAGATATATTGTACTATAGCACTAAAACATTGTTCGTAGTAGCTGCAGACAAAGTTAAAATAGCCATGATGATTTCCAGCCTCCAAAAGTTAAAATAGCCATGATGATTGCCAACCTCCAATAGTTAAAATAGCCATGACGATTGCCAACCTCCAACAGTTAAAATAGCCATGATGATTGCCAACCTTCAAAAGTTAAAATAGCCATGATGATTGCCAACCTCCAAAAGTTAAAATAGCCATGATGATTTCCAACCTCCAAAAGTTAAAATACCCATGATGATTGCCAACCTCCAATAGTTAAAATAGCCATGATAATTGCCAACCTCCAACAGTTAAAATAGCCATGATGATTACCAACCTCCAAAAGTTAAAATTGCCATGATGATTTCCAACCTCCAACAGTTAAAATAGCCATGATGATTACCAACCTCCAAAAGTTAAAATACCATGATGATTGTCAACCTCCAAAAGTTAAAATAGCCATGATGATTGCCAACCTACAAAAGTTAAAATAGCCATGATGATTGCCAGCCTCTAAAAGTGAAGAGAAACGTTAAGAAAAAGAACTATTCCGTGATATACTGAATAGCCTAACGAGCTTATCACCATGTGGCGATTGTGGTATAATAGTTAGCATTCAAGCTAAGCAGCATGCGGGCTTCCTAGGTTCGATTCCCGGTGGATTTATCTTCAGACTGGTTATACCCTTTTATCTCGCCGAAAATTTCCAGCGTCTTTCCAATCATGGATTAGCGCTATGCTCAAACAGAGATTATCTATGGGCTTTTCCAGTTCACCGCTTCTCTTTTTTTATGTCATCCTTCACTGTCCATGCAGTGAGGCTCCGGACTCAGTTACAAACCAATATAAGACTCGCTCCGTCCTTGGCATGCTTTAAGAAGCGACTGAAAAAACTCTTAAATTCTAGTCAGTAAAATAACGTGTTTCATTCCCGATTTTTCTTTTCGTTTCCTCTCCACTATCCTTTCCTTTCCTTTTGATTGATGATATCTCACTTTATATGAAAAATAATTTTCGGGTGATTTTCCGTCTTTGTGGGGTTCGTGGCATACGCTCACGCATGTGTTTATGAATTTCGTGTGGATGGATGGTCATTTGAATTATTTATGCGACCATGTAACTGGCTTCATTTACTTTTGTCTGGTTGGTTGGAAGATATTGCCACCTGGCAATAAGCCCGCCAGATTGTATTTGCAATAAAAGTGTTAAATAAATAAATACTCCTTGACTGATTTTACATATGAATTAATGTTTTTCTGTAGCTTATTATTACAGCGCTTTTAAGGAACATAAAAAATCACGATATAAAAAAATGTGGCTTTACAAACGGTTGCAGTAGATAAAACCTTGCGAAACTTTGATTTTGTTGCCATCAGAACTTAAGGTTTGATCTGTCAAGAATGTGTGCATGCTGAAATGCAACAGTTTGGACACAATAAAGCAATACACGCATAAGTGTCTTTCATTCAAAGATGGTTGACAATCATACTCGATCACGCCGGGCTGCCTACCAACCAATCAGAAATATGTTACGGACTCCGAGTAAAAACTAGACTTGAATCCATTTCTCATTCTTTCCTCTTTTTCGTTTGGATAAACCGATTGCATTATTTTATAATGAGGTTAAATACTTTAATGTAAAGTTTATAAGTATATCCAATAAGAATCCAATCACTGTAGCCGCTCAGTCGCGAAATGCTCCATACGAGTATGCCTAGAGGATGAGACGTGCGGGTGTGTCGAGTCCAACACAAATACGAGTAGAGTACAGTGCTCCCCTGGCGGTTGATTGCTGTTTCTGTCCGCGCCATTTGTTCCGGCGCCATTCTCTTCATAGCCTATGGGCGCAGGTAACAACAATACGAGAGGAGTCGACAAACAATCTATCTCGAACATTTTTACTGGTTCTTTGAACAATTAAAATTGCATATGTATGTTAAAAAGTGACGGAATGATGATGAGTACGTATGCATATATATTTTGATGGAGTGATGATATGTATGTTTGAATGTACATTTTGATGGAATGATATGTACGAGTATGTATGGATATAAACACTTATTTACGGAATGATGATAAGTATGTATGGATAAGTATATATTTTGATGGAGTGATGATATGTGTGTTTGGATGTATATTTTGACGGAATGATATGTACGAGTATATATGGATATACACACTTATTTACGGAATGATGATGAGTACGTATGCATATATATTTTGATGGAGTGATGATATGTATGTTTGGATGTTTATTTTGATGAAATGATATATATACGAGTATGTATGGATATAAACACTTCTTATGTATATTTTGACGGAATGGTATGTACGGGTGTGAATGGATATACGCACTTCACGGAATGATGATAAGTACGTATACATATATATTTTGATTGAGTGATGATATGTATGTTTGAATGCATATTTTGATGGAATGATATGTACGAGTATGTATGGATATACACATTTCTTTACGAAATGGTGATAAGTATGTATGGATAAGTATATATTTTGATGGAGTGATGATATGTATGTTTGGATGTATATTTTGATGAAATGATATATTTACGAGTATGTATGGATATAAACACTTCTTATGTATATTTTGACGGAATGATATGTACGGGTGTGAATGGATATACGCACTTCATGGAATGATGATAAGTACGTATACATATATATTTTGATTGAGTGATGATATGTATGTTTGAATGCATATTTTGATGGAATGATATGTACGAGTATGTATGGATATACACACTTCTTTACGAAATGGTGATAAGTATGTATGGATATATATTTTGAAAGAGTGATGATAATTATGTATGAATGTATACTCGTAGGTATATTTTGGCTCGTAGGTATATGTATCCCATAGTTATTCCATATTTAAAATAAACTTATAAAAACTATATTTATGTCATTGATCTTAAAGTTGCTATTTTTATTTAGGTAATTTAAGTTTTACATTTTTTTCAACCCCTGCTGTTCAGACGACACGGCACATCTCATCAACTTGCCCCCCTCCAGCCATTGTGTGTTCCCGTGTGTTCCTCCCTTTGCCATGCCCTGCCTAACCCTGCCCTGCCTTGCCCTGTTCTGCCCGTGCCCTGTTTTATCGGTTTTTATCCGTTGCTTGAGCACGCTATTAATTGGAGCGTGTTTTACATCGACTTTTAATACGCCCATAAAGTGTTTTCGGTCAATACGCTTTTGTTAGTTAAAAATGTTACAGAAATTTAGGAATACTCGTATCTATTTTCACAGGAAACTGTGAAAACAGGTAACGCTGATGGTAAAATTTTAACAAATTTTTTGAAATAGGCATTTTACGACCTTCTTGACCTATGCGGTAAGATATTTGTTACTCAACCCGGGGTAGCGGCTTCGATTCCTACTGGAAACAATTTTTTTTTAAATAATGTTTTCAGTCTGGTTTTCATTTAAGGCCTCGTCAACAACTTTCTGGTTGGTTGGAAGAGTTTGCGACATGGCAATAGATCTGCTTAGTTGTACCGACAATGAAAGTGTAATTTAATACAATACACTTTTATACAAATTAATAACATTTAAAAAAAAATCATATGGGAATCTTAAAAAGTCTCAATGAATTTACAGTCCAATTCTTTGAAGTAATATATGTTCATATCTGATAGCCACTCAATGTATTTGTGATGGGATATAAAATGTAAAATTGACGGAAACATTTACAGTGAAGCAAACCTAACAGCTCATTATGGCTATCGGGTCACAACCTTTGTTTACTCCTGTGAAGCTTGGATGAGGCAAAAGAGTGATAAAATTAAGATAAATATGGTAGAAATAAGAACAATATAAAAAAAACGTTGAAATAATAATATATGATACAGGTGCGTTTTATGTTCCAGGCCGATCTTTTTTTTTAATAATTTTTAAATGAAACACAATTTTAGAATTTATATGTTGTCGTGGGGGCCAGTCGATATTACCACTTTTTGACATTATTCGGCCGGGAAAAGTTTCTCGCAAAATTTGCATCGTAGCACGAGCTGTGTGTGATGTGGCACCATCCTGTTGGAAAGACATGTGCTTTAGGCCCAATTGATTCAATTCGGGCACAAGAAAGTTTACCAACATGTCACGATAGCGATCACCAGTAAATGTTACAGCATTGACTCTGGCATCGTCAAATATATATGGCCCAATGATGCCGCCGGACCAAATGGCGCACCATACAGTCATTCTACGAGGGTGTAATGGTCGTTGGTGTATCAATTGAGGGTTTTCAGTGCCCCAATAGCGGCTATTCTGTTTATTAACAAAACCAGCCAAGGCGAAATGTGCCTCGTCGCTCATGATGATTTTTTGGTAAAAAATGGTGGTCGTCTATACCGACATGTAAAACCCGAGCACAACAATATCGCCGCCGTTTTTAGTCATTTTCCTGTAGCTCTTGTGAAGATAAAGATGCAAATCTTTTTTGACAATTTTTAACAAACATGATGGAGGCATTCCCAATTCTTGTGCACGGCGTCGATGAGAGGTTCACGGACGTTCACCAATACTCTGCCTCACTGCATCAATATTTTCTGGCATACGTTGACTACGTTGTCTCCCAGACTTTGTTTTATCTCACAGTGTATGCAATTTTTCAAAATTATTCATTGCACGCTGAATGGTTGACTTGCTTAGCACATGATTTAAAAAAAAAAAACGCAATTTTCTTATTCACAATAGGACAATTATTTAAACAAAATGTTTTGATAACTTTAACACATTGTTGCGAACTTATACGCTCCATAATAAATTGTTAACAACTTTTATCCACGATTGTTAAATATGAACTGACAAATAACAGCCAAATCAAAATGGCGGCCAAACAAAATAGGCCTGGAACATAAAACAACTCCTGTAGAATAAAACAATAAACACGAAGAAAAACAGCGAATCTAAAAAAGAAATATTAATAAACATAAAAAGAAAAAAAATTGTAAGGAATGAATAATCAGTTTTGCAAGACCTAAAAAAACATGGCAAGGCCGAATGGGTTAAGTTCTGAAAGACGAAATAGTAAAAAGTCTTTTGAATATAAATTTTTGGAATGAGTACTAGTATGTCCGTGTAGGCAAAGAGAACAGATCACCGGATTTTCTTTTCTTGACTTACATACTTCGCCTTTTTTACACGCATATACTTTCTCATACATCTCCCACTATTTCTCTGACTTTTTACGTCCTCATCTTTCTAAATATCATTCACTTGATTCCACCAACATTTTCCTTAATTTCCTCTACCAATGCTTCTACTCACATATGCACTGCATATTTGTTAACTTAGTATTCCTTCATTTATTCGCTCTTCATGCCCAAACTATTCTTGATCTTAATTAAAACATCAGTCTTAAGTTCAGATTCATCTCCAATCAATTAATTCCGTATTCTGTCATACATTGTAATCCTGTGTATACTTTTCAGAGCACGTATTTACACTGTATTTAAAAGACTGCTTTTCGTTTTTTTTCGTGTCTACGTTTCACAGCCATACATCAAAGTAGGTTCTAGAATACTGCTGTGGACTATAGTTTTGAGGATAATTATATTTTGATACTGTACAGTTTGTGTTTATATACAATATTTTAGCATATTATTGACTTAACATGTAATATAATACATGAAATTCATTGTTTATTATATTCATGCCAAGATTTTGTTAGGGTAGTTAATATATAACGAGTAAGGTTGTCTAAATCCTACTGAGATTTTCAACCTACAGAAAGAAACGGAAGGGATCAGTTTGTGATGAAGGTGAGAAAAATGAGTGGATAAGTAGATGATGTGTGAATATGTACGGATGACAGAGGACTGAGAGGAGATGAAGGGTGCGGATGTGATGACAGGATGATTAAAGCAGCCGGCCGGGACAGGACAAGGCTTCAAATGCCAACCCTCGCCCTACAGCTGAGGTGAGGAGGTGTTGATGAGAAGAAACAAGCTTGTCCCTTCTTCTATAGGTATCTTGAACCGTTATTTAAAATGAATAACTGAGATTTTGAGACATGTTTTATTAACGTTTAAAATACATGTTTAATTTATTAACAGAAATCTGGTATATCTCAGTTTTTCATATGCTAAGATGATATCCCACAACGGTATTCAAATCTATTAAGATGATATTTCTCTACAGTATTTTAGTGCTAAGATTGATACAGAGGAATGGAATATGGACGTGGAAAATATTGAAAAAAAACCTAATAAAGGCTCTAGAAATGCGTGCACTTAGAGGAATACATAGGGTAACAATGTATGCCAGAATACGGAATGAAGCGATAAGAGGTTAATGTTGACTTCAAACTGATGTATTGAGTAAGATGAAGAAGAACACGCTGAGATGGTTGAGATATGTTGAATAAAGGAAGACTAACAAAACAAATGTGAGGGGATGATGTGTGATAGGAAGATCAAAAAAAATATCGTTTGGTTAAGTGAACGATATCTTGAAAGAAGGAAACGTCTTAGAAATCGTAAAAGTTATATAAGAAGGTGTATGGATGTGGAAGAGGTAAAATACATGTGTATGTGGCGACATAGGAAAGTCTGGCGCTCTGTTCGCTCTGTCTACTCTGACAGGGAAAAAGCTTGATGTTTTATATGTAATCTAAACGAGGGTTCCAGTTACTTACATAACTTCTACAATCGTTGATGTGTTTTAAAAGTAAATTTAAAAAAATAATACATTTCTCTTCAATAAAAAGAATATTTTTGCTTTTTTCAAATCTTACTTTCTCTTGGCCATTGACGCCTTTGTTATACGAGTATTTGTATTTTTTTCAAATCTTACTTTCTCTTGGCTATTGACACCTTTGTTATATTTGTATTTTTTCAAATCTTACTTTCTCTTGGCTATTGACGCCTTTGTTAAATTTGTATTTTATCAAATCTTACTTTATCTTGGCTATTGATGCCTTTGTTATATTTGTATTTTTTTTTGGTTATATTTGCTATTCTTGCATTGCATAGATTTTTTCGTTCCCATTCTCAAGAGCTACGATTCCAACTTCAAGATTATGGAAGTGCATGATGTAGAAGCTGCAAATATAATGACTGTGTGATTGTCAGAAAATTTGGTATAACTTGAAACAAAGTTAGATGTTGGCGATTGTAGAAAAGAGACCTACTGAATACATATTCTATAAGAAAGGCCTTTTGAAGGTCTGTTAAAGGACATTTTGAATCATTCTTTGTTTGTATTTCCTTTCAGTGGTTTTCTTACCAATATTTTTTTAAACATATCCAGATTCAGAAAAGTTCCTAATTCAATGATATTAGTCACCAACTTCATATTCTCAAACTCAATTTCTATTTTCTTTTGTTATGTTTTTAATCATTTAATAACAGCGGAATCGAAATCCAAGTAACGGCGTTCACTGAGAAGAGTTTGATCTCTAAATGGTGATATATAAAGTGTCATTTTATTGATATTTTTGAACGGAAATTTAGTTCAAACCAATTGAGATATATTGAAGCGTTCCCATATACCGAAGTAGAGCGAAAGTGAGACGTGAATAGCGCCGCTTCCTCTTGATAGCGGGGTTTAGAATGAATATACCTACGTCACACACTGGCACACGTTTGATTGTATTGGTGAATGTATTCCCGATTTTCACAAAATATAGCTCTGATGTGGCCGATAAGTGCTAATTTCAATATTATTTGTTTTCATTTAATGCGTAAATGTATTACGGAGGAATACTTAAAATCTGAACCCAGTATTTATTATATTTATAGAGATATTACAGTTTTTAGAAGCAATTTGTACTAGTTACACATCACAGGGGAGGAAGGGTTAACGTCGTTTTTTTACTGTCTATGCTGTGAGACTGAAAAAATCTTAATTTCAAGTCCTTACTACAATGTGTTTCATTCCTGATATTCTTTCTTCTGCACCAATATTTTTTTCCCTTTGATTGATGATATCTCACTTGTATTTAAACAATGTATATTGTTCATTAATTTTGTAAAAAATAATAAATATTGGATTTTTTTTTTGACCATGCAACTTTCTTTATTTCTTTTGAGTGGTTGGTTGGAAGAGATTGCCTCTTGGCCACAAGTCCACACGCTTTGTTTATGATTAAGTATTAAAAATAAAAATACATGTTCTCAGACAGCGAAAACGTGAAACCAGATATTGAATGGCGAGTTGGAACAGAAAAAGTCAATGAGCTACTGAGATATTTATTCAAACTAAGTATTCATGTACGGGAGTGAAGTGCGGATGTGGAAAATAAAGGGAAGGAGTGTCATTGAGAGAAAGTAAAATTTATCTCTTAAATACGAACTGTATTTTAAACTCTAAATATAATATCATTGAAAACAGCTGAGGAATATAAGATGGCGTAGGTTTGATTATAATAGAAAAGCTGTTATGTTTATTGAGGCATCAAAACACTGTGTCGGGGTAATCTGAGAAACATTGGCTTACCTCCTGCGCCGTGAGAACATCGCCAAGTTGTAGTACTCGTAACTGTAACGGAAGCGTTTAGCACTTGCAGTGCAGAATGCAGAATGTAATCGCTGAAAGCAGCGATTAAAATGCACTTCAGGCGCATACGGTAGCTCCCATGTTATCCAAACTTCCATTACGAGAGCGTCTCACCACAACTTTTGTGTTATTATTGTATGGTATGATATTTAACATCACAAATGAAAGAGTCACATTTTCGAAAAGTTGATGGAAAATTGACACTACTATCACAGAAATGTAAACTTACGATTGACTCTATTTAGTGAGTCGGCCCATGATCGAATAATCAATTTGTTTACTAGAAGAGACATTTCACTTTTTCACACTCAAATATCAACTCGATAGAGTTAACCACTCGTTTGTGTTACTATAATCTTATTGTTTTGTATGGCATCCTTTTGCTTATCGAAATTGACAGTTTTTACAAATTGAAGAGCGGGGCTGAAACACATAATTGTTTTCAGCCTCAGTAATCGAGCCTTTTGGTTTACACGAAATTCTCTTTAAGTCATTGCACGTGATGGTAAGACAACTGCGCGTAAAAAGGTAACAACACTCGCACATTATATTGAGACTGTTCGATAAAAATTCGAAGAAAAAAAAAACATTTAAATATTTTTCACGTTTTTCAATTATTTTTTTGCATAAACAAACGATTGAAAATCAAAAAATTCAAGTGACTTTACAATCGAACCTCAATTAATATTATGACATTTTTATGGTAAGGTTATTTTAATGATTAAATTTAACGAATAACGTTACGATTATGTTATTTTAAACTGGTGAATAAATTTAATTTCTTTCGTTGTAAATGTTATATAATAAAAAAAAAACAAGATAAAAGGCTCTCTTTGATGTATCTCTCAGGAAAATCTCGTATAAATTGGTTAAATATCTGCCATCTGTATCTTAAATAATGTTAACACTGAGATATATCAATTAAATATCTGCCATCTGCATCTTAAATAATGTTAACACTGAGATATATCACTTTAATATCTGCCATCTGTGTCTTAAATAATGTTAACACTGAGATATATCACTTAAATATCTGCCATCTGTATCTTAAATAATGTTAACACTGAGATATATCAATTAAATATCTGCCATCTGTATCTAAAATAATGTTAACACTGAGATATATCACTTAAATATCTGCCATCTGTATCTAAAATAATGTTAACACTGAGATATATCACTTAAATATCTGCCATCTGTTTCTAAAATAATGTTAACACTGAGATATATCACTTAAATATCTGCCATCTGTATCTAAAATAATGTTAACACTGAGATATATCAATTAAATATCTGCCATCTGTATCTTAAATAATATTAACACTGAGATATATCACTTAAATATCTGCCATCTGTATCTTAAATAATGTTAACACTGAGATATATCAATTAAATATCTGCCATCTGTATCTAAAATAATGTTAACACTGAGATATATCACTTAAATATCTGCCATCTGTATATAAAATAATGTTAACACTGAGATATATCACTTAAATATCTGCCATCTGTATCTAAAATAATGTTAACACTGAGATATATCACTTAAATATCTGCCATCTGTATCTAAAATAATGTTAACACTGAGATATATCACTTAAATATCTGCCATCTGTATCTAAAATAATGTTAACACTGAGATATATCACTTAAATATCTGCCATCTGTATCTAAAATAATGTTAACACTGAGATATATCACTTAAATATCTGCCATCTGTATCTAAAATAATGTTAACACTGAGATATATCACTTAAATATCTGCCATCTGTATCTAAAATAATGTTAACACTGAGATATATCACTTAAATATCTGCCATCTGTATCTAAAATAATGTTAACACTGAGATATATCACTTAAATATCTGCCATCTGTATCTTAAATAATGTTAACACTGAGATATATCAATTAAATATCTGCCATCTGTATCTAAAATAATGTTAACACTGAGATATATCACTTAAATATCTGCCATCTGTATCTAAAATAATGTTAACACTGAGATATATCACTTAAATATCTGCCATCTGTATCTTAAATAATGTTAACACTGAGATATATCACTTAAATATCTGCCATCTGTATCTAAAATAATGTTAACACTGAGATATATCACTTAAATATCTGCCATCTGTATCTAAAATAATGTTAACACTGAGATATATCACTTAAATATCTGCCATCTGTATCTAAAATAATGTTAACACTGAGATATATCACTTAAATATCTGCCATCTGTATCTAAAATAATGTTAAAACTGAGATATATCACTTAAATATCTGCCATCTGTATCTAAAATAATGTTAACACTGAGATATATCACTTAAATATCTGCCATCTGTTTCTAAAATAATGTTAACACTGAGATATATCACTTAAATACCTGCCATCTGTATCTAAAATAATGTTAACACTGAGATATATCAATTAAATATCTGCCATCTGTATCTTAAATAATATTAACACTGAGATATATCACTTAAATATCTGCCATCTGTATCTTAAATAATGTTAACACTGAGATATATCAATTAAATATCTGCCATCTGTATCTAAAATAATGTTAACACTGAGATATATCAATTAAATATCTGCCATCTGTATCTAAAATAATGTTAACACTGAGATATATCACTTAAATATCTGCCATCTGTATCTTAAATAATGTTAACACTGAGATATATCACTTAAATATCTGCCATCTGTATCTAAAATAATGTTAACACTGAGATATATCACTTAAATATCTGCCATCTGTATCTAAAATAATGTTAACACTGAGATATATCACTTAAATATCTGCCATCTGTATCTAAAATAATGTTAACACTGAGATATATCACTTAAATATCTGCCATCTGTATCTAAAATAATGTTAACACTGAGATATATCACTTAAATATCTGCCATCTGTATCTAAAATAATGTTAACACTGAGATATATCACTTAAATATCTGCCATCTGTATCTTAAATAATGTTAACACTGAGATATATCACTTAAATATCTGCCATCTGTATCTAAAATAATGTTAACACTGAGATATATCACTTAAATATCTGCCATCTGTATCTAAAATAATGTTAACACTGAGATATATCACTTAAACTATTTAGTAATGTGCCAACACAAAATGGTGTCTTATGCTTTAGTTTATCAATGGCACACTTGTATAATCATCAGAGTTACCGGCACAACTGAATAAGATTGAAAAATTTAATATTATCCGACAAATTTTACAGTCAATATAAAGAGTAAATAAACTTCAATTCACTTGAGAATTTATAAATAAATACACAATTCAAGAAAGACATTAATATGTGAATTTATTTGAAGTTAAATAAACTAATGCAATAACATTATCAAATATACATCCGCATGCGGTTAATTTGAGATAATTGGAGGAGAGAAGAGTGAAAAAGTTTAAACATAGAATCGTATGGACGTGACTGAAGCGAAGAATATGTGTGAGGGTAGAAACAGATGAATATCTGCTCTATCTACGTCTCCTAATAAGAAACAGGCGTGATATTAATCCTTCCTTCCCTGTGATGTGTAACTAGTACACATTGCTTCTAAAAACTTTAATATCTCTATAAATATAATAAATACTGGGTTCAGATTTTAAGTATTGCTCCGTAATACATTTTCGCATTGAATGAAAAAAATAATATGAATAATAATTAGCACTTATCGGACACATCAGAGATATTTTGTGAAAATCGGGAATAAATTCACCAATACAATCAAACGTGTGCCAGTGTGTGACGTAGGTATATTCATTCTAAAAAACTGCTACGGGTGAGGAAGCGACGTTATTCACGTCTCACTCTCACTCTATTGTTTAAAAACTATTGTTTAAAGCAGTGTTCCAAGGAAAAAGGCTTTTGTAGACTGCCGAGTCACTGGCGGGTTCATGTACTCGTATAGGATCCTGTTGAGCACACTTGGTATGATAGCCCTGTGGCTTTGTTTGTAGAAGGCTTGACTTTAAGCTGAGAGTTTTTGGGTTCAATATTAGGGGAAAGCAATAAAAACGGGTCATTATCTGGTTTTACACATAAAGCTCATAAAAATCTTTCTGATTAGCGGGAAAATATTTTTTCATGGCAGTGAGTGCTTCAGACTGCACTGTATACCCCAAAAAATGTCGCAGGATGATGAGAGTGAATTACTTGCTCAATAGAGTTAGTTGCAGTATCAGTATTGATGTATGAAGAGATGACGAAGAATAGGAAAAAGTTAGGATGTAGAAAAAAGAAACAAACGTGATATTTAAACAAGAAAAAATAAATGAATATTTGTTAATACATTATTTTGTTATTCCACTAATTACACGAACTCTCACTACACGTGTTTTCTACCTCGTGTCCCGAGGCTCTTTTCTTGTGGAATGATTCCGGTCTGTTTTGAGAGCAGTGTTTATGTCAGACTGGTGGCATTTTAATAAAGATCACCCACATCAAAAGCGGGCGGGGTCTATTGATCAAAAGATTTAATTAAAATATTTTGTGTAAATACTCGTATTTCTTATGAACTCGACAGTATTAATGTAAATGAAAAAATGTTTAGATATTAAACTTTTTCCTTCGGTCATTTATTACTTTCAGGTTTTTGTTTATGACTTTGTGTATCTCTAATGTTTATAAATCCATTATTTTAACTATATATGAATTTTGTAACATGCGCTAAACTTAAGTCTAACTGTCTTGAAATAATAATTTGTCTTTATCATATGGTTTACAAATTCTGAAAAATTGTAATTTGTTTTTATCAAACACTGTTTATTTCACTTTTTTTAATGGTATAACCCTACTAGTTTCAAGGCTTTCACTTCATCATCAGCGATCACAGAAAACTCAAAAACAAATAAAAAAAACACAGCAAACTCAACAAAGACACATTATATGCATGGAAGCGGATTAAATATTCACCATACCTAGAATTAAAACATACTTAACCTTAAGGCAATATTGGCATCCATGATACAATGAGATACTGAATTCAATAAAGGCAAAAGGGTGCGACAAATTCAGACAGCGGATAGGAACGTTGTTATTGCGACAGGAGTTGGAGAGTCTCGTTTGTGCTCCCCTGATGATGAGATGAAAACCTTGAAACCGGTAGAATTATACCGTTACAAAAAGTGGAATTAACAGTGTTTGATAAAAACAAATTACACCGTATTTAAACCTCCACAATGTTAATGCCTTAACTATAAATAATATATTATGAAAAATTGTTATTAGGGAAAGAATGTAGTGAAATAACAAAATAATTTAATATGTCATACAATATATGGAGTTTCACCAAATTTAAACCGAAACTTTTAATAAATGACATAAGAAAAAATATGTTTAATAAATTAAAGAGAAATTCTTAAAGAAAGTTTTATTTCTAAAATTATATTATTTTTGATTCAAAAAATGTTTTATGAGGGTTTTTATGTCTTCAAAAAAGTGTGTTTCTCGGTAGATATCCAAGTTATCCGTAAGTGACTGTGAAATAGGTAATAACACTAAGTGAGGTCCATAACGTTCTGACGGCGCCATTGGAAGGAGATTAGGCGCCTACAGCCTCCTCTGTATGGAAATAGAAACCTTCTCTGTGGATTTTTATTTTTAAAAGGTAAAATAATAATCCATTTTCGTCTCTAATCTGAATAAGTGCTATTCACTGAAACCGGAACTATCCTGTTCTGTCGGGCTGTCGGCCTGGGCCAGCCGCGCTCTGCGGCGAGGTGTGGCGTATACCGTATGGCGCGAGTATGCAAACAAAACAATATTTTGAGTTCCAAAGCAATTGTGTCACTATGTAAATGTCAAACAATATGTAACTCTAAACCATATTTAAAATTTTAACACGAAACCATTTTAATGTTGAGAGACTTGACTAGGAGACTGGTACCATGTAAATTTTATCTCAATAATTTATTTATTTATTAATTTATATGACAAATAATTTTGTATGTATCAAAAACGAAATTAATTATTATAATTTATTTTTATCAAACACTGTTTATTCCACTTTTTTGTAACGGTATAACCCTACCGGTTTCAAGGCTTTCACCTCATCTTCAGGGGAGCACAAACAATACTAAATTCCGTTCGAACTGGTACCGATATATACGCTTCAACAGTTGGGGGCTGAGGGGTGAGGGAGGCATGGGACGATTTCAGCCAAGAGCGGATAGATTTTTGGGATATAACTGTTTACCAGATGTTCGGATCAATGTACTGACTTAGAAATTTCTAGGGCCTCTAATCTGTCCAATTTATTTCCGTTACTACTGATATGTAAGAATTTGGCATCATCGATAGAAAAAGTATGGTTTTCACGGTGTCAATGATTAGCCATTTCAGAATAAATTAGAGGATTTGTTAAGGCGGATTTGTGTTCACGAAATCTCTTTTCAAAAGATATTCCTGTCTTTCCTATATAGAAATTATCACAGTCAGCACATAAAAGTTTATACACACCACTGTTGCTAAGTATTCCATTTTTGCCTTTCCCGTTAAATAAGAGTTTCCGGAGATTAAAATTAGTGTAAAAAGCTGGCTTTATTATTGGCTGGAAATTAATTAATTATAAGTTTATAAAAAAATAATAATAATAATTAACAAAAAAAAGAATAATATATAGTGGTCACTCAATTTATGGATATAAATTTGTTGTTTTTCATATGTTGTGCCAACCAGTATTCTAGATTTTTACCTGTATGTGAGGACATCTTAATATGAGAATGGAGTTTATACTTTCTACCGATTGTTGATTGATTATTGAATGGTTTTGTTATAAACTTTTACCAATTTAATAAAAAATGAGACCTTATTGTACGTATGTATTAGTTAACTTCAATTTAAAAAAATCAGAATCCCATCTCACAATGTCCACTATACAAGGAAAGAAAACACGACATTGAAAAGTTCACACGTTTTTTACTAAAGCTTATCCCTCCTGCAAGTTTAAGTACTCTAACTCCTGTCGCAAAAACAACATTCCCATTAACTGTCTGAATTCGTTGCACCGTTTATTGATTTTTTTTACCCACTTTGAACGAATTTCTCCTGTTACACAAAGAGGGTCTGCTTCTAGCGTTAGCTTATTCGTTAGGAATAATATCAGCCAGGATTCTTCTCATACTGCTAGACGGTACCGAGAATGTATCAACAGTGTCATTCAGTTGGTTCAATATCTCTATACCACGCGTGACTGAGTGTTTAGCCATGATATTCGTTCTGTAAGTTGGTATGTAGAACAAAGGGTGATTCCTTGCACGACTATATTTATTGGGTACATATAAACTTAGTGCTTCTAGAATCGCGGGACAGTTAAAGCAACCTTGGAAAACCTTTATTAGGAATATCGCAATGGATTCTTGCCTTCTTGTTTTGAGGCTTCTATAGTTACACACCGTGAGAAGTTCGGCATGGTGAGCATATTTTGGGTAATCGCCCTTTGTTCTGTACCATAGATATCTGAGGTTTTTTTTGTATTTGTTCTATATTTTTTTTATATTTGAGCTGATGAGGAGCCCAAACCGCAGATGTATATTTTAATTTGGTTCTAATTAGATAATTATATAAGTTTCGGAGGATATCGGTGCTGTTAAATTCTCTCGATATTGTCATTATAAAACCAAGTAGTGTGTAACAGTCCGATATCAAACGCGAGACATGGTTAACGAACGTGAATCCGACATCAAAGGTTACGCCCAAATCTTTGAATTCAGAAACTCTGTTATGTGCCACTCCCTGTATAGTATACTGATGGTGGGTTGGTGAAAACGATCGAGTATAAGATACACAGACACATTTATTAATGTTGAACAGAAGATGATTTTGCTCACTCCAGGATACTAGGGAGTCTAGGCCCTGTTGTAACTGTGCACAGTCGTAAGGTAAATTGATATTTTTGAAAATTTTCAAGTCGTCAGCGAACAATAAACATGTCGAGCGATTTATGGAATTTTGAATGTCGTCTATTAATATGAGGAATAGTAGGGGACCTTAATTGGATCCTTCTGGTATACCAGATTTTGCGATAAATTTCACAGAAGGCTTGTTACGGATTGTTACGTATTGAGATCTTTCTTTTAGGTATGGTGCAAATAATCCAATTACGAGTAGATTATCGCTGAATCCAAGTTTATGTCTCAGTACCTCATTGTATCTGAATTGTGTTGATTCTTTGAAATTGTTGATATTTTATCTTTTCTTTAGTTAGTGTCATAGCATACTTGTAAATAACACTTGAGTGTCATATATATTTAAAAAAAAAAACAATATTAACAAAAAGGTCCCAGTCTAGTAAAGGAGTGTTGTTTCTACACGTGCGGTCGTGTTAAGTATGAAGATATGTATAAGATATATATACAGTATGAAGATAAATAAAGACAAAACAAAGTTGCTGACTGTAGGCCGAGCGCAACACCAGATGAGAATAGTGATGTCGGGTAAACCACTAAAGAACACCAAGGAGTTTGTCTACCTCGGGAGCAAAATAACATGGGACGGTCGGTCCAAGAGCGAGGTCGACAGCCGTATACATCAGGCTAGACTTGCATTTAATAAAAGGTCGAAAATAACAGAATAAAATAATAAAGACCTTAAACTGAGAATACTCCTCATCAAGACCTATGTATGGAGTATCTTGATGTACGGCTGCGAGACATGGTGCCTATCCGAAAGAGATAGACGAAGACTAGAGGCTTTTGAGATGTGGTCCTATAGAAGACTATTAGGAATTTCCTGGAGAGACCGCATCACAAATGAAGAGGTTCTCCAACGAATCGAAGGAGGAAGGCACCTGCTCAGGATCCTGTCCGAAAGGCGTGCAAGATGGATCGGTCATATAATACGACAAGAGGGCCTCTTGCATGCCATAATGGAGGGTATGACCGAGGGGACAAACTCTAGGGGACGCCCGCGCCGAGAGTACCTGGAGGACCTGTTGGTGGACGTGCGCTGCTCAACATATACAGATTTAAAAAGAGCCGCACAGGAGAGGGGGGAATGGAGGAGAAGAGTTGAAATTGCTGCAAACCAGTCTTAGGACTGCAACCACGGACGGACGGTAGTGTTGTTAAATCGAGAAATAATGAACCATGAGTTACGTGTTAATTCTAGGGGTTATAGATCCAAAAACTCAAATACTGGTGTTTAAGGCAATATTGTCTCCCTGTTACGCTATTTTATGTGCTGAATGGTACCACAAAAAAAAGAATCATTAATAAAGCTTAGATATTTGAAAAAAAAGGATTATGAGGATTTATTATCAATGCCGTGACAATGTTGTGAAATGAATTCATAAGTATTCTTATACTGCCAAATACTAGGCGGAAACAATATTTGTGTTATTCAAGGGGAATAAAATCAAACCGGCAACTATCTGCACGGAAGTCCAGTACAGTACGTTTATTTTCCCCTGTTTGCATCATGTTTACGTACTAGGCAAGATTTTGAAAGGACGCATTTCTAGTGAACTCAAACTTTATTCAAAAAGTCTTCAAAACTTAAACTTAGCACAAAAAAATATAAATTATTAAAAATTTACATTCAACTCCTATGTTTTTATTATTATAAAAAGTTTACGTATATGATAAGTATGTGTTATTAGAAGATTGGAAAAATCTATACAATGGATTTTCGGGTTACTTAACATAACTACCTGCTTGTATTGAGTACGTACCTGCTTGTAGTAAGTTCGTCGCCTAAGTTTCTATTTCGCTCAGACAGATTAGCTGAAAGTTTGGAACGAACATTGAGCGTTGAAATTGGGGTGGTAAACCGGAACTTGGCGGGGCTTGGAGAAAACTGTCGGAGCCTGGAGGCGCGCATTTCTCTACAATTAATTCCACGCTTTCGAGGTGTGAAGCTAGAAGCCCTCTGTGCAGATAAGATCTGAGCCTCCAGAACATCAAGAATAGTATTGTATTATAAACTTAGCGCAGTGGTTTTGAAGGAGTTATTTAAGTCAATAAATACTTCATATTTTCAGAACATCCGCTAAAAAGTAAACGTTTAATACGGAATGGTGATCTAAAAAAACCAATGTTTTTTTATATTGTTTAATATAACGCCATTTGGTATGGCAAAAATATTTTCCAAATATTACAATGACCTCAAGAGCGCTTCTTAACTAACTAAACTAACAACAACTCAATTAAGTTACAGGAGATGTACAAGAGGATAAGTGATTTATTAAGCTGAATGAAAACTTTGCCGATTTGGAGATTTACCTCAGAAAGGACGGGGACTGTTCCATAGAAGAGATTCCATTACCTGAAATATTCTTAGAAGTATTTGGGTTTGTTAATTTTACTTGGAATCTGAAGAATCAAAGAATTTGCAGCGCTCGACCTTTACAATAAACCATAGACCATAAACATCGATACACTCGTACGCACGTCTCTATTATACCTAGACACACTCGTACGCACATCTCTATTATACCTCGATACACTCGTACGCACGTCTCTATTATACCTCGATACACTCGTACGCACGTCTTTATTATACCTCGATACATTCGTACGCACGTCTCTATTATACCTCGATTTACTCGTACGTACGTCTCTTTTATACCTCGATACACTCGTATGCATGTCTCTTCTATACCTCAATACACTCGTATGCACGTTTCTATTATACCTCGATTGACTCGTACGCACGTCTTTATTATACCTCAATACACTCGTACGCACGTCTCTATTATACCTCGATTCACTCGTACGCACGTCTCTATTATTTATTTATTTTATTAATGACACAACAGTGTCTTTATATACAAATGAACATGTGACCGGCTATACAAGTACTTAAAATTATTGACAAATAATACAAAACTTGATATTAAACTAACATGAAGATACAAAAAACAGTAGTAATAATAAATTACAGTCATCGTTTTAAAATTATTTAATAATCTTTGAGAATTTTGTGGGGATTTTATGGATAGATATTGATATATAAAAAACACATGGCCTCATTAGTAGAACGAGATGCAAGTTGCTTTGCAGAATTAAAACCTTCCTCTATGTTGATGCAGGGTTACTCAACTCCAGAGGCAAAGTATTGTCCTTAATGTTTAGTTTATATTATGTTATTTATATTAATAAAGGACAGCACAAAGTTAGTAGCTATTCATTAATATTATTGTGATATTCTGGCGAATACTATATATACTTATTATATATAATATTATATTAAAAATATCTAAATTGTTGCAAAACTCGTTTCCAAGTCTTTGCATACAAATTATAGAGGAGTTGATGTTATAATTAGTATAGCAATTTTCGGTATAAAAGGGATTGAGCTGTCTTGTGGATCTAGTGGGAATACGAAATGAAATGCTTGCGAGTAAGTGAGGTGCATCAATCACTGAGTGAATGATTTTGTATAGCAGTACTATATCGGCTGTTTTTCTTCTGTCACACAGCTTCAAGAGTTTCACTGCATTTAATAAGTTGGGATAATATCTTTGTTCACGTGGTATTCCATGTTTAAAATTTATCAATCTTAGAAATTTGTTTTGTACACGTTCTAAAGTGTGTATGGGCGGCGTAATGAGGAGACCAGATTGATGAGTTGTAGTCAAGGCGGCTACGTACCAAAGAGCCGCCTTGACAACCGCCTTCCGAACATTAAAACTGCTGTTTTAATGTTCGGAAATCCGAGAAGTGTTGGGCAGTTCTTAGTACAAATTCCAAGATTTTTAAACTCTCCCGAGGGATTTTGTTCACATTTTCTATAAACGAAAGTTTTTCATCAAATATAATTCCTAAGTCCCTTATACTATAGAATCTACACGTTTTAATATATATTGATTTAGCGAATACTCGTGATTAATTGAATTTTTATTTTTATAAAAACTAATGGACTAACATTTACTAAGGTTTAAGTGCAGTTTATTGTTGGTACACCATTGTTGTAATTTATTTAAATTTTCTTGTAATTTAAGGCAATCAGCAGTATTATTTATGACTTTGAACATTTTAAAATCATCAGCAAAAAGTAAAATCTCTACATCACTAAGTGTGTCAACTATATCATTAACGAATAAGAGAAATAATATTGGTCCTAGATGCAATCCTTGGGGTACACCACTTGTAGCTGTGAAGGGATATGAAAGACAACCATCGATTTTGACAGCAAGTATTCGGTTTTTAATGTAGCTTTCGATCCAGTCTAAAAGCGGGCTAATTATTCCTAAAGCTTTTAGTTTACTTAATAGAATATTATGTGATACTTTGTCAAATGTTTTACTAAAATCTGTGTAAATTAATAATCTGTGTAAATTAACAACTTTGTTTTTCAACTTGGTTGACATAAAATCTCAAGTTTAATTATACCAATTGCCTTTTAATTTAATATAAAATAAAAAAAATGTGTTTATATCGTCCCTACCTTGAAAAATTCAAAACTGTCTTGTTTACTTTTTTAAATTTGTTTTAAAAGAGGGTAAAAAATCGACTCCAAAATCGCTTTATTTCAGACAGCCGCCATTTAACGATTTTTTTTTTCTTTGGTACCAACTATAACGACTTATTTTTTATCAAGAAATTGTGTATGATTTTTGCTTCAAATTTACGAAAGGTTTCCAATCATGTCGACCAGCTTACCCCTTTTTTTTACAAGATTTAACAGCTGATAACATTTTGAATTTTTAAATTTTTTTTGTACATTCTCAAATCATCGATAAACAAACTGTAAAAAATGTATGGGAAAAATATTTATGTTATTTTTTTTTAGTCTGAAAAAACGTCCGAAATTCACGCCTCTAGAGTTGAATACCTCCTTAATTAACTCTCTCGGTATACTTAAAAAGTTAGTTCATTATTACTGAGGTATCTGGCAAAATATATGATCTATTGGATAATCAACTTTTTGCGATGGCAAGCCTGATGGAATACTTAAAAACCTTAGGCGTCTACCGATGGCGTCAGTTTGTTAGGAAATAGGAATCTGAATAAGGTATATTCATCATTATCAAAGAAAAATATGATTATTTAATCAACTTTCAACTCACCGCTGAAAATGGGAAAATTTCAATAATGTAGTATCATTTTACGTTGTTTATACGAAATGATCCGAAGCTTTGTAAGAAAATCAAAGAGATTCAAGTTAAATTGAAAATGAAACCTGTGTCTGGCCGCTGCGCCGCTCGATGTTTTATATTACAAACCAAACACAGAGTGCTTTCCAAGTTGCGGGTAACTGGGAAGCGGTGGCGGGTAACGGAAGCTCTCTCACACTCGAAACTGTTTGTTTAAAACAAACACCTAATTGGAAACACAAATGCAAAGAACATCTTACTTTAATGATAACTTTGTTGAATTATTCCTATGGTGAGTCTAAAGTAAAAAAAAACGCAATGTCAATGCACACAGCGGTAGTATAAATAATAAAAATAATAATAACATGATTGAATGAAGTTCGACGAGGCGAGAGTTGTGTGCTTGAAAATAATAGCGTGGAGTTCTGTCGACTTCACCCACCCCAAAAGGAACATGACGTAATGATGTGTATATAGTATTAACCTTCTCCAGACTCCAAATAAATATCCTCTTTTATGAGTTGACGGAGGGCAGAAGCAAGCACAATTAATAACGCAAGAGATATAAACCAAGAACTTTTGCTAATTATCATAAACTCAATGAAGAAAGTGCTGAAGCTCCTAATTCCTTATGGATACGAGTATATTTATCACAAATATTCATGTCCGGTGCCACCAATTTCAAGAACCCTGATCCCTCACTTTGTATTGTGTCTTCTATTATACTCGTAACGAGTAATGCCATCAAATTAATTTCGTTTTGTCTTGAAGATCTTAATCTCAGATGTTTTAAGACATACCTTTTATTCTGAATGTGTCAATAGTAGTTTTTATACTGTAAGTCAAGGATGGCCAACAGGTCGATAGCGATCGATCACGAAGCAATTTTTGGTCGATCGCGGCCGTCTTCGTAATTTACAATACGGCGTGTGATGTGGCCAAATCTCATTACGCGCATGCACTTGTCAACGCTTTTTTATACCAGGTAAGTCCAGAAAGTAAGTGTACTGAATTTTTGTAGGTTACAATTTTTTTTATTTAAACAAAAAAATTACGTGGTTACCGTAGTACATATGTAAGCTATTTTTCGACATTGTCGCCATTCCTCTCAATGGAGGTGGTGAAGCGGGGTATCAACTTTTTGATGCCTTCCTCGAAGTAGTTTCCCGCCAACCCCTCCGTCCACTTTTCCCCCTCCTCGTCGGTTGAAAACCTTTTTCCACCCATGTGCAGCTTCAGGGAAGTAAAGAGAAAGTAATCTGAAGGTGCTAGGTTAGGGGAATGCGCGGGATGGTTCAGGACATCCCATTTAAACGAGGCGAGCAGTTCCTTCGTGGCGTTGGCCGTGTGTGGTCTGGCATTGTCGTGCAGCAGGCAGACTCCCTTTGTCAGCATGCCTCTCCTCTTGTTCTGAATCGCCCTCCGCAATTTTTTTAGGGTCTCACAGTATCTTGCAGAGTTGATGGTCTCCTCTTGAGGCATATATTCAATTCAAATTATGCTTTGACAGTCCCAAAACAATTTCGTCAGTCACAATTGAAGATCTTCCGTTCCTCTGATCATCATGCACAGACGTACGACCGTTTTTAAACTCGCGACACCACTTGTACACACAAGTACAATTCATAGTTTTATCACATGCAGTTTTCACCTCATTATAAACCTCAACCGGAGGTTTTCCTTTCCAAACGAGATAACGGATGACGCCGCGTATTTCGCACTTGGCGGGAGATTGGATTTACATTTTTCACGAAACGTGTTGTCGCGTCGACACTTCTCAACGTACTGACCTCAAACCTATCTCGTTGCGGAGGGGAAGGGTCAGGCTACACGGAAGTGTAGCCAACATTTCGAAAATAAAATCCATCCGGTCGTGAGAGCCTCAGTACACTTACTTTCTGGATACGCCTCGTAAGTAGATATATCTACTCCAAATAAATGTATGTACGAGTATGTTATTTAACATAAGTTTTATTTTCCATAATATTTTTTAGCGAAGTGAATTCCATTTATATAATACTTATGAATAAACTTTAAGTTATCAGATGTTCTCTTAAATAATATGTGCTTTGATTTAATGTGTTGAATCTCGAGATTTTCATTGGTAGATCGTGACTATTTTTTACATCAAAAGTGAATGCGACTATTTTTTTACATAAAAAATCGATCACGATACCATACTAGTTGGCCAGCCTTGCAGTATGTCATTATCGGACATAAACGTGTTTTATGTATTGTACTATATTGTCCTTTCATCGCATTGTTTTTTTGCACACGTGTCTGTTCTTCCAAACGACATCCCTTATATTATATATCCCAATTTTGCAGCGACTTTCTTGACATGTCCTCTTATGTTATTGGAAAGGACATATTGATTGAAGGTATTTATTTAGGGGCCTCAAAAGAAAGTTTTGCTGCATTTGAAATTTTCTGAAAACGTATAGGCAACGTGCTAGACTGTTAAAACACCACGGCACTTTATTTTCTATTTATTAAACACTTTTATTGCAAATTCAATCTGGCGAGCATATTGCCAGGTGGCAATCGCTTCCAACCAATTAGACAAAAGTAAATTAAGCAAGCTACACGGTCGCAAAAAAACCATTCAAATTACGTTCTAAGTATATCTACTAAGTTGCGAGTGATTTTATTTCTCCGGTGACGTCGGACCTGAAGTCCGTTTGTCTTATTCTTTTCACAGTCAGGTGCGTTGCTACCGGAGGAGGAGTCTCTTTGGGCAGTTCCTTATTTGTCACTACGTGACATCGCGCTTACAAAAAAATGAAGAAGATTTCGATCTTCAAGACCGCGCAGGATGGTGATTTATTTTGTCCCCCATAACTGTGTAGGTGAAGGTGGGATCAAACTGCTACCTCACTAATATTTAAATGATCCAAAGCCTAATTGGTAAGACGCTTGTCTTCCACTTGGGGTTTTGAGTCCGATTATTGATAGTACTAAAAAAAAAGTGTCCCTGTCAGGTTTTCGAGTTCGTATTGTAACAATATTTGTACATGATAAACGTAAGTGAGTGTTATTGCTTGTGCACGTGTGGTAGTATTTCAAACCATTACGATGTCGAACTGTGAGTTACGTGTTTCTTAATATCCTATGTTGGCTATGCCAACTTACATTTCAAAATCAAAATCCAAAATCCATTCTCTTGCACTATCATCGAGAGGAAGGGAAGATGGAGTCTCAGCAGAGACACATGCCACGCATGGTAACTGATCAAATGTTCACCATCCCTAGAGTTAAAACGTATTTTGCTCAAAGACAATATGCCTATTTAGCTCCCATGACATACAATAGGGTGCCGAATTCAATAAAGACAAAGGGAGGAAAACAGTTTAGACAGTCGATCGGAGCGTGATTGTTATTGCGACAGGAGTTTGAGTACTTGGGCTTGCAAGATGAATGAGTTCTGGAAGAGGTTTGTGTGAGCTCTTGAGTGTGGTATTTTTTGTTGTTTTATATTTATATTTTTATATATATGTATTTTTTGGTTTATGATTGTGTGCGGTATATTGTGGGATGAATGTTTTGGTCTGTCTGGAGTGATGAAGTGTGAGGAGTTTGATTTTGCGTGATGTATACATATGTAATTGAGTGTCACTGTTTGTCAGGTTGATGAGAATGTGCAATGGGATTTTATATAATCCAAAATTGGAAAAAAAAATCGATTTATTTTTTCATGCTATATGTTATGTCCTCAGTGAGATACAGGCAAAAGCTTAGTTTACTGAGGACACGAAAAATGAAAGTCAACAAACCCAGATCCATTAAAATTGTGTTTCCGAATTAAATTACTTGTTGTTTTTTCGCAAATTATGTATATTTCTTGTCATGTATAAAATAAAATAAAAAATAAAAAAATTAAATATCTCATTGGGGCCAAATACTATTTTGTCTCCTAGTCACGATCTTCAACATGTCCGTATTACCATTTCGGATAGTTTAAGGAGTACTATTTATTTAAATAAATCAAACAATACTACTATAGTACATTGCAGAAAACAGGTTGATTCTATTTTCTGTATAGATTTATGTAAGACAAACAGCTAATAGTGTTATACACCGAAGCATTGTTTTCCAAATCTGGAAGTTAAACACTGGAATTACTTCGTATTATACACTCCCCGCCTCCTCTTTTCAGTATTTTAGCTACCCTCTCCCACCACCCGCTGGTTTCAGATTTCATGTTTCAGGCAAGACCCTGGAGAGACGCCGCCTGTTTCGGCATTTCATGAACTCAGCGAGCGGTGAATTAATTTGAATATGAGTTATTTACTCACTGATAATAGTTTTAGTAAATCTTGTATTAAATTATACGAATAAAGATATTTATTACATAAATATATAGTTTACGATTATTGTTTAGTTTACAAAAACTATCTTTCAAAAATGATTGAACTGTATCTTGTAAAATATATTGAACTTCGTCTTGTAAAATAAATTTGTTTGTATTTTGTTAAAAATATTGGACAGTTTTTACGTGATTGATTCATTATATCATAGTTACTTTCTTGGAAATGAAATAAAGCAGTAAAACAAACATCCTTCTTTAAAAAATAAACGATTAATCTATGCCATGTATGGTCTAAAGTTTTTTAACGTTTGTGAAATGTTATGTTTAAAACGGTATTTGGTGTAAAAAATATTAATTCTGCTTACTATTGCTGTTAACACATTTAATATCGATTCGTCAAGTAAAATAGTGCATAAACACAACAATACCATCCCGACATATCAACTGATAGCTGAATGTCAATAGCATAAAAACTTCATTGGTGACAATTCTTTATTCAATATAACATTAGGACGTAGATAAAATGAATTATTTTAATTATATGATTTGACTATTACAACGCGTGCCTATTTTATTTACAAAAGTAGGAAAAAATAGTGCGAACGCTGTTTCGACAAATCAAATGACTAATCAATCAAAATGGTTGTCAACAATAATTTTCAATTTGGGTGAAATATTTTTTTTAAATTCACATTTTTTTCAGAGCGTTCCGGATAGATCTGGGTAATTATTATTTAAATTTCTTTTTTCACTTATAACTCAAGATATCTTTCTCAATTCTACTTATAAAATACTACCCTAAAAAAATATCATCTCTCATCCGTTGATTGCTAACTCTATCACATATTGTTATACAATATATTATTGGCAAAACATTAATGCCCATTGAATTTATTCAGGTTTTATCACTCTTCATTTACATTAAGGCTTCACTCACTAGTGCGTACTAACTCATTAATGACACGTATCAACCATTTATATTTTTATAAAAAATATTTATTGATAAGACAACAAAGGCAAAATCTGGTACGAGATGGTCCACAACAGTATTTTTGTATGAGAGTGAATCGTGGACGAGGAAAAAATCGAAAAGAGCTGAAAATACGTACGGTAGAAATGCGTGCACTAAGAAGAATGCACGGGGGACATTTTATGGCAGACGGAATCAAGCAATTAGGGATGAAATTCAAATTTAAGGATGATGTGTTGATTGAAACGAAGACGAGGGATTTGAAATGATTTAGGTTTATAAAAGGATGAAACAAGCTAACAAATATATAGATCTCTTGTAAGTGGAAGATGTGGTAGAAGAAAACAAAGAAAAGTGTAGTTGCATAAAGTAAATGATATTTTGAAAGAAGGAAATGTAGAAATATAAATCATAGGGGTTGCATCAGAAGGTGAATGGGTGTAGAAAAAGTGAAATATTTTAATCAAAATAAGTCAATTCTCGTGCTCTGTTCATTCTGCCTACCTCGATAGGGAATTAGGGTGATGGTATGTATGTATGTATATAAGATACACAAGAAAATCATTTTCGTGATTATTTGATATCTGTTCAAAAACATATACTATAGTATTTTGCAACGTAATAAATCAAACGAAAAATAGTCAGAAAAGTGAAACTTGAATAAAAATGTACACTCTCTTGTGTCACGTTACCATTTGTCTTGTCTGAGGATCATCACATCTTCAGGAGTCCCTAGGGGCATGCAGAGCTGGAAGAGAGGCAATATGTCTGATTGGGTTTCATTCAGCGATTCTGCTGCCGAGCTCTCTGATTGGATCTCAGGCAATCTCTCAGCTAGCAGCCAAACGAGCACGCGTGAGAGGGTCGGAAGGGAGCGTGCTTGTGTTTATCTCGCAATATCGGCTCGTGAGAGTTTATGCGTATTCTGTTTCAACTGTCAGTTTTCTTGAATTGAACTTTTTAAATCATAAATTTTGTAGAACTCGATATTAGAATTGATAAATAAATCTGATTGTTTAATGCCAATTTTTTTGTCTATATGTGTACAGATTGTATTTTGAGTATTAAATTTATAATGAAAATAAATGCTTTTTTGTAGAATCGTTATTGCGTATGTTATTGAGAACAGTTCTTGCCGGCGCAGTCTAGTGTAATTGTTAGGAACATTTAACGCTAATCTTTGTAGTAATGCTGGACATCTCACAACTCTTCGAACGAGTTTGACAACGTATACCAGGAGACGCAGATCTCATTTTACGCTCAAGGAGTTATACACGAGCATGCCCAGCAGAAACTGAGTAGGATAAAGCCACGGATAGACACCGAACTCTCTCATAGAGATATATTATAGATATTCAATGACATTGTGGATTATCACAGGAGCAGAGGTAAAATACTTTTGCGCTAGAGTAACCAGGTGAAGAGTGTAACGGCCTGCCTTTGCTACATGCTCTTCGGATAGCTGTATGCCGACAGGACTGAAGAAGAATGTGCGCTACCCACAGCAACTTGGGGGTGGATTAAAACACGACGCAAACTCCACATACCAATACGCCATTTTCTGGTTGAGAGGGGCAGATATAATAAAGCGCCTATCTCGTAACATACACCTTCTCATACAAGTCCTGTAATTTTTCTCCGCTTATTATGTTTTCTTTTTTAAAAATATCATTCACTTGTCTAGCCTTGTACTTTTTTTGGGTTTTCTCTAGCACGCCTTTTACTTAAATTTGCACTTCATAATTTTTTTAAAGTCTTCTAGTATCCATTCGTTCTACATGACCAACCCATCTCAGAGTGCTATTAGAGAAAATAATATATGCTCTCCTTCATCTTACTCAGCACATCAGCATTAAGTTTGCATTCATTTCTTATCACTTCATTTCGTATTTCATCATGCATATACAACGCAAAACAATTTTTACAATCAATTCCCTAGTCAATCAATTGTACTCGTAGATAGGCCACGTGAAAGCTACAACAAAGAGAATATATAAAAATCTCGAACTCTATTTCTGTATTTTCTCAATTAACCCTTCTTTCCCTGTGATGTGTAACTAGTAACCATTGCTTCTAAAAACTTTCATATTTCTATAAATATAATAAATACTGGGTTCAAATTTTAGGTATTCCTCCGTAATACATTTACGCATTGAATGAAAAAAATAATATTATTAATGATTAGCACTTATCGGCCACATCAGAGATATTTTGTGATGTTATCGGGAATAAATTCACCAATATAATCAAACGTGTGCCAGTGTGTGACGTAAGTATATTCATTCTAAAAACCGCTATGGGTAAGGAAGCGACGCTATTCACGTCTCACTCTACTTCGGTAAATGTGAACGCAAGAAATAGAATCTCAGTTCGCAGTTGTTTCTTCCTTCGAGGTATAACATACACAGCGATAGTGTTCCGAGTTCCGTCTCAGTAGCTCGCGGGCATCCATACGAGGTGATTTCTGTGCCCGTTTTGTGAACGTCGGCCGATGTTTTTTCATGTTTCAGCAATTAAATTTTAATTATTATCACTTTTGACTTCAAATTTAATTAATTTAAACGAATGGCTATGAATATTCTTATTTATCCGATTTGAAATAGCTCATTTTTACATGTGTATTGAATACACAGCACCGGAATGCGCGATTTTTTTAGCACTGGAAGGGAAAGGTTAAACAAAGTGTTTATATTTTCTTTTAACTAACTTTCAACCTTTCAAGTAGATGTGTCATCTTTTTTTCATTTAAATTTATGTTAGATAATATTTATCCAATCCACATCGGAAATTGAACCCGAAATATTAAGCATAAATATTTTCTTAGAAAAAATTATACCACGTTGATTTATAAACAACGCTACCCTTAAATATATTTTAAGGTTTTTAAGGAATAATTGATGAAAGTTAGCATCAAAGGGGAAAACACATTATAGTATATTAAATATTAATAAAAAAACAGCCGACACATTTCCCATAAGAATTTTATTTTTGCCTCTATTTTATCAAGACAATACAACTTTCTTTGTATATTACAATATATATCATTTTCTCTAATATTACGATTATTATTAATGTTTTTTTACCGTCTCCCACGCCGCAAGTTTTGAGACACGTTAGGGAGAAAAATATTGAGACACGTTTTTTTTATATGTTAAGTAGTATAGTTTCTGTTAATTCTGTATTGAAGTGAGAATATGGTGAAAATGATTCATATAACAGTATTGTGTCGTGGGTGGAAGGTGGAAAAGGAGTTCAGAATCGTATGTTACGTGAGAAGTAATTAAGCTATTGTATAATTAAATACTTCAAGGCATCGGTACAGTGAAACTATCGGAGCAAAGTTACAAACATTGCTTGACTGTAATGGTTTGGACAATTACACCACATAAAAGACACTGACCCAGCAAGGAAAGCTTTTTTCAGCAATCTGTGGGGAGGGAGGGGGATGACCGAAGCCGAAATGGTTAGGTAGTGTGACAGAGAACTGTCGTACACAGTGGGTATAACGAATTGGAGTAGACCTGCTTCAGAGAGTAAAAGGTGACAGAAACTCTTATAGTCGACACCCTTTCAGGGCTGTAGGGCTAATGTTGATGACAAAGTTAATTGATAATGTGATTGTACAGTTTTGTTTTTAAGGGGTAATATTTCTGAATAGGAAAGCTCAGACAAAGCAATTACAAAGTGAAACAATGCAAAGCTAATAAAACCCCGGGGATGAACCGATCCAATTACATCATTATTAAGTTGTAAAACCCGAGTATGATCCGTCATATCCCATTAATATTAAAGTATGGAACTCCTCATTGGTTACCATTAATCCTGAATGGAACTTTGACCTCGAGGTGGGTACATCTGGAGTGTTCCATTATTTCTTGCACCTCCCCTGTCTGCCCCCCTTCCTCTCAGCTTCCGGGCCCAGTCCGGATATCCGTCCACCTGGCAGGAATTATCTCCGGGACATTAGTGCCGCACTTGGGGTTCGCACTGGCTGGGAACTATTCGAGTTTGATCGCTGTCTATATTGCTATTATGAGAATGTGAATTGTTTTAAGAAAATAAAGTGGCAATGTTCATAGTTTGTGTATGTTTATTAAGCTTTAGAATAAAAGGTCCTGGCCGAATGGAGGTTACTACATACCCATCAGGGTCACTACTGCTCGTTGTTTTATTATTTTGCTCCCATTACTGACATTATATACTCGACACATTATTCAAATATAAAGAAGATATGGAAAATTTATATTATTATGCATATTTTACAATCTCAATTTTTCTATATGATAGAAGAATATGGATAGAAGGTGTCTGAGATGTGGTGCTGGAGATGAATGTTAATAATATCTTACTAGGAAAGATAGAAGTAAGAATATGGATAGAAGGTGTCTGAGATGTGGTGCTGGAGATGAATGTTAATAATATCTTACGAGGAAAGATAGAAGTAAGAATATGGATAGAAGGTGTCTGAGATGTGGTGCTGGAGATGAATGTTAATAATATCTTACGAGGAAAGATAGAAGTAAGAATATGGATAGAAGGTGTCTGAGATGTGGTGCTGGAGATTAATGTTAATAATATCTTACGAGGAAAGGTAGAAGTAAGAATATGGATAGAAGGTGTCTGAGATGTGGTGCTGGAGATGAATGTTAATAATATCTTACGAGGAAAGGTAGAAGTAAGAATAATGCTATGGGGATGCGAGCACTAAGAAACAATGTTGACTGCCTAGAATACTGATTGAAGACACGAGAATATAATGTATAGAGATAAAATGGTGTTTCAAGTTATGTGAAAAAAAAAAAAAAAGGAACTTGAAAATTGTTTGGTTATACGACGATAATAAACGTGCAAGGTGTGCAATGGAAGAGGTAAACACTGGAAAACATTATTCGATCAAGTGGTCCAGATTTTGAAAAAGGTAAAGTGAGAACTATACATCATAGACGATTATACATTAGGTGATTAATCCACTTGAAATAGGCAAAAAATGTGTGCGTGGATAAAAAAGATTGGAGATTTATTATCTCTGCCTACGTAGAAAGGGATACGGCGTGATGATATTTATCCCTTTGTTCCGTATTTTGTCATACATTGTCACCCCGTGTACTCTTCTTAGTGCGCCCATCTACAGTATTTTTTCGGCTTCTTTTAGTATTTTTCCACGTCCACATTTCACTTCCATATATCTTGAGTATAATTAACAAATATTTTTTCGATATCTATCTATTTTATTATGTTAAACAAAATAAATATAAAAATTACACTTATAAAGTTCCAGTTAATTTTAAATTAATTTTTAAGCAAAAAAAAAATAGAAAAACACCAAATAAACAAACATTTCTGATTCCGTAATGTTTCTAAAACAAGACAAAAACAATTTTACATTGATTGTGGAAATTCTAGTGATTTATTAATTTATTTCAAATGTTTCGTGGTTGTGTAAGGACAAAACGAATAAAAAAAGAACAAATGTAAATACATTTTCTCATTCAGAATTCCAAAATACCGTTAGCACGAAATATGAAAAAAAAACAGCCTGTAGTTTTATTTACGATGTCACCGGCGGAAATCATACCCAAAACTTTTGTCTAGCAGACAATTATTTATACCACGTCCCAAAGAGATAAGAAATAGGACAAGGTAATTTCATTTGCCGACTATATTGGTTCGTGTGGGAGAAGGGGTGGTAGGGGGCGGCGGTTTCTCCCTCCCTGTAAGGGGGAGGGAGTGGGATCTAGCTAGCAGAACTTTCCCGCCGCTATTCCCATATTTGCCCAAAAATGAAAAGTTTCCCCAACAAAGCCCGACTATTCCTGACCCTAAAACAAGTTTCGAAGTCCGAAAATAATATATCACATTCTACTTATGATAAAATATTGATCCTTCACAAATTATGAAATATTTCGTTGTGGCTAGTTTTATTACACTTTCGCTGTACAGTATCTGGTTTAACACTCTTTGTTTTTCACTTCGTGTTTTTCTGTTCATGCTCTTTAAATCTGGAATCAACTATGGAAAAATATAGTATAAGACTCGCACTATCGTTAACAGTCTTATTTTATAATTTGCATAATGCCGCAAAGCTGAAAATTAATCGAAATATACTGTGACCGTGAAGTGAAAATCAAACATAACATATTACTTATCCCAAACCATAATCTTCATAATTCATTCTTTTAAAACTGCTTAACTATTTCAATGTATTCCTGCCTAAGAATTTCAATGTTGTTTCAACTATAATATTTAATTTCCCATTTGTCATATTGTAAAATTTGGACTCCTTTGAGGCTTTTCTTTTTTTCGTTCTTGCTGACAGTTAACCTGAGGTGGTATATGTGGGTTTACTTTTTATTTTGTTTTCTGCCATACGTTTTTGTTTTTTTATTTATTCTTTAATCTAGATATGCGGGGTTGTGGGATGGAAGCCCCCCGATGCCCTTGCGGTCGGGCTCGCCCTAAATTGGTGGGGTGTTTGTCGGTTGGGGGAATGTTTGTGGGATGAGCCCGGATCTTTTAATGTCTTCTCTCTTGAATGTATTTTTTTTAATCATCTATTTGTTTTCTGTGTTTTTTTATCTTCTTGTTCTACGTGTTCAAGGGTGTGGGCTGAAAAACATCGGGTGTTGCCGTGGCTGGGCTCACCCTACATTGGTGGGGTGTATCTTGGCCGGGGGGATGTTATTAGATGAGCCCAGACCTTTTGATAGCTTCTGTTTTGTTTAATGTATCCTTTTTTTAATGTGTTCTTGAAATGTGTCTAAATGTATTATGTACATACTATGTTGCTATCAATAAACCTGTATTTATTTTTATTATTATTATTATATTGAATTAAACGTTTGTATGTTACATTTATTGTCGTTTACGTTAACTAAAAAATCAATGTGTTTCATTACCAGCCTTATTTGATATATCGTTTAACGTCATTATAATATCGTAATAGTTTAGATATCTACCCAAAAATCACAGGCAGTATTAGCCGTGCCTGTCGACTGTAAAATAATATTGTTATTATTATTCAACGCCACACGCTTTGAAACATATTCTTAGATAATTCCAGCTGAATTTATTTGGTTGCGCTTTCGAGTTGCCATAAATAAATTAAGTCGAGTCTTCTTGATATTTTTTTGATTAATAATTTAAAAGTAGGCGCCTTTGCTGATAAATTACTCAGCGGGTAATCATAAATAACAACTTTTTATGAAATCACAATATATTTCAAGCATATTTGTCACGCGATTATATATTTTTAAAAAATATCGATAATTACAGTTTAAAGGTAATAGAAGTGTCAAACGTGTAAAATGTTTTTTAGGTTGATTTCCGTTTTTATAAATGCATACATACCATTACGCAGTTTTGTTGTCGGGGTTGGCTGTAAGGACACATTGTTAAACTTTCCTATCGCAAGACATCTTGCGCCTCTTCTACTTTTATTTACCTTCATGTACATAATTTTTTTTAAAGAATAGATATGACTGAAGTCATAGGTATCCTTATATCATTGAAAACTAGGCGGAAAAAGTGCCTGTGTTGTTCGAGGGGAGTAGCACAGTGCAGGGTTCGAACCGACGACCTTCCGCACGGAAGTTCAGTTCGTTAACACGCAGACATGCACCTCACCTTTTACAGGCTACATTAAGTCTTCACGTAAAGGAACTGTGTATAAGGCTGTTAATAAAGTATTGAATTTTGTGATACTGAGAGATTTTGAGATCCCTACATAGCGTCGGTGTACACTATGTAACATAACGAGTTTACAGTCATGTGCCAGTCAGTCTCTTTCAACCAAAAATGTTTAAGATGCCTGAAGTGAAAACTAGGCTAGAGTCTTTTTAAAAAAATGGTTTCAACGAGAATCGAAACCGTGACTCACGGATTGATAGACAGACGTTGTCCTGTCAACTTGGCCGAGGATGACGTTTGTGTTCTGTTCATAAAGTCAGAAGTAAAAAAGTGTTTTTAAATGTTATTTTATAACAATAGAGAGCTTCAAAATGAACAATGTCATTTAAAATTTATTTGTTCCTTAGCATGCTGTTTTCATATTCAACTCGTAATTCTGTAATTATTATCAAAATTCTTATGTATACCGGGGAAGCACTTAACAAAATAACAGCAGCCACTACCTACCTAACCTTACACTTTATGTGTACTGTGGAAGCACTTAACAACATAACAACAACCACTACCTACCTAACCTTACATTTTATGTATCCCGGGGAAGCACTTAACAAAATAACAGCAGCCACTACCTACCTAACTTTACACTTTTTGTGTACTGTGGAAGCACTTAACAACATAACAGCAGCCATTACCTATCTAACCTTACACTTTATGTGTACTGGGGAAGCACTTAACAAAATAACAGCAGCCACTACCTACCTAACTTTACACTTTTTGTGTACTGTGGAAGCACTTAAAAACATAACAACAACCACTACCTAACCTAACCTTACACTTTATGTGTACCGGGGAAGCACTTAACTAAATAACAGCAGGCACTACCTACCTAACCTTGCACTTTATGTGTACCGGGGAAGCACTTAACAAAATAACAGTAGCCACTACCTACCTAACCTTACACTTTATGTGTACTGGGGAAACACTTAACAACATAACAGCAGCCACTACCTACCTAACCTTACATTTTATGTATCCCGGGGAAGCACTTAACAAAATAATAGCAGCCACTACCTACCTAACATTACACTTTATATGTGCCGGGGAAGCACTTAACAAAATAACAGCAGCCACTACCTACCTAACCTTACATTTTATGTATCCCGGGGAAGCACTTAACAAAATAATAGCAGCCACTACCTACCTAACATTACACTTTATATGTGCCGGGGAAGCACTTAACAAAATAACAGCAGCCACTACCTACCTAACCTTACATTTTATGTATCCCGGGGAAGCACTTAACAAATTAAAAGCAGCCACTACCTACCTAACATTACACTTTATATGTGCCGGGGAAGCACTTAACAAAATAACAGCAGCCACTACCTACCTAACCTTACATTTTATGTATCCCGGGGAAGCACTTAACAAAATAATAGCAGCCACTACCTACCTTACATTACACTTTATATGTACCGGGGAAGCACTTAACAAAATAACAGCAGCCACTACCTACCTAACCTTACATTTTATGTATCCCGGGGAAGCACTTAACAAATTAATAGCAGCCACTACCTACCTAACATTACACTTTATATGTGCCGGGGAAGCACTTAACAAAATAACAGCAGCCACTACCTACCTAACCTTACATTTTATGTATCCCGGGGAAGCACTTAACAAAATAATAGCAGCCACTACCTACCTAACATTACACTTTATATGTACCGGGGAAGCACTTAACAAAATAACAGCAGCCACTACCTACCTAACCTTACATTTTATGTATCCCGGGGAAGCACTTAACAAATTAATAGCAGCCACTACCTACCTAACATTACACTTTATATGTGCCGGGGAAGCACTTAACAAAATAACAGCAGCCACTACCTACCTAACCTTACATTTTATGTATCCCGGGGAAGCACTTAACAAAATAATAGCAGCCACTACCTACCTAACATTACACTTTATATGTACCGGGGAAGCACTTAACAAAATAACAGCAGCCACTACCTACCTAACCTTACATTTTATGTATCCCGGGGAAGCACTTAACAAATTAATAGCAGCCACTACCTACCTAACATTACACTTTATATGTGCCGGGGAAGCACTTAACAAAATAACAGCAGCCACTACCTACCTAACCTTACATTTTATGTATCCCGGGGAAGCACTTAACAAAATAATAGCAGCCACTACCTACCTAACATTACACTTTATATGTACCGGGGAAGCACTTAACAAAATAACAGCAGCCACTACCTACCTAACCATACTTTTTTCTTGTATGTATTAATTTTGTAATACTTTTAATCAGTCAAAACAGTGGTTTCAAATCCAGAGAAATACCACCTTTGAGGAGCATTTGCTCCCTAAACAGCGCTATATAAATTGTTATTTTATTATTATATCATTATTGCAAAAAAATGCACCTTCTTGTGCCGTGTGAGGTGTTTTGTCTGAGGATCATCACATCCTCAGGAGCCCCCGGGGATGTGACAATCTGAAAGGATTCTTTTATTATATTACTATTATTGTGTTTATACTATGTTACGTGCAAATGACATATTATGTCGTAAATATGAAATAAAAAAGGCCTATGTTTTGATGCCTTACAACATGGGGTAATATATGAATATCTACTTTGTGCCTTGTATCTACGTATATTATATACCGAGTGTGGCTGACCAGAGGTCAGTTGGGGATTATTGTAGACACGGATTACTCGCGGTCGATCTGCGGTGTGACATGGGAGGTGCAAAAACGCTCTGGAGTGACAGAAGCTGAGCTCCGCAGATTCTGTGTGTGAACGTCATGGCCAAATCTCTCTTGGGGGGGGGGGGGATGGGGACTTGGGGAGAGATATAAGGAAGAAGGAATCTAAGGAATAATACTGAATTCATTGTTGTCTTCCCGGTTCAGACATTATTTTATCTGAACTTATGTAGTGCTGTTTGTGAGCTACGTTTTATGTTTTGTAACCAAATCGCACTAGGTTATTTTATTTTATGTAACATCAAAAATACAATGTATTTTTTTTTTAAATATTACAAAAATTTATTGTGCTTCTTTCACAAAATTTAAAAACATACCTCAAAAAAAGGGAAACCATTTTATAACACTTTGACCAAACGAAAATAAAAACACACAGACACAAGAAAGGACATAAAAAAATATGTATCATAAGTAAGTTCATAAGTCTAAATGTTTACAAAAACTTAATATCAAACAAAGGGTGAATTGATCAGGTAGCGAAGGGGTAAATTCATCAGGGGCAAACCAAATGATTTTTTTTCATATCACACTATCGGAGTAGGCAGATATGAGAGAGTTGCCAGACTTTCTTATGATGACACACATCTTTCGACTCTTCTACATGTATAAACCTTCTCATACAGCTTCAACGATTTCTCTTACTTTTTACATTTTCCTTGGTCTTGCTCTGCAACGCTTTCTACTCACATTGGCACTGTATATTTGTCTTGCTAGTATTTCTTCATTCCTTCGTTTTACGTGTCTAACCCCTCTCAGAGTGCTATTTTCATCTGACTTAATACATCAGTCTTAAACTCACATTTATTCATAATCACTTAATTTCTTATTTTGTCATAGATTGTTCTTCCATATATTCTTCTCCACGCATACACTTGTAAAGCGTTTATTCAGCTCCTTTTAGTATTTTTCCATGTCCATATTTCACTCCCATACATCAAAGTTGGTATTTAGATTCATCAAAGTTGGTTATTAAATCTAAATTAATGAAACCACGGTTGGATAATTATATTCGTTTCGTTTTCGTTGATACTTACTGGATTTAAAAGTTGAAGCTTACTGGATTTAAAAGTTGAAGCTTACTGGATTTAAAAGTTGAAGCTTACTGGATTTAAAAGTTGAAGCTTACAGGATTTAAAAGTTGAAGCTTACTGGATTTAAAAGTTGAAGCTTACAGGATTTAAAAGTTGAAGCTTACAATTGAATGTATTAAATATTATGGTTTGAAGAAAGAAAGTATTAGAATAATAAATTATAAATGAAATAATATTTAATTCAACTTACGTTTCTTTGGACAGATATTAAATTGGGCACCATATTTGATGTGAAAAATCCAATTCGATAACTTACCTGTAACAAAAGAAAAAAAAAACAAACATTAAAAAATAACATTAATTGTTCAAACAATTAACAAATCAAACACAACATTTAATCTTCATTATTTTAATTAATACGCCATTCTTTTGTGAAAAAAACGTTTCGAAATTATAACATAAGCCAGCGTCCTATTATTTAAACAACGTGGTTCATTTTGACTTTGTTTATTTCCGTTATGAGCGTTGTTCAAATATTAAGGCTCCATTATGTGGAGACGAAATGTTATGATCGACAAAATAATTGTTTGTTTTCAAAACCGTTAAACGTTAATTTATGCTGTTTGGTTTATAAGTGAGTTGCTAATTTTTAAGTAGATTTAACAATCGTACCGTGTTATTAATTTGGTTTTAAAATAAGATTTTATTTTCTATGTAGATTTTACAATTATATTGTATAAAACTGTATGTTTTTTAATAGAGTTGTAAATTTTTTTAAATCGATTTCACAATTAAATATTGTAGTATTTTACTGATAAAATTTTTAAGTGAGTTATTAATATTCATGAATTCTTTTGAATTGTATTATATTTTACTGTTTAGTTTTTTAATGAGTTTTTAATATTCATGAATTCTTTTGAATTGTATTACATTTTACTGTTTAGTTTTTAAGTGAGTTTTTAATATTCATGAATTTTTTTGAATTGTATTATATTTAACTGATTAGTTTTTAAGTGAGTTTTTTTTAATGCGGATTTTATATCGTATTGTCTTACAATTTTATAGAACACAGTACAACTTGTCGAGTTTATTGTCATGTGACAATCTCTTTAAACCAACAAAAAAGGTTTTTAACAAGTCTCTAGAAAAAAAAAACTTGAAACCTTTTTAAATATTATAATTTGCTTGACAATGAAATTGCGCCCTAAATCTCTGGTTTCGAAGATCGTTACAAAGTCATCTGAAACCCATCACAAAACATCTCATTATACACATATTCTTTTGCGGTACATTTGGCGTCTTTTGGAGCTATATTCCAAGAGCTATCAGATGTGCACCATTCAACTCATGTTCAAGAGAGATTAAAATTAAAATATAACACTACTCACAATAATATTGTATCCTCATATTCCTTGTAACCTTTCCTTATTGAGCGCATCCTTGTAACCTTTCCTTATTATCGAGCGCATCCTTGTAACCTTTCCTTATTATTGAGCGTATCCTTGTAACCTTTCCTTATTATTGAGCGCATCCTTGTAACCTTTCCTTATTATTGAGCGTATCCTTGTAACCTTTCCTTATTATTGAGCCCATCATTGTAACCTTTCCTTATTATTGAGCCCATCCTTGTAACCTTTCCTTATTATTGAGCGCATTTTTGTAACCTTTCCTAATTACTGAGCGCATCCTTGTAACCTTTCTTAATTATTGAGCGCATCTTTGTAACCTTTCCTTATCATTGAGCACATCCTTGTAACCTTTCCTTATCATTGAGCGCATTCTTTTTCTCTAGTCTCAACATTAGGATTCAGAGAAAAAAAATTTTTTTACGTGAACGTAAATAAATATTTTCTTTATTTTAGGTTAATCTGTCATGGATTAAAATACTATATAATCAAGATAAGCTGGTTATTTGGAAGGAATGTAATAGAAAATGAACTGGTTATTTGGAAAGAATGTAATAGAAGATGAACTGTTTATCTGGAAGGAATGTTATTACATTCCTTCCAAATAAACAGTTCATCTTCTATTGAAGATGAATATATTCCTTCTAAATAACAAGTTCATCTTCTATTGAAGATGAACTGGTTATTTAGAAGGAATGTAATACAAGGTGAACTGGTTGCTGGAAGAAAATAAATATATTTATTTAAATGTTTATTTCTACACCAGAAAACGGCCCATGTTAGGTTTATCGCCTGTTCTGAGACCACTGAATAACACCCACAAAATTCACACATGCACAAATCAATAAGTCCGAGCTTTATTTTAAGACTTCTTTAAACTCGAAGACTTGCTGGTTGGTGAGTTTAAGTGTCGCGAACACTTGCTGGCTGGTTAGCTTAAGTGTCGCGAACATTTGCTGGCGGGTGAGCTCAAGTCTCCGAACACTTGCTGATTGGTTAGCTCAAGTGTCGCGAACACTTGCTGGCTGGTTAGTTCAAGTGTCGCGAACATTTGCTGGTGAGTGAGCTCAAGTCTCCGAACACTTGCTGATTGGTTAGCTCAAGTGTCGCGAACACTTGCTGGTTGGTTAGTTCAAGTGTCGCGAACATTTGCTGGTGGGTGAGCTCAAGTCTCCGAACACTTGCTGATTGGTTAGCTCAAGTGTCGCGAACAGATTTTAAACATTGTCTCTTTATATCCTTTATATCCAGTAGTGGGATGTCTCCATTGTAACTGTCAAATCTATATCTGAGACATGGTCCTTTGGAAAGGAGTATGACTTTGAGGTCAAAATCGTTTTTATCGAGTTAATTTATTGTTCCGAATCGATCTAATAGGGAGGGGTGTTATAAAAGAGCTTTTACCGTTGCTGGTCATGTGGCATGCATTGGTCTAGAAAGCACTTTTTTGGAAAGTCCTCATCTAAATGCATGACTGTATATGAACACTACACATATGTACTCGCACTATAATCAAAACTGAATGTGTTAATATCACATATCGAAAGATCTATAAAGGTGTTTTTGCAGTTCGTCTTCCTTGATTTTTTACGATTTTCTTACAAATATGTTCTTAACATATACAGAAAAAGGAAGCATCTTCTCTTATGGTCACTGCCACCACCTTCTTATGTTTTATCTCAAATAAAATATATTTGTTTTGTATATTTTTAATTCATCATTAATAACAGTAGGTTTGATTGCTGAGTATGGACACTTTTGAGGGGGGTCTGTTTTTTAAATGTTGCTATATAAATTGTCCTTTTATAAATATTAACGTGAAAAAATATTGCATTAATTAGCCCTCTTGATGTATTATACTTTGTATAAATGTACGCTAAAGAATTAATAAAAATAAATAATGTCGTGCTAAGCTTTACACCTTGACCGGTGTTTGGTGTAAAATCGTATTTTTAAGCAAGTTTCTCTGGATGGGGGAATTTAAGTAATCACATAATGTCTTTTATGATATCCGCTTTGGAGGCTGTAATAACCGGTAGAGCACTGATGATGGACCAAAGACACGTTGTCAATATAAAATAAATACAAGGTGGAGTGTGACGCGTAGTCCTGGTAGAAAATGCGTTGTGAGGCTGCCTTAATATTCCGAACAAGGGTGTAGAGGGATGATTGATGAGCGAGTCCAGGGTGGGTGCTAAGGGTAGTATCGCCGGGGTGCAAAAACTGGTGAGAAAGGAGGCCCAACATCTAATGGAACGTGACAAGATATAACATAATAATAATTAAACTAGGTGTAACTCATGTTTCAGAATATTGAAATGGCTCGAAGAGATCAACATGGTTTCGAGAGTCAAATTCTTCGAAAAAAAATGACACCGACACCTCAGTACTGTCGACTCCACATTGTCAGTCATTTAGATCGACAGTAGTATACTAGTACGCTAGTCATTGAAATTTTTCTGATTTTTTATTACAGATATCGCACTTTTTAATTCGTTTTTGTTATAAAAATGTGGAACGCGCAGCAATAATTCAATAATAAAATTGTTTTTTTTTATATGATGTAGTGTAGAATAAATAATAGTCGCAAGCGACATTTTATAGTTTTGACATTAAGTTGTCGTGTGATGTGTTGGGGCGGTATTATTGTGTATAATGCGATGATTTATTCGGGAAATTGATATGAAATATGTTTATTTGAGTAATAAATATTGGCATGTTTTAAAAAGCGACGGAAAAAAGTCTTAATTTCAAGTCAGTTATATAACGTTTTACATTCCGATATTTTCCTTCCTTGGTAGTGACATCATCCCTTCCTTTTATCTTCAATGGATAATAACTCATTTATATTTTTACTATGTTTATTGATAATGAATTTTATGGAGGTGAATAATTATTTGAATATTTATTAGCGGTCACGTAACTTCGTTTATTTACAATACTTTTGGATGGTTGGTTAGGAGAGATTGCCAGCTGGCAATAAGCCCTTGAGTTTTTTGCAATGTATTTATTATAGTTCAGAAAATGTAGGATGAGTCCTGTGACAGCTCACAAATTTGCCCCAATACAACCTTGTAACGATCTTCAGTAATTTTAATTATTTTATTAACTTAAATGTAAGCCTCAATTCTAATAAATAGCAAGTTATTTAGGTAAATACATAACATAAGGTTGTATTGGGGCAAATTTGTGAACTATCACAAGACTCATCCTAGAATTTCCGAACTATAAGTGTTTAATCTCGTAAATATTTTCTATACAACACAACAGTTTTATAACATATTTTTATACAGCACAACAGTTTTATAACATATTTTTTTAATTAAATAAATAAAATACTTATTTTTATTATTTTGAATTCATTACTGTTATATTTGAGTTCATTACCGATTTTAAACACTTCAATGTTTTTTGTAATTAAGTTGAACTAAAACATGTCTAAAATAAATGTTTCTAATTATAATAGATAGGTACAGGAAAGGGGAAGAATTAGGTAAGCCTCAAAATGATGGCTTTTGAACGGTTAAAATATTTAATACAGGACTTTTATTGAAATAAAATAGATTTTTTATACAGTCGAGACGTAATTCAACGCCATTTTTAATCCGCATAAACCAGTTTATAAATTTATAAACGTGTTTATAAATTGAAATACTATGAATGTTCATGTTTTTATATAGGCTAGATATTTGAGATGACTCGATAAAAATAATTTTTCAGGGTTCGCTAACCATTTAATCGAAAAAAATACATTCATTTAATATGGTTTGTGGATTCTGCACACGAGCCGAGGAGGATTACCCTTCCTTCCCTGTGATGTGTAACTAGTACATATTGCTTCTAAAAACTTTAATATCTCTATAAATATAATAAATACTGGGTTCAGATGTTAGGTATTCCTCCGTAATATATTTACGCATTGAATTAAAAAATAATAATAATAATTAGTACTTATCGGCCACATCAGAGATATTTGGTGAAAATCGGGAATAAATTCACCAATACAATCAAACGTGTGCCAGTGTGTGACGTAGGTATATTCATTCTAAAAAAACACTATGAGTGAGGAAGCGACGCTATTCACGTCTCACTTTACTCCGGTATATGAGAACGCTAGAAATAGAATCTCAGTTCACTTGCTTCTCTCGCCTCAGTAGCATCCATTTGAGGTGTCGTTTCGTCCGTTTTGTGAACGTCGGCCGATATTTTTTGTCATGTTTTCAGCAAATGAATTTTAATTATTACCACTTTTGACTTCAAATTTAATTAATTTAAGTGATTGGTTATGCATATTCTTATTTTTCCGATTTTAAATCGTATTTGTGTATTGAATATCATATATGTGTATTGAATACACATTACCGAAGTATATGTGTATTGAATAATCGTATATGTGTATTGAATACACATCACCGAAGATTTTTTTAGCACAGGAAAGGAAAGGTTAAAAAAAGCTTTGAATTTAGTATAAACATTATAAACAATCAAGTTAATGTCGATAATAGTCTTCTACTAAATATGTTTCCGGTTCAAAAGCCCTTTTGACGCCTACCTACTCCTCTCCCCCTCTTCTGTATTTATTACAATTAGGAAAAAATATATTTTAGGGATAATTTAGTTCAACTTCACCTGACCAAGAAGACGGTGATCTTTGAAATTGGTAGAGAAGTCAAATAAAACAGTGATGAATGCAAAATAATAATAAGTGTTTTATTTATTTTATTAACAAATTATAAACATGACACCATAAAGGGAAAAAACGTCTTTTCAAAGAATCAAATTTTATACGAGTTCAGAAACGTTAGAAAATATACTCGAAAAAGTGCCAAGCTTGGTTTGATCATCTAGTGAAGCGCTCTTGAGGTCGGATTACACACTTAATGGTGTTTTATGATATGATATATGGTAAGTATAATTATTATGATAAAAGAGATACTGTGTTAGTTTAATTATTATGATAAAAGAGATACTTTATAAGTATAATTATTATGATAAAAGAGATACTTTGTAAGTATAATTATTATGATAAAAGAGATACTCAGTTAGTTTAATTATTATGATAAAAATAACTCTGTAAGTATAATTATTATGATAAAAGAGATACTTTGTAAGTATAATTATTATGATAAAAGAGATACTCTGTTAGTTTAATTATTATGATAAAAATAACTCTGTAAGTATAATTATTATGATAAAAGAGATACTTTGTAAGTATAATTATTATGATAAAAGAGATACTCTGTTAGTTTAATTATTGTGATAAAAGAGATACTCTGTAAGTATAATTATTATGATAAAAGAGATACTCAGTTAGTTTAATTATTATGATAAAAATAACTCTGTAAGTATAATTATTATGATAAAAGAGATACTTTGTAAGTATAATTATTATGATAAAAGAGATACTCAGTTAGTTTAATTATTATGATAAAAATAACTCTGTAAGTATAATTATTATGATAAAAGAGATACTTTGTAAGTATAATTATTATGATAAAAGAGATACTCTGTTAGTTTAATTATTGTGATAAAAGAGATACTCTGTAAGTATAATTATTATGATAAAATAGATGTGCTGTTAGTATAATTATTGTGATAAAATATATACTCTGTAAGTACGAGTATAATTATCATGATAAAATAAATATGATGTAAGTATAATTATTGTGATAAAAGAGATACTCTTAATTAAAAAGTACATTACTTTCTTGAACATTTGTATAACAATCAATGATTTTTTATTAAAAAAATTGCTCTGTTCGTCCGCCACTCAAATCGGTTGCTCACGTGCACAACACACATCACACACGTGAGCGCAGGTAGGCTTCCTGTTAAGCGCGCTGAGGGGGGCGGGCGCTCCACCGCGGTGCTCAAGGGCGTCCGATACACCCGTCCCATTGTCCAAGACCACTTGGAACGGAAGTGGTAACGGGGAAACAGAAGAGGCAGAAAGTGGCGGGTTTCGTGACCTACTCTACTAGGCTGTTCCCCTACCGGCGCCGCAGCTATATTGCTATTCTGTTCTCCGAATAACCTTCAAGCTAATTTAGGCCTTTTATTCGTTTTTTTGGAAGTTTTTATTGTTTTTGACGTCTACAATATTATAAGATTGTACTGTACGGTACTTTTGTTGTATACAGTATAACCTGATGGGCGTATTGCCAAGTGGAAATCTCTTCTTACTATCCAAAAATATGTTCAAGAGGCAATGAGTGAAAACCGGAGCGGAATCCTTTTAAAAAAATTTGGGTTTCAAAGGGAAGCAAACCCGCAACTCTCGAGTTGGGAGACAAGCATCTTACCAACTAGGTCACGGAAATTGTCTATGTTATGACAATGAAGAAAAAATAATTATGTTAAGACAATGAAGAAAAAAATATTATGCTATGACAGGAGAGAATCCAAGTGTTCCTCTCTCACTCTCTTGTATTCAAAATTCAATTCTCGTATTCTTTCTTCGACGACTACCATCGTATGGGTTTTGGCCTATTTATACTTTTTTTTTTTTTTTTATTAAACAAGTTAATTACTATACAAACATTTGTCAAGGCTATACCCTTTATACACAAATTATTACTTAACTAATCTTAATTATATGTTATAATTTATGAACTTATTTAATCTTATTTTCCTACATATCATTTTATTTTATTTATTCAATCTTAATATATGAGATCTTAGAAATAATTAACACCTACATACTACTTATAACTAGATAACAATTCTTACACTAATTATTCAGCAAAAACAAGTCCACTCGTTCAGGCTACTTGTATTCCATCACATTCACTCAGACCTTGGTCGTCCCAGCTAATACTGTAGGTGGACTAGTCAGGCAACAGATAATGCTTCGGGAGCTTGTGCTTATAACGGAAGGGTAGGTCGGATTTACTCTCGTAAGCCCCCAGGGCAGCGACTAAGGGATTTCTGTAATTTTGTTGGCTTTTATAGAACTTCACGGTCCAAGCGAGGATGTGGTGTTGTAGGGTTTCTTCTCGCTGTTCAGCGTGAAGTCGGGTAAGATTTGTTCTGGGATGGGTGTTAAAAGATATCTTGGATGCCTTGTTCTGCACTCTCTGGAGTTTCAGGTGATCCGTGTTGCTCACATTACCCCAAACGGGTGCAGCATAGGTCAAGATAGGACGAATAAGGGTTTTATAGAGGAGGAGCTTATTTTTGGGTGAAAGGAAGCTGCGTCGATGAAATATCGAACTGATAGCCCCTATGCCCTTGTGACCCTTCTGTCTGATGGTATTCAAATGGGTTTTCCACGTCAGTCGCCGGTCAAGGTGCGGGCCGAGGTATTTAACCACGTCCTGCCACTCAACCAGGCAACCACCGATGAATAAGGGCATCGACGGCACTCTTTCCTTGATTTTTCGGGAGAACATGATGGCCTCAGTTTTGGCGTCATTGATTTTGAGCCTCCAGTCCTGGTAGTATTTCTCAAGGATCTCAAGAGCAATCTGAAGACGGCGACCAGCTCAATCCACCTTGAGTGACGATGCGTAGCATGCCGCATCGTCAGCAAAGAGTGTGAGTTTACAGTTTGGGGGAGTAGGAATGTCGTGTGTGTAAATGTTAAATAGACATGGTCCAAGTATACTGCCTTGGGGGACACCCAGATGGGCCTGGCGGATGATGAGTGGTGACTGTGAAACTTCTATTGGAAAGGTAGGATTGAAGTAGTTTCACGAGATAGAGTGGAGTGCCAGTGAGTAGAAGTTTGTGAAGAAGGCCATCATGCCAGACAGTATCAAAAGCCTTCTCGAGGTCCAGCAGTACCATGCCAGTACTTTTGTTCCTATTGAAGCTCATCGACATGTCTTCCACGACACGGGTAAGTTGCTGGACCGTGTTGTGTCTTGTTCTAAATCCAAATTGCTCATGAGGGAGTGTATTATTGGATTCGTGATGGAACACTAACCTTGAGGCAACCACTCTCTCAATTTATACTATGATTTCTGCGTGGAGATCATTGCCTATTTATACTATGATTTCTGCGTGGAGATCATTGTAGCTGGTCCGATAAATATTTCTGCATAGAGATCATTGTAGCTGGAACGATAAATATTTCTGCAAAGAGATCATTTTAGTTGGTTCGAAAAATATTGCTGCGTGGAGATAATTGTAGCTGGTCCAATAAATATGTTTGTGTGGTGATCATTGTAGCCGGTCTGATAAATATTTCTGCGTGGAGATTATTGTAGCTGGTCCGATAATATTGAGACATTTGAATTCCATCACTTGATCGTTAAATAACATGAAATATATGAAGGATGAATACATTTTTTTATTGTGTTGTATTTTATTGCAATCTCGTTGTATATAATATAACTTTGCGCGTTTGTTGCCACGTGACAATCTTGTTTAACCAACTAGAAATATGTTAACGAGGCCTTTAAAGGAAATTAGAGCGAAACCTTTTAAAACTTGGGCAACGAGGGGAGGTGACCCACAACCTTCGAGCTGAGAGATAGGCCTTTTATTTCTTTGTAGAGTACTTAAACACTTCATTATCTAATCGTTATCAAATAATTTAGTAAACTTATAGCCAGGTGACGATTTCTTCCAGCCACCCAAATAAAAGTAAATACAGAAAGTAAAACTGTAGAAAATATTCAAATAATTATTTCTTTCTACCAAATTCATGAACAATATAACTACGAGAGCGATCCGATAAGTACTTACCCTTCCCGCTCGATGGCACCACTATCGCAAGAGCAATTTTTTATCGCGTAGTACATTTTTGTTGACAGCTAATGTCAAAATTTTAGCCGAATCGGACACGTAGTTTTGTTTTGACTGCGTGTGGAAGCGAGCGTGTCCGCAGATTTGAGAAAAATGGAAAAAGAGCAATATCGGTCGGTGATGCGATTCTTGTTTTTGAAAGGGAAATCGCGCAGCGAAATCAAAGAGCGCTTGGATGCTGTGTACGGTGACTCTTCTCCTTCGATGGCGACCGTCAAAAATTGGTTTAACGAGTTTCAACGTGGTCGCACGTCGGTTTTTGATGAGCCACGCCCAGGTGCCTCGAAAACGGCTACCACGGAGGATAACGTGACAAAAATCCACGATTTCGTATTGGCAGACCGCCGATTGAAGGTGCGCGAGATAGTTGAGACAGTAGGCATCTCAAAAGACCGCGTGGGTTATATCCTGCATGAAGTATTGGACATGAGAAAGCTGTCGGCGCGATGGGTGCCGCGTTTGGTCACTCCGGACAACAAGCGCAACCGTGAGACTACTTCAGAGCAGTGTTTGACGATGTTTAAGCGCAATCCGAAAGAGTTTCTGCATCGTTTCGTGACCGTCGACGAAACATGGATACACTGGTACACACCCGAGACCAAGGAACAGTCGAAACAGTGGACTTCACCCGGCGAACGTGCTCCGAAGAAGGCGAAGACTGTCCTATCGGCCGGAAAGGTGATGGCCACCGTTTTCTGGGATTCAAAAGGTGTGACCATCGACTTCCTGGAGAAGGGCAAAACGGTCACAGGGCTCTACTATGCCGAATTATTGGGCCGATTCGACGCCGAATTACTGAAAAAACGGCCCCATTTGGCGAAGAAAAAAGTGCTCTTCCATCATGACAACGCACCGGCTCACACCTCCGCCGTCGCCACCGCCAAATTGGTAGAATTAGGCTACGAACTGCTGCCCCATCCACCGTATTCTCCGGATTTGGCCCCGTGCGACTTCTTTTTGTTTCCAAATTTCAAAAAGTCACTCGCCGGGCAGAAATTTCAGTAGAATGAGGAGGTTATCGCCGCCACGGAGGCCTATTTTGCAGACCTCCAGAAAACGTATTTTTCAGACGGGTTAAAGAAGTTGGAACATCGCTGGGTCAAGTGTATCGAACTTAAAGGAGATTATGTTGAGAAATAAATCGCCACTTTTCCAAAATTTTTGTTATTCTTTTGTAGGCTAAGTACTTATCGGACCACCCTCGTATACACTTAAACACCATCATGCTATTTTCCTGTCAGAGGATAAGAGGACAGAGTGCCAGATATTCCTATTTCAACACAAATCATTAGCCTCTTCTACAACCATACACATTCTCTTTCAACTCCCACGATCTTCCTTCAGATAACTCCTCATTTAATCCAACTATACTTTCCTGGGTCTTTCTCTTATTGCCTTTACACTTACACTTGCACTTTATATTTATTTTTATAGCCTTTATTCAATCACATGGCCAAACCACCTCCGCGTGCGCTGCTGCGCTGTCAACAATACACATAATATAAATAAAGGTGAAATATTATGAAAATAAAACGGATGATAGAAAGAATAGGAAAGTTGGGAATAAAACACGTTAGATGACTACGGAGGTTGTTAAAACATAAACTAGACCAAGTAGGTTGTTAAAAGTTAATAGAAAACCTCGTAAATCGTTTTTTTTTTAAATAAAAATGTCTGTTAATTAACATTTTTAAGTGTATCAATCAGAAAACAGAAAAGAAAATGAGATCAAGTCAAAAAATTAGTTGTAATAAGCGCTTTCACGGAGTCAGTGTACAAAGTGGCCCTTGAAAAGAGTGAAGTGCTCTCGGCATTATGGCCAGCTCTCAATGCCTGTCCGGAGGGCGGCGGGCGCTCCGAGCCCGCCGCCCTCCGAAAGTCTGTCGCCTGCAGTCCCCAGTCTGTCGTGCCACTCTTCTCCGACAAAGCAAACAGTCTCTTTGCTCTCTGATATGCCGCACCGTGGTAACTACTTAGGTTTACAAAAGGATCATCCTACAAAGAAGAAATAATCCTTTAGGTGCACCCAAAAATAAATCAATTTAAACCAGACAATTGTCTTTTTAATGCTAACTTTGATGATCTTCGTAGTCTAGTTGGTAAGATGCTTGTCTTGCTATTCGAGGATGGTGGGTTCGATCTTTCCAGATTTCTACCAAAAAAATATTCCAGTCTGATTTTCACTTAAGGCCTCTTGAATATCTTTCTAGTTCGTTGGAAGATATTGCCACATTGCAATAATTGTTGTGCTGTATACAATTAAAGTGTAATACAACACAATAATACAATTATCGAAGAAATAAGAGTCGACAGCTTGTTGATAATACGAGTATGCCTACGATGAGTCCTTTCATTTTTTACACATATTGCTCGTGACCAAAGAAACAGTTTGAAGAGGGTTGTGGTCACTGGAAGGGTGGAAAGATGACGTACAAGAAGAATTCCAATGCGTTGCACTGAACAATTAAAATACATAACAAGACCCTTAACAATTGCTTGTCGTATTGCGCAGAGCAGGAATGGATGGAGGAGAAGCGATATGAGCTATCATGGGTGCCACGATGCTTAGTAATGAGTTTCACGACAGAATGAAATTGTTTTTTTTTAATAATATTTCAAATTGATTAAATTTGATACCCAACAATATGATGTGTGTAATTTATTGTATATTAAAGTACTCGTATTATAAGATTTTTGAATTTTAACTTTTTGTTTAATTTGAACTGAGAGCAAGATAACATTCATATGACTTAAAGCCTGAATACATCACAATTTATTATTTATTTTTATTTATTTAACACTTTTATTGCAAATACAATCTGGTGGACAAATTGCCAGGCGGCAATCTCTTCCAACCAACCAGACAAAAGTAAATGAAGCAAGTTACGTGGTCACATAAATCATGACTATCCATCCCCACGAAATCCATAAACATATACGTGAGCACATGCCTACGAACCCCACAAAGACGGACAGTCACCCGAACATTATCATATTCTTTTAAATATAATTAATTGCTTTGGACGCTGAAACGATCTCAGTATTCGATTTTTTAAGCCCTATATAACTACCTACTTTAAGCCCTATATAACTACTTATATCTTATTAGAATGAATGGTTTGGTTAATGGTGAGAACTCTGATTTACTTCCAGACACTTTATGGAGTGGACGATAAGAAAAAAAAATCTGCAGGATGTTTTTGAGATGTGGTATTGTTATTGCATGTATCACGGACTGCAAGATATGTGAAGAACCTTCCAGAACCTTCCAGAACCTAAGGTAAAAAAAAGACTATTAACAACATACAGCAAGAGAATACCAAAATTGTGAATTGTTTTATCAATCACTGTTTATTCCACTTTTCGTGACGGTATAACCCTACCAGTTTCAAGCAAACAAGACTTATTTGTGCTCCCCTGATGATGAGTTGAAAGCCTTGAAACCGGTAGGGTTATACCGTTACAAAAAGTGGAATAAACAGTGTTTGATAAAACAAATTACAATGTCTTCAAACCTCCACAGTGTTAATGCCTTAACTATAAATAATATAGAATACTGATATTCTTCGAACTTAGAACTATAGTAGACGATTTGAAGATAATCCAAAAAGAAATCGAGAGGAAGGCGATTTGCAATAAGGTGTACATGCCAAATAAAACAACGTTTATTTTTAAATGCTACATTTTCAAAGACTTTAATTAAGACTTAGGACTAAGAAAAGGGGATACGAATCGTCCACTCTGTTCCGGGCTATCAAGATACAATAATGTTCTGCTATCAGCAACACGATTAAAGTGAGATTTAAGTAACTTTAAGTAACTGCATTTTTAATATGATGGTATACGTATGCGGAACAGTGTTTCATGAGTTATCGGTCTACTTTAAGATAATATTCGAGTACTTTGGACATACCATGTAAGTATATGTACGAGTATTATATGAGAAGAAATATATATGATAAGACCATACAACTGGTAATGTTGGGGAACCGATTCTAGTGAGCAATGTATTTTTTTGTTCTTTTTAAAAGAATAGACATGACCAAAGTCATAGGTATCCTTATGGCATCAAACACTAGGCGGAAAAAGTACCTGTGTCGTTCGAGGAGAATAGCACAGCGCGGGGTTTGAAACGACGACCTTACGCACGGAAGTCCAGTGCGTTACCACGCGACCATGCACCTCTATTTCCTAGTTCATATGCATGAGTGTGTCAATTGAATTGTCATTTGATTTGGCTTTTTATTTTACGATGCGTAATTTCTATTATTTTAAAACACAAAGAATAACATAAACAAAAAGGTCATAAAACAAATAAAATGATTTAGGAGAGACACAAAGATATAATCATTTTTTTTAAATAATTTTAAATTATATTAAAAAAAGTCAGCTGTTTGTAAACATAAATATGGACTAGCTAGTGACATATAATAAACAAAATAAAAACGGGTGAACAAGGGTAATTTGGACATATAACACGAATGAGTGTGAAAAGCTGACCAAACAAATAGATACTATATGTAATGCGAACGCTGTTGGGAGGTGTGCGTTAAGAAAACCAAGATAAGTATGTTTGGACCAAGTTAATAAAATCTTGAAAGCGCGAAACAAAGCCGTTAAAAAACCGAAACAGCTTTATAGGAAGCTGTATGGATGTAGATGAAGCGAACGTTTTATGCTCTAATAGGAAAAAATGGTGCCCTGTCTTTTTTCCTTACCTCGATACGGAAACAGGGTGATGGTTTGTATGTATAAAAATGTATATTGAATACGTGCATCATCAAATATGCTCTTTTGACCAAAACAGAACGATTCATATTTGTAAATAATAAGCCTTAGAGGTTTTATACATTTGGTGAACGTATTTGTATAATATAATATTCCAATTTAAGGTGCTCTAAGAAGAAACTTTAAAAAAAAAATTGAATCAAAATGATACGTGGGATGATCCCATTCAAATGGGTTCAGTGAACGAAAAGCGGTAAAAATATCACTTGAATGAGCGACGGCCAACTTTTTACTTTTATGTATAATACGAGTATTATGAGAGAATATTGGACATAATATGGATTCATCAACCACGAAATTGTGTAGAATTTCCAATACCAGAAAATATTTAAACATTTTTTTTATTACCGTATTTATGTTTGTGTGCGGTATATTGTGGGATGAATGTTTTGGTCTGTCTGGAGTGATGAAGTGTGAGGAGTTTGATTTTGCGTGATGTATACATATGTAATTGAGTGTCACTGTTTGTCAGGTTGATGAGAATGTGCAACGGGATTTTATGTAATCAAAAATCGGAAAGAGGTATCGATTTATTTTTCCATGCTATAACATATGTCCTCAGTGAGATACAGGCAAAAGCCTAGTTTACTGGGGACACGACAAATGAAAGGCAACAAACCCAGATCCATTAAAATTGTGTGTCCGAATTAAATTACCTGTTGTTTTTTCGCAAATTGTGTTTATTTCTTGTCATGTGTAAAATATATAAATATAAAACACAAAATTTTCTCCCGTAAATTGAGTATTGAGTTAGTATAAACGTGAGGCTGGACTTGACTCACATTTGATGAGCTGTTTTTTTACTAACAATATTTGGATATACTCGTATTTGAGAAAATATGGATTCCCTTCGAATGTGCCTGAATTGAATAAGTTTTCTTAAGACAACATTTAACTATGAAAACACACATTTATTTTTTATAGTTAAGGCATTAACATTGTGGAGGTTCAAAGACATTGCAATTTGTTTAATCAAACACTGTTTATTCTACTTTATATAGTATAACGGTATAATCCTACCTGTTTCCAGATTTTTCACCTCAGGGGAGCGCAAACGAGACGCAGTCTTATTTGTATTCCCCTGATGATGAGGGGAAAACCTTTAAACTGATTGGGTTATACCGTTATATGTAAAGTGGAATAAACAGTGTTTGATCAATCTAATCATGCTATCATTTAATTATCAACTTTCTTATTCCCACGTTGAACTATTGCATCTTCTTTGTGATTTCTATGCCCTTGCCAGCGACAAAAGCATATACGAGTACTTTCTTAAGTGAACGTTTTTAATGTTTACTCTAACTCTTAAAACTATTAATATGTAATTCATCCTTTAACTGTGTTTGCTTTATTATTTCAACAGTCATACCATTTTTACATAATATTTAGTTATATAATTTATAGTTAAGGCATTAACATTGTATAGGTTTAAAGACATTGTTATTTGTTTTATCAAACACTATTTATTCCACTTTACGTAACAGTATACACCTACCGGTTTCAAGGTTTTCCCCATTATCAGGGAAGTCTTGTTTTTGCTCCACTGATAGTGGGGTGAAAACCTTGAAACAGGTAGGGTTATACGGTTATAAAAAGTAGAATGAACAGTGTGTGATAAAATAAAATGTAATGTTTATTAGTTGATCATCTTTATTCTTCGTTGACGTTCGTTTTCCAAAGTAAATTTTCAATCGGATCGATCTTTGTCTGCCTCAAACCGTCAAGAGATATGCGTGGCGTGTGCATGACTCGAACATATGTTAACCCATTTTGGGAAGTCTAAATATGGTTTTGATTACATAATATATGTAATACACTACGCACACGTGTGTACTTCACTTAAATCCCAATGTGTACTTCACTTAAATCCCAACATGTACTTCACTTAAATCCCAATGTGTACTTCACTTAAATCCCAATATGTACTTCACTTAAATCCCAATGTGTACTTCACTTAAATCCCAATACGTACTTCACTTAAATCCCAATGTGTACTTCACTTAAATCCCAATATGTACTTCACTTAAATCCCAGTGCGTACTTCACTGAAATCCCAATGTGTACTTCACCAAAATCCCAATGTGTACTTCACTTAAATCCCAATGTGTACTTCACTTAAATCGCTATCACACATTGTAAGATCTACAAAGGTTTCTTTTGTGCGAGTAGTTTATCTTCCCGAGGTAAGTTTTCTGTAATTTTTTTTAACAAATGTGATTATGAAAATCCTAATAAGGCACTCTGATATACCATATATGTCGCCTCTTCTCTATCAATATATCTTCTAATACAACTCGTATAATATCTTAGACGTTTTATTCTTTTAAAATTTAATTCACTTGATCCAACCATATTTTTCTTGGTATTCTTCTACCACGCTTTTTACTTACATTCGCACTGTATATTTATTTTGTTAGTTTTTCTTCATTCATTCGTTCTACATGCCCAACCCATCTCATAGTACTCTCCTTGCACTTATTCATCGCATAAGTTCACATTCATCCCTTATCATTTAATTTTATATTCAACCCTTATCATTTTATTTCACATTCTGTCATAAATTATCCCTTCATGTGTCCGTCTCATTGCACGTATTAATTCAGCTTTTTTCAGTTTTTTAACGTTTGATGTGTAAGTGTTTCCTCTCATTCTCATAGAAGATCTGCTTTGTTCAGTGTAGCTACATCTTGAAGTAACATTGGCTTCCATAACCCAATAGTAAGAATGTGCCGAGAGTACAATGCTGTAGCAGACTCGGATGTTAATATATTTAGTTCAACACTAGAAGGATGGTGGCTGAATTAACTGAGTAATGAACGTTGTATTTTGTTTCCATATATTGTATATAATTTGCAAAGTACAAATTACTGCACCTTATCATCCAAGGCAAAATAGAGGGTCGAAGAGGTGTTGGCAGGAGGCAACTCTCCTGGTTCCGCAATATACGTGATTGGACTGGTATAAAGAGCGTTGGGGATCTTTTTCGGGCTGCCGGGGACAAAGATACCTACTCTCAGGTGATAGTTAACGTTGGGGGGACCTGACATGACACTAGGTAGAAGAAGTATATAATTTGAAATATTTCTCTAGCCTGCTGATACAACGAAACTTTACATGAGATGAACACTGGTCATTGATATTTCAATTCTTGGTATAAGTCTTGATTCATTTTAGTCAGTGTACTATATTTTGTCAGTAACCTGTCACTATATTTTGTCTTAAAAATAAAAATAAATAATTCAACACCATATTATTTATTAAGGAACACACGTACTGATGATAGCTGGTAATTGATCAAATACCTATGCTATAATGTACACTGTTACCATAGGGAGATTCACAATATCGGCCTGATCTGTGAACTGACCAGGCTGTGAGTCGAACTAAAGGAATGCATTTCACACCTTTTCTTAAGTCCTTTACAACTTATGTCCTCAATGTATCTAAGCAATCTCCAGATTTCTTCCTAAAATTCTATTTTAAGTTTCGTCTCTAATAATAAGACAATGTATTTAAATGTGAAGAAAATAAATTTAACGAAACTAAATATAAAACAATTTTGGCTTACAAAGATTCCTTCATTCACTTCACAGAAAAACAAACAAGTTTTCAGTTGAGGGTGTTTAGCATGAATGCTAAGTTAAAGTACGCACGATGATTTGGCGCGTTCTGGAGGCTTGGCGTGGGCGGGACGCGACATTCGAAGGGATTGCACCAGGGGCGGGCATATCAACATTAAAATGAATTAACTCGTATTAATGAGCTGTTTGAAATGACCAAACGCTAAAAATACAACAAAATTGGCTCAAATTGATTTTCACAATAGAGTTTGGTTCCTCAAATTGGTTTCCACATTAGAAATATACGATTTCTTTTACAATTCAAATGTGTCAATAGCAATTTGCTAATGAAAGGGTGGTTCAGTTTCTGTGTTAGTGGATGAGTGTGTAGATATTGTTGATCAAAAGTTTCAGCATTAACTCAGTGGATTCCATATAAGAATATTCAACAGTAAGTAAATTACTTTGTTGTTTTACTAATTACATTAATTTCCGCTACACGTGTTTTTACCTCCTATCATATTTAAGCCAAATAATCCCTGTTCGTTATGAGAGCAGTGTTTACTATATCGGACTCGTGTCACGCTTATTTATTATGGTTTGCTATATCAGCCTCGTGTCACGCTTATTTATTATGGTTTGATATATCAGACTCCTGTCACGCTTATTTATTATGGTTTGCTATATCAGACTCGTGTCACGCTTATTTATTATGGTTTGCTATATCAGACTCGTGTCACGCTTATTTATTATGGTTTGCTATATCAGACTCGTGTCACGCTTATTTATTATGGTTTTCTATATCAGACTCGTTTCACGCTTATTTATTATGGTTTGCTATATCAGACTCGTTTCACGCTTATTTATTATGGTTTGCTATATCAGACTCGTAACACTCTTATTTATTATGGTTTGCTATATCAGACTCGTGTCACGCTTATTTATTATGGACCAATTATGTCAAAATTGCATACTACGGGTCTATTGATGGAAGGGTTTCAATTTTAATAGATTCATTTAAATATTTTATATAAATATTTCTTATATATTCGATATAAAAAAACCGGGATCGTTACGCCTGAAGAGAGCTTCGGTTTAGGAGGTAGAAATATGTGTAGCGGGGATTAACGCAATTACAGACATAAGAAAGTGGTTTAAAGAAAAATATTCTAGATGTTGTTGAGTTCAGGAGGGGCTTTCTCCAGCATTTCCTCAATCTCTGACATTTCTCAAATCTTGACTTAGAGACTGGTTATTATACTTGACTTAGATATCATTAAAAAAAAGTTTCGTAATTGACTAAATATATTCTTGTTACCCTTAAAGAGATTTAACATTTTTCTACTGATGTTTTCCTACTGATGTTTTCTTACTGATGTTTTCCTACTTATGTTTTCCTACTGATGTTTTTCTACTGATGTTTTCCTACTGATGCTTTCTTACTGATGTTTTCCTACTTATGTTTTCCTACTGATGTTTTCCTACTGATGTTTTCCTACTGATGCTTTTTTATTGATGTTTTCCTACTGATGTTTTCTTACTGATGTTTCCCTACTGATGTTTTGCTACTGATGTTTTCCTACTGTTGTTTTGCTACTGATGTTTTCCTACTGATGTTTTACTACTTATGTTTTCCTACTGATGTTTTCCTACTGATGTTTTCCTACTGATATTTACCTACTGATGTTTTTCTACTGATGTTTTCTTACTGACGTTTTCTTACTGATGTTTTCCTACTGATGTTTTGTATTGTTAAATACTTTAATAAATTTTATTTGATTTTTTAATGATTGTTTTGTTTTTATTTTACGTGTTGCGTTGCACTGTTAAATTAATGTATCATATTATATTTTGAAAGATATTACATATGCAGCCTGAATTGTTAGATTTTTTGGGAAGATGGCTGATACGTCATCTTTGTTATATAATTTTTACTGTTATATGTAAAGGACACTATTACACTATTAAACGTTGTTTATTTTGTTAATAAATACAAGAAAACATCAATTAAAGTTTGGACTTCTGTAGGACCATTGGAAATATATATTGCGTCTATTTTTTCAAATATCAGAGGAAGCATTGCTGGTGCCAAAAGTCTGTTGGATGGTTGTCGTTGATTTTTTTATTGTACTCGTATTATTGAAATCCTGGTTAGCGTTTTGTTAATTATTGTTATAATGAAGAGCCCCAGCCCTGAGCTGCCTACCGCAGCCTCGCTGCTTCTCTCACTGTCGGCAGATTAGCTATCCTCCTCGCCGCGCTAATTCTGCCGCGATTTGTAAAGCCACTCGCAGAATGCCTGACTTGCCTACATCCCGGAGCTATCTGCCTGGGGGATGCTTCAAATTAAATGAACTTCAGCCACAACCATGTCTTTTTCCATGCACGATTATCTCTTGTTTCTAATCGCCAGAAAATTAAATTGAAATTTCAATTCCACGATCATTTAAAATATCACATCTGTATTACGAGTATATTGCAGCGTATTACATGTTATGTACGGTACGACTTTGCGTATTTATTGTCACGTAGCAATCTATACCAATCTACCAAAAATATGTTTAAAATACCTGAAGGGAAAACCAGATTGGACTTTTTTTTAAATCAGGGTTACAGCAGAAATTGCACCCGCAACATCCCCGGAGATCGAGAGACAGGACATCTAACTAACAAGATCACGAAGGTTGACAGAGGATACTTTCATTAGCTGTGATCAAATTATTATTTTACAGTAGAAGGATAATAGACTTCTTCCTCGAAGGATAATACTTCTTCACGTTGTCCTGTTCATTACTGCTCATAAGACTTCGGAATCGAAACATTAAGTTTTCAACCAATTTGTGCATTTTATTGTACAATCAACATTATGCCACGTTGATGTCGCCGATTCGTCGAACCTCCGGACCACGATAAATAGAGCAACAGTTGGCCATCTACCGAGTGGTAGTCTACACAATACTTACAGTACCCAGCGGTAAGTAATACACATCGGGATTAAGAAAGACACTGCATGCCATAATCGGCAAATTTCGGCTTTGTAGAGCGTCGTCTCTGTCATTCATACACGTATTCCATCGTGATTTGTCAGTCGTTGTCAAGCGTTCTAGGGCGAGGTCACTTGGAGACGACGCTCTACAAAGCCGAAGTTAGCCGATTATGGCCGACAGCCTCTTTCTTAAGCCCGATGTGTATTACTTACCGCCGAGTACGGTACTTATTTTATAAAGTTTACATATACGGGTTAAACTCTTTTATATGCGAGTACAAATATAATAATTTACAGTAACAAGAGATAAAAAAAATAATAAAAAACCCGAAACAAATAACTCCAATAACTAAGAAAACTTAAAATTCTTTCATTAAAAACATTTTCGGATATGTTGAAGATGTTATTATCCAAGGGTCTATTCAAATGGGATATCCTGTGAATATTGTAAACTTACGAGCACTAAGCATAACATATAAGTCGATGTTTCTGTACCTCGAATAGTTGTTGTCAGGAAGATACAACTATATAATTTCCAGCATAGTTGCATTAGGTGTAGCTCTCGTAAGCAACTCAATGATACAAGAAGATACCGTTACATCCCTCCTCACGCTTAGAAGTCAGTTTCCCAACGTATCTAGAAGAAACCTTGTAGGACAAAGCCATGTGTAGAAAGCACGCTCTCGTAAGGAGATACATCTTCTTCTTCCCAGTGTCATGCCAGGTCCCCCAAACGTTGAATATCACCTGAGAGTAGGCATCTTTATCCCCAGCAGCCCGAAAAAGATCTCCAACGCTCCTTATACCAGTCCAATCACGTATATTGCGGAGCCAGGAGATTTGCCTCCTGCCAACACCTCTTCGACCCTCCATTTTGCCTTGGATGATCAGGTGCAGAAATTTATACTTTGATCATCTAAGTACATGACCCAAATAGGACACCTTTTGGGTTTTAATATTAGTCAGCAACTCTCCATCAACTTTGGCTCTTTGAAGAACCCTTGTGCTGCTGAACATATCCGTTCAGGGTATCTGTAGCATTCTCCGGTGCATCCACATTTCGAATGCTTCCAGTCGGTTCATACTACCAACTTTGAGGGTCAATGATTCCACGGTCCATGCAATAACACTGACCAAACGTAGCATTTGACTAACCGTAGTCGAAGTTTCAAGTTTAGATTATCATCGCAGAATACGCTTCTCATTTTATTAAAAGCCGCGCGAGATGATTCAATTCTGCACTTTTCTATATATACTCGTATGTATATGTTATGAAATATTTAATATGGGCTTGATTCACCATTTAAGAGTAACAAATCTCCCGCGGGATCCACACCTATGCTCCACATTCTAACTTGCAAATTACCAACGCACTGTAGAGAACCTGAGAATTTCTCCCCCCATTAATGACTTAGAGACTTGTATCACAATCCACAATATTCTATTAGCAGACTCCCACAGTTCCTCCATATAAGGACCAAATGAGAGCCTAGTGTTAAAATTAATACCCGTTATTTGATGCGTTCTACTCTCTTGATCATAAGACCGTAAGTTTTCAACCGTTACGTTACCTAATCATCTACAGCGCCTAATCTGTATTGTAGTAGTAATAGACTGCTGCAGCATCTGAACGTGAACCACCTCGTTTGTCACATGGTCGTAACACTTGATATTTATCATCATAGTTAGGTATATACCATATTCACATAATTAAGAAGTATTGTTTTTAGTTTAGGCAACTGACCTTACTGAAAGCGATTTGTGACTTTTGTATGATTAATTTCTTAAATGATGTTGTCTCTTAGATCTTTGGTTACTTGATAACCTTCGTGAATTTGTTGGTAAGACGCCTGTTATTCAATCCGGGAGGTTCGGGTTTGATTTCCGTCGAAATTTTACTCTTATACGTTTTAAGGTTTTCGCGGTTATTTGTATCAGTTGTTTACAGGCTTTCAGAGTGATGTACCACAAAATTTGGATTATAATACCAATGATTTGAAAATGTTATAATACAATCTAGTTTCCCTTTCAGGTTTCTTTAAAATCTTTTTATAGCGATGCGTGTTGTCACGGAAACCCTTAAGTTTTATGTATGTCGGATTAAAGTGCTATCAAATATTCCACCTCCTGATTAAAGTCTTGAAGGCAATCTCATTTAGGAGTGAAAGATAATCGACCAACTACCTGTTGTTACTGAAATAAGAAAATCACGCCTCGTTGTACGGAGTGTGACGCAAAAAACAGGCATATTGTGGGCGACATGACCTGGAATTTCCTAGATTTTTCCTACCTCGGAAAGAGTGATGTACTCTAAATAGGATCAGATGAAGAGTGGGCTGCACTGAATATGATTTGCACAAGTGGACTCTACCTTTCTCTGAGTGCGAGAAAATCCAGACTAAAGATCACATCGTATGCAGCTATATACTGTATGCGTTCTCTTGAGGCATACATGAGCTACATAACCTAATACAGGACGCTGTGACCTGGTTGTAGATGATACACTGTGTGAGAGGTCCAAACGCAGAAGAAAAATATCCTGGTTGGCTTGAAGATGTTGCCATATGGCAATATACCTACAAGGTTGTAGTTTAGGAAAATATAATAAAATTGTAAGAAGCGCTTAGCAGCATGGCAGAATACAGGCCTAAGAAAAACTAAACTACGTTTTTTGATTTAAAGATCTCATATAGCACGTTCAAGAGATAAAATTGCTAAAGTAATGACAAGAATAAACAAAGGAATTTCAAATAAAGTGAAAAATACATTCGGGATAAAAATGGGATTTTTTATTAAATTTTCCCGCTGATCAGTGGCGAGTTCCCGGAAAGGGTAATGTACAGCGATAAATCAAGTGATATTTTGCGCAAGGCGCGGTAGAAATCAGCAAGTAAGCTTATGAAAGTATAGCCCCAAAATTTATAGCCGTACACTGTTTAGTATTCTTCAAAATAAAATTTGACTTTAGAGCAAAGCGGAACAATTCTTCTTATGAGAAATTGCGAATTATATGGTTTTAAAGCGATTCCTAAAACATGGAGACTTGATTTAAATTTGACTTCCAACAATAATCTTCTACAAGCTTGCATCATCAATTCGGAGACGTTGTACGGCATTATAAACAAACATTAACAATTTCCGTGGCTCAGTTGATACTACGCTTTACTTTCATCCACAAGTTTCGGAATAGATTCCTGGTGGTCTCTGGCGGCACCCCTAGGCAGTCTACGACTTCGGCCCTCCCCAATATGTAATTAAAAAAAAGTTAACCATTTCCGTTTCGGATGTACGAGTATTTCGCGCCACACAATAAACTACTAACATTTAATCTTCCTTTGTTCTCCGCAAATTCATCTAGAATGTTATTGAAGTCCATATTCTCTGTTTTATGTCTGGTTTTATTGATAATATGGCTAATTTGTTGAGTCTATTTTATTTTAGCATGGACGTTTAAAATGTTTCATAAAATGTTACGTAAAATGTCATGCATCTTTAATGTGTTTTAAATCGTTTCAATATTAGTTTAAGCATGCATCTTAAATGTGTTTTAAATTGTTTCAATATCTTTGATGTGTTTTAAATCGTTTCAATATTTGTTTAAGCATGCATCTTTAATGTGTTTTAAATCGTTTCAATATTTGTTTAAGCATGCATCTTTAATGTGTTTTCAATTGTTTCAATATTTAGCATGCATCTTTAATGTGTTTTAAATAGTATCAATTTTTGTTTATGCATGCATCTTTGTTGTGTTTTAAATCGTTTCAATATTTGTTTAAGCATGCATCTTTAATGTGTTTTAAATCGTTTTGAATAAAGACAATTTTTTTTTCTCGGCCAAGCTTTCAATATGTACACATCACCAATTCAGATATGTTAAAAAACGAAAATAATAAAAATCATTCTACCCTTATTGAATAAGATGAATTATCAAGGTAAAGTTCAACCCTCGCATTAATCTTGTGTAACAACTATAAAATAAAACAAAGTCATAATAATTTCGATGAATGAAAAATTGGGATCAATTCTTTATCGAAAAGTTCTTCAACTGGAAAAAGCATTACCTCAAAATAAGCGCATGTAATAAAATAAAGTGTTTTCCATCAAAAAGTTATTGGATTTGTGTCTCTCCTGCTTCAAATGAGCAAATAAAACATAACTTATTGGATATTTCATGTTTCACTGGCAGCTATCAATTCTGCCAAATCTTGCGTCAGTCAAATTTGTATCCGAATGATGGGACATAATAAACATACAATATTTATTGTTTAACCAAATTCAATATATTTTTCAGGGCTGATCGAAGGATATTGATGCTTTTTTTCAACAGATAGTTGTATAGAAAAAGATTATTGATAGTCTTTGTTTATTGTCGCCTTCAGTTCAATTTGATCCCACCAACTCCCACACTGTTATTGGGGGACAAAATAAATTCCAATCTAGCGCGATCTTATTTCTTCTTCCCAGTATCATGTCAGGTCCCCCCACAACGTTGACTATCACCTGAGATCTTTGTCTCCGGCAGCCCGAAAAAAAAACTCCAACGCTCCTTATACCAGTCCAATCACGTATATTGCGGAGCCAGGAGATTTGCTTCCTGCCAACACCTCTTCGACCCTCTAATTGCCTTGGATGATCAGGTGCAGTAATTTGTATTTTTCTCCTCTAAATACATGCTCCAAATAGGACACCTTTCGGATTTTAATATAATTCAGCAGCTCTCTATCAACTTTGGCTCTTTGAAGAACCCTAGTGTTGCTGGCCATATCCGTCAAAGGTATCCGTAGCATTCTCCGGTGTATCCACATTTCGAATGCTTCCAGTCGGTTCATACTACCAACTTTGAGGGTCCATGATTCTAATCCGTATAATAACACTGACCAAACGTAGCATTTGAATAACTGTTGTCGAAGTTTCAAGTTTACGTTATCATCGCAGAATACGCTTTTTATTTTATTAACATAAAAGCCCCACGAGATGTTTCAATTCTGCACTTGACTTCGGTTCGGCGATCTTACTAAGAGATCCAAATCTTCTTTATTTTTTATGAGCGCGACATCACGTAGTGACTAAGAAGGAACTGTCCATAGGTACTCCGTCTCCAGTGGTGACACACCTGAGTGTAAAAAGAACAGTAGCGACAATGAATATAACAGAACGTCACGGGAGAAGGAAAACGACCCGTAGTCCAGTTAATATATTTATAAAGCAGCCGCTTATAGTCTGGAGTTTAAAAAGTTTAGCAAGTTTAAGTACTTTTATAGAAAATTTCGAATGCAGCTAAACACTATCTTTTTGATGCTATTGCAAAACTATCCTTGACACTTTTATTGTCCCCTTTGAAAATTACCTTCATATTGCTTTATATTGTTTCATTTACATCGGCAACGTGAAATCAACCTAGATGCACTACATGGTCTTAGACTAGCACAATAGAATGCGACATAGAGAAAATTTCCAAAGGTGACAGTAAATTAAGACTCTATAGTAATAGTTTTTAGCAAACCATTAATCGTAAGCTGTGATGGCTATATGGCTTCTGATGAGCACCACGAGCAGTAAAATGGATGGCTATACTGAAGACAATGTTGTTTTCATCAAATGAATTGATAATTCAATATAATAGAGCTGTGTATTATGGATAGAGCTTTTACTATTGCTAGTCCAATGGTCTCAAGTTGAATGTATTACTATCACACACAAAATATATATGGACAATATACACTCAAGTTGAATGTATTACTATCACACACAAAATATATATGGACAATATACACTCAAGTTGAATGTATTACTATCACACACAAAATATATATGGACAATATACACTCAAGTTGAATGTATTACTATCACACACAAAATATATATGGACAATATACACTCAAGTTGAATGTATTACTATCACACACAAAATATATATGGACAATATACACTCAAGTTGAATGTATTACTATCACACACAAAATATATATGGACAATATACACTCAAGTTGAATGTATTACTATCACACACAAAAGATATATGGACAATATACACTTAAGTTGAATGTATTACTATCACACATAAAATATATATGGACAATATACACTCAAGCTGAATGAAGTACTATCACACACAAAATATATATGGACAATATACACTCAAGCTGAATGTATTACTATCACACACAAAAGATCTACAACAGTATCTTTGTAGTTTGTCTTCCCTTTGTGAGCTTTCCGCGGTTTTCTTACCAAATATGTTTTTCTAAATACTCTTATATATAGATGCGGGAAAGTTGCTAATTTAATAGCCGAAGCCATCACCTTCCCATCGTTTTGTTCAACGTTTGTTTTTTTGCAATAATTTTTATCGGTCAATAAAAGTCGGTTCGAATCCCGAGTTGAGCACCATGGAGAAACTGCTGCCTAAATGGCGCTGTAAACATTTTCCATTTATTATTATTATTATTCAACGTCTTGGTTTAATATGAAACAAGTTAGTTTATGGTGTTCCTATGTGGAACGATTACCATAACTTTGATTATGATTCAAGCACTTAGTTTTTTACTTCTTTTGACAAATACGATACATCCCTGTACCGTGTTTAACAACGCAGAGGACCAAGTTAATAAAATATTTATAGAGTAGGACTGTTCAGGCAGTAACAATACACAGCAGGAAGAGGATAGATGGCCAATTTTTCTTTATTACCTCCCTGCGTATGGTACTTGCTGTAGCCGCTCCGCCTCCGAGCCTTCCAAATCACAGCTGGGCAATAAACGGACTCGTAAACTGTGATAACATTAAATCATTACAATTTGGAGGCCTTTTTTCGTAGAATAAAAACTTCCATACAGCATTTTATTTTGTGAATAAAGATTATTTGTCTGTATGTAAAGCAAACACGGCAGAATACATTGGATTTGAAAAACATTTATGTTTTAATTCCTAGAAATGCATTTAGGGTGACAAAAATAACATTAAAACCCTGTTATTTCAAACATAATTAAAAAATAAATTAAATACTTTTAGAAAAGTTTTTTTAAAAATATTTTTTAGATTGAAAAATAATACATACATACTGTAGGGAATACCGACGTCCCTAAATATTGTCAACACGCACGGTCAACGACCGATGAATCAACCTTTGGATATGTACAAAGGTCACATACCAGAACGTCAATATTGTTTACACGCAAATAATATTTACGTTGCATTCCACGGTAGAAAGAGAACGCATCGCGTTGTCTCACCGTTTCGGCAATAAATATTCTACCCACTATATCATTGGCAACGTCTGCGACCACCTCGGCACGCACAGGAGTGAGATCAAGATATACTGCGGACGCATTCACGCGCCCCGTTCTGAAATTGTATATATACCTACTTATCGATAAATAAAGATCACTTATTATTATTCGCTTGACCATTCATTGCTGTTTACTATTTATTGATTATTCACTCTCACTTTTTCGCATTCCTGAATCGACGTATTTTATTTTAAATACAAAACAAATCATAATCATCACGACGTATCAGTAAAGCATTCCGCTAAAATACCATCACGTCATTTCCCTGTCGGGGTGGGCAGATAAGACAGATGTATGAATGTATACCTTCACCATACTTTCCTATCTCGACACACATCCGTATCCTCTTCTACACCCATGCACCTCCTTATGTATTTTTTTACGATTTATCTTACTTTCAACGTTTCAAAACACTGTCTATACATCCAACCATACTTTCCTAGATCTTCCTCTTATACGCCTTTCACTCATATTTGCACTATATATATGTTTTGTTAGTCTTTCTTCATTCATTGGTTCCACATGCCCAAACCATCTCAACTTATTCTTCGTCATCTTACTTAACCCATTAACGTCTTAAGTTCACGTTCATTCTTTATTACTTAATTCCGTATTTTTGTCGTACATTGTCTCTCCATGTATTGTAATGTATCCATGCCAATGTTACCTTATCATGTATTCTTATTCACTTCCAATAAATATTATAAGTTATCATGCAAACCAATGTTAAGCTTATCGATGTTAGCCATATCTCTGTACTATGTAATCTAGAACCTATAAATATTAGTGTTATCACATGTATGTCAAACTTAACTCAATGTATTATGTTTAAATTTATTATCTTGTTGGCGGTTTACAATCCAAATTCAGTAAAGATTTGGTATCACTAAATGGAAGTACACTGCGAACGAGATAAATCGCCTGATATCGATTTGACCTTATGGGCAAAGATAACATACCCAACAAATTCCTTCTTAATCTGTCTAATGGTCGTGCGTACGTTATCGTAGCTTTAAAGAGGACGTCATATCAGAGGCAGCAAGCATTATTCTTAAAGCCACTACGATGTTAACATCATCGTTATTATTACTTCTATAAATACTGTTAATATTATACTTCAATGTAATTCAACGATTATACAAATAAAATTACACAGTTGAAATTCTAAAAGTGTTTTCGTTGCAAAAGGCCATAACAGTATTCTTCTCAGTGTACGCATATCAACAGCATATATTCGGCTTCCGTCAATCTTTATTCACGTCCACGTTTAAAAAATTATATGAAACGTTTTTATTTTTCTGTGGTGTACAGTATGGTAAGGTATAATGTGGGTTTATTGCCGTGTGATAATCTCTTGTTGCCAACCAGATAGATGTGTAAACAAACCCTTAGTGACAATCAGGTTAAGATACACCAAAAACTATTCAAGGTACAGAACAATATTCGTTGCAGGTAAAAATCCTTCGAAAAATTTGGAAGAATCACTCATAAGGTGGATAATTCCAACCGAGAATCAATCATGTGATGAACTTACATTCCTCTCAACTAACCGTTGTGTGATGAGCTTACATTCCTCTCAACTAACCGTTATGTGATGAGCTTACATTCCTCTCAACTAACCGTTATGTGATGAGCTTACATTCCTCCGAACTAACCGTTATGTGATGAGCTGACATTCCTCTGAACTAACCGTTGTGTGATGAGCTTACATTCCTCTCAACTAACCGTTATGTGATCAGCTTACATTCCTCTCAACTAACCGTTGCCCCTCAATCCACAAAGCATTCGATTCTTATTGTAGATTAAAGGTATTTTGGAAAGAAATATGCATTCTTTCTGCATCAAAACAAAGGATTCATAAATGGATTTGACCATGTTTGACTTCCACCAACTGTTTCTCACACAGGGGCGGACAAGGGCGTCTCACGCCAGCGTTACGAGACTCGTTCCCGCCTTTATTCGCACGTTTTATGCCCGAGCCTCTACAATGCCCAGCTAAACTCATTTCGGTTGATATTCATTTTGATGGCCACTCAAATATTACACAAAATATTGAATAAAATTGAATAGATAATATAATTTTTTTTATTATTTTAATGGCTGATGTTATTTTATAGTATTACACTGCCTGCAGAACATTCTGTGACATTGCGATGATAATCGAGTTAATACTTTAGTTAGGGAACTCCACTCAGCCTTATAAGTACCCGCCAATAAGTAATATACATCGGGCTTAAGAAAGAGACCGTCGGCCATAATCGGCTAACTTCGGATTTGTAGAGCGTCGTCTTTGTCGCACAAGAGCGCTTGAAAACGACTGACTAATCGTGACGGAACACGTGTATGAATGACAGAAACGACTCTCTACAAAGCCGACAGACTCTTTCTTAAGCCTGATGTGTATTACTTACCGCCGCGTACTGAAACAAGGCTGAATGAAGATGGATCGGTTATATACAGGTAATGATCTACCTGTGGAAGAGTTTTACACCGATTTTGAAATGTCACAGACTTCTCAAACCCATTTTATTGCGCACGTAGTGAGAATAATATATGGAATGACAATATATGACAGAATACGTAATGAAGTTATCAGGGATGAATGAGACTTTAAAGCTGATGTGTTGAGTAAGATGAATAATATGAGTACTATGAATTGGGTTGGGCATGTAGAACGAAAGAAATAAGAAATTCTAGCAAAAGAAAATATACAATAAAAATATTGATGGAAAGAACGGTAGAGAAAAACTAAGAAAATCATGACTCAATTAAGTGAATGGTATTTTAAAAGAAAGAAACGTAGAAAGTAAGAGGAATCTTAAGGTACGAGGCATATCCAGAAAGAAAGTGTACTGAATTTTTGTAGGTTACAATTTTTTTATTTAAACAAAAAAATTACGTGGTTACCGTAGTACATATGTAAGCTATTTTTCGACATAGTCGCCATTCCTCTCAATGCAGGTGGTGAAGCGGTGTATCAACTTTTTGATGCCTTCCTCCAAGTAGTTTCCCGCCATCCCCTCCGTCCACTTGTTTACCTCCTCCTTTACCTCCTCGTCGGTTGAAAACCTTTTTCCACCCATGTGCAGCTTCAGCGAGGTAAAGAGATAGTAATCTGAAGGTGCTAGGTCAGGGGAATGCGCGGGATGGTTCAGGACATCCCATTTAAACGAGGCGAGCAGTTCCTTCGTGGCGTTGGCCGTGTGTGGTCTGGCATTGTCGTGCAGCAGGCAGACTCCCTTTGTCAGCATGCCTCTCCTCTTGTTCTGAATCGCCCTCCGCATTTTTTCTAGGGTCTCACAGTATCTTGCAGAGTTGATGGTCTCCCCTTGAGGCATATATTCAATTAAAATGATGCCTTGACAGTCCCAAAACACGGATGCCATGATTTTTTTGGCTGAAATTGTGGTTTTGAACTTTTTGGCGGAGGGTGAAGAGGTGTGACGTGGCCGTTTTTAAACTCGCGACACCACTTGTACACACTCGTACAATTCATAGCTTTATCACCATATGCAGTTTTCACCTCATTATAAACCTCAACCGGAGGTTTTCCCTTCCAAACGAGATAACGGATGACGCCGCGTATTTCACACTTGGCGGGAGATTGGATTGACATTTTTTACGAAACGTGTTGTCGCGTCGACACTTCTCAACGTACTGACCTCGAACCGGTCTCGTTGCGGAGGAGAAGGGTCAGGTTACACGGAAGTGTAGCCAACATGTCGAAAATAAAATCCATCCGGTCGTGAGAGCCTCAGTACATTTACTTTCTGGATACGCATAGTATATTGATATAGAGGAGGTAAAGCTTGTATGTCGAAATAGCAAATCCTGGCGCTCTGCCCTCTCTGCCTATCTCGACGAGGAGATGATGTGATGGTGTGCATCTACAATTCTGTATTCACTCGCACGCTGATTGTGTTTTGTAAAAAATGTTAATTGTCCAAATTGACTGGAAATCAATAAATCAATAAAAAAATAAAGTAAGTTTAAAAATTCAGCAATCGACCCACATAACCAAAAATTATTTTAATTTGATAAAAGTGCAAATAAGATCACTTGAGCTGTAGTGCCCTCAATGGCCGGCCCTCCAATCACAGTCAGTGCTCTATTAGCGATCCGCCACTCCCACGGCCCAGCGGAGCGCTCTGACGGGGCTGACCTATGTCAGTAGTCAATTACCATTTGACTTGGAACTAAATTATGATTTTCGGCGGTTGAACGCCTGTCATTAACCACGTATTTGGTGTGAAAGCTGTACGGAATATCAACAAAAAAACCTTTAATTATTTTTTGAATGTTGGTAGTTTTTGATTCTAAATTCAATTAAAAAACGACCTACGGGGCTTAATTAGTAGAAACGCTTGTTTTTTACCAGAATGTTGAGAGTTCGGTACAAAATTATTAATAAAATGACATTATGTATTGTCCTGTTTATAAAGCAGAATCAAATTAACAATTTTTAAAAGTAAAAAAAATATTAACTTCAAAATAAAAGAATTATTAGTAAACATAGAAAGATCGCAATTGCCACCATCAGGTTTAGTGCTTCACCGCATCTATGTTGAGAAAATTTTGCAATAAAGTCGTTGAAAAATAACCAAGGGGACACACACTTAAAAAAAAACCGTTGTTAAAAATTGGAACGGTCCAGTTTTCACTTCAGGCATCTTCAACGTTAATCTTTAGTTCACATTTACGAGTATATCTTATTAGTTTTCATTGTTACTTTATGTTTTTAGAAACAAGCATTTATGAAATTGTTCAAATAGACAATTAGATTTCTCTCGATTTAATTTTTTCTTTATTTCTTCATTTTATTAACTTGTTCCAGCTACATTTTATTAACTTGTTCCAGCTACATTTTATTCACATGTTCCAGCTACATTTTATTCACTCGTTTCAGCTACATTTTATTCCCTTGTTACAGCTACATTTTATCCACTTGTTCCAGCTACATTTTATTCACTTGTTCCAGCAACATTTTATTCATTCGTTCCAGCTACATTTTATTCACTTATGCCAGCTCCATTTTATTCACTTGTTCCAGCTACATTTTATTCACTTGTTCCAGCGACATTTTGTTCACTTGTTCCGGCTATATTTTATTCACATGTTCCAGCTACATTTTATTCATTTGTTCCAGCTAAATTTTATTCACTTGTTCCAGCTACATTTTTTTCACTTGTACCAGCTACATTATATTCACTTGTTCCAGATGCATTTTCCTTAATTACACTAACCACGTTTTATCTTTTGATTTGTCAGTATAACTTTATTAATTTATTCTGTTTAGCACTAAAACATCTCTCGAACCGGACAGTATAAAGAACTGCTTATGATAGATCACAACAGTATTTTAGTGCCAACTTTGACGTGAATTAGTGAAACGTGAACGTAGGAAAACTCAAAGGAACCAAATCAATTTTATAGAAATACGTATACTGAGAAGAAAACGTAAGGCAAATTATGATAGAATACGGAATGAAGTGATTAGGGTTGAATGCAAACTTGAGGTTGACTGCTGAACAAAATGGAGATGAAAGTCTGGTGTTCTGACCTATCTGCCTATCCCAATAGGGTAATGGTGTGATGTTATGTATGTATGTTATTCTACTTATTACACCAGTTTCAGTTAAGACTCCTCTTTAATTATGCCATTCTGTAATTCTCCGTATGGTATTCTTCAATGTGTTGAATTCGTATATACTGAAGAACGTGGTCAGGAGACAATATTGTCGTAGGTCCCAGTAAGCGACCCTAAGGGCTCCGGAGTAGACACAGAACTCGCGGTTCATTAAACGTGTTGGCAATACTATCGCTCAGCGCGTGCGAGAATTGTTATTACACGAACTATATTACCAGACTGACATTTTTTTTGTACCATCGGGAATCGAGTTAAAAAAAACCCAGGCGGAAATCAAGAATGTAATCACTAGACGGAGGTCGTCTGTATTCTGTTATAAATCGCCACTAAAATTAGGAATATATTAAGAATATCTCAACGGCACATGTCATCCTGGTTTGGATGGGTTGAAAAAAGGACATCTAAAAAAAGGACAAGAAAGGACATTTAAAAAAAGGACATCTTAAATGAAAATATTTTGTAATACAATCGAATACTTAATAAAAATAAGTTCGTAATATATTCCAGACTTATAAGAATGAAATAATTCTATAGAAACATCCCTTAATGGTCAATAAAAGGTTGTTGAGGAAAAGCAAAGGAAAAAAAAAAACACCTCCAGTTCACTGTTTCGTGAATTGTAACAAAGTAAAAACGAAGAAAGAATAAGAATGGTGATAATAATATGTATGTCAGAGGAACAAAACATAATGTGGAAAATGTTCCTTCTGAAGCCAATAGCAGAAAAGATACTGAGGGAGTAGGAATGAAGAGGAATAAAGACAGGGGTGTGTTGAGGTAAATAATAATATAATTATAATATTAAACAGAATTTGAGTCAGTGTAAAGAATGATACAAACCTGTACAAGTCATCATTTTAGAGAAAGAATACAAAAAATGAGAATGTGAACATAAAAAATAAAACAATAACACAATATTCGATATTTCTGTATTTTGAAATAAGGAAACGTGGAAAGTCGAAAAATTGTTCGAGTTGTATCGATGTAGGCTAAGGATATGTATGTCGAGAAAGAAAAATTCGTTAATCGGTCCTCTCTACCAACCTTAACAGGGAGATGGCGTGATGACATGTATGTATGATATGTTTCTGTATACCGCCCCTTTTACCATTGTATCACATCTCTCCGCTTACCTCATTCCTCTTATATTATTTACACTTGTACAGAAAATATATTTTTAGCAATTTAGTTTATCTTCACCTGACGAAGAAGACGGTGGTCTTCGAAACCGGTTGTAAACCCAAAAATAAACATGTGGTGAAAACAAAAATATAAAATAAGTATTTTTTTAACTTATTTTTCCTTTTACATAAAACATGGCACCTACCACAAAGGGAAACTACGAGTATAGTCTTTTCGAAGATTCAAGAAATTATTATTATTAGTTTATCTAACATTATTTAATACTTGTACGAGTATATTTGAACCATTGCCCATGTTTGTTACAATACTTGCCCCATTCCTCATTCATTAATAAGATTTGATATACATTTTTTTATTTCTAACTCAATGAATTGAAATAATATGATGTTTTGGTGGGTGTTTTAAAAGTACTTGTAGACGTTGTTGAGTTCAGGAGGGTCTTTCTCAGGCATCGCCTAAATTTTAGGCCGTGACTGGGAGACTGGTCATTCCATTTTTATTATTTCTGAATTATTTCTATTTTAAATTAACGTTTTCGTTGATTGTGTTGGATTAATTTGTATTTAAGTTTTTTTTCTATGTATGTTATGCATTGGTGATGTAATACACCGCATGTCTTATGAATTGTGCATTTTTTTTAAGTTATTGATATTTTATATTTTTAAAGTAAATGTTGCAATGGTTTGTAAACAACACTTAAGTGTCGCATATCTTTTCAGTAAACAAATAAATAAACTGTCATCCGTTGCTTTAGTTCCCCCAAAGAATGATAGTTTTTTTTTAATTACATTGTTGGACATCTTCACCACCGTCTTGTGATTATTTTGCTTTGTGTGATTATTTTAATTTATTACCGTGTCTATACTTATAATTATGAAGTGATTATATAAAATAGTAAATTATTGTTATCAAACACTGTTTATTCCACTTTTTTGTAACGGTATAACCCTAAAGGTTTCAAGCCTTTCACCTCATCTTCAGGGGAGCACAAACTTGTTTGTGCTCCCCTGAAGATGAGGTGAAAGGCTTGAAACCGGTAGGGTTATACCGTTACAAAAAAGTGGAATAAACAGTGTTTGATAAAAATAAATTACAATGTCTTGAAACCTCCACAACGTTAATGCCTTAACTATAAACAACAGATTATATAAAATGTGTATAACAGGTGCTTTAGTTAACTTTATATTTGTTGAGCCGCGGCGCAGGGACAAACCTATTGATATTTTTATGATTTTATTTCAACAGATAAGGGGTGGTATATGCCCAGCTTTTGACGTTTCTATGAACTTATGACAACATATATTTTCTCTCTGAAAGTTGTCAAATCTTTCGAATTGCTGCAGTTGGGACTTGTTGTAATGTGTATGTGTATGTCATCTGCCTTAGAACAAGCAATAAGATAACAAGGAATGCTAATGTATGCCATGAATTTGTTAAGAAATGTGTAGACATTTAAAGAAATAAAGTGAAATCAGTAATTTAAACAAATATTTATTTCATCAAATATTTGAGGTAAAGAAGAAACACAATAATATTTTAAGATTTTAGTTAAATAATTCTTTCTTCAATGGAGTCCAAAATGATTTCTTTGAATGATACAGAATGTTTCCTGTACTAAACTAGGATTTCAACAAAGAAGAAATAATACGGTCTTATTATTATAGTATACGGACCTATTTATCTTATATTTGGGTTCATAACCACTGGAAGAGGCTTTTAATTCGACATTTTTCGGGCGTCTGGAAAATATTACCTGAGGCAAAAAGGTAACAAATAACCTTGTCTACCAAAATAATCCAACTATGAGCCACTTTTTATTGAATTGTTTTGGTGCAATAGAAAATTGAATATATTCCTTACGTTAAATACAAAAAGGTTTACAGTTTAAAGAGATGAAATAGAGGTCTGTAGCAATTGTGAGATGAATGTGAACCTAAGATTGATGTATTACCGTATTAGCCCGACTATAATGCGAGGTTTTTATTTATAAAGGTGACACGTAAATAGGGGGGTCGCCTTATATTCGAGTCACAAACATAGTTGGTAACAATAAATTCACTACTCGCAGTTAGTGAAATGGCAACATTGTAATGAGAGTGTTCAAAAGGCGTCATTGTTTACACATAGCCTGTGCGTAGTAATTTATGACAGTTTTTGAGGCGTTTTTTTTAAACTGTGCTTTGTTTTGCATCTTTGCTACTTTAAAAAATATTATGATTGACCATATTCAAAGACGAGGAGCTCAAAAAATCAAGTGAATCAAGGAAAACGCAGAAGCTATGATTACAATTTTAAGGTTATGGTGGTACGTGCTGCAGAAACAACCCATAACTGTGCGGCTGCAGACAATTCGGTATCACTGCAAATAATGTTAACTGTACTTTGTTTTAGTAAATAGTTTTCGTTAAAATTTTCGCATTTTATTTTTCATAATATTATAATGGTGAGGGAAATGTTTTTTCTACAAAAAGCAGATTAAAAAATAGGGGTCGCCTTATAATCAGGGTCGCCCTATAGTCGGATCAATATGGTAAGTAAAATGAGAAGAGTACATTGAAATGGTTTTGGGCATGAAGAACGATTGAATAAAGAAATAATAACAACACAAATGTACAGTGCAAACGCGAGTGGAAGACATAGAAGAGGAAAACCAAGAAAAGTATGGTTGAATTAGGTGAAATGTATTTTGAAAGAAGGAAATGTAAAAATCAGACATCGTAGAAGCTGTTTTAGTACGAAGATAAGACGAAAGAGGTATGTCACGATATGCAAATCTGGCGCATCTTCCTCTGTGTTTACTCCAGCAGAGAAACGATTGGTGGTATGTACGAGTATATAGGTATACGTACGTAAATAGTATATAGGTACACGTACGTAAATGTACGAGTATATAGGTACACGTATGTAAATAGTGGACTGAGTGCATCGCTTATCTTGTACACGGGGTCGCACCGTCCCTGTACGGGAGAAGTAGAGCGAGATCCAGCAGTCAGACATTTATTTGGCGGACTTTCATGTTCTCCACACAAAGGATATAGGGCCGTGGGGGGTAGGGGGGGGGGGGGCGTGGGCCGGGAGCAACACGGGGTAAATACAAATAATACGTCTAATGTATTCCCTACAATTTCTATGAGACTGACGGGCAGACTGGAGAGAGAATATTTTGGAAGATAAACAAAAAAAAAACACATAAATATTTTATTTATCAACGGCAAAAGAACAAAAAAGTCTTGTATTGAAACGGTTCGCAATTATGTAAAAGTGACACCTCTGAATGCAAAATGTTTCTCAAAAAATGTGCAGTAGCATTCTTTATCTTCGTCTATGTTTGTCCCTTTCACGCAGTGTGACATCTCTAATTATTAGGTCACAACACAGGTATTAGGTTGTGTAGTTCATACACGCTTCCAGATAACGCATGCAGTTGCCAGCTATGTACGATACGGTACATAGTCGGAATTTCCTCTTATTAAGATAAAGGTGACCCCTCTAGGCTTTATTTGTGTATATTATATGCAGTGCAGCCCATTTCACATCTGATTATATTAAGAGTACACCACTCTTTCTGAGATAGGGAAAACCCAGACAACCTCACCGTTGGGTCCTTCACATGATGCCTGTTTTTTACATCACACCGTCCAACGAGACCACTATTTATTAGAGATTGACTTCTTGCCTATTTGCTCCAGAGTCTCCCAGATTGGAGGACGGGAGGAAAGATGGAGAGACAAGGTGGTACTCTTATTTCCGTGAAAATAGGCAGTTGGTCGATTCACGACATACTTTTTTCATTTTTAATGAGATTCTCTTCACAACTTAAATAAGGAGGTATAATATTAAATAGCACTGGAAGTCAAAATGTAGACGTGGAGCGTAAGCAATTGTAGATGTAGAGCGTAGGCAATTGTAGATGTGGAGCGTAGGCAATTGTAGACGTGGAGCGAAGGTAATTGTAGATGTAGAGAGTGTAGGTAATTGTAGATGTAGAGCATAGGCAATTGCCGAATTTATATACCATATCTGTCTTTACTTATGAACATCAAAATTCTACCAGCAAGAACTCTGGTAACACTTCATGGAGCAGAAACATAGATGACAAGACGATAAAATACAAGGAAATTGCTGGAAGTTTTCGAGACTAACGCTAAATGTTTTACATCTTGTAAACTGCAAGACGCACCGATGTGTCCATCTTCCAGGGTTTACAAGTCAAAGAAAGGCTGTCAACGACATACTGTCAAACTTTGGACATGTTTCTAGAAGAGTTTGTAGTGACTGAAAGTGGTTAGGGGCGGAGACCAATAAGAATCTTCAGCAACTAAATTAAAGAGGGGAGTAGTCCATCAGGGACTGACTTAGCACTAGAGGTCAAGACGTATCATCCCCTCAGTGTTCTAATGATCATCATGAAAACTCGACGTTCAGCCATGCCTTAGGGCTTAGAGAAAAAACATTTCAAATAAATGAGACTGAAAATTGAATAAAGGACATGATTTCAGACAATATAAATGATCACACTGAGAATAATAAACGTTGTGTGGTTGAACGACAAAGTATAGTCATGTATTTATTAAAAATTATTGTAAAATCGCACGAGAGATTTTAAATTCTAATACTTATATGGAGACATTCAATACACTCCGCGCTCTTCCTCTGTTAATGATCCACGTCGTTAGATATATATTTGAATTAGAAGGTGTGACATTTGATATTTGATTTTACAATTATAATATGAAAAGTATCTATTTTTTTTATTTTACACACAATGCTAGCACTAATAAGTTATCACAACAATGGCACTAACTAATAAATAAATGAACCCCCAGTTTGTAGATACTGAAACTCACTTCAATTGATAAAAAAACTTTGACAGTTTCATTCCTGAAAATCAAAAAATTATATCACTTTCCAGAATACTCAAACTCTTAACCGTATTATTCACACTGTACACTCCCATCCCTAGACATACTTAATCGAATCACTCATACTGTGCACTCACATCCCTAGATAAACTTAACCGAATCACTCATATTGTGCACTTACACTCCTAGATAGACTTAACCGAATCATTTATAGTGTGCACTCACATCCCTAGATAAACTTAAACGAATCATTCATACTGTGCACTCACATCCCTAAATAAACTTAACCGAATCATTCATACTGTGCACTCACATCCCTAAATAAACTTAACCGAATCATTCATACTGTGCACTCACATTCCTAGATAGACTTAACCGAATCATTCATACTGTGCACTCACATCCCTAGATAAACAACCGAACCATTCATACTGTGCACTCACATCCCTAGATAAATAACCGAATCATTCATACTGTGCACTCACATCCCTAAACAAACTTACAAATCTCCCGTCATCGAATACAAAATTATAACCATGTCAAAAAATAAAAAAACCGCAGTTCCGATTATACGCTAAACATCCGCATATCATTAAATATATAATAATAATGCGTACCGAATCGCATTACGACTTTCAATATATTGGTATTGTAGGCTTTATATATATTTGCTCAGGGCTGTTTGCCAGGTTTTGACGCACTTAACCAACGTATAAAGAGAAAACATGGCTGTATAATGCGATGTTGTGACTCGTTAAATATATATTAAAATTTGTTTAGTCAAACACTGTGTATTTCATTTTATATATCGGTATAACCCTACCGGTTTCAAGGTTTTCACCTCGTCATCAGGGAGTACAAACGAGAAGGTCTTGTTAATGCTCACCTGATGATGATGCAAAAATCTTGAAATCGGTAGGGTTATACAGTTATATAAAGAGGAATAAACAGAATTTGACTAAATAAATGACAATGTCTCAAAACCTCCACAGTGATAAAACAAATTACATAATTTCTTTCGTTATGTGTTTATTTTATATAAACTAGTATACACATACATACTCGTATATACATGTACGTAACTCTGAGTATTTATTTAATATTGCTGTATTTTTTAAAAATGTTTTGTGTAATTGAAAACTCTCGCGCACTTGCTGCAATAAATATTTATTACCATTATGATTGTTCTTTATGGTTAAGGCATTAACGCAGTGGAGGTTTAAAAACATTGTAATTTATTTTTATCAAACACTGTTTATTCCACTGTTTGTGACGGTATAACGCTACCGGTTTCAAGGCTTTCACCTCATCTTCAGGGGAGCGCAAACAAGTCTTGTTTGCGCTCCCTTGAAGATGAGGTGAAAGCTTTGAAACCGGTAGGGTTATACCGTCACAAAAAAGTGGAATAAACAGTGTTTGATAAAAATAAATTACAACCATTATTATTAATATTAATTTAGCTGCCAACAAACATAAAAGCACCTAAGCTTTTTGGAAATGAGGTTTTATAAGGCTTTGTATTATACAATATTGTATATATATATATTTTTTTACGAAAAATCGCATTGTTAAATTTAATGTTCACCTGAACATTATGTACCATATTCCAGTTAAGTGTAAAAGAGATAGATAGTGAGCTGCCAAGTGTAATTCTCTATCATTACTCTCGACTGATGGTCCCGTAAATGTTTGATAACGCTAAATGGCAGAACACCGCTCAGTTTCCACGCGTGGGCTTATCCTGTTATCCGTAAACGTACTCGTACAATATACAAGTATATACGAGTACGTTTCCCTCAAACTAAAATATAACTTCGAGTTGCCAGTTGATTTCCCGTGTTAACTTTAAAATTATCACATTAACAATAAATTACTTTGTCCCCGCCACACGTGCTTCTATCTGTTATCCCGAGGCACTCTTCAGTTGGAACGATTTCAGGGGGATTAATTTGTGAAATAACAAAGACATTTATTAAAAAAAAATCTAATACTGAATTCCACAAATTTAAAATTGAAACCTTTGATAAATGAAAATTATCATTTTAAAACTTACACGAAATGAAATATTTGCATTTATTGTACAATACATCATTTCATATTTTCACCGTTTTAATGGAAATCAATCGACTGTACGTATTATTAAACCATTAATTTTGTAGATATATATAGCCGCTTCACTAGGCAAGACCTATAGATATCCGCTTCATTAGGCAAGAGTAATAGATAGCCGTTTTACTAGGCAATACCCAAAGATAGCCGCTTCACTAGGCAAGGCCTATAGATAGCCACTTCACTAGGCAAGACCTATAGATAGCCACTTCACTAGGCAAGACCTATAGATAGCCGCTTCATTAGGCAAGAGCAATAGATAGCCGCTTCACTAGGCAAAACCCAAAGATAGCCTCTTCACTAGGCAAGACCTACAGATAGCCTCTTCACTAGGCAAGGCCTATAGATAGCCGCTTCACTAGGCAAGATCTATAGATAGCCGCTTCACTAGGCAAGGCCTATAACGAAGTGGACATATTCTATAAACACACATTTGATATATTTTTCCTAAAAATTAAATCCCTCCGCTCTAATATTCATACTCTACATCATGGGTCGGCAACCTTTTGGTGTAAGAGGGCCAAATATTTTACGTGGGGATTAGTGCGGGCCGCACTTGGGCCATATGTCATTACAGTATATCAGATCTGTAAATATTAAACAAGAATTTGCTCGTAGATGGCTCTAGTTGTCAATGTAGTGACTGTCGAACCGCGTCATTGGCGCCTATTTCTTATGTTTACATTTGTCAAATACTTTTAACTCACAACAATACAAGTTTAATACGACTACATATGTTTTCATAGCGTTGAACACGTCTGTTATTGTGCATGAAAACTACGATTTGCGAACAGCATTGATTTTCGGTTACCATTTAAAGAAAACTGCTGCAGAATCGCATCGAATGCTTGGAATGGTTCCACATGAACTGAAAATGAAAGACAGCAGGAAAACCGAAAAAACCACTTGCGAAATGCTGCTCGCCAGGTACAAAAGAAAATCATTTCTCCATTGAATTGTGACTGGCGATGAAAAATGGATATATTTCGAGAATCCTAAGCGTAAAAGATCATGGGTAACTCCAAGCAAACCAGCGACATCGACTGCAAGGCCAAATCGCTATGGACGAAAGACAATGCTCTGTGTTTGGTGGGATCAGAAGGGTGTTATCTATTATGAGCTGCTAAAACCTGGCTAAACCGTTAATACTGAACGCTACCGACAGCAAATGATGGATTTGAACCAAGCATTGTTTTTTCTTTCTTAAATATCGGTACTGTGATGCTATTGCACCATTCTACTGGAGTCACCATGTGCCAATATTTTATTGAATAATTTCCTAATTTCTATAATAAGCTCCTCACCTGCATATTTTATCATTTCATTGGAGATCGATATTATTTTTTTTAACCAGTTTTGGAGGTTTCTTTATGTGTTTTGGTTTCTCCATGATTATCCCCTATAACTAAGTGAAGAAGCAGAAGGCGTTTCTGGAGGGATCGTATGGACTGCATGGAGGATATAAGACTGGCAAGAATCGCTAAGACTGAAACCCCTAGCAGCAGGAGATTACCAGGAAGGCCACCGAAAATGTGGAAGGACAGCTGGACGTCATCATCCTAGGACAGCCCACCGTCACAAACAGGTCATACGACCTAAACCAAGAGGAAGAAGAAGAATAATAAAACCAATGAGATTTTTGTGGCTGCATTTGACTTGCAAGTTTTTTTATATTAGCTTGCATTTTTGAAGTAGAGACGCGTAGTAACGCGTTGCATCTAAATGTGAATCTAATAACCGAGAATAGTGTTTGTTTTTTCGGTAATTGAGAATTGAAAAAAAATACTAACAAATATATGTACTACCAAGCATAGTAATTATTTGCTGACCAAACCTTTTGAACTCCTTGTAGTTTTCAGAAGGCAAACTCACATAGAAATCCACCAAGTTAGTTTTTTCCTTAAAAGTCATTTTAAGTGTGTATGATATCTGTAGGAACTACTGTCGTCGCTGAATATTGTCAACACACACGGTCAACGACCGACGAAATGACCTTTGGAACACATACTATTTACGATACATTCCATACCCACAAATACTATTTACGATACATTCCACAGTAGAAAGAGAACGCATCACGCTGTCTCGCCGTTTTCGCCAACAAATTGTCTACCCACAATATTATTTGCGATGCCTGCAATATTTCAATCAACCATTTCTGCACGCATAGAAGCGAGATAAAAATATATTGCGGGCGCACTCCCGCGCCCATTCTGAAATGTATAAATACCCACTTACCGATAAATAAAGCATCATTAATTATTATTTATTATTCATTGATTCATTCACTCTCTCTTTCCGCATTGCTAATTGACGTATTTTATTTAAATACCAAACAATCAAAATCATCAACACGTCACATTAGAACCATTCCGTTAAATATCTATCGTCCGTCACGTGCGTCGCGGCGTGAATCTTGCGGGGCACACCTTCGCGGGCCGCGGGTTGCCGACCGCTGCTCTTCATTGATATCTTTACACACATTTTAAAATCAAGAGGCGAAATAGCAAATTCCAACCGCATTATAATCTCAACAACCATCTTAACACTCAATTTCATAACTTCTCACCACACGCTCAACGTTCGCATCAGCCATATATCATACTCATATGCCCATATCCATAGACCTTCAATGGACCACTACGTCTCATCCTGTCAAGATCCACTTCGTTTTACTTTTTTTTTTAAATTTGAATATGTGACTATTCATATTTCATTTTATAATTGAAATATGAAAACTAATAAATACTATATATTTATTTAATATATCTATGGCAAGTATCGTATCTACTTATGACAAAATTGGCTACAATCAAGCCCTGAAGACGAAAATTGTAACGTTTTTGAAAAGTTTCCGTCATAAGTCAAACTACGCTTTACAATACTCCGAAAGGTCTCATGCAATTGATGTGGTATTTTATCTTCATTTGTGTTGTTAATCCAGTGTAATCTAAAAAAAAATGTTTTATTTTTTTTCCACAACTCCCATTCAAATCACCATTAATCTAGAAGGGGGCTCACTCGTGTGATCATTAAAGCCCCGTATGTGCGTTATAAAAAATAATGACATGTTTTGCATTAAATTGAAATTTCTGAACGTTACCGGACCTTATCAACAGTTCCGTTGCACAGAATTATACTAAAACCCACACTGAATAAAAACAAATGATTTTTTTCATACAAATTTACGTACAATAAACACAAAATCATTAAAACCTACTGAGTAACAAAGATTCCACCTCGCTATGTAATCTAGTACATTGCGATTCTTCAAATTAAGGAAATTATTTCAACAAATATAAACTCAGTATAAGAATATGTTATATGTATTTTTTTTAATACAGCTTTCATGTACAGGTTTAATTTATTTACATACAAGGCTTGTAGATAATTATATACAGTTACAAGATATCACTTTACTACATATAAGGCTCGGAGAGAATTATATAGAGTTACAAGATGTAATTTAATAACATACCAGGCTTGGAGAGAATTATATACAGTTACAAGATATAATTTAATAACATAACAGGCTTGGACAGAATTATATACAGTTACAAGATGTAACTTAATTACATACCAGGCTTGGAGAGAATTATGTACAGTTACAAGATGTAACTTAATTACATACAAGGCTTGGAGAGAATTATCTACAGTCACAAGATGTAACTTAATTACATACCTGGCTTGGAAAGAATTATATACAGTCACAAGATGTACTCGTAACTTAATTACATACAAGGCTTGGAGAGAATTATATACAGTCACAAGATGTAACTTAATTATATACAAGGCTTGGAGAGAATTACACACCTTGTATGTAATTATGTTACAAGATGTAACTTAATTACATACAAGGCTTGGAGAGAATTATACACAGTTACAAGATGTAACTTAATTACATACAAGGCTTGGAGAGAATTATTGTACGAGTATATACAGTTACAAGATGTAAAAATGAATAAATAAATATTTTTAAGCCGAAACAACTAACTCCCATTATTAAAAAAGGTAGGAATACTTTCTAAAAAACATTTTCTGAAATATTGAAAATATCGATATTCGAGTCTTTCTTCCAAATGGAGCTCCTGAAACAAAAAAAAAGCACTTGGCAAGTTAGTTCTACTTATTGTCAGTCTACTCGTAAATAGATAAATATTTCAGTACCTCGAATAGTTGTCAGAAACATACCACCACATTTTCCCAACATAGTTGAATTATACGAGTATATTGCACCCATCAGCAATTTAAATATATAAATGGAGATTTACACATCCCTCTCGAAGGAGTAGAAGGCTGTAACCCAACATATATTGTAGGATAGAGCCATGGTAACGAACCACAGTCACGTAAGCATACTCGTAGATATTAAAAAAAATGTTTGCTCTTTCTCCATCATTTGAGAGTGACGAATCTCCCGCGGGCTTCACACCAATGATTCACGTTCTAACTTGGTGTGTACCACTATAGAGGGATCTGAGAGCCTTCGGTGGCTTTAAGGTCGGAGCCTCGATTAATGAACAATATAGTCGTATAACAACATTATCTCCCAGCTACGCACTTCAATATATCAGCACCACCAATTAGAAAATGTTGAATAATATTGTATTATATTACACTTTCGTAGTATGAACCGACTGGAAGCATTCGAAATGTGGATACACCGGAAAATGCTACGGATACCCGGGACGGATAGTCAGCAGCACAAGGGTTCTTCAAAGAGCCAAAGTTGATAGAGAGTTGCTGACTAATATTAAAATCCGAAAGGTGTCTTATTTGGGGCATGTACTTAGAGGAGCAAAGTACAAATTACTGCACCTGATCATCCAAGGCAAAATGGAGGGTCGAAGAGCTGTTGGCAGGAGGCAAATATCCTGGCTCCGCAATGTACATGATTGGACTGGTATAAGGAGCGTTGGGGATCTTTTTCGGGCTGCCGGGGACAAAGGACCTGACATGACACTGAGAAGAAGAAGAAGAGTATACAGTATAACCTGGTGGATTGATTGATAAATCTCATTCAACTAATGAGAAAGGGGTTAAAGAGCCTTACAAGTGAGGAGGCTAGAGCACATAATCAATGAAAAAGGTGTTAAAGAGCCTTACAATTACAAGTAAGGAGGCTAGAGCACATAACGAATGACAAAGGTGTTAAAGAGCCTTAGAATTACAAGTGAGGAGGCTAGAGCACATAACCAATGAGAAAGGTGTTAAAGAACCTTACAATTACAAGTGAGGAGGCTAGAACACATAACCAATGAGAAATGTGTTAAAGAGCCTTACAATTACAAGTGAGGAGGCTAGAGCACATAACGAATGATAACGGTGTTAAAGAGCCTTACAATTACAGGTGAGGAGGCTAGAGCACATAACGTATTTAAATATATTTTTTCAATAAATAAATAATTGAATAGTTCTGAAGCTTAAGTGTTTATATTTTGTAAACGAATTTTTAGCTTTGCAGCCTTGGAACGGAAATAAAGTCAAGGGGAATGATATCAATTCCACATACCTATATACATTTTTGAGTTTATGACTCAAGATGTGACTTCCAGTTCCAGCAAGCGAGCGAGCCAGCGAGCTAGCATAACCTAGCAGTAGCAAGATATACGATCAATAAACATTTGATCCAGATTCGGAAATCTGGGACGTTTTGCATAATGATATCTTTTATTTTATATTCGAGGGAATAAAATAAATTGGCAAACGTTTATCAAGTTATTGGGACAATAATCTGGGTCAGGGAAGTGTTTCCTATCAATAATTTTTATTTATTATACCCCGTATGCTAGACGACTCCATAGCCTGGTCGATAAGACATAATACCTTTCTTCTAAACCGGAGGCTGTTGTTTCGATTTTCAGTGGTACCTAGCTTTTTTTTAAATCTGTATTTCACTTAAAACTTGTATTACGTGTTTCTGGTTGGTTGGAATATATTGAGAAATTGGAATACACCCACCAGATTGTACTTTATACAAGGAAAGTGTAATACAAGACAATACAATATGCCCTCAGTGAGACACAGGCAAAAGCCTAGTTTACTGGGGACACGATAAATGAAAAGCAAAAAATCCAGATCTATTAAAATATTATGTTCAAATTAAATTACCTGTTGTTTTTTCGCAAATTGTGTATATTTCTTATGAAAACGTGACTGGATTAAATGCACTAGATTTTAGAAGGTAAATTGAGAAGTATGAATTATGGAAGATTGTACATGACGAGATGTCTGAATTTGGAAACGAAAGTTGTGTGCTTTGATATAAAAAAAATGGAGTTCTGTTTTCTCCGCACACCCAGCAATATACGCCGTGATGATATTGTACTACTTTGATCAAAAAGTTTTAAGACTTGATTCATAAAATCGAAAATAGAAGTTTATTCATCAAAATCGATATGGTCCCCTTAAGTACTCACCATCGACTGCAACGCACTTACGCCAGCGCTTGATCCAATCCTCGAAACACCGCTGGTACTCAATTTTCGGTATGTCCATCAGAGCCGTCTTCGATTTTTTCATGACATCCTCTCGGATGCTGTAACGCGTTCCGCGAAGCGGTTTTTTAAGTCGGTTGAACAGGAAAAAGTCGCAGGGAGCCAGATCAGGTGAATTCAAAGGCTGCTGGATAGTAGTCGTGTTGTTTTTGGTCAAAAACTCATGGAAATCATGTCTTTCGCGATTTCAACGCGGTCCTTTTTTTTGCATGAAATTGAGGTCTTTCGGCACTAGTTTTCCAGCGACACGTCTGAGGCCCAAATCACTAACCAAAATGTCTTGAGCGGATCCATAAGCGATGTTCAAGTCCTCTGCCAGATCTCTGATGGTCAATTTGCGGTTTTCGGCCAACGTTTCTTTGATTTTATCGATGTTTTCATCGGTTTTCGACTGCCACTACGTTCGTCGTCCTCGACCGACTCACTTCTGAAGCGTTCGTGCCACCAAAAATTACTTCTCTAACATTTCCAAGGTCTGCGGACCGTTAAATCCGTTTTTCACACAAAATTTAATGCAAACTCATTGATGCACAGTTGATGCCATTTTCAAACTTGTAAAAAATCGAAAACACGCACAAAGGTAGATGTACTCAGTACAGCGTAACTTTTACAAATGTCAAGCTATGACGCTGAAATTTGAAGGAAAGTCAATGATAGATGTGGTAACCTAACAAAAAAAAAGAATTCCAATCGGGTGACTGACAGCGCCACACGGTGGCCGGTCCTAAAACTTTTTGATCAAGGTAGTATGTAGATGTAATATGGTCTAAGAAAGAGTAAGGCCATTACGAAAATGAATCCGCCAGGAAACGAACCAAGGGCTATCGCCTGTTTAGACTGAACATGACCGTTAGAACACAGTCGACATTCTAATCGTATTATGCCCACTGATGCGTGACTTTATGAGCATCGACACAATGGTGAGAGTCTATAATACATAATGAAATTTCTTATAAACTAACTTATTGCTATTGATTGTTGGTGGCGCGTGTTGTTTATTGTCCTTGCCTGGTGCCTTTTATGGGATTAAATGGAGGGTTTAAGTATTGAATGGTTGGGAAATAGGTTTTGGGTTTTATGGTTTCTTATGTTAACATTATTGCACTACTTATTTAGGATATGGAACTTTTTGGGAACAGATGTTTTGAAATGTTTGTTAATAAATTTTGTTGTGTCGTTGTTTTTTCTGTCAAGTTATCAAGAAATTTTATTTTAGTGCGATATAAAAATAAAGTATGTCCCGACAGCAACTAGAAAATTTAAATATAGCTATATATAAAATAAACAGCCAAATGACCTCCTCTGCTTTTCTGACAAGTATTGATTCTTTCAACGATTTTTTGGATGACATGTTCACATAATTGTTGTCCAATTTTAAAATTAACTCAACGAATGTTGTCTTCAATCCCTTGAATCAGTTGTGAATTGTTAACATATATTTTTGATTTAATCCAGGGCTGTGGAGTCGGAGTCGGAGTTGGAGTCGGAGTCGTGGAGTCGCGGTGTTTGGGCCGGAGTCGGAGTCGGAGTAGGAGTCGTAAAAAACGAGCGACTCCGACTACTTTTTCGTTAAAATTTAAAATACATTTTTTTTTAAATTATTATAATGAATGTGTATTGTGCACGAATATTAAACTTGCAGGCGCAAGTCGCGCCGATATGGTGAATCACCGAGATCCATTTAATGCATCAAGTCTACGAAAATGTGTTTGTCTCCTTCTTTCTCACGTCGAAAGAAAATTCTGTTGGCTGGGATCTATGTTAACCCCATGGTTCGATCCATATTGACGGAAGAACAAATAAATAGAGCTAAAAACGCTCTGTTTGAATTAACCGTTCGTATGAAAGGCCTTCGACTAGAAAAAGAGACGACAGCAGGCAGCGTACACCAAGTATCATCATCTTCATCCGACACCGCTGAATCTGAAGACGATTTAGAAAAATATCTCAATGAACAAGATAAACTAAAACGTCCTCGTTTGAATCACAGTCCCAATATAGATGAAGGAGACTCTATTTCAAAATTTAAAATTGAATTTTATGATGCATTGAAAATAATGGAAAAAATTGACCGAACTTATGAGTTAAATGTTGAAATGGCAATACAGCGGTATCTAGAAATCGTAAAAGATTCAGCATTGATCGTTACAGCATTACCGCCAACCCAAGTATCCGTAGAGCGGTTATTTTCCGCTCTTAAAATTCTCAATTCTGATTTGAGAGCCTCTACGAATACAGATTTAATAGAAGCAATGTTGTTTTTAAGAATAAATTCTATTAAATTCTAATAAATAATTATTAAAGTTTGATCTTGTTTTATTTTTATCCCTATAACATGAAAAAATGGCTATATGCAAAGGTAGGAAACAACCTGATAAAATTGAGCTTTTTTGAGTCGGAGTTGTGGAGTCGGAGTTTGGAGTCGGAGTCGTGGAGTCGGAGTTGTGGAGTCGGAGTCGTGTTGTTGGCAAATATAGGAATCGGAGTCGGAGTCGTGTTTTTTTTTCCGACTCCACAGCCCTGGTTTAATCACGCAATCTTTTTCTCGAAATTAAGCTTACAAGAAATGTCTCTTGTAACAACTCCATTGTTTTATTGCTTGTGTGACAGGTGGCCAATGCTGCTAAAACCAGAAGTTTTCCAAGTTAATTTCATGAAATTCATACCATAAAGATTTTTGACTCATGTTCCGATAGCGATTTCCATTGACTGATATTGCTATTTCTTGATCATCTTCGAAAAAATACGGTCCGATCATACCGCCATGCCACTCCGAAATCCATACCAAAGAGCTACTTTTTGTGAATGTATTGGTAGATTTTCAATGGATTTCCCCTTTCCAATTTTGACAATTCTGCTGAAAAACGTATTAATTAAATTGAAAACGTGCTTCATTGCTGAAGATGGCTTTGTTAAAAAATCATATTTTTTTTGCCTTTTTTCTTCAACACCAATGGACGAACGTACAACGTTGAGAGTGGTCAACTTACTTAAGTTCTTGGCACAATTGATCTTGTTTGCATGGAAATGCAAATTCTTAGCTGAAATTAGTTATAATGAACTTCTGTAAATGTCCGATGACTGAGAATAATGACGAATTGATGTTGATGGTTGTTTTCCGTCACATTCGCTCACCGCACTAAAATTTTCAATAGAACGAGCTGAATGCTGACATATCGATGACTGTTTATATACGAGTATAACCAAACACGTTCCTTCGATTTTTTCATTAAATTTTTTACTGTAAGTAATTTTGGCAATTTATCAGGAGGTAGAAAAGTAGTATGAATTTTACGAAGCGCATTTGTAATATTTCAGTTATTTTCATGATAATTTGAATGATTTGTACGCGGTATGAATCATTAATTTCCTATCTGTTTAGATGAAAATTGTAAAATATGACTGCAGTAGGTTTGATTGTTTTGAAGCGGGACGCTATTTCAAATTCCAGTTCTTTTTGTGTCATCCTATATAAAATATGTCAGTTGTGAAATTCCAGAAAGGATCATTATCCAAAATATACATATATTACAATATTTAAGAAGAAATCAATTGTTATCATACTAAAAACTTTTTTCTGTGACAGGTGTTTCTACTTTTATTCCAAATCCCTCTTCGGTACTGATAGACAATTGCAAATGTTAAGAACGACATAAAGAGGAAGTCATATTGATCTGAATGGTGAAAAAAAAATAGAAAATTATAAAAATAAAAAAACTTTCATTAAAATTTTCATTAAAATTGGAATATTTTAGTTAGTAAATATTGTCAGAAATATAACATCGTATTAAGCAGTGTCTGGTGTAAGCTCTCTGTACGAATTGCCAGCACAAATCCTGTTATGTTTTAGTTGGCAAATCTTCATTAAAGTAAGCGAAGCTAATATTTTGATAGCCGATTTCCACGCTAAAACTTCACTTCTTACCTTCCCACCCACAAGGGCGTCGCGTGCCCCCTCAAAAGGAGCAACCTAGTGGCATGACTTTGCTTAGCTGATCTTTATTAGAGGTAACAATATATGTAAAATATTCTATTACAAGTTTGCCATTTCATTCTTTCGGCGTGGAGAGGTGAACTTGAAAGCATGAGATATATGATGGATTTAAAAAGTAGTACTGAAGAAGGATGTTACAAATTCTATGGACGGCAAGGCGAATCAAAGCCTTTTTTCTCGAAAACCTGAGAACCACCGACAGATTGTCAAGAATATGCCTCCGACGATGTGTCCCGATTCTTTGGAAACATTGCTCTTGAATAAGGAGTCAATGTAGAGTGGCTTGTTGTCACTGGAATCACGGAAAGACGACGCACTAGAGGAAGAGTTCAAATGAGTTGGAATGACCAAGTGAGAAACATAACTGGAATACCCTTAAAAACTGCTTTTCGAACCGCATAGGGTGCAGATGTAGATGGAGATGAGTAGCCAAGGGCTATCATGGGAGTCACGGTGCTTTGTCATGAGCTTCATGAAAGGATGATGATTTGATATTAAAAAACAACAACAGAAACCATCACCAGCTATCAAAAGAACTTAAATAAATTCATGAATCATCATCCTTGGTTGATGTCTGCGTGATTTAAAAGATGATGAGAGATGTGTAAAAGAGAGTGAAATAAATGTAGATGGGCTTTTGTAAGCACATGACATGTTTGAGTTTGTAAGCACATGACATGTTTGAGTTTGATAAAAATGATGATGATCTAAGGGATTCGATAAGTAAGATGTATATAAGAGATGCCTTGTAAAAGTTGTGTGCATGGATAGAGAAGTTTGGAGATCTGTTATCTTTGCTTACCCGGCAAGGGATACCCAGTGTCTGTTATTAGCAGTGACAAGTCTGTCAACTTTATCAGGCGGAAGGAAAATGATTGACCTTACAGCATTGTTCAAAATTATCTGCTCTTATTCAAACAGTCCGAACCTTACTCAGCTTGTCAGGTTACACGTTCCTCGAAGGTTCACCCTGCAAAATATTTCATTTCACAATGATATAATGTAGTGACCATTAATTTATTTGTATGACGGCTGTACAATAAAACTACACACACGTAGTATGAGATATGAACACTGTGTGCACTTCCACATGACTTTCCTAGAACAGTAAAGTGAAAAAATTATTCTTGTGGCGATGAAGTAAACAAACTATATGCCTTTTGTTTTTTTGTTGCACTTGACTTGTTTTCTTCAGGGTTTCCTTTTTTATATTGTTGCTTAGAAATTAATATTGATTTTTATTTGTTATTTTGTATTTTATGTACCGAAAAGGTAATTTGATAATTTCTCAAAGATTTCGTTTATTTTGTGAAATTTTAAATGAGTGTATTTCTTCTTCTTCTTCCCAGTGTCTTGTCAGGGCCCCCCCAACGTTGAATATCACCTGAGAGTAGGCATTTTTGTCCCCGGCAGCCCGAAAAAGATCCCCAACGCTTCTTATACCAATCAAATCACGTATATTGGAGAGCCAGGAGATTTGCCTCCTGCCAACACATCTTCGACCTTCTATTTTGCATTGGATTATCAAGTGCAGTAATTTGTACTTTGCTCCTCTAAGTACATGACCCAAATAGGACACCTTTCGGATTTTAATATTAGTCAGCAACTCTCTATCAACGTTGGCTCTTTGAAGAACCCTTTTGTTGCTGACTATATCCGTCCAGGGTATCCGTAGCATTCTCCGGTGCATCCAAATTTCGAATGCTTCCAGTCGGTTCATACTACCAAATTTGAGGGTCCATGATTCCACTCCATGCAATAACACTGACCAAACGTAGCATTTGACTAACCGTTGTCGAAGTTTAAAGTTTAGATTATCATCGCAGAATACGCTTCTCATTTTTTTAAAAGCCGCACGAGATGATTCAATTCTGCACTTGGTATATATGAAATATTTATTATGGACTTGATCAGTTGATCATGTATAAATTTGTGAGATGGTTATCACATAGAAAGAGATTTCTATGTGACAATATTCTCACAATTTTTTACATGATCGCTGCCAGATGTAGTTTGTTTAATACTAGATAGTTCGAGTCCCGAGAAAAAGCCCTTGGGGAGAGTTTGCTCTCTAAACGGAGCTTTATAAAATTGATCATTAAATTAAATTAAAACAATTCCAAAAAACATTTTAAACTAGTAGTAAAAACCCTTAAAAAATTTCGAATATATAGAAAGCAGTTCATTTAGGAAACCCCGAGTCCGTTTTTAAAAGCCTCTGTCTCTTGTTCTTCCTGTCCCAACTCATTGCCTAGGTAGGCTGTTGGGGTCGGCTCTTCTCGTTCTCAGGCTGTATATTCTACGGTTCTGGGTGTCGCTTTCATCTAGGCCGTTTCTCTGTAGGATTTGGGAGCATTGAGTTATCCAGGAATTCTTTCGTCTTCCTCTGGACGGCTGTCGAGGAAGATCCACAGACATTGCCTGATTTACAGTATGGTCTGGTGGTCTCCGTCTTATGTGCCCGTACCATCTCAGCTGTCGCTGTCTCTTGTTACTAACGAAAATTAAATAGGTGTTTAAATGTGTATCAAAACAAGTAGATTTCGGGTTGGTTCTTTTTTGTATAAATAAAATAAATAAATACAGGTTTATTGACAGCACCATGGTATGTACAAAATACATTTAAATACCACTTCTAAAACACATGAATTGCAGATAATACATTAAATACAGAAGCTATCAAAAGGTCTGGGCTCATCTAATAACATCCCCTCGGCCAAGATACACCCCACCAATATAGGGTAAACCCAGGCACGGGGACACCAGATGTTTTTCAGCCCACACCCTTGAACACGTAGAACAAGAATATAAAAAAACCACAGAAAATAAATAGATGACAAAAAAAATACATTCAAGAGAGAAGACACTAAAAGGTCCAGGCTCATCCCACAAACATGTATGTATCATATATATCAGTCTCGCGTTACACTGTGACGGGGAGTCAATTTGTCTCAGCCGTTAGTTAGTATGGTAATGTGACAAATTCACATGTTACATTGTTTCCTTGGAACTTCGAGTTCAAAATTCAAGTTACCAAGCCTTAAGATTTTAAACTGAAATTTAAGTGATATTGTTGAGGACAGTTCTTAATACATTTAGTATCAATAGTAGATATTTCGAAATGATAATAATATAATAAGTATTCTAAAAGGACAATTTATATGGCGGCGTTTTGGGAGCAAATTGTCGTTTATCTAGGAAGTCGTAACTCAGCATTTGAGCCCACTGTTATAGACATATTTAAAATATTACAAAATAAAAATATACATTTATAAAACATATAGACACATAAGTTGAGTATAAAGATAGGAAAGTAGTGGCTGCGGTCATTATGTTAGGTATTTTTTCGCATCTGTTTATGTACAGAAATACATATTTGGTAAGAAAATCCCAGAAAAAAATCCAAAGTAAGACAAACTACAAAGGAATCTTTGTAGATCTTCCGATATGTGGTAGTAATACATTCGGCTTTAGGTTTAGTGTCTTGTATTGTGTAGTGTTCATATAACGTGAAAAAATTAGAGGGTGTATAGACAAATATCATGCAAGTCAGGCTTACTCATGGTCAGGTGATGTTATATTAGAGGGTGTACAGACAAATATCATGCAAGTCAGGCTTACTCATGGTCAGGTGATGTTATATTAGAGGGTGTACAGACAAATATCATGCAAGTCAGGCTTACTCATGGTCAGGTGATGTTATATTAGAGGGTGTATAGACAAATATCATGCAAGTCAGGCTTACTCATGGTCAGGTGATGTTATATTAGAGGGTGTATAGACAAATATCATGCAAGTCAGGCTTACTCATGGTCAGATGATGCTACGAGTATATTTAAAATTTTATATTTTGACTCTGCTAGAAGACGTGTTGTTTTGGTTATATTCTAAAGTTTAATATCGCGCGGTTATCACTTCTTCAAAAGGAGAAGTTTGGGAGATATTGAACATATCCATTTAAGATGATAAAAAGCATTTTTTTATTCAGGAGTTTATAATTAATTCAGAGAAGTTTTTCAATAATGTTATCAAGTCACCGCACCGCTATCGCTTTCAATAGTGTTATCAAGTCATCGTACCGCTATCACTTTCAATAATGTTATCAAGTCACCGCACCGCTATCACTTTCAATAGTGTTATCAAGTCATCGTACCGCTATCACTTTCAATAATGTTATCAAGTCACTGCACCGCTATCACTTTCAATAGTGTTATCAAGTCATCGTACCGCTATCACTTTCAATAGTGTTATCAAGTCACCGCACCGCTGTCACTTTGAGGGCTTCTTCGTTTCACTGTAGCATCTTTCAAGAAGTCTAGTGTTATCAAGTCACCGCACCGTTATCACTTTGAGGGTTCCTTCGTTTCATTGTACCATCTTTCAAGAAGTCTAGTGTTATTATGTTAAGTCACCGCACCGCTATCACTTTGAGGGCTCCTTCGTTTCATTGTGGCATCTTTCAAGAAGATTCTTTTTTAAATGATGTTTGTAATAGAAACTATGTTACTTGTTTTTTTTAGAAAATAAAATATTTATTCCATACCATATCATGAATGGAATGCGTTTTTCGTTTGCTAAATTGTTTGAACGTTGTCAAATAAATATGTTGATTATTTTTATATAAGTTACACAGCGTATGTCTGCATAGTCATAAAAAAACTTTACAATACGATACCACACAGTGTATGTCTGTATAGTCATATGTTAACCTATACAATACGATACCACACAGCGTTTGTCCGTATAGTTATACATAAACCTTTACAATACGATACCACGCAGTGTATATCTGTATAGTCATATGTAAACATTTACAATACGATACTATACAGCGTATGTCTGTATAGTTATACATAAACCTTTACAATACGATACCACGCAGTGTATATCTGTATAGTCATATGTAAACATTTACAATACGATACTATACAGCGTATGTCTGTATAGTCATATATAAACCTTAAAATACAATACTACACAGTGAATGTCTGTATAGACATATATAAATCTTTACAATACAATAACACACAGCGTATGTCTGTATAGTCATATGTAAACCTATACAATACGATACCACACAGCGTATGTCTGTATAGTCATATGTTAACCTATACAATACGATACCACACAGCGTTTGTCCGTATAGTTATACATAAACCTTTACAATACGATACCACGCAGTGTATATCTGTATAGTCATATGTAAACATTTACAATACGATACTATACAGCGTATGTCTGTATAGTCATATATAAACCTTAAAATACAATACTACACAGTGAATGTCTGTATAGACATATATAAATCTTTACAATACAATAACACACAGCGTATGTCTGTATAGTCATATGTAAACCTATACAATACGATACCACACAGCGTTTGTCTGTATAGGTATACATAAACCTTTACAATACGACACCACGCAGCGAATATCTGTATAGTCATATGTAAACACTTACAATACGATACTATACAGCGTATGTCTGTATAGTCATATATAAACCTTAAAATACAATACCACACAGTGTATGTCTGTATAGTCATATATCAACCTTCACAATATGACACCATACAGCGTATAGTCATATATAAACCTTTATAATACGATACCACACAGCGTATGTTTGTGTAGTCATATATAAACCTTTACAATACTTTACCACACAGCGTATGTACCATACGAGTATATATAGTCATATAAAAACATTTCCAATACGATACCATACAGCGTATATCTGTATAGTCATATATAAACCTTTATAATACGATACTTTACAGCGTTTGTCTGTATAGTCATATATAAACCTTTACAAAAAAAATTAAAAAAATGCATGTCTGTATAGTCGTATGAAAATGAAAAGACTTAAACTTTTGAGTATAGTTATGAACGCTTCAGTGCTATTCTCTTCAAGACAAACGCTGGGTGCAGCGTTGTGCTGACTGATTAAAACCTCTCATTAAAAATAATAAGGCAGTGAAAAGAATACCACGTGGGATGAAATCAAATAAGTAAACGTTTTTCCCTCTCACTTCTGTGTTATTGCATTTGAATGTCCTCACGTCCAGAGCTTTGTGTTATAGCGTTTGAATGTCCTCATGTCCAGAGCTTTGTGTTATAGCGTTTGAATGTCCTCATGTCCAGAGCTTTGTGTTATAGCGTTTGAATGTCCTCATGTCCAGAGCTTTGTGTTATAGCGTTTGAATGCCCTCATGTCCAGAGCTTTCTGTTATAGCGTTTGAATGTCCTCATGTCCAGAGCTTTGTGTTATAGCGTTTGAATGCCCTCATGTCCAGAGCTTTCTGTTATAGCGTTTGAATGTCCTCATGTCCAGAGCTTTGTGTTATAGCGTTTGAATGTCCTCATGTCCAGAGCTTTGTGTTATAGTGTTTGAATGTCCTCATGTCCAGAGCTTTATGTTATAGCGTTTAAATGTTCTTACGTCCAGAGCTTTGTGTTATAGCGTTTGAATGTCCTCGTGTCCAGAGCTTTGATACCAACTTCGTATAATACGTATTCATTCGTTGTTTAAGGTCTTTCAAAGGGTTGTATAGTGTGGTTTGATTTATTTTGCCACATGGCGTAACACTGCGAAGACCTGATGCCACTGATAGGGGAAAGCGCGAAAGCCTCAAAATATAAGTGTTAATTTTATTCGTGTATCTTCGTCCTACAATGTCAGTCATACTTGGCTGCTCCTAATGGAATCTCGATTCTGATATAACGATATGGAAGCATAACTTGGGCATGGTAAAAATTTATGAAAGTAAAACAATTGCGACAGAAATGAGAGCGTTACGTATGATATGTATTTAGAATAACAATGTATGGCAGAATAAGGAACGCAAAAAAATGAAAATTTAGTGCTGAAGATAGAGGAAGATTAATTGAGATGGCAAATGATAAAATATTAACATTTGCATAGTAGGTACCAGAAGTTAGGGAAGAACTTGTAAAACGTAGCACAATCAAACAAATTTAATTCTGAAAGTAGAAAGAGTGAAAAGTCTCTATAAAATAGTGGTATGCATGACTACGTGTATGAATGTGGCAGAAGTGAAGATGTATGAAGGGATAAAATCAAATAGATATATGTTCTTTCTACCTACTCCAAGAGGAATATGGCGTGATGTTGATGATGAATATATCGATATTTTTCAATCAAACAGAAATATGTTAATAAGACCTTTAGTGAAAACATTTTTTTTAATTTGTATCAACGGGAATCGAACCCATAACCCTTTGAACCTGATGAAACACAGGCATCTTACTAACTAGGATATAGAAGACACCTCTAGTGAAACACAGACGTCTTACTAACTAGGTCACGGAGGTCACATTTAGTGAAACACAGGTGTCTTACTAACTAGGTCACGGAGGTCATCTCTAGTGAAACACAGGCGTCATACTAACTAGGCCACGGAGGTCACCTCTAGTGAAACACAGGCGTCTTACTACCTAGGCCACTGAGGTCACCTCTAGTGAAATACAGGCGTCTTATTTACTAGGTCACGGAAGTCTTCTCTGGTAAAAAACTTATTTCTGCACCTTTCATTAATTACAGATATCATTTTTCACTGCTAAAATACTATTAAACTATATTAATTAAATATACACCAATACTTCCATTATGAAGACTAGATAAAAGATTTTAAACTGTTTTTGGTATTTTCAGCTGAACGCGATATTTTGAGAACAAAACAAAATACTCATACTTATAGAAATACTTAGGCTAGACTTGCTCTTAGAGAATCCGATAAAACTTCCCGTAGAGGTCTACGAGTATTAGGGCCGAAACAAAACAACACGCGGACGAGGAAACCTGATCTGATATTACCCCGGGCGGGCGTCGGGCGGGTCCGACGCCCGCGGGATTCGGGATTAAGGTATTCTACAAAGTACTCGTCGAATCGCTGGCAATCCTACACGTTAGTATCCTACACACGGGTGTACTTGTACGAGTAGTATACATATTTATATTTCCTACTCTGTATACGGGATCGGGCAGGAGGGATGAGATGGTATGAATTGAGGTGGGCGTTAGAATATGCTTAATTTAATCCTTAACGCTTTTAGACATCTCTGAATATAGTTTTCTCGTTCCGATTTGTATAACAAAGAACACTTTGTGTTGTCTTCGTTTTAAACTGAATACGTTTCTTTATTTTTTCCTCGACATATATCTCGTAAAATGTATATTGCTCAATAATTTGGTTACCATACTATCTTATTCCAGCACAATTAACAGGGTCCAGAATAAATTATAGGGATTAATTTATCATCTCGGCATCTCATCTGCTATGATAAGCAACGATCTCTTATTAAATTACACCCATAATTTTAAACTCTGTTAACCTCTCCTTCCCTGTGTTGGGTATCTTCTACACGTTGCTTCTAATAACCATCAATATCTCTATAAATATAATAAATACAAGGTTAAGATTTAAGGTATTCCTCCATAATATATTTACGCATTGATTTAAAAAATAATATTTATAATAATCAGAATTTATCGACTACATCGAGGTGTTTTGTAAAGATTGAAAACAAATTCGCATTTAAACGCTGCGAGTGCCTCGTCTTGACGATAGGTGAATAGTATGCGGGAAGCGCGACACTATATTCGCATCTCACTCTTGCATACTAGACTGAATTGCGAGGAGCTGAATTGGATCAACGTCGCAAGCATAAGCGTAAGTGCCGGGGTATGCGACTGACGTTCCGCGCCACTAGTAGCTTCTAGGCTTGCAAATAGGTGAGACGTACGCCCGTTCCGTGAGCGTTGCCAGATGGTTTTTTAATGTTTTCAGCAAATAAATCTCAATTATTATAATTTTTAACTTCAATTATAATTAATTAAGGGGATTATCTATGAATGTTCGTATTTTTCCGATTTAAAATCGCAATTTTTTTATTGCGTACTCACTACCCAACACCGGAGCACGCGTATTATTTTTATCACCGTAAGGGAAGGGTTAAAGAAGAATAGCATTCTTCGTCCACCTTCTTAAACTTTCTGAAAGAAGATCTGTTTCTGTATATACGTATGTTGTTGAAAGTTTATAATCTTTTCAGATAGAAGAACTATGTTTGACCTCACAACATTTTTTTAAGATTATCAGCTCGTATTTCAATAGTCCGGAACTAGCTCAGCTTGTCATGGTACACGTTCCTTGTAGGCCCACTCGGCAACATATGTTTTTCCATAGTGAAGTGGTTGCAACTTATTATTTGTACAACTCTTGCATAACAAGATCGCGTATATTGGGTCATCAATATGGGCATTGTATGGATTTTCAAACAACTTTGTCTACTTACAAGAGTAAGTTGCCAAAGCTTATTTGTCTATGTTAAATTGCTTACACGTCAATTTTAAATTCTATATGTTATTTTAATTTTTTTTTTAATCAGAAATGTCATTTGATCGTTGAAATAAATAAATAATATTATTCACAATATCATTGACATTCCTGATATATATTGGCTCAAATTAATTTCCACACTCCTGCTAGAAAAACAAAGTGAACTTTTAACAATTCAAAGGTTCAGTATTCATAGTTACGGGGACCAATTCCAGAATTGTCTATAGCAATTCACTAACGATAGTTACGGGGACCAATTTCAGAATTCTATAGGATTGGAAAGGGACATCATCGACTTTGGATTGGAAAGGGACATCATCGACTTTGGATTGGAAAGGGACATCATCGACTTTGGATTGGAAAGGGACATCATCGACTTTGGATTGGAAAGGGACATCATCGACTTTGGATTGGAAAGGGACATCATCGACTTTGGATTGGAAAGGGACATCATCGACTTTGGATTGGAAAGGGACATCATCGACTTTGGATTGGAAAGGGACATCATCGACTTTGGATTGGAAAGGGACATCATCGACTTTGGATTGGAAAGGGACATCATCGACTTTGGATTGGAAAGGGACATCATCGACTTTGGATTGGAAAGGGACATCATCGACTTTGGATTGGAAAGGGGCATCATCGACTTTGGATTGGAAAGGGACATCATCGACTTTGGATTGGAAAGGGACATCATCGACTTTGGATTGGAAAGGGGCATCATCGACTTTGGATTGGAAAGGGACATCATCGACTTTGGATTGGAAAGGGACATCATCGACTTTGGATTGGAAAGGGACATCATCGACTTTGGATTGGCAAGGGACATCATCGACTTTGGATTGGAAAGGGACATCATCGACTTTGGATTGGAAAGGGACATCATCGACTTTGGATTGGAAAGGGACATCATCGACTTTGGATTGGAAAGGGACATCATCGACTTTGGATTGGAAAGGGGCATCATCGACTTTGGATTGGAAAGGGACATAATCGACTTTGGATTGGAAAGGGACATCATCGACTTTGGATTGGAAAGGGACATCATCGACTTTGGATTGGAAAGGGACATCATCGACTTTGGATTGGAAAGGGACATCATCGACTTTGGATTGGAAAGGGACATCATCGACTTTGGATTGGAAAGGGATATCATCGACTTTGGATTGGAAAGGGACATCATCGACTTTGGATTGGAAAGGGGCATCATCGACTTTGGATTGGAAAGGGACATCATCGACTTTGGATTGGAAAGGGACATCATCGACTTTGGATTGGAAAGGGACATCATCGACTTTGGATTGGAAAGGGGCATCATCGACTTTGGATTGGAAAGGGACATCATCGACTTTGGATTGGAAAGGGACATCATCGACTTTGGATTGGAAAGGGACATCATCGACTTTGGATTGGAAAGGGGCATCATCGACTTTGGATTGGAAAGGGACATCATCGACTTTGGATTGGAAAGGGACATCATCGACTTTGGATTGGAAAGGGGCATCATCGACTTTGGATTGGAAAGGGACATCATCGACTTTGGATTGGAAAGGGACATCATCGACTTTGGATTGGAAAGGGACATCATCGACTTTGGATTGGAAAGGGACATCATCGACTTTGGATTGGAAAGGGACATCATCGACTTTGAGGCACAGCTACGACGACCCTTCAATATATCCAAATTAACGATGCAGGTATAATGAACAGCGTGATTGGAAGACAATATCGTCATCGGTCCCATTCAATGAGCCTTCAAAAGAAAAACAAGTACATACTCTCAGGGTTTTTATTACCATATGGCGATCTCTCAAAACTATTTAAGTCTCAAGTAAAAACTACGTAGGCACCCTTTCTATGATCAATTGGGTTCTAGCAGGAATTAAACCCGACACGTACTAACCATGTCATAGAGGTCGTAAAATAGTTAAAATTAGGATAGTTATCGAAGATCACTTCAATTTGAATTAAAATGAAATAAAACTTTTTCCCATAAAGCTCCGTGTAATAAGCCAAAGTGATTGACCTCGAAATGGGTTTCCTGTGATTGCACCGTGAGTGATAGCGCAAATAATAATTAGCCGTTAAATCATCAATGGGAATCAAAACCGATCGAACTGCAGCGCAGCGTCCCTTCCGAGCGCCTTCTGTCGCCACCCACCCCGATTGCCTGCCGCTACATGACAAGTTTTTGATTAAATTTGCCACGTTAAATTCCCGCCAATTAGCCACCGTGTCGAATTGCAAATGGCCGCCGGACATACCAACTCCCTGTTCCCCCTACACTTCCGGCCTGTTCCGAGCTACGGGCCGTGTCGAACAATAATGCGAATTGACAAAACATGAAAAGCCTGCATGAGGGATCGGAGGCCGCGACTCTATCTCTATATGTGAAAGGGCGTCTCTCTACCTTTAGGTTCATGTTAGTTTACACAATACACCAGTATTGTAGCAATGTTTTGCTGACGCAAACATTTCAATGCTTTGTTTTATGTTGTGTCAATTAATCATCGATTTCGATCATTAAAATAGTACTTATTAAAATATTGAATTTATCAATACAAAACATTGAACATTAACACGATTCATACAAAATTATTATTAAAAGAAGCACACACGTACCGACATAGACGTCCCCTGTAGCCTAGTTGGTAAAACACTTGTCGTCCAGCCCGGACGATGCGGGTTTGATCCCCGTTGGAACACTGATTTTTAAATAGCATTCTAATCTAGCTTTAACCTCAGGCCTGTTTAACATCTCTCTGATTAGTTAAATGATATTACCTGAAAGCAATAAGCCCGCCAGGTTGTTCTGTATACAACGAAAGTGTAATAAAACACAAAAGGTGGAAGTTAATCGGGTGGAAATTAGTTAGTGATTATTTTAATACTTAATAAATGAACAAGTAGAGAGTGATGAAGACGTTTTTGTACAGCTGCTTTCAGTACAAGTAGTTACTTTAGCACTCTACTAACTTTAGCACAGCCTCTACTAACTTCAGCCAGCCTCTACTAACTTTAACACAGCCTCTACTAACTCGAAAGTAGCATTCTACTAACAATCAAAGAATGTGAACTATAATACTTTAAATCAGGGCTGTGGAGTCGGAGTCGGAGTTGGAGTCGGAGTCGCAGAGTCGCGGTGTTTGGGCCGGAGTCGGAGTCGGAGTAGGAGTCGTAAAAAACGAGCGACTCCGACTACTTTTTCGTTAAAATTTAAAATACATTGTTTTTAATTATTATAATGAATCTGTATTGTGCACGAATATTAAACTTGCAGGCGCAAGTCACGCCGATATGGTGAATCACCGACATCCATTTAATGCATAAAGTCTACGAAAATGTGTTTGTCTCCTTCTTTCTCACGTCGAAAGAAAATTCTGTTGGCTGGGATCTATGTTAACCCCATGGTTCGATCCATATTGACGGAAGAACAAATAAATAGAGCTAAAAACGCTCTGTTTGAATTAACCGTTCGTATGAAAGGCCTTCGACTAGAAAAAGAGACGACAGCAGGCAGCGTACACGAAGTATCATCATCTTCATCCGACACCGCTGAATCTGAAGACGATTTTGAAAAATATCTCAATGAACAAGATAAACTAAAACGTCCTCGTTTGAATAGATGAAGGAGACTCTATTTCAAAATTTAAAATTGAATTTTATGATGCATTGAAAATAATGGAAAAAATTGACCGAACTTATAAGTTAAATGTTGAAATGGCAATACAGCGGTATCTAGAAATCGTAAAAGATTCAGCATTGATCGTTACAGCATTACCGCCAACCCGAGTATCCGTAGAGCGGTTATTTTCCGCTCTTAAAATTCTCAATTCTGATTTGAGAGCCTCTACAAATACAGATTTAATAGAAGCAATGTTGTTTTTTTAGAATAAATTCTATTAAATTCTAATAAATAATTATTAAAGTTTGATCTTGTTTTATTTTTATCCCTATAACATGAAAAAATGGCTATATGCAAAGGTAGGAAACAACCTGATAAAATTGAGCTTTTTTGAGTCGGAGTTGTGGAGTCGGAGTTTGGAGTCGGAGTCGTGGAGTCGGAGTTGTGGAGTCGGAGTCGTGTTGTTGGCAAATATAGGAATCGGAGTCGGAGTCGTGTTTTTTTTTCCGACTCCACAGCCCTGCTTTAAATTAAGCAAATACGTTAGAATAAAGTATACGCCTTGCAAATAAAATATGTGCACGGTTAAACAACATTTAATTTCCGATATTTTTGTCTATATTTGTAACTGATAATAATATATTTCCCAAGTATACTCGAAAAGGTCTAATATACAAAACGTCGCCCTGTCGTGTAGCTCATGAGTGAGCATCGTGACTCCCATGAAAGTCTTTGACGACTCCTTTCCATACATCTCTGCACTCCACGGCTCGAAGGGCAGTTGTTATGGGTAGTCCAATCATGTCTTTCACTTGGTCAGTCCAACGCATTGAGACTCTTCCTCTTGTGCGTCATCCATCTGCGCTTCCAGTAACCACAAGCTTCTCCGAACAGTCTTCTTGGTCACGAGAAGGTCAAGGGAAACCACTGCATTATGTTCCCAATATGCATAAAAAATAAGTCCATAATTATACCTCAAGAAGTCGCGATGACTTTCCGTTTCCAAAAACCAATAGACAGATATTGAATATTATTTATATTCATAAGGTTTCAACATTTTGAACGAAATGCCAAGAAGTATAAAAGAAGCCTTGAATATCCGGTATTTTCGTTGTCTATGTGTTTTATAGGTTATGGATAAATGTACGTACTGTCGAAGAATTTTATTTTCTAAATATGGGTATTAGTTATTAAAAAACACTCAAATCAATGCACAATCAATGCGAAGGAATCATTACTTGGCTATATCCAAAAACTATAATAGTTTATCTTCCTTGAGAAGAGTCCGCTGTCAAAATAACACTTTATTTATTGTCCTTTTTCTCTTATTAATCCAATAAGCGAGTGTCACTACTTTCTAGGATTATTGATTATGCAACTATTTATCTTAACATGTTTTTCTTTTGGAAAGTCTGTTTCAACTCTTATCGACATTGCCACGGAGGTCGTCTGTCATTATTTTATTTTTCTTACTTGTTGGTTATATACGTTTTCGCCGTCTATTTTACCAAATGATTGCATTCTGCACTTCCTCGATTCCCTTCATAACTATTTCCGAAAATGAATACAAACCCCCCTCCAACATGTCATTATCAAACTCCTACAAATTCGCTGATCAGCCTTTAAACTACTAGAACTACCAAATCCAGTTTACCGGATTATTTTGATGATTTACAGTTTTTTCAGACTAAATAAAAAAAACTAAAAATATTTTTACAACACATTTTTTACAGATTGTTTATTGATGATTTGAGAATGTATAAATAAAAAAAAAGAAATTGAAAATTCAAGATGTTATCAGCTGTTATATCTTGCCGTAAAAAAAGGGGGGGAGGGGGGGTAAACTGGTCGACATGATTGAAACCCTTTCGTAAATTAAAAACAAAAATTATACACAGTGTCTTGATTAAAAATAATGTCGTTATAGTTGGAACCAAAAAAACGTAAAATGGCAGCTGTCTGAAAAAAAATTCAATTATTTTATCCTTTTTTTCAATTTTTGTTTTAATATTAAGAAAATATTGTAGTTTTGAAGGTAGGGACGATATAAAAATATTTGGCAAAGTTTTATACCAGATTAGAAGTTGAGATTTTATGTAGACCAGGTCGAAAAAGTAGTTTCGAGAAAAACGCGTTTAAAGTTTTGAGATTATTGTCTAAATCATTGCTGTGCGGTATAATTGCTGCCTCATTTATAGCTATAACTTCGTAAATATTTAAATTTTAAAATTACCTTTTTCAGTAGAGAATATTTTTAGAGAATACTTTAAAAATATGCAAAAAACGATTTTTTTCAAATTTCAAGAGTAGAACACCCCCATAAAAGAAAACAATACGAGTACACTGATCAAAAAAGTAAGAGAAATATTTGCATGTTTTTTTTATTTTTTTATTCAAACCTTTTTAATTTTTATAATAAAGCATACGAAGCACTCCCTACTGCCTTACTTAGCGTATGCCCGCCCTAATCACACTATTCTGCCTTACTTAGCGTATGCCCGCCCAAATCACACTATACTGCCTTACTTACCGTATGCCCGCCTTAATCACACTAAACTGCCTTACTTAGCGTATGCCCACCCTAATCACACTATACTGCCTTACTTAGCGTATGCCCGCCGTAATCACACTAAACTGCCTTACTTAGCGTATGCCCGCCCTAATCACACTATACTGCCTTACTTAGCGTATGCCCGCCCTAATCACACTATACTGCCTTATTTAGCGTGTACCCGCCCTAATCACACTAAACTGCCTTACTTAGCGTATACCCGCCCTAATCACACTATACTGCCTTATTTAGCGTATGCCCGCCCTAATCACACTATACTGCCTTACTTAGCGTATGCCCGCCCTAATCACACTATACTGCCTTACTTAGCGTATGCCCGCCCAAATCACACTATACTGCCTTACTTAGCGTGTGCCCGCCCTAATCACACTATACTGCCTTACTTAGCGTGTGCCCGCCCTAATCACACTATACTGCCTTACTTAGCGTATGCCCGCCCTAATCACACTATACTGCCTTACTTAGCGTGTGCCCACCCTAATCACACTATACTGCCTTACTTAGCGTGTGCCCGCCCTAATTACACTATACTTAAGAAGAACATTTAAGTAGAAACATTAATTTTGCAAAGGATCCACAAAAATTAATCCACAAAGATTAATTCACAAAAATCAAGAAAAATAGAACTGCACATGAAATACTTTCATTGCATGATTTTTAATGACTACACCTAAAACAATTTTTATTTGACAACTCTCGTTGTATAATAACGAGTCAACTAGTTTTCAAGTCCACAGGCTGCCGCACTATAACACGTCTTAAACATGGAATCAACTTATTCCGGAGTTTATAAAGGGTAATTACACCGACACTGTAACGTCATAAAGGCAGCACCCTTGGTGTGGTTTCAGTCACTACACGACGCTGAAGAAATGATTTATTGTTATCGTTACACGCGTATATCATTAGCCCGCATGGAATCACGTTTTAATGAGGCCACTACGAGTATGCTAATTGTGGGGCAGATCTGCATAATTGTGTGTGGAACTTGGTCGGGGGTGAAAAACACTTGTTGCTTTTAAAAATTAATTGAATGAAATGGGTCCGTTATTTTATCTCTGCGGTGGTCTCCGCTTTTGTTAAGAATAACCAAAAAAATTAAATAAAAAAGCTCTACAATATTTCAATTAAAAATTTCCCATTTTTTCCCTTTATTACACAAAACCTCTTAACAGAAATTACTATATACCCCATGTAGTAAAACCGCTTAACAGAAAGTACTATGTACCCCATGTTAGTAAAACTGCTTAACAGAAAGTACTATATACCTCATGTAAGTAAAACCGCTTAACATAGAGTACTATATACCCCATGTAAGTAAAACCGCTTAACATAAAGTACTATATACCCCATGTAAGTAAAACGCAAATGTGAAAGTGTTTGCTCGTACACCGTACATAACGTGTTATGTACTCGTACAATGGAGAACTGCTTTAAATGGTGAAGATTTGCAAGTTCCAGTATCTCGGTCACATAATGACGAACACCACATATAGGCACGTTATTACACTACTGATCATCTAGGAAAAAATACGAGTATATGGCAAACGAGGCAGAAGAAGTTGACACCACTGACAACATAACAAATCTTGTTAATAATTTGACTGATAGCTTTTGAAAAATATTATCACTGAATGGTCTTCGTAGTTTTTACAAATTACCCAAACAAAAACCTTTGAGCAATTTAGGTAATCTGCGTACATATAATCCATCACGCCGATTCTCTGTTGAGGTATGCAGAGAAGACAGAGTGCTAGATCTCGATACACATATTACCCCTATTCCACATCCATACCCCTTCTAATACAACTTGTATGATTTATCTGACTTTTACATTTCCTTCGTTTAAAATATTATTGACTTGATTCAACTATACAAACCTTTGCATTGTACATTTGATTTGTTAGTGTTTATTCATTAATTTGTTCCACGTGCCCAAAACCATTTGACTTAATCTTTTTCATCCTTATTATTTACGCGTTGAGGCCTTAACGCAAAAACGACTCTTTCAATCACCATTACCATCGGCACTTCTTCCAAATATGTTCCCAGACTCTCACCAGTCAGTATTTTTGCTGTTTGTTTTCGACGTCCAATCGCACCCTTTCCGGAAACAGTCGTTTTGGCTGACGATCTTCAGCATTTCTTTTTAACTACCCTTACCCATTGAGGGGAGATATTTCGATATATTGAGTCAACATTACATTTCCAGGGTATCAATAATATACTCGTATTTTCTTCGTAAATATAATAATTTTTCTACGGGGTTGAATCATCTCGCTGCTTTGTTTCTTCGTATTAAGCAATACATACTCGTATATATCTCCACAGTTTCCTAATACGGTACAGATAGTAGTTTTTTATTGTTTAAAATACTACTTAAATTAATTCAACAATATATCTCTTTGAAACAATTATTTAATATAATAAGAATGAACAATATGTATGTAAGTAAGTATCTGTCATGTGTCGTTTGCGGACGGGCAGAATGGATATTGTGAAGAATCCCAACTGTGAGTGTGAGTGTGCGGACCTTTACAGAATGGGTATTGTGAAGAATCTCAACTGCGGGTGTGAGTGTGCGGACCTTTACAGAATAGGTATTGTGAAAAATCCCAACTGCGAGTGTGAGTGTGCGGACCTTTACAGAATGGATACTGTGAAGAATCCCAACTGCGAGTGTGAGTGTGCGGACCTTTACAGAATGGGTATTGTGAAGAATCTCAACTGCGGGTGTGAGTGTGCGGACCTTTACAGAATAGGTATTGTGAAAAATCCCAACTGCGAGTGTGAGTTTGCGGACCTTTACAGAATGGATACTGTGAAGAATCCCAACTGCGAGTGTGAGTGTGCGGACCTTTACAGAATGGGTATTGTGAAGAATCTCAACTGCGGGTGTGAGTGTGCGGACCTTTACAGAATAGGTATTGTGAAAAATCCCAACTGCGAGTGTGAGTGTGCGGACCTTTACAGAATGGATACTGTGAAGAATCCCAACTGCGAGTGTGAGTGTGCAGACCTTTAGAGAATGGGTACTATGAAGAATCCCAACTGCGAGTGTGAGTGTGCGGACCTTTACAGAATGGGTATTGTGAAGAATCCCAACTGCGAGTGTGACTGTGCGGACCTTTACAGAATGGGTATTGTGAAGAATCTCAACTGCGAGTGTGAGTGTGTGGACTTTTACAGAATGGGTATTGGGAAGAATCCCAACTGCGAGTGTGAGTGTGCGGACCTTTACAGAATGGATACTGTGAAGAATCCCAACTGCGAGTGTGAGTGTGCGGACCTTTACAGAATCCCAACTGCGAGTGTGAGTGTGCGGACCTTTACAGAATGGGTATTGTGAAGAATCCCAACTGCGAGTGTGAGTGTGCGGACCTTTACAGAATGGGTATTGTGAAGAATCCCAACTGCGAGTGTTAGTGTGCGGACCTTTATATAATGGGTATTGTGAAGAATCCCAACTGCAAGTGTGTGTGTGCGGACCTTTACTTAATGGGTATTGTGAAGAATCCCAACTGCAAGTGTGAGTGTGCGTTTTAAAAGGTTTTTAATGTTCTCAAAATTAAATAAATGTATGGACTCAAAAGCAAGCTCATACGATGCGCGCTAAATTTGTTATTTAAAGCAGGAGTCAACACGTCATCGGTTAACCGGTAACTGAGCTAAAGTATATATGTCGCCTGTGCGCCGACAATTGAGTGCTAAGGGTTAATACAGGATTGAATTTAATTTTGTTTCCTTCATATTTCTTACTAGCCAAAGTTTTCATTATGTTAGAAGTTTGAAAGTCAAATTGTATTTTCTTCAAGGAAAATTTTCACTTGTATTCGTGTATGTTTTGATTATTCATTTACACATTTGATATTAATTATGCTCACTTTGCTTGGCATACATTTATGTGTCAAAATCAACAAAAACATGTGAGCGTCACGTTTCTAATCACGTATCAGCATGTACACCTACACAAACGCACAAATGCATTAGTATGGTGAGTTGCCTAAAATTGTAAAATAATCATAACCGATTTATATACTCTCTCGTAAAATAAGCTTTTCTTTTCTAACCCCCTATTTATTCAAACCCCTTCCTCCTCTTCTCCTTCTTGAATATTGTAATAAATGTAGGCAAATATCTCCAGCGATCTGATAAAATAAAAAATGAATAATGGCGCGCAGCCAGTCAATTACATTCGGGAAATTAATCAGATAATTCAATTTAGATTCTTTTCAATAAATTCTAACTAAGTTATCTCAGCTTGGTGGCCGCTCGCTCACCTATTGTTCGATCGGGTGGCCGCTCGCTCTCCCATTATTCGATTAGGTGGCCGTTTATACGCAACAAATATTCAAAATATGTTGAATCATCACTACTAACTTGGAAGAGTCACGAATCCTCGCTGGATCATCATGAATATCTCACTTTTATCATCAAAACCCACTTATCATCATCAATACCCACTATTTTATCATCAATATCTCACTTTTTTGTTAAACTGTGTCTTGAGTGTTTTAGTATTTTTGGTAAATATATAAAATTTGTCATTAATGAATGAGACCACTTCGTAACAGGCCTTTCAGAGGGAAGAGGCTCTCCACATATATATCCACACCTTTTTACTATAGTATATCCATACCTTTTTTTCCCTGGTGTCATGTCAGGTCCCCTCAACGTTGGCTATCAACTGAGAGTAAACATCTTTGTCCCCGGCAGCCCGAAAAGATCCCCAATGCTTTTTATACCAGTCCAATCACGTATATTGCGGAGCCAGGAAATTTGCCTCCTGCCAACACCTTTTCGACCCTCTATTTTGCCTTGTATGATCAGGTGCAGTAATTTATACTTTTCTCCTCTAAGTACATGCCCCAAATAGGACACCTTTCGGATTTTAATATAAGTCAGCACCTCTCTATCAACTTTGGGTCTTTGAAGAACCCTCGTGTTGCTGACCATATCCGTCCACGGTATCTGTAGCATTCTCCGGTATATCCACATTTCGAATGCTTCCAATCGGTTCATACTACCAACTGTGAGGGTCCATGATTCCACTCCATATATCCACAAATTGGAAGATGTATTTACATTTTCACGTACTCGTACTCTACGGTTAATTTTTCCAATAAAACCGTCAAAATTTTGTTAATATTTACGCATTTATGTGATTCACGAAACAACCTGTTTTTTACACGACACGAAAATAAAAGCACTTAAGATAACTTAATTTGAATGGTTCTAAAAACGTTAATATCTCTATAAATATAGAGAAATACTGGCTTGAGATTTTAGGTATTCCTCCGCTATACATTTACGCACTGAATGAAAAAATAATATTAATAATAATTAGCACTAATCGCCCACATCAGAGATATTTTGTGAAAATCGGGAATAAATTCACCAATACAATCAAACGTGTGCCAGTGTGTGACGTAGGTATATTCATTCTAAAAAACCGCTATGGGTAAAGAAGCGAGACTATTCACGTCTCACTCTCACTCTACTTCGGTATATGGGAAAGCAAGAAATATGTAGAATCTCAGTTCTCACGCTTAAGTAGCTTTCGGGCATCCATTTAAGGTCGTCGCTTCGCCCGTTTTGTGAACGGCGGCCGATGTTTATTTCATATTTTCAGCAATTTAATTTCAATTATTATTACGTTTGACTTCAAATTTAATTAATTTGAAAGATTGGCTATGAATATTCTTATTTTACCGATTTTACATCGCTCATTTTTACATGTGTATTGAATACACAGCATCGGAACATAATTTTGTGATTTGAATATTTTTTGCGCATTTTCCTCTCAATATAAAAAATTATCAAGTTAAGTTAATATATGACTACCTTTTATCTGTCTGATTTCATATTATTACTTACTAATTATTGATAAGCGATATTAATAAATCTCAAATAACTAAAAAAAAGTGTTTTGTGAGTTGAATATTTTTTGTGTATTTTCGTCTTAATATAAAGAAATATCCAATTTAGTCAATATACGCCTCATTTTTTTTTGTCTGATTTCGTATTATTACTTTCCGATAATTGATAAGCGATATTAATTCATCTTAAATAACTAAAGAAATGTGTTGTGTGAGTTGAATATTTTTTGCGCATTTTCGTCTCAATATAAAGAACTATCAAGTTTAGTCAATACTATATATGCCTAATTTTTTTTGTCTGATTTCATATTATTACTTACTAACTATTGATTAACGCTATTTAAATATCTCAAATAACTAAAAAAAAGTGCTTTGTGAGTTGAATATTTTTTAAAAAAACTATCAAGCTTAGTCAATATATGCAATTTTTTTTGTCTGATTTCATATTATTACTTACTAATTATTGATAAGCGATATTAATTTATCTTAAATAACTAAAGAAATGTGTTGTGTGAGTTGAATATTTTTTGCGTATTTTCGTCTCAATATAAAGAACTATCAAGTTTAGTCAATACTATATATGCCTAATTTTTTTTGTCTGATTTCATATTATTACTTACTAACTATTGATTAACGCTATTTATTTAAATATCTCAAATAACTAAAAAAAGTGCTTTGTGAGTTGAATATTTTTTGTGTATTTACGTCTCAATATAAAAAAACTATCAAGCTTAGTCAATATATGCATTTTTTTTGTCTGATTTTTGTCGACCTCGCTCTTGGACCGACCTTCCCATGTTATTTTGCTCCCGAGGTAGACAAACTCCTTGGTGTTCTTTAGTGGTTTACCCGACATCACTATTCTCATCTGGTGCTGCGCTCGGCCTACAGTCAGCAGCTTTGTTTTGTCTTTATTTATCTTCATACTGTAGTTATTTTGAAGAATGCTTTCCATAGTTGTTAAGGCCTCTTGTAGTTCCTCTTCACTTTCAGCAACCATAGCAATATCGTCAGCGAACCTTATCATGTCCACCTTTTGCCCGTGTATCTTTACACCTTCTCTGTGACTCATTCTCTCTCTCAAGTCGTCAATCGCGCTCTGTATATAGGCGTTAAAAAGAACAGGTAACAGAGAGCATCCCTGCCTTACCCCTTGTCTTATATTGGCTTCCTTTGTGTTTTCGTCACATCTGATTATAGCGGCCTCATTCTTGTATAGCGCCTGGATTATACGTCTATCTCTGTATTTGATATCAATTCTCTTCAAAATCTCGAAGAGTCTTTTCCATTCTACTTTGTCAAAAGCTTTCTCCAGGTCTATGAATGCGATGTATGTGTTTTGGTTTCTTCTTATTCTATTTTCTAGTAGTATTCGTAGAGACAGTACTGCTTCTCTGGTTCCCACACCTCTTCTGAAGCCATACTGGTCTCTGGAAAGGATGTTCTCTACTTTTGGTTCAATTCTCTTTAGAATGATATCAGTCAGTATTTTTGAGGCATGGGATATTAGGCTAAGAGTTCTGTGTTGCTCACATTTTGTCGTACCTGCCTTCTTTGGTAATGTGACAATTAGGCATTTCTCGAAGTCCTCTGGTATCTTTCCGGTCTTATATATTGTCTGTATCATTTTAAACAGGGCATCTGTGATTCCTTTTCCTGCTGCCTTAATTAGTTCGGCCGGAACGTCATCGATTCCGGGTGCTTTCCCGTTTTTGAGGTTTTTCAGTGCGAGGTCGAACTCTTCTCTAATGATTGGGTCTCCCAGATCATCCGCGTCTACCTCATTTTCTCTCTCTATCAATGCTTCACTGTCAATATTTCCCTTGCCATTGTACAGCATTTCGAGATATCTTTTCCATCTCTCTCCTATTTGGTCATTTTCGAATAGTATTTTGCCGTCTTCTCCTTCTATTGCATTGCTCTTTCCGATTCTCATCCCAAAGAAGTCCTTCACCGCAGCGTGAGCTCTGTCTGCATTTTCTATCTTGAGGTCGTCATTTATCTCAACGCATTTATTCTGATAGTATGTTTCTTTTGCTATTCTTGACACTCTATTTATTTTGTTTCTTAGCATTTTGTATTTCTCTTGTGATTCATCTCTTTAATCATTTTTGAACGTCTCAATATAAACCAACTATCAAGTTTAGTCAATATATGCCTAATTTATTTTGTCTGATTTCATATTATTACTAACCGATAATTGATAAGCGATATTAATTTATCTCAAATAAATAAAAAAAAGTGTTTTGTGAGTTGAATATTTTTTGCGCATTTTCGTCTCAATGTGTAAGAAACTATCAAGTTTCGTCGATTTCTTTTTGTTTGATTTCATAATAATACTTACTTATTATTGATAAGCGATATTAAAAACCCTCAAATGACTAAAGAAAAGTGTTTTGTGAGTTGACTATTTTTTCAGATTTTCGTCTCCATTTAACAACTATCAAACTTCGTCAATTTTTTTTTGTTTGATATAATATTAATTCTTACTTACTATTGATAAGTGATATTAAAAACCCTCAAATAACTAAAAAAAAGTGTTTTGTGAGTTGAATATTTTTTGCGCATTTTCGTCTCCATATAAACAACTATCAAGTTTCGTCAATTTTTTTTTGCTTGATATCATATTAATACTTACTTATTATTAATAAGCGATATTAAAAACCCTCAAATAACTAAAAAAAAATTGTTTTGTGAGTTGAATATTTTTTGCGCATTTTCGTTTCAATGTGTAAGAAACTATCAAGTTTCGTCAATTTTTTTTTGTTTGATATCATATTAATACTTACTTATAATTGATAAGCGATATTAAAAACCCTCAAATAACCAAAAAAAATTGTTTTCTGACTTGAATATTTTTTGCGCATTTTCGTCTCAATGTGTAAGAAACTATCAAGTTTCGTCATTTTTTTTTTTTTGATTTCATATTTATACTTACTTATTATTGACTAGCGATATTTAAAACCGTCAAATAACTAAAGAAAAGTGTTTTGTGAGTTAATTATTTTTTGCGCACTTTCGTCTCGATATGTAAGAAACCATCAAGTTTCGTCAATTTTTTTTTGTTTGATTTCATATTAATACTTACTTATTATTGATAAGCGATATTAAAAACCCTCAAATAACTAAAGAAAAGTGTTTTGTGAGTTGAATATTTTTTGCGCATTTTCGTCTCGATATGAAAGAAACCATCATGTTTCGTCAATTTTTTTTTGTTTGATTTCATATAAATACTTACTTATTATTGATAAGCGATATTAAAAACCCTCAAATAACTAAAGAAAGTGTTTTGTGAGTTGAATATTTTTTGAGCATTTTCGTCTCAATATGTAAGAAACTATCAAGTTTCGTCAATTTTTTTTGTTTGATTTCATATAAATACTTACTTATTATTGATAAGCGATATTGAAAACCCTCAAATAACTAAAGAAAAGTGTGTTATGAGTTGAATATTTTTTTAGCATTTTCGTCTAAATATGTAAGAAACTATCAAGTTTCGTAAATTTTTTTTTGTTTGATTTCATATTAATACTTACTTATTATTGATAAGCGATATTAAACACCCTCAAATAACTTTAAAAAAAGTGTTTTGTGAGTTGAATATTTTTTGCGCATTTTCGTCTTGATATGTAGGAAACCATCAAGTTTCGTCAATTTTTTTGTTTGATTTCATATTAATACTAACTCATTATTGATAAGCGATATTAAAAACCCTCATATATTTAAAAAAAATTGTTTTGTGAGTTGAATATTTTTTGCGCATTTTCGTCTCAATGTGTAAGAAACCATCAAGTTTCGTCAATTTTTTTTTTATTTGATTTCATAATAATACTTACTTATTATTGATAAGCGATATTAAAAACCCTCAAATAACTAAAGAAAAGTGTTTTGTGAGTTGAATATTTTTTGCGCATTTTCGTCTCAATGTGTAAGAAACTATCAAGATTCGTCCACTTTTTTTTGTTTGATTTCATATTAATACTTACTAATTAATGATAAGCGATACTAAAAACCCTCAAATAACTTAAGAGAAGTGTTTTGTGAGTTAATTTTTTTTTGTTTGATATATTAATACTTACTTTTTAATGATAAGCGATATTTAAAACCCTCAAATAACAAAAAAAAAGTGTTTTGTGAGTTGAATATTTTTTGAGCATTTTCGTTTCAACATGTAAGAAACTATCAAGTTTCGTCAATTTTTTTTTGTTTGATTTCATATTAATACTTACTTATTATTGATAAGCGATATTAAAAACCCTCAAATAACAAAAAAAAAGTGTTTTGTGAGTTGAATATTTTTGAGCATTTTCGTCTCAATATGTAAGAAACTATCAAGTTTCGTCAATTTTTTTTTGTTTGATTTCATATTAATACTTACTTATTATTGATAAGCGATATTAAAAACCCTCAAATAACAAAAAAAAAGTGTTTTGTGAGTTGTATATTTTTTGCGCATTTTCGTCTCAATGTGTAAGAAACTATCAAGTTTCGTCAATTTTTTTTGTTTGATTTCATATTAATTCTTACTTATTATTGATAAGCGATATTAAAAACCCTCGAATAACTTAATATAACTGTTTTGTGAGTTAAATATTTTTGGCGCATTTTCGTCTCCATATAAAAAACTATCAAGTTTCGTCAATTATTTTTTGTTTGATATCATATTAATACTTACTGTTTATTGATAAGCGATATTCAAAACTCTCAAATAACTAAAAAAAATAGTTTTGTGAGTTAAATATTTTTTGCGCATTTTCGTCTCAATGTGTAAGAAACTATTAAGTTTCGTCAATTTTTTTTGTTTGATTTCATATTAATTCTTACTTATTATTGATAAGCGATACTAAAAACCCTCGAATAACTAAAGAGAACTGTTTTGTGAGTTCAATATTTTTGGCGCATTTTCGTCTCCATATAAACAACTATCAAGTTTCGTCAATTTTTTTGTTTGATATCATATTAATACTTAGTTATTATTGATAAGCGATATTAAAAACCCTCAAATAACTAAAAAAAATAGTTTTGTGAGTTGAATATTTTTGGCGCATTTTCGTCTCAATGTGTAAGAAACTATCAAGTTTTGTCAATTTTTTTTGTGTGATTTCATATTAATACTTACTTATTATTGATAAGCGATATTAAAAACCCTCAAATAACAAAAAAAAAGTGTTTTGTGAGTTGTATATTTTTTGCGCATTTTCGTCTCAATGTGCAAGAAACTATCAAGTTTCGTCAATTTTTTTTTGTTTGATTTCATATTTATACTTACTTATTATTGATAAGCGATATTAAAAACCCTCAAATAACAAAAAAAAAGTGTTTTGTGAGTTGAATATTTTTGAGCATTTTCGTCTCAATATGTAAGAAACTATCAAGTTTCGTCAATTTTTTTTTGTTTGATTTCATATTAATACTTACTTATTATTGATAAGCGATATTAAAAACCCTCAAATAACAAAAAAAAAGTGTTTTGTGAGTTGTATATTTTTTGCGCATTTTCGTCTCAATGTGTAAGAAACTATCAAGTTTCGTCAATTTTTTTTGTTTGATTTCATATTAATTCTTACTTATTATTGATAAGCGATATTAAAAACCCTCGAATAACTTAATATAACTGTTTTGTGAGTTAAATATTTTTGGCGCATTTTCGTCTCCATATAAAAAACTATCAAGTTTTGTCAATTATTTTTTGTTTGATATCATATTAATACTTACTGTTTATTGATAAGCGATATTCAAAACTCTCAAATAACTAAAAAAAATAGTTTTGTGAGTTAAATATTTTTTGCGCATTTTCGTCTCAATGTGTAAGAAACTATTAAGTTTCGTCATTTTTTTTTGTTTGATTTCATATTAATTCTTACTTATTATTGATAAGCGATATTAAAAACCCTCGAATAACTAAAGAGAACTGTTTTGTGAGTTCAATATTTTTGGCGCATTTTCGTCTCCATATAAACAACTATCAAGTTTCGTCAATTTTTTTGTTTGATATCATATTAATACTTAGTTATTATTGATAAGCGATATTAAAAACCCTCAAATAACTAAAAAAAATAGTTTTGTGAGTTGAATATTTTTGGCGCATTTTCGTCTCAATGTGTAAGAAACTATCAAGTTTCGTCAATTTTTTTTGTTTGATTTCATATTAATACTTACTTATTATTGATAAGCGATATTAAAAACCCTCAAATAACAAAAAAAAAGTGTTTTGTGAGTTGTATATTTTTCGTGCATTTTCGTCTCAATGTGCAAGAAACTATCAAGTTTCGTCAATTTTTTTTTGTTTGATTTCATATTAATACTTACTTATTATTGATAAGCGATATTAAAAACCTTCAAATAACTAAAGAAAAGTATTTTGTGAGTTGAATATTTTTTGCGCATTTTCGTCTCCATATAAACAACTATCAAGTTTCTTCAATGTTTTTTTGTTTGATATCATATTAATATTTACTTATTATTGATAAGCGATATTAAAAACCCTCAAATAACTAAAGAAAAGTGTTTTGTGAGTTGAATATTTTTTGAGCATTTTCGTCTCAATATGCAAGAAACTATCAAGTTTCGTCAATTTTTTTTTGTTTGATATCATATTAATACTTACTTATTATTGATAAGCGATATTAAAAACCCTCAAATAACTTAAGAGAAGTGTTTTGTGAGTTGAATATATTTGCGCATTTTCGTCTTCATATAAACAACTATCAAGTTTCTTCAACTTTTTTTTGTTTGATATCATATTAATACTTACTTTTTATTGATAAGCGATATTAAAAACCCTCAAATAACTAAAAAAAAATTGTTTTGTGAGTTGAATATTTTTTGCGCATTTAAGTGTCAATGTGTAAGAAACTATCAAGTTTCGTCATTTTTTTTTTGTTTGATTTCATATTAATACTTACTTATAATGGATAAGCGATATTAAAAACCCTCAAATAACTAAAGAAAAGTGTTTTGTGAGTTGAATACTTTTGCGCATTTTCGTCTCCATATAAAAAACTATCAAGTTTCGTAAATTTTTTTTTGTTTGATATCATATTAATACTTACTTATTATTGTTAAGCGATACTAAAAACCCTCAAATAACTAAAAAAAATTGTTTTCTGACTTGAATATTTTTTGCGCATTTTCGTCTCAATGTGTAAGAAACTATCAAGATTCATCAAATTTTTTTTGTTTGATTTCATATTAATACTTACTTATTATTGATAAGCGATATTAAAAACCGTCAAATAACTAAAGAGAAGTGTTTTGTGAGTTGAATATTTTTTGCGCATTTTCGTCTCCATATAAACAACTATCAAGTTTCGTAAATTTTTTTTTGCTTGATATCATATTAATACTTACTTATTATTAATAAGCGATATTAAAAACCCTCAAATAACTAAAAAAAATTGTTTTGTGAGTTGAATATTTTTTGCGCATTTTCGTTTCAATGTGTAAGAAACTATCAAGTTTCGTCAATTTTTTTTTGTTTGATATCATATTAATACTTACTTATTATTGATAAGCGATATTAAAAACCCTCAAATAACTAAAAAAAATTGTTTTCTGACTTGAATATTTTTTGCGCATTTTCGTCTCAATGTGTAAGAAACTATCAAGATTCATCAAATTTTTTTTGTTTGATTTCATATTAATACTTACTTATTATTGATAAGCGATATTAAAAACCCTCAAATAACTAAAGAGAAGTGTTTTGTGAGTTGAATATTTTTTGCGCATTTTCGTCTCCATATAAACAACTATCAAGTTTCGTAAATTTTTTTTTGCTTGATATCATATTAATACTTACTTATTATTAATAAGCGATATTAAAAACCCTCAAATAACTAAAAAAAATTGTTTTGTGAGTTGATTATTTTTTGCGCATTTTCGTTTCAATGTGTAAGAAACTATCAAGTTTCGTCAATTTTTTTTTGTTTGATATCATATTAATACTTACTTATTATTGATAAGCGATATTAAAAACCCTCAAATAACTAAAAAAAATTGTTTTCTGACTTGAATATTTTTTGCGCATTTTCGTCTCAATGTGTAAGAAACTATCAAGTTTCGTCATTTTTTTTTTTTTTTGATTTCATATTTATACTTACTTATTATTGATAAGCGATATTTAAAACCGTCAAATAACTAAAGAAAAGTGTTTTGTGAGTTAATAATTTTTTGCGCATTTTCGTCTCGATATGTAAGAAACCATCAAGTTTCGTCAATTTTTTTTTGTTTGATTTCATATTAATACTTACTTATTATTGATAAGCGATATTAAAAACCCTCAAATAACTAAAGAAAAGTGTTTTGTGAGTTGAATATTTTTTGAGCATTTTCGTCTCAATATGTAAGAAACTATCAAGTTTCGTCAATTTTTTTTGTTTGATTTCATATAAATACTTACTTATTATTGATAAGCGATATTGAAAACCCTCAAATAACTTAAGAAAAGTGTTTTGTGAGTTGAATATTTTTTGCGCATTTTCGTCTCATTGTGTAAGAAACTATCAAGTTTCGTCCATTTTTTTTTATTTGATATCGTATTAAAACTTACTTATTATTGATAAGCGATATTAAAACTCTCAAATAACTAAAGAAAAGTGTTTTATGAGTTGAATATTTTTTTAGCATTTTCGTCTCAATATGTAAGAAACTATCAAGTTTCGTAAATTTTTTTTTGTTTGATTTCATATTAATACTTACTTATTATTGATAAGCGATATTAAACACCCTCAAATAACTTTAAAAAAAGTGTTTTGTGAGTTGAATATTTTTTGCGCATTTTCGTCTTGATATGTAGGAAACCATCAAGTTTCGTCAATTTTTTTTGTTTGATTTCATATTAATACTAACTCATTATTGATAAGCGATATTAAAAACCCTCATATATTTAAAAAAAATTGTTTTGTGAGTTGAATATTTTTTGCGCATTTTCGTCTCAATGTGTAAGAAACCATCAAGTTTCGTCAATTTTTATTTTATTTGATTTCATAATAATACTTACTTATTATTGATAAGCGATATTAAAAACCCTTAAATAACTAAAGAAAAGTGTTTTGTGAACTGAATATTTTTTGCGCATTTTCGTCTCAATGTGTAAGAAACTATCAAGATTCGTCCACTTTTTTTTGTTTGATTTCATATTAATACTTACTAATTAATGATAAGCGATACTAAAAACCCTCAAATAACTTAAGAGAAGTGTTTTGTGAGTTAATTTTTTTTTGTTTGATATATTAATACTTACTTTTTAATGATAAGCGATATTTAAAACCCTCAAATAACAAAAAAAAAGTGTTTTGTGAGTTGAATATTTTTTGAGCATTTTCGTTTCAACATGTAAGAAACTATCAAGTTTCGTCAATTTTTTTTTGTTTGATTTCATATTAATACTTACTTATTATTGATAAGCGATATTAAAATCCCTCAAATAACAAAAAAAAAGTGTTTTGTGAGTTGAATATTTTTGAGCATTTTCGTCTCAATATGTAAGAAACTATCAAGTTTCGTCAATTTTTTTTTGTTTGATTTCATATTAATACTTACTTATTATTGATAAGCGATATTAAAAACCCTCAAATAACAAAAAAAAGTGTTTTGTGAGTTGTATATTTTTTGCGCATTTTCGTCTCAATGTGTAAGAAACTATCAAGTTTCGTCAATTTTTTTTGTTTGATTTCATATTAATTCTTACTTATTATTGATAAGCGATATTAAAAACCCTCGAATAACTTAATATAACTGTTTTGTGAGTTAAATATTTTTGGCGCATTTTCGTCTCCATATAAACAACTATCAAGTTTCGTCAATTTTTTTGTTTGATATCATATTAATACTTACTTATTATTGATAAGCGATATTAAAAACCCTCAAATAACTAAAAAAAATAGTTTTGTGAGTTGAATATTTTTGGCGCATTTTCGTCTCAATGTGTAAGAAACTATCAAGTTTCGTCAATTTTTTTTGTTTGATTTCATATTAATACTAACTTATTATTGATAAGCGATATTAAAAACCCTCAAATACCAAAAAAAAAAATTGTATTGTGAGTTGAATATTTTTTGCGAATTTTTGTCTCCATATAAACAACTATCAAGTTTCGTCAATTTTTTTTGTTTGATATCATATTAATACTTACTTATTATTGATAAGCGATATTAAAATCCCTCAAATAACAAAAAAAAAGTGTTTTGTGAGTTGAATATTTTTGAGCATTTTCGTCTCAATATGTAAGAAACTATCAAGTTTCGTCAATTTTTTTTTGTTTGATTTCATATTAATACTTACTTATTATTGATAAGCGATATTAAAAACCCTCAAATAACAAAAAAAAGTGTTTTGTGAGTTGTATATTTTTTGCGCATTTTCGTCTCAATGTGTAAGAAACTATCAAGTTTCGTCAATTTTTTTTGTTTGATTTCATATTAATTCTTACTTATTATTGATAAGCGATATTAAAAACCCTCGAATAACTTAATATAACTGTTTTGTGAGTTAAATATTTTTGGCGCATTTTCGTCTCCATATAAAAAACTATCAAGTTTCGTCAATTATTTTTTGTTTGATATCATATTAATACTTACTGTTTATTGATAAGCGATATTAAAAACTCTCAAATAACTAAAAAAAATAGTTTTGTGAGTTAAATATTTTTTGCGCATTTTCGTCTCAATGTGTAAGAAACTATTAAGTTTCGTCAATTTTTTTTGTTTGATTTCATAATAATTCTTACTTATTATTGATAAGCGATATTAAAAACCCTCGAATAACTAAAGAGAACTGTTTTGTGAGTTCAATATTTTTGGCGCATTTTCGTCTCCATATAAACAACTATCAAGTTTCGTCAATTTTTTTGTTTGATATCATATTAATACTTACTTATTATTGATAAGCGATATTAAAAACCCTCAAATAACTAAAAAAAATAGTTTTGTGAGTTGAATATTTTTGGCGCATTTTCGTCTCAATGTGTAAGAAACTATCAAGTTTCGTCAATTTTTTTTGTTTGATTTCATATTAATACTAACTTATAATTGATAAGCGATATTAAAAACCCTCAAATACCAAAAAAAAAAATTGTATTGTGAGTTGAATATTTTTTGCGAATTTTTGTCTCCATATAAACAACTATCAAGTTTCGTCAATTTTTTTTGTTTGATATCATATTAATACTTACTTATTATTGATAAGCGATATTAAAAACCCTCAAATAACTAAAAAAAATAGTTTTGTGAGTTGAATATTTTTTGAGCATTTTCGTCTCAATATATAAGAAACTATCAAGTTTCGTCAATTTTTTTTTGTTTGATTTCATATAAATACTTACTTATTATTGATAAGCGATATTAAAAACCCTCAAATAACTAAAAAAAATAGTTTTGTGAGTTGAATATTTTTTGCGCATTTTCGTCTCAATGTGTAAGAAACTATCAAGTTTCGTCAATTTTTTTTTTTTTTTGATATCATATTAATACTTACTTATTATTGATAAGCGATATTAAAAACCCTCAAATAACAAAAAAAAAGTGTTTTGTGAGTTGAATATTTTTTGCGCATTTTCGTCTCGATATGTAAGAAACCATCAAGTTTCGTCAATTTTTTTTGTTTGATTTCATATTAATACTTACTTATTATTGATAAGCGATATTAAAAACCCTCAAATAACTTAAGAAAAGTGTTTTGTGAGTTGAATATTTTTTGCGCATTTTCGTCTCCATATAAACAACTATCAAGTTTCGTCAATTTTTTTGTTTGATATCATATAAATACTTACTTATTATTGATAAGCGATATTAAAAAGCCTCAAATAACAAAAAAAAGTGTTTTGTGAGTTGAATATTTTTTGAGCATTTTCGTCTCCATATGTAAGAAACTATCAAGTTTCGTCAATTTTTTTTTGTTTGATTTCATATTAATACTTACTTATTATTGATAAGCGATATTAAAAACCCTCAAATAACTTAAAAAAAAGTATTTTGTGAGTTGAATATTTTTTGCGCATTTTCGTCTCGATATGTAGGAAACCATCAAGTTTCGTCAATTTTTTTTGTTTGATTTCATATTAATACTTACTTATTATTGATAAGCGATATTAAAAACCCTCAAATAACTTAAGAAAAGTGTTTTCTGAGTTGAATTTTTTTTGCGGATTTTCGTCTCCATATATACAACTTTCAAGTTTCGTCATTTTTTTTTTGTTTGATATCATATTAATACTTACTTATTATTGATAAGCGATATTAAAAACCCTCAAATAACTAAAGAAAAGTATTTTGTGAGTTGAATATTTTTTGCGCATTTTCGTCTCCATTTAAACAACTATCAAGTTTCTTCAATGTTTTTTTGTTTTATATTATATTAATATTTACTTATTGATAAGCCATATTAAAAACCCTCAAATAACTAAAAAAACAGTTTTGTGAAATGAATATTTTTTGCGCATTTTCGTCTCAATGTGTAAGAAACTATCAAGTTTTGTCAATTTTTTTTGTTTGATTTCATATTAATACTAACTTATTATTGATAAGCGATATTAAAAACCCTCAAATAACTAAAGAAAAGTGTTTTGTGAGTTGAATATTTTTTGAGCATTTTCGTCTCAATATGTAAGAAATTATCAAGTTTCGTCAATTATTTTTTGTTTGATTTCATATTAATACTTACTTATTATTGATAAGCGATATTAAAAACCCTCAAATAACTTAAAAAAAAGTATTTTGTGAGTTGAATATTTTTTGCGCATTTTCGTCTCGATATGTAGGAAACCATCAAGTTTCGTCAATTTTTTTTGTTTGATTTCATATTAATACTTACTTATTATTGATAAGCGATATTAAAAACCCTCAAATAACTAAAGAAAAGTATTTTGTGAGTTGAATATTTTTTGCGCATTTTCGTCTCCATTTAAACAACTATCAAGTTTCTTCAATGTTTTTTTGTTTTATATTATATTAATATTTACTTATTGATAAGCCATATTAAAAACCCTCAAATAACTAAAAAAAGTGTTTTGTGAGTTGAATATTTTTTGCGCATTTTCGTCTCGATATGTAAGAAACCATCAAGTTTCGTCAATTTTTTTTGTTTGATTTCATATTAATACTTACTTATTATTGATAAGCGATATTAAAAACCCTCAAATAACTTAAGAAAAGTGTTTTGTGAGTTGAATATTTTTTGCGCATTTTCGTCTCCATATAAACAACTATCAAGTTTCGTCAATTTTTTTGTTTGATATCATATTAATACTTACTTATTATTGATAAGCGATATTAAAAAGCCTCAAATAACAAAAAAAAGTGTTTTGTGAGTTGAATATTTTTTGAGCATTTTCGTCTCCATATGTAAGAAACTATCAAGTTTCGTCAATTTTTTTTTGTTTGATTTCATATTAATACTTACTTATTATTGATAAGCGATATTAAAAACCCTCAAATAACTTAAAAAAAAGTATTTTGTGAGTTGAATATTTTTTGCGCATTTTCGTCTCGATATGTAGGAAACCATCAAGTTTCGTCAATTTTTTTTGTTTGATTTCATATTAATACTTACTTATTATTGATAAGCGATATTAAAAACCCTCAAATAACTTAAGAAAAGTGTTTTCTGAGTTGAATTTTTTTTGCGGATTTTCGTCTCCATATATACAACTTTCAAGTTTCGTCATTTTTTTTTTGTTTGATATCATATTAATACTTACTTATTATTGATAAGCGATATTAAAAACCCTCAAATAACTAAAGAAAAGTATTTTGTGAGTTGAATATTTTTTGCGCATTTTCGTCTCCATTTAAACAACTATCAAGTTTCTTCAATGTTTTTTTGTTTTATATTATATTAATATTTACTTATTGATAAGCCATATTAAAAACCCTCAAATAACTAAAAAAACAGTTTTGTGAAATGAATATTTTTTGCGCATTTTCGTCTCAATGTGTAAGAAACTATCAAGTTTTGTCAATTTTTTTTGTTTGATTTCATATTAATACTAACTTATTATTGATAAGCGATATTAAAAACCCTCAAATAACTAAAGAAAAGTGTTTTGTGAGTTGAATATTTTTTGAGCATTTTCGTCTCAATATGTAAGAAATTATCAAGTTTCGTCAATTATTTTTTGTTTGATATCATATTAATACTTACTTATTATTGATAAGCGATATTAAAAACCCTCAAATAACTTAAGAGAAGTGTTTTGTGAGTTGAATATATTTGCGCATTTTCGTCTTCAAATAAACAACTATCAAGTTTCTTCAACTTTGTTTTGTTTGATATCATATTAATACTTACTTATTATTGATAAGCGATATTAAAAACCCTCAAATAACTTAAGATAAGTGTTTTGTGAGTTGAATATTTTTTGCGCATTTAAGTCTCAATGTGTAAGAAACTATCAAGTTTCGTCATTTTTTTTTTGTTTGATTTCATATAAATACTTACTTATATGGATAAGCGATATTAAAAACCCTTAAATAACTAAAGAAAAGTGTTTTGTGAGTTGAATATTTTTTGCGCATTTTCGTCTCGATATGTTAGAAACCATCAAGTTTCGTCAATTTTTTTTGTTTGATTTCATATTAATACTTACTTATTATTGATAAGCGATATTAAAACCCCTCAAATAACTAAAAAAAAGTGTTTTGTGAGTTGAATATTTTTTGAGCATTTTCGTCTCAATATGTTAGAAACTATCAAGTTTCGTCATTTTTTTTTTGTTTGATTTCATATTTATACTTACTTATTATTGATAAGCGATATTAAAAACCCTCAAATAACTAAAGAAAAGTGTTTTGAGAGTTGAATATTTTTTGCGCATTTTCGTCTCGATATGTAGGAAACCATCAAGTTTCGTCAATTTTTTTTGTTTGATTTCATATTAATACTTACTTATTATTGATAAGCGATATTAAAAACCCTCAAATAACTTAAGAAAAGTGTTTTCTGAGTTGAATTTTTTTTGCGGATTTTCGTCTCCATATAAACAACTTTCAAGTTTCGTCATTTTTTTTTGTTTGATATCATATTAATACTTACTTATTATTGATAAGCGATATTAAAAACCCTCAAATAACTAAAGAAAAGTATTTTGTGAGTTGAATATTTTTTGCGCATTTTCGTCTCCATATAAACAACTATCAAGTTTCTTCAATGTTTTTTTGTTTGATATCATATTCATATTTACTTATTATTGATAAGCGATATTAAAAACCCTCAAATAACTAAAAAAACAGTTTTGTGAAATGAATATTTTTTGCGCATTTTCGTCTCAATGTGTAAGAAACTATCAAGTTTTGTCAATTTTTTTTGTTTGATTTCATATTAATACTAACTTATTATTGATAAGCGATATTAAAAACCCTCAAATAACTAAAGAAAAGTGTTTTGTGAGTTGAATATTTTTTGAGCATTTTCGTCTCAATATGTAAGAAACTATCAAGTTTCGTCAATTTTTTTTGTTTGATATCATATTAATACTTACTTATTATTGATAAGCGATATTAAAAACCCTCAAATAACTTAAGAGAAGTGTTTTGTGAGTTGAATATATTGGCGCATTTTCGTCTTCATATAAACAACTATCAAGTTTCTTCAACTTTTTTTTGTTTGATATCATATTAATCATCATCATTATCATCAATGGCACTACAGCCCATTGTGGGCCCCGGCCTCCTCCAGCAGTCGTTGCCATTCCCCCCTATCCTGGGATGCATTCCTCCAGCCCCCGATGCCAATCACGTTTGCATAATTCTGCACCCCATCCATCCACCTAAGCTTTGGTCTGCCCACGCTACGTCTTCCTTGGGGCTTGGAAAAGAGTACTTTGTTAGGCATTTCCTCTTCTCCCATTCTTGCTACATGGCCCGCCCAACGTAGCCTCCCAATTTTGATGTATTTTATAATGTTGGGCTCTTTGTATATGCTGTATAACTCCTCATTATATCTCACTCTCCAAGATCCATTTTCCTGTATGGGTCCGAATATTTTTCTGAGTATTTTTCTTTCAAATATTAGAAGGGAAGATTCGTTCTTATTACTTAATACCCAGCATTCAGACCCACATGTGAGGACAGGTCGTAGCAGTGTCTTATAAATGGTAAGTTTTGTCCTTCTGGACAACAACCGAGATATAAGGTGTTTTCTCAGACCAAAGAAGCATCTATTTGCCATGAATATTCGACGTTTAATCTCGATAGATGCATCATTAACACTTGTCACTATGGATCCAAGGTAGGTGAAGGTGTTTACACGTTCTATTATATGAGAACTTATATTAATCGTGGTAGGTGTCTGGTTATTACGGGGTGCTTTAGTGGCTATCATATATTTGGTTTTATCGGAGTTGATGCGAAGTCCCATTCTGTTTGCGGCCCTCTCCAACTGAACAAATGTCACCATCATTGCTTGTGGGGATCTACGAATAATGTCAATATCATCCGCGTAGCCCAGTATTTGGCTTGATTTGTAGAAAATTGACCCATTTGTCTGTACTCCGGATTCTCTTACACACTTCTCCAGAGCCATATTAAAAAGTAGACAAGCTATTGCGTCTCCTTGACGCAGTCCATTCATTGTGTAAAATGGTTCTGAGATATCATTCTGAATCCGGACTCTACATTGTGATTGGTTCATAGTGAGTCTAACCATCCTTATGAGCTTGTTAGGAATACCCAAGTCCTTCATGGCCGCATAGAGTTGAGAGCGGTTAATGCTGTCATATGCAGCTTTGAAATCGATAAAGAGGTGGTGTGTATCGACATTATACTCTAGGGTTTTGTCCAATATTTGACGGAGAGTGAACATCTGATCCATAGTGGATCTCCCCGGACGAAATCCGCTTTGATATTGGCCTACCAGGTTTTCAGCGTACGGCAGCAATCTGGAGAACAGGACACCGGCAAAGACCTTATATGATGCATTCAGTAGGGTAATTCCTCGATAGTTGGCACATTGCATTGTATCACCCTTTTTGTGGAATGGGCATATAATTCCAGTCCTCCAATCGTCTGGTACAGTTTCTGAGTCCCATGTTTTTTCCACGATGGTATGGATCATAGCGGTTAGTTCAGTTCCTCCGTACTTAAGTAACTCACCAGGGATATCGTCATGTCCTGGAGACTTATTATTTTTGAGGTTTTTTATGGCTGTTTTTACTTCCATTAGACATGGTGGTGGTATGTTTTCTTCGTCCTCAGCATAGGGATTCTCTGTATCAATGTCATCGGAATGGTTGTTATTAAGAAGTTCCTCAAAGTGTTCGGCCCAACGTTTCAAGATATCCACTGTATCGTTAAGAATACTTACTTATTATTGATAAGCGATATTAAAAACCCTCAAATAACTAAAAAAAATTGTTTTGTGAGTTGAATATTTTTTGCGCATTTAAGTCTCAATGTGTAAGAAACTATCCAGTTTCGTCATTTTTTTTTGTTTGATTTCATATTAATACTTACTTATAATGGATAAGCGATATTAAAAACCCTCAAATAACTAAAGAAAAGTGTTTTGTGAGTTGAATATTTTTTGCGCATTTTCGTCTCGATATGTAAGAAACCATCATGTTTCGTCAATTTTTTTTTGTTTGATTTCATATTAATACTTACTTATTATTGATAAGCGATATTAAAAACCCTCAAATAACTAAAGAAAAGTGTTTTGTGAGTTGAATATTTTTTGCGCATTTTCGTCTCGATATGTAAGAAACCATCATGTTTCGTCAATTTTTTTTGTTTGATTTCATATTAATACTTACTTTTTATTGATAAGCGATATTAAAAACCCTCAAATAACTAAAGAAAAGTGTTTTGTGAGTTGAATATTTTTTGCGCATTTTCGTCTCGATATGTTAGAAACCATCAAGTTTCGTCAATTTTTTTTGTTTGATTTCATATTAATACTTACTTATTATTGATAAGCGATATTAAAAACCCTCAAATAACTAAAGAAAAGTGTTTTGTGAGTTGAATAGTTTTTGCGCATTTTCGTCTCGATATGTAAGAAACCATCAAGTTTCGTCAATTTTTTTTGTTTGATTTCATATTAATACTTACTTATTATTGATAAGCGATATTAAAAACCCTCAAATAACTTAAGAAAAGTGTTTTGTGAGTTGAATTTTTTTTTGCGGATTTTCGTCTCCATATAAACAACTTTCAAGTTTCGTCAATTTTTTTTTGTTTGATATCATATTAATACTTACTTATTATTGATAAGCGATATTAAAAACCCTCAAATAACTAAAGAAAAGTATTTTGTGAGTTGAATATTTTTTGCGCATTTTCGTCTCCATATAAACAACTATCAAGTTTCTTCAATGTTTTTTTGTTTGATATCATATTAATATTTACTTATTATTGATAAGCGATATTAAAAACCCTCAAATAACTAAAAAAACAGTTTTGTGAAATGAATATTTTTTGCGCATTTTCGTCTCAATGTGTAAGAAACTATCAAGTTTTGTCAATTTTTTTTGTTTGATTTCATATTAATACTAACTTATTATTGATAAGCGATATTAAAAACCCTCAAATAACTAAAGAAAAGTGTTTTGTGAGTTGAATATTTTTTGAGCATTTTCGTCTCAATATGTAAGAAACTATCAAGTTTCGTCAATTTTTTTTGTTTGATATCATATTAATACTTACTTATTATTGATAAGCGATATTAAAAACCCTCAAATAACTTAAGATAAGAGTTTTGTGAGTTGAATATATTTGCGCATTTTCGTCTTCGTATAAACAACTATCAAGTTTCTTTTGTTTGATATCATATTAATCATCATCATTATCATCAATGGCACTACAGCCCATTGTGGGCCCCGGCCTCCTCCAGCAGTCGTTGCCATTCCCCCCTATCCTGGGATGCATTCCTCCAGCCCCCGATGCCAATCACGTTTGCATAATTCTGCACCCCATCCATCCACCTAAGCTTTGGTCTGCCCACGCTACGTCTTCCTTGGGGCTTGGAAAAGAGTACTTTGTTAGGCATTTCCTCTTCTCCCATTCTTGCTACATGGCCCGCCCAACGTAGCCTCCCAATTTTGATGTATTTTATAATGTTGGGCTCTTTGTAAATGCTGTATAACTCCTCATTATATCTCACTCTCCAAGATCCATTTTCCTGTATGGGTCCGAATATTTTTCTGAGTATTTTTCTTTCAAATATTAGAAGGGAAGATTCGTTCTTATTACTTAATACCCAGCATTCAGACCCATATGTGAGGACAGGTCGTAGCAGTGTCTTATAAATGGTAAGTTTTGTCCTTCTGGACAACAACCGAGATATAAGGTGTTTTCTCAGACCAAAGAAGCATCTATTTGCCATGAATATTCGACGTTTAATCTCGATAGATGCATCATTAACACTTGTCACTATGGATCCAAGGTAGGTGAAGGTGTTTACACGTTCTATTGTATGAGAACTTATATTAATCGTGGTAGGTGTCTGGTTATTACGGGGTGCTTTAGTGGCTATCATATATTTGGTTTTATCGGAGTTGATGCGAAGTCCCATTCTGTTTGCGGCCCTCTCCAACTGAACAAATGTCTCCATCATTGCTTGTGGGGATCTACGAATAATGTCAATATCATCCGCGTAGCCCAGTATTTGGCTTGATTTGTAGAAAATTGACCCATTTGTCTGTACTCCGGATTCTCTTACACACTTCTCCAGAGCCATATTAAAAAGTAGACAAGCTAGTGCGTCTCCTTGACGCAGTCCATTCATTGTGTAAAATGGTTCTGAGATATCATTCTGAATCCGGACTCTACATTGTGATTGGTTCATAGTGAGTCTAACCATCCTTATGAGCTTGTTAGGAATACCCAAGTCTATTAGATTTCATATAAATACTTACTTATATGGATAAGCGATATTAAAAACCCTTAAATAACTAAAGAAAAGTGTTGTGTGAGTTAATTATTATTTGCGCACTTTCGTCTCGATATGTAAGAAACCATCAAGTTTGGTCAATTTTTTTTTGTTTGATTTCATATTAATACTTACTTATTATTGATAAGCGATATTAAAAACCCTCAAATAACTAAAGAAAAGTGTTTTGTGAGTTGAATACTTTTGCGCATTTTCGTCTCCATATAAACAACTATCAAGTTTTGTCAATTTTTTTTTGTTTGATATCATATTAATACTTACTTATTATTGATAAGCGATACTAAAAACCCTCAAATAACTTAAAAAAAATTGTTTCCTGACTTGAATATTTTTTGCGCATTTTCGTCTCAATGTGTAATAAAACTATCAAGATTCATCAATTTTTTTTTGTTTGATTTCATATTAATACTTACTTATTATTGATTCGTCAAGTTTCGTCAATTTTTTTTGTTTGATTTCATATTAATACTAACTTATTATTGATAAGCGATATTAAAAACCCTCAAATAACTAAAAAAAATAGTTTTGTGAGTTGAATATTTTTTTCGAATTTTCGTCTCAATGTGTAAGAAACTATCAAGTTTCGTCAATTTTTTTTGTTTGATTTCATATTAATTCTTACTTATTATTGATAAGCGATATTAAAAACCGTCGAATAACTAAAGATAACTGTTTTGTGAGTTAAATATTTTTTGCGCATTTTCGTCTCCATATAAACCACTATCAAGTTTCGTCAATTTTTTTTGTTTGATATCATATTAATACTTACTTATTATTGATAAGCGATATTAAAAAGCCTCAAATAACAAAAAAAAAGTGTTTTGTGAGTTGAATATTTTTTGAGCATTTTCGTCTCCATATGTAAGAAACTATCAAGTTTCGTCAATTTTTTTTTGTTTGATTTCATATTAATACTTACTTATTATTGATAAGCGATATTAAAAACCCTCAAATAACTTTAAAAAAAGTATTTTGTGAGTTGAATATTTTTTGCGCATTTTCGTCTCGATATGTAGGAAACCATCAAGTTTCGTCAATTTTTTTTGTTTGATTTCATATTAATACTTACTTATTATTGATAAGCGATATTAAAAACCCTCAAATAACTTAAGAAAAGTGTTTTCTGAGTTGAATTTTTTTTGCGGATTTTCGTCTCCATATAAACAACTTTCAAGTTTCGTCATTTTTTTTTTGTTTGATATCATATTAATACTTACTTATTATTGATAAGCGATATTAAAAACCCTCAAATAACTAAAGAAAAGTATTTTGTGAGTTGAATATTTTTTGCGCATTTTCGTCTCCATTTAAACAACTATCAAGTTTCTTCAATGTTTTTTTGTTTGATATTATATTAATATTTACTTATTGATAAGCCATATTAAAAACCCTCAAATAACTAAAAAAACAGTTTTGTGAAATGAATATTTTTTGGGCATTTTCGTCTCAATGTGTAAGAAACTATCAAGTTTTGTCAATTTTTTTTGTTTGATTTCATATTAATACTAACTTATTATTGATAAGCGATATTAAAAACCCTCAAATAACTAAAGAAAAGTGTTTTGTGAGTTGAATATTTTTTGAGCATTTTCGTCTCAATATGTAAGAAACTATCAAGTTTCGTCAATTATTTTTTGTTTGATATCATATTAATACTTACTTATTATTGATAAGCGATATTAAAAACCCTCAAATAACTTAAGAGAAGTGTTTTGTGAGTTGAATATATTTGCGCATTTTCGTCTTCATATAAACAACTATCAAGTTTCTTCAACTTTTTTTTGTTTGATTTCATATTAATACTTACTTATTATTGATAAGCGATATTAAAAACCCTCAAATAACTAAAAAAAAAATTGTTTTGTGAGTTGAATATTTTTTGCGCATTTAAGTCTCAATGTGTAAGAAACTATCAAGTTTCGTCATTTTTTTTTTTGTTAGATTTCATATAAATACTTACTTATATGGATAAGCGATATTAAAATCCCTTAAATAACTAAAGAAAAGTGTTGTGTGAGTTAATTATTATTTGCGCACTTTCGTCTCGATATGTAAGAAACCATCAAGTTTCGTCAATTTTTTTTTGTTTGATTTCATATTAATACTTACTTATTATTGATAAGCGATATTAAAAACCCTCAAATAACTAAAGAAAAGTGTTTTGTGAGTTGAATACTTTTGCGCATTTTCGTCTCCATATAAACAACTATCAAGTTTCGTCAATTTTTTTTTGTTTGATATCATATTTATACTTACTTATTATTGATAAGCGATACTAAAAACCCTCAAATAACTTTAAAAAAATTGTTTCCTGACTTGAATATTTTTTGCGCATTTTCGTCTCAATGTGTAATAAAACTATCAAGATTCATCAAATTTTTTTTGTTTGATTTCATATTAATACTTACTTATTATTGATAAGCGATATTAAAAACCCTCAAATAACTAAAAAAAAGTATTTTGTGAGTTGAATATTTTTTGAGCATTTTCGTCTCAATATGTAAGAAACTATCAAGTTTCGTCATTTTCTTTTTGTTTGATTTCATATTTATACGTACTTATTATTGATAAGCGATATTAAAAACCCTCAAATAACTAAAGAAAAGTGTTATGAGAGTTGAGTAATTTTTGCGCATTTTCGTCTCGATATGTAGGAAACCATCAAGTTTCGTAAATTTTTTTTGTTTGATTTCATATTAATACTTACTTATTATTGATAAGCGATATTAAAAACCCTCAAATAACTAAAGAAAAGTGTTTTGTGAGTTAAATATTTTTGGCGCATTTTCGTCTCGATATGTAGGAAACCATCAAGTTTCGTCAATTTTTTTTGTTTGATTTCATATTAATACTTCCTTATTATTGATAAGCGATATTAAAAACCCTCAAATAACTAAAGAAAAGTGTTTTGTGAGTTGAATATTTTTTGCGCATTTTCGTCTCGATATGTAGGAAACCATCAAGTTTCGTCAATTATTTTGTTTGATTTCATATTAATTCTTACTTATTATTGATAAGCGATATTAAAAACCCTCGAATAACTAAAGATAACTGTTTTGTGAGTAAAATATTTTTGGCGCATTTTCGTCTCCATATAAAAAACTATCAAGTTTCGTCAATTATTTTTTGTTTGATATCATATTAATACTTACTGTTTATTGATAAGCGATATTAAAAACCCTCAAATAACTAAAAAAAATAGTTTTGTGAGTTGAATATTTTTTGCGCATTTTCGTCTCAATGTGTAAGAAACTATCAAGTTTCGTCAATTTTTTTTGTTTGATTTCATATTAATACTTACTTATTATTGATAAGCGATATTAAAAACCCTCAAAAAACTAAAGAAAAGTGTTTTTTGAGTTGAATACTTTTGCGCATTTTCGTCTCAATATGTAAGAAACTATCAAGTTTCGTCAATTTTTTTTTTGTTTGATATCATATTAATACTTACTTATTATTGATAAGCGATACTAAAAACCCTCAAATAACTTAAAAAAAATTGTTTCCTGACTTGAATATTTTTTGCGCATTTTCGTCTCAATGTGTAATAAAACTATCAAGATTCATCAAATTTTTTTTGTTTGATTTCATATTAATACTTACTTATTATTGATAAGCGATATTAAAAACCCTCAAATAACTAAAAAAAAGTATTTTGTGAGTTGAATATTTTTTGAGCATTTTCGTCTCAATATGTAAGAAACTATCAAGTTTCGTCATTTTCTTTTTGTTTGATTTCATATTTATACGTACTTATTATTGATAAGCGATATTAAAAACCCTCAAATAACTAAAGAAAAGTGTTATGAGAGTTGAGTAATTTTTGCGCATTTTCGTCTCGATATGTAGGAAACCATCAAGTTTCGTAAATTTTTTTTGTTTGATTTCATATTAATACTTACTTATTATTGATAAGCGATATTAAAAACCCTCAAATAACTTAAGAAAAGTGTTTTCTGAGTTGAATTTTTTTTGCGGATTTTCGTCTCCATATAAACAACTTTCAAGTTTCGTCATTTTTTTTTGTTTGATATCATATTAATACTTACTTATTATTGATAAGCGATATTAAAAACCCTCAAATAACTAAAGAAAAGTATTTTGTGAGTTGAATATTTTTTGCGCATTTTCGACTCCATATAAACAACTATCAAGTTTCTTCAATGTTTTTTTGTTTGATATCATATTAATATTTACTTATTATTGATAAGCCATATTAAAAACCCTCAAATAACTAAAAAAACAGTTTTGTGAAATGAATATTTTTTTCGCATTTTCGTCTCAATGTGTAAGAAACTATCAAGTTTTGTCAATTTTTTTTGTTTGATTTCATATTAATACTAACTTATTATTGATAAGCGATATTAAAAACCCTAAAATAACTAAAGAAAAGTGTTTTGTGAGTTGAATATTTTTTGAGCATTTTCATCTCAATATGTAAGAAACTATCAAGTTTCGTCAATTATTTTTTGTTTGATATCATATTAATACTTACTTATTATTGATAAGCGATATTAAAAACCCTCAAATAACTTAAGATAAGTGTTTTGTGAGTTGAATATATTTGCGCATTTTCGTCTTCATATAAACAACTATTAAGTTTCTTCAACTTTTTTTTGTTTGATATCATATTAATACTTACTTATTATTGATAAGCGATATTAAAAACCCTCAAATAACTAAAAAAAATAGTTTTGTGAGTTGAATATTTTTTGCGCATTTTCGTCTCAATGTGTAAGAAACTATCAAGTTTCGTCAATTTTTTTTGTTTGATTTCATATTAATACTAACTTATAATTGATAAGCGATATTAAAAACCCTCAAATACCAAAAAAAAAAATGTTTAGTGAGTTGAATATTTTTTGCGCATTTTCGTCTCCATATAAACAACTATCAAATTTCGTCAATTTTTTTTGTTTGATATCATATTAATACTTACTTATTATTGATAAGCGATATTAAAAACCCACAAATAACTAAAAAAAATAGTTTTGTGAGTTGAATATTTTTTGCGCATTTTCGTCTCAATGTGTAAGAAACTATCAAGTTTCGTCAATTTTTTTTGTTTGATTTCATATTAATTCTTACTTATTATTGATAAGGGATATTAAAAACCGTCGAATAACTAAAAATAACTGTTTTGTGAGTTAAATATTTTTTGCGCATTTTCGTCTCCATATAAACAACTATCAAGTTTCGTCAATTTTATTTGTTTGATATCATATTAATACTTACTTATTATTGATAAGCGATATTAAAAAGCCTCAAATAACAAAAAAAAAGAGTTTTGTGAGTTGAATATTTTTTGAGCATTTTCGTCTCCATATGTAAGAAACTATCAAGTTTCGTCAATTTTTTTTTGTTTGATTTCATATTAATACTTACTTATTATTGATAAGCGATATTAAAAACCCTCAAATAACTTAAAAAAAAGTATTTTGTGAGTTGAATATTTTTTGCGCATTTTCGTCTCGATATGTAGGAAACCATCAAGTTTCGTCAATTTTTTTTGTTTGATTTCATATTAATACTTACTTATTATTGATAAGCGATATTAAAAACCCTCAAATAACTAAAGAAAAGTATTTTGTGAGTTGAATATTTTTTGCGCATTTTCGTCTCCATTTAAACAACTATCAAGTTTCTTCAATGTTTTTTTGTTTGATATTATATTAATATTTACTTATTGATAAGCCATATTAAAAACCCTCAAATAACTAAAAAAACAGTTTTGTGAAATGAATATTTTTTGCGCATTTTCGTCTCAATGTGTAAGAAACTATCAAGTTTTGTCAATTTTTTTTGTTTGATTTCATATTAATACTAACTTATTATTGATAAGCGATATTAAAAACCCTCAAATAACTAAAGAAAAGTGTTTTGTGAGTTGAATATTTTTTGAGCATTTTCGTCTCAATATGTAAGAAACTATCAAGTTTCGTCAATTATTTTTTGTTTGATATCATATTAATACTTACTTATTATTGATAAGCGATATTAAAAACCCTCAAATAACTTAAGAGAAGTGTTTTGTGAGTTGAATATATTTGCGCATTTTCGTCTTCATATAAACAACTATCAAGTTTCTTCAACTTTTTTTTGTTTGATTTCATATTAATACTTACTTATTATTGATAAGCGATATTAAAAACCCTCAAAGAACTAAAAAAAAATTGTTTTGTGAGTTGAATATTTTTTGCGCATTTTCGTCTCAATGTGTAAGAAACTATCAAGTTTCGTCATTTTTTTTTTTGATTTCATATTTATACTTACTTATTATTGATAAGCGATATTTAAAACCGTCAAATAACTAAAGAAATGTGTTTTGTGAGTTAATTATTTTTTGCGCACTTTCGTCTCGATATGTAAGAAACCATCAAGTTCCGTCATTTTTTTTTTGTTTGATTTCATATTAATACTTACTTATTATTGATAAGCGATATTAAAAACCCTCAAATAACTAAAAAAAAGTGTTTTGTGAGTTGAATATTTTTTGCGCATGTTTGTCTCAATATGTAAGAAACTGTCAAGTCTCGTCAATTTTTTTTTGTTTGATTTCATATTAATACTTACTTATTATTGATAAGTGATATTAAAAACCCTCAAATAACTAAAAAAAAAGTGTTTTGTGAGTTGAATATTTTTTGCGCATTTTCGTCTCAATGTGTAAGGAACTATCAAGTTTCGTCAATTTTTTTTGTTTGATATCATATTAATAATTACTAATTATTGATAAGCGATATTAACCCTCCGATTAGTGACAAGGTCCCTGGGGACGTTTTCGATTTTTGTTTGCCCACAACTTTCTCTTTGTATGTTTTAAAAACGTGATGCTGCATGTATTCCAAAAAAAAGCATGCTGAAGCGATTAAAATCGGTTTCAAAGCGGTTAAATCACTCGTTCGTTTTTTATTACGGTTTGAAAACATTTAGTACGGGGATCAGGTACAAGATATTTAGGGACCTTATACCTTACTTGTACCATTATTGAAAGAAATCGTAAATTAATTGTGTTTGCCGTGCCGAAGAATAATAAATCGGTCCTGCTGTTGTATACAATGCATTATAGTTGTTAGATAGATAGTGAAACCGATAAGTGAAATCCAATGGTCATTTTGGACTACAATGCCCATAAATCTGGGGTGGACACAATGGATCAGATACTTGGCACTTATTCATGCAAACATTCAACAAATCGTTGGCCGCTTGCAATCTTTTACAACATGATAGATATTGCTGCATTGACCGCATTCGTAATTTACGATGAGATGAAGCCTGTTCAAAAAACAGACAAGCGACGTTCGTTTTTGCAATTGTTGACGAAACAATTAGCAATTTCAGATATCAAAGAACGAGCCACCAATACAAGCATAATGTGCTATCCCGAAATTCGAATTGCTATGGAAGCATTTGATGTAAAGATAACGTTGAAATTGAATATTGAAACGCACAAACATAGAAATATTTTTTTTTTATATTTTCCGGTAGGTGCAAGACTAAAATCAGGAGCTGCACCTTCATTTGCAACTTATATCGTGCGCAAAACCAGATCATATTGCTATACTTGCAATAAAGCGGTTTGTGCTGAGCATTCAGCATTATTGTATCGGTGCGATACCTGCATTCTTGCGTTAGCTGACCATGAATAAACAGCACAATAATACATTTATTACAACTTTTATCTTTTACCTGTCAAATAAAACCTAAATTACCAAAAAAAAACTTATTTTTTTGCCTTTATACTTATATTTTATCCTTCTATATACATTTAGGCACCTTATACAACCATAAGTTAACATACAAAACCATCAAGACACACCTGCATGATGATAATACCATACAATTTTTTGACGGTCCCTAGAGACCTTGTCACTTTTTTAACGCCACCTGTCACCGATCGGAGGGTTAAAAACCCTCAAATAACTAAAGAAAAGTGTTTTGTGAGTTGAATATTTTTTGAGCATTTTCGTCTCAATATGTAAGAAACTATCAAGTTTCGTCAATTTTTTTTTGTTTGATATCATATTAATACTTATTATTGATAAGCGATATTAAAAACCCTCAAATAACTAAAGAAAAGTGTTTTGTGAGTTGAATATTTTTTGCGCATTTTCGTCTCGATATGTAAGAAACCATCATGTTTCGTCAATTTTTTTTTGTTTGATTTCATATTAATACTTACTTATTATTGATAAGCGATATTAAAAACCCTCAAATAACTAAAAAAAAATTGTTTTGTGAGTTGAATATTTTTTGCGCATTTAAGTCTCAATGTGTAAGAAACTATCAAGTTTCGTCATTTTTTTTTGTTTGATTTCATATTAATACTTACTTATAATGGATAAGCGATATTAAAAACCCTCAAATAACTAAAGAAAAGTGTTTTGTGAGTTGAATATTTTTTGCGCATTTTCGTCTCGATATGTAAGAAACCATCATGTTTCGTCAATTTTTTTTTGATTGATTTCATATTAATACTAACTTATTATTGATAAGCGATATTAAAAACCCTCAAATAACTAAAGAAAAGTGTTTTGTGAGTTGAATATTTTTTGCGCATTTTCGTCTCGATATGTAAGAAACTATCAAGTTTCGTCAATTTTTTTGAGTTTGATTTCATATTATTACTTACTTATTATTGATAAGCGATATTAAAAAGCCTCAAATAACTAAAGAAAAGTGTTTTGTGAGTTAATTATTTTTTGCGCACTTTCGTCTCGATATGTAAGAAACCATCAAGTTTCGTCAATTTTTTTTGTTTGATTTCATATTAATACTTACTTATTATTGATAAGCGATATTAAAAACCCTCAAATAACTAAAGAAAAGTGTTTTGTGAGTTGAATATTTTTTGCGCATTTTCGTCTTGATATGTAAGAAACCATCATGTTTCGTCAATTTTTTTTTGTTTGATTTCATATTAATACTTACTTATTATTGATAAGCGATATTAAAAACCCTCAAATAACTTAAAAAAAGTGTTGTGTGAGTTAATTATTTTTTGCGCACTTTCGTCTCGATATGTAAGAAACCATCAAGTTTCGTCAATTTTTTTTTGTTTGATTTCATATTAATACTTACTTATTATTGATAAGCGATATTAAAAACCCTCAAATAACTAAAGAAAAGTGTTTTGTGAGTTGAATACTTTTGCGCATTTTCGTCTCTATATAAACAACTATCAAGTTTCGTCAATTTTTTTTTGTTTGATATCATATTAATACTTACTTATTATTGATAAGCGATACTAAAAACCCTCAAATAACTAAAAAAAAATGTTTTCTGACTTGAATATTTTTTGCGCATTTTCGTCTCAATGTGTAAGAAACTATCAAGTTTCTTCATTTTTTTTTTGTTTGATTTCATATTAATACTTACTTATAATGGATAAGCGATATTAAAAACCCTCAAATAACTAAAGAAAAGTGTTTTGTGAGTTGAATATTTTTTGAGCATTTTCGTCTCAATATGTAAGAAACTATCAAGTTTCGTCAATTTTTTTTTTGTTTGATATCATATTAATACTTACTTATTATTGATAAGCGATATTAAAAACCCTCAAATAACTTAAGAGAAGTGTTTTGTGAGTTGAATATATTTGCGCATTTTCGTCTTCATATAAACAACTATCAAGTTACTTCAACTTTTTTTTTGTTTGATATCATATTAATACTTACTTATTATTGATAAGCGATATTAAAAACCCTCAAATAACTTAAAAAAAATTGTTTTGTGAGTTGAATATTTTTTGCGCATTTAAGTCTCAATGCGTAAGAAACTATCAAGTTTCGTCATTTTTTTTTTGTTTGATTTCATATTAATACTTACTTATAATGGATAAGCGATATTAAAAATCCTCAAATAACTAAAGAAAAGTGTTTTGTGAGTTAATTATTTTTTGCGCACTTTCGTCTCGATATGTAAGAAACCATCAAGTTTCGTCAATTTTTTTTGTTTGATTTCATATTAATACTTACTTATTATTGATAAGCGATATTAAAAACCCTCAAATAACTAAAGAAAAGTGTTTTGTGAGTTGAATATTTTTTGCGCATTTTCGTCTCGATATGTAAGAAATCATCATGTTTCGTCAATTTTTTTTTGTTTGATTTCATATTAATACTTACTTATTATTGATAAGCGATATTAAAAACCCTCAAATAACTTAAGAAAAGTGTTTTGTGAGTTAATTATTTTTTGCGCACTTTCGTCTCGATATGTAAGAAACCATCAAGTTTCGTCAATTTTTTTTGTTTGATTTCATATTAATACTTACTTATTATTGATAAGCGATATTAAAAAACCTCAAATAACTAAAGAAAAGTGTGTTATGAGTTGAATATTTTTTGAGCATTTTCGTCTCAATATGTAAGAAACCATCAAGTTTCGTCAATTTTTTTTGTTTGATATCATATTAATACTTACTTATTATTGATAAGCGATATTAAAAACCCTCAAATAACTAAAGAAAAGTGTTTTGTGAGTTGAATACTTTTGCGCATTTTCGTCTCTATATAAACAACTATCAAGTTTCGTCAATTTTTTTTTTGTTTGATATCATATTAATACTTACTTATTATTGATAAGCGATACTAAAAACCCTCAAATAACTAAAGAAAAGTGTGTTATGAGTTGAATATTTTTTGAGCATTTTCGTCTCAATATGTAAGAAACCATCAAGTTTCGTCAATTTTTTTTTGTTTGATTTCATATTAATACTTACTTATTATTGATAAGCGATATTAAAAACCCTCAAATAACTAAAGAAAAGTATTTTGTGAGTTGAATATTTTTTACGCATTTTCGTCTCCATATAAACAACTATCAAGTTTCTTCAATGTTTTTTTGTTTGATATCATATTAATATTTACTTATTATTGATAAGCGATATTAAAAACCCTCAAATAACTAAAAAAAATAGTTTTGTGAAATAAATATTTTTTGCGCATTTTCGTCTCAATGTGTAAGAAACTATCAAGTTTTGTCAATTTTTTTTGTTTGATTTCATATTAATACTAACTTATTATTGATAAGCGATATTAAAAATCCTCAAATAACTAGAGAAAAGTGTTTTGTGAGTTAATTATTTTTTGCGCACTTTCGTCTCAATATGTAACCATCTATCAAGTTTCGTCAATTTTTTTTTGTTTGATTTCATATTAATACTTACTTATTATTATAAGCGATATTAAAGCCCCTCAAATAACTTAAGAAAAGTGTTTTGTGAGTTGAATATTTTTTGCGCATTGTCGTCTCGATATGTAAGAAATTATCAAGTTTCGTCATTTTTTTTGTTTGATTTCATATTAATACTTACTTATTATTATAAGCGATATTAAAGCCCCTCAAATAACTTAAGAAAAGTGTTTTGTGAGTTGAATATTTTTTGCGCATTGTCGTCTCAATATGTAAGAAATTATCAAGTTTCGTCATTTTTTTTGTTTGATTTCATATTAATACTTACTTATTATTGATAAGCGATATTAAAAACCCTAAAACTAAAGAAAAGTGTTTTGTGAGTTGAATATCTGTTAATTTTTTTGTCAATGTATGTTAATTTGAATTTTTTGTCTGATTTTATATTATTACTTACCAATAATTTATAAGCGATAAAATGTTTAGTGAGTTGAATTTTCTTAGCGCATTTTCGTCTCAATATAAAGAACTATCAAGTTTAGTCAATATATGCCAAATTTTTTTTGTCTGAGTTTATATTATTACGTACGTTTTATTGATAAGCGATATTAATTTATCTGAAATAACTTACAAAAGTGTTGTCTGAGATGATTATTATTTGGGCACTTTCGTCTCAATATAATGTATCTATCAAGTTTAGTTAATATTTGCCAATTTTTTTTGTCCGATTTCATAATATTACTTACTAATTATTGATAAGCGATATTAATTTATCTCAAATAACTAAAAAAAGTGTTTTCTGTGTTTATACTTTTAGGGCATTTTCGTCTCAATATAATGTATCTATCAAATTTAGTCAATACATGCCAATTTTTTTTGTGTTCACATATTATTACTTACTAATTATTGATAAGCGATATTAATTTATGTCAAATAAGTAAAAAAAGAGTTTTCTGAGTTGAATATTTTTGCGTATTTTCGTCTCAATATACAGAACTATCAAGTTTAGTCAATATATGCCTATTTTTTTTTGTGTGAGTCTATATTATTACGTACTTATTATTGATAAGCGATATTAATTTATCTCAAATAACTAAAAAAAGTGTTTTCTCAGTTTATATTTTTTGGGCATTTTTGTCTCAATATAATGTATCTATCAAGTTTAGTCAATATATGCCAATTTTTTGTGTTTACATATTATTACTTACTTATTATTGATAAGCGATATTAATTTATGTCAAATAAGTAAAAAAAAAGAGTTTTCTGAGTTGAATATTTTTGCGCATTTTCGTCTCAATATACAGAACTATCAAGTTTAGTCAATATATGCCTATTTTTTTTGTCTGAGTCTATATTATTACGTACTTATTATTGATAAGCGATATTTATTTATCTCAAATAACTAAAAAAAGTGTTTTCTCAGTTTATATTTTTTGGGCATTTTCGTCTCAATATAATGTATCTATCAAGTTTAGTCAATATATGCCAAGTTTTTGTGTTTACATATTATTTTTTACTTATTATTGATAAGCGATATTAATTTATGTCAAATAACTAAAAAAGAGAGTTTTCTGAGTTGAATATTTTTTGCGCATTTTCGTCTCAGTATAAGGAAGGAGCTATCAATTTTAGTCAATATACGCCTAATTTTTTTTCTCCGATTCTGTAGTATTACGTTCTTATTATTGATAAGCGATATTAATTTATCTCAAATAATTAAGAAAAAAGGGTTTTGTGAGTTGAATGTTTTTTGCACATTTTCGTCTCAATATAAAAAACCTAACAAAAGTAGTCAATATATGCTCATTTTTTTTGTATGATTTCATATTTTTACTTACCGGTAATTGATAAGCGATATTAATTTATCTCAAATAACTAAAAAAAAAGTTTTTTTGAGTTGAATATTTGTTGCGCATTTACGTCTCAATATAAAAAACTAACAAAATTAGTCAATATAGGCCATATTTTTTTTGTCTGATTTCATCTTATTACGTACTTATTATTGATAAGCGATATTAATTTATCTCAAATAACTAAAATAAAAGTGTTTTGTGGGTTGAATATTTTAGGCGCATTTTTGTCTCAATATAAAAAACTATCAAGTTTAGTCAATTTATGCCCCATTTTTTACTAAATCATCTAAAAAAAACTGTTTATACACAGCATCGGAAACGCGCAGATTTTTTTAGCATAGGAATGGAAGTGTTAAATAATAGAAAAATAAACAAAACTGAATTTACGTTAGAATGCCATGAGTAATGAGAAACTACGAGGTCCAGTAACGATGACGATGTATTGCGGATAGTAAAAAATACATTTATTTTGAGGGTTAGACCCATGTTGCTTACATTTAACGTCCATATCTACATTTTTGAAATCAACCCCCGTCCCACTTCCCGCTCGAAATATAATAATACGAATGAAAAAGTTTCACGGCCGAGCGAAACAAATTTCATTCCTGTCTTTGAAGCTTTTAACATTCTTCTTGGGCATTTCGAAATTTCCATTTAATTTTACTTTTTCGGATTAATTTGATATAAATTAACAATACCGGAAAAAGGTTAGCTAAATCTTTATTTTTGCTTAAAAAAATTCTCTCAAAAATAAAAATAAATTTAAGAACTTGGTAAAATAATCGTTATATACAATAATATACAATATATTATCAGAAATCACCAAAGAAAAATTACGTTATGTATGTGTATGAACCCTAAATACATAAAGTGCTCGCTTGGGCGCTGCTGTAGTTGCCATACGTGATTTGTTTACTACATACACACTACACTGGCATACACACTACGAAAATACGATCATATAACATCATACCAGAAGACATTGAACTGGTTGAATGTTAGAAATATACCCCAAATTCCCATACTGTCTCTATCGTTTAGTATCATTTACTGTCCCGCCGCCCCCTCTTATCTCGACAAAAATTTTCAGCGTGTTTCCAATCATGGATTAGCGCTACGCTCAAACGGAGATCGTCTATTGGCCTATCAAGTTCACCGCTCTTCGTTTTTTTCGTCGTCCTTTACTGTCTATGCAGTGAGACTCTGGAATCAGTTACAAACCAATATAAGACTCGCTCCGTCCTTGGCATTCTTTAAGAAGCGATTGAAAAAACTCTCAATTTCTATTCAGTAAAATAACGTGTTTCATTCCTAAGTTTTCTTTTCCTTTCCTCTCCACCATCCCTTCCTTTTCTTTTGATTGATGATATCTCACTTTATATGAATAATAATGTTCGGATGATTGCCCGTCTTTGTGGGGTCCGTCGGCATATGCTCACGTATGTGTTTATGGATTTCGTGGGGATGGACAGTCATTTGAATCATTTATGCGACCACATAACTTGCTTAATTTACTTTTATCTGGTTGGTTGGAAGAGATTCCCACCTGGCAATAAGTCTACCGGATTGTATTTGCAATAAAAGTGTTAAATAAATAAAAATAAATAAATACACTGCACATCAAAACGAATGTGTTTCTATAACATATCGGAAGATCCATAAAGATTCCTACAAAGGGGGGTCTATAAAGATTCCTACAATTTTGATAAATTGAATAAGTTTTATAAGAAGGTGTATGGATATAACAGAGGAGATTGATGTGTATAAAGATACCGAATTCTAAGTTCTATCCTCTCAGCCTACCACGTCAGGGAGAGGGCGTGATAGTATGCATCTATACATAAAAGCTTCCTTGTAGTTCATCTTTCATTGGTAATGTTTCTTATCAAATATATTTTTGTGCACATATGTAGATACGGAGATGTACCTTATCTAATAGCAGCAGCCACTACCTTTATATCCTCATACTTAGCCTACTCGTATAAACATTTATTTTGTAATATTTTTAATTTGTCAGTAATAGTGGGTTCGAGTCCTGAATTGGAGCACTGTTGCGTAGAATCAGTTCTCTAAACGGCGCTATGTAAACTGTCCTTATTTTTAAACACTACACTACCGAATGCGTTTCTATCACATACCGGAAGATGCACAAATAAATCTTGCAGTTCGTCTTCCACTGGAAAGTTTTCTGTAGTTTTCTAAACACATGCAGATGGTAAGTAATCAATTTAATAACACATTACATTCAACTAATTTAGTATTTTTTAACAAGAGTACATTGAATTTCCGAATTAAAGCGCATTTAAGAAGAGTTTGTTGTCTAAACGGTGTTAAAAAAATTGACCTTTTCTTACGTTAAACGAATACTAAGATTTTACATACATTGAAAAATATTGTAGTTATAAGGATTATAAATCACTGTGAAACATAACTTCGAGTACAGTAGAACAATGATTTTCCGAATACCGATCAACCGAAACATCGGTTAGCCGAAAGCGTTCCAGTCGGAAAATTCTAACCAATTGCTGTATTCAAAACATGTGCGAGATTTAGCGGCAAAAAAAACGAGTCTTAGCTTTGAAGCAAAATACTATTTTGGACTTCTTTTCCTAAACTGTGAACCTACTTTAATGTTCTACTTTATATAAGATCTGGGTGTCTTGTTCCACAGTAATCTCGCGTTTGGTCCTCACATAGAAGTTATGTGCAACTCAGCTTATAAAACTCTAAGATTTGTAATGAGAACCTCTAAGTCGTTTGAAAACCAATTGGTGCTCAAAACGTTGTTTAATTCATTGATCCGTAGCAAATTAGAAAGCAATGCTTGCATTTGGAGCTCGGTGGGGGAACTCGCTCATGGTGGAGAAAGTACAAAAAAAATATCTACAATATCTCTATATGAGAGAGTTCAGTGTCTATCCGTGACTTTATCCTACTCAGTTTCTGCTGGGCATGCTCTGGTATAGCTCCTTGAGCGTAAGGAGAGATCTGCGTCTCCTGGTATACGTTGTCAAACTCGTTCGATGAGTTGCGAGCTGTCCAGCATTACTACAAAGATTAGCGTTAAATGTTCCTAACAATTATACTAGATTGCGCCGGCAAGAACTGTTCTCAATAACATACGCAAGAACAGGTCTTCCAGCCGCTATGCCTGTTGGAAGGGCCTTAACTCTTCTGAACGGGACTGCTTCGGATATTGACATATTTCATATCACATATACTATGTGTGCATATACTCGTATGTATGCATATGCATTATTTTTTATTTTATATAATTTTTTTTCTATGTAATTTTTCTTCTTTTTCAATGTCTTGTACTTTTCAAAGTAATTGGGCTAAGCCTGTTTTGAAAAAATAAAGAAATAAATAAAGACGTGTGATACAAAATATACACAGTTTGGTGTTATCCGAAAGTTCAATTATCCGAACACGCTCAGTCCCGAATTGTTTCGGATAATCGATGCTCTACTGTACCTCCACAGTAACTTCTAACAACCCATTATTCAATCATGTCTATCTAGTAATAACTATGAAAAACCTCAAACCTCTTAAGTAAGGTTTCAGTCGACCAAATCATAAATGAAGATACCCAGTCTTTTCAGACAAAACTTGTATACACATATATTAAGGTCATATTTACATGCAAGCAAAATTAGACTTATTGTGATTTGATATGTTACCGTTTGTAAGAAGAAATGTTATTTTGAGCAAATATACCATAATGCGGATTGTGGAGCAATTAAATGAGACGAAAAATGTCTAAAGGAAATAGACGTTCCAGATGGCTCGATCAAGACATACAATGGGAGAGTTTTCATGATGGATGAAGTCTTGGTATCTGCGGTGAGGAGCAGTCCATGCGACACTTGCTGCTGTACCCGAGTAGGCCGGTTTCTTGCGCCGAAGAATTTATTAAATGATGTAACTTTGGTTATTTTCTATGTAAAATATTAGCGTTAGTAAGCAGAATACATGGAAGTTATTTGTTGTACTATAATTTGTTTAATAAATTACTGTTTTATATATTTAAGATATATGACGTGCATAACCCTACCGGTTTCAAGGATTTCACCATGTCAATAAGAAAGTAAGTACGATCCTACTGTCAATAAGAAAGTAAGTACGATCCTACTGTCAATAAGAAAGTTAGTAAGTACCTACGTAAGTACGATCATATAACTTCATACCAGAAGGCATTGAACTGGTTGAATGTTAGAAATAGACGCCAAATTCACATACTGTCTCTATAGTATAATATCCTTAACTGTCCCACCGCATCCTCTTATCTCGTCGAGAATTTTCAGCGTCTTTCCGATAATGGATTAGCGCTACGCTCAAACAGAGATTGTTTATTGGTCTTTCCAGTTCACCGCTCCTCTTTCTTAACGTCGTCCTTTACTGTCCATGCAGTGAGACTCTGGAATCAGTTACAAACCAATATAAGACTCGCTCCGTCCTTGGCATTCTTTAAAAAGCGACTGAAAAACCTTTTAATGTCTAGTCAGTAAAATAACGTGTTACATTCCTGATTTTTCTTTTCCTTTCCTCTCCACCATCCCTTCCCCTTTCCTTATGATTGATGATATCTCACTTTATATGAAAAACAATGTTCGAGTGACTGCCCGTCTTTGTGGGGTTCGTGGGCATGTGCTCACGTATATGTTTATGGATTTCGTGGGGATGGATAGTCATTTGAATGATTTATGTGACTACGTAACTTGATTCATTTACTTTTGGAAGAGATTGCCGCCTGGCAATAAACCCACCAGATTGTATTTGCAATAAAAGTGTTAAATAAATAAATAAAAGTACAAACAAGACTGAATTATACATGAGCTGGCACCGACATAATAAACTAGAGATGACTTCGGAAAGTAGTGATGAGACCTTGCAAACATATCTGTATACCAGATGTTCATCCCAATGCACTGAGATGAGGTAAAAACCTTGAAAACTGGCAGAGTTATACCATTGTATTGACTTGACTAGTCAGGTTTCCCCTTCAAATCCATTTAAAATATTCCTAGTTGGATGGAAGAAATGGTAATAAACTCGTCATATTGTACTATTTACAATGAAAATGTAATGTGATAATTTCAATATTTTAGAAATTACTTTCAATATGTACTTAATATCTTTCAACGTTTGATTGAACCCGCGGCAAAAAAGTGTCATTTTGTGACAACTTGAATGTCATATATTTTATTAACCTTTCCCTTCCTGTGCTAAAAAAATACACGCGTTCCGGTGCTATGTATTCCGTACAAATCAATATAATGTAAAAATGAGCGATTTAATATAGAAAAAATAAGAATATTCATAGCCAATCGCTTAAATTAATTAAATTTGAAGTTAAAAGTGATAATAATTGAAATTTAATTGCTGGAAACATGGAAAAAACATCGACCGACGTTCACAAAACGGGCGAAGCGATCACTTCAAACGAAAGCCCAAGAGCTATTGAAATGAGAGAAGCGAGCGAACTGAGATTCTATTTCTTGCGTGCCCATATACCGAAGTAGAGTGAGAGTCAGAATGAGACGTGAATAGCGTCGCTTACTCCCCCATAGCGGTTTTTTAGAATGAATATACCTACGTCACACACTGGCACACGTTTGATTGTATTGGTGAATTTATTCCCGATTTTCACAAAATATCTCTGATGTGGTCGATAAGTGCTAATTATTATTAATATTATTTTTTTCATTCAATGCGTAAATGTATTACGGAGGAATACCTAAAATCTGAAGCCAGTATGTACGAGTATTATATTTATAGAGATATAAAAGTGTTTAGAAGCAATGTGTACTTATTACACATCACAGGGAAGGAAGGGTAAAACTCTCGAAGCCTTTAATCTAAGGATTAAATTCATAAAAATTATAAAATAGTTGAAAAGTGGAAACAAGCGAATTAATTGTATTTAACATAAGTAGATTTATTAAGTTTTGTTAAAACTGTTTCACGATTGTTTAAATATATTCAAGAGAAGCTACACCCCACCCCCGTGGCTAAGAATTGTTTCCCCTTTTTATTCCACGAAAGCCTTCCTGTGCAGGGGTGGGATGGCGGCAGAAGGTAATACGGTGTCAGCAAAAGGAGTTAACTGTAAAGGATATCCCAAATGAAAAATAATTTATCTATTCAAGTTATAGTTTTATACCAATGCCAAATGTTGACATCCGTGGCCTAGTTGGTAAGAGGCCTGCCTTCCAGTCCGAGGGATGCGGGTTCAATTCCCGATGTTAACCAATCTGGTTTTCACTTCGGGCTTGTTTAACATCTTTTTGGTTGGTTGGAAGCGATTGATACATGGAAATAAACTCACCAGGTTGTACGGTATTCAAGGAAACTAATACAATACAAAACAAATATTTTATTTCGTGTGAATTTATGAAGTGGCGCTAAAATATTGACTGCAGAAGTTGTGAAAGCACGTTATTGGTTATAAAAACGACAGACTACTCCCTGCGTCATGATTGAAATATGTTTGAAAACAGTATTTATAGATAGAAAAAAGAATAATATGAAGTGACAAATAAGACTTGATTAAAATTCTAAATAAAAACTCTGATTTTCTGCATATTTCTGTATTCACAATCAAGGGTAAACTCTTTCGATACGTGGTGAAGAGGATTATAGCTGAGTGTTTATAGGACAGCGCGACGAACAAACTCCTCTATACTTGAATAACTCTATTTGCGAATGGGTTATATTTGTGAACGTACGAGTATGACTGTTGTATAATAGTAAGAAAGACGAAGAACACCACTCTGATATGGTTTGAGCATGCATAACAAATAAATGAAGAAATCCTAACAAAATAGATATACAGTACAGTGCAAATGTGAGTAGAAGGTGAGGTAGAGGAAGGAAGGCCAAGAAAAGTTTGGCTGGATGAATTGTATGATACATTGAAAAAAAAAACAATGTAAAAAGTCAGACAAATCGTAGGAGTTATATGAGAAAGTGTATGAATGTAGAAGAAAGATGATGCGTTTCGTGATAGGATGGTGCTGTGTCATCTATGCTTACCCAGACAACAAACAGCGTGATGGTATTTACAAGTTATATTTTATAGCTCGAAATATATTGATAGCAAAAAAATGACAATTTTCTCATCAGATTTTTTGATTGCACCCATTAGTTGGAGTGTATAAGTTACAATTTGATAAACATTCATTAGATGGAGTGTGTAAGTTACAATTTGATTAGCACTTATTAGTTGGAGTGTGTAAGTTACAATTTGATTAGCACTTATTAGTTGGAGTGTATAAGTTACAATTTGATTAGCACTTATTAGTTGGAGTGTATAAGTTACAATTTGATAAGCACTAATTTGTTGGAGTGTATAAGTTACAATTTTATTAGCACTCATTAGTTGGAGTGTATAAGTTACAATTTGATAAACATTCATTAGTTGGAGTGTATAAATTACAATTTGATAAGCACTCATTAATTGGAGTGTATAAGTTACAATTTGATTAGCACTTATTAGTTGGAGTGTATAAGTTACAGTTTGATAAACATTCATTAGTTGGAGTGTATAAGTTACAATTTGATAAGCACTCATTAGTTGGAGTGTATAAATTACGATTTGATTAAAATCATATTTCTCGCAACACTGACCGCGAGAATCGGGTCTATTTTGTCTGTGTATGACAAGAAAGGGTATTTCCCGTTTTATGATACCCAGTGTAGGAGGCACTCGACCATTTGTCGTACATTTCATTTTACAGTGGCCATAGACAAATATATCGATGAAATCTTTAACGGAAGGTCGTTTGTGGATTTCCTAGTCATAATTGAAGAAAATGCAAGAAATTTTTCCAGAAGTTGCGATATGAAACATTCTATAATAGATAGAATTTCTATCGAAATCTACTTCAAACTATCAGTAAGTTTAATAATATCCTAATATCAGAAACGGCTTTTTTGAAGACTTCACAAATGAAGGCCCGCCACTGGGAAGGTTGTGAGGGGCGATTACGAGTACAACATTAGCTTCGTTACTGCGGGCCGGGGCCGGGGCCGGGGCCGGGGTGTCGGGTTACCCGTTACCTGTTAACAGTTATCAGTTTCCAGGAATCAGGAATCAACTTAAATGAGCTCGGGCTTCCCTCCGTATCCCTCCCGGGATTAAAACACATTTGCCAGCAGTTCTGAGTGAGGAAAGAAATTTGACCTGATTTTGTATTCTTAAATAAGAAACGTTGAATTGTTTCTTATGAAATAACTTTTTGGATAAAAAATATGAAACAAGAAATCAATTCGAATACAGGCTGTTCTAAAAATGTATACATAACTTGAATGATTATAAATTCAGTATTCATTAAGATTATCTAAGATAATCTAAGGTTAAAACTTTAACATACGAGTACGTCAATTTTTGAAGTGAAACTTCCATAGGCGCGGTAGGGCGAATTGGCCTGAACGTCACGAAAAGTGAAACGGTGTATTATATTATTATTTTATTATTAAATAATTATTTATTATTATAAAATATTTTATTTATTAATGAATTATTATTAATTATTTTAAGGATAATAATTATTCATTATTGTATTAAAAATAAAATTTTTGTTCCATGTTATTTTTATATTAATATATTTAATAATTATTAATTTTATTTTATATTAAATTATTTTATTTTATATTTATTTTAATATTTATTTAATATGTAATTTATATTTAATATGTAATTATAATAATATATATGTGTTATTATAATATTAATAATTATATTATTATTATAAAATAATAAATTATGATATAATTAATTAATAATACAATAAAAATAATAAATTAATTATTTAAAAATAATTGATTTAATATATAATAATAACATAAAAATATTAATTTATTTAATATTAAAGAGAATAAATTTAATATTGCTAAGTGTATTATATTATTATTAAAACTATTATTATTTGTTATTAAAAATTTAAAAAAATATATTTTTTCATTTAATTAAGAGCGATTTTCTTGAATTTGAATTGAAGTTACCTAATTCTAAAAAAAAAAAACAATAAAAATCGTTAACAAATTGAAAAAAGCAATGCTTTTCCTAGGAGCTAAGAAGTTTCATTTCTACCGCGCGAGACAATTTTTTTTTTTAATTAAGGCAAGTGCTTAAACTGTTGTTCATTTTGGTCTATAAATGAATAATCTTGAGTCCAAGTTAATGGTAGATACATGTTAAATGTTTTCTTAACAGATCGATTACACTACCATCCGTCCTTTTATGTGGGACAGAATAAGTCCCCATCCAAAACGATCTACATTAGAAGACCAAAGTCTTTTTTATTCTTTTATGAGCGCGACGTCACGTAGTGAAGGAGGAGTTGCGCAAAGGGACTTCTTCGGTGGTGACACTCCTGACTGGGAAAATAGTAGTGACGACGGACTTGAGGTCGGACATCGTGCGAGAAGGAAAATACAGCTCAATTAATATAATTGTAACGCGGTTTAAGGCACGGAATTTAAACAACCTAGAAGGTTGCCAGTACTTTCACAGAAAACTTCGAATGCATTAAAACTATATTTTGACGACATTAGATTGGTGTAGGCAATCAGCCCGAAGATGTTTTCTTTACAAAGCAATAAGTTATCATAGTAAGGATGGTTGCTTTGTATATTTGAAAGGGTTTATATGAGCTCGTGAGTGTGGTGTTTTCGGTTGTTTTATATTTATATTTTTGTTCTAATTTTTATGATTATGTGTGGTATATTGTTGGATGAATTTTTTGGTCTTTCTGGAGTGATGAAGTGTGGGGAGTTTGATTTCGCGTGAGGTTTCCAGTTGTAATTGAGTGTCACTGTTTGTCAGGTTGATGACAATGTGCAAAGGGGTTTCATATAATCGAAAGAAGTATCGATTTATTTTTTTATGCTATATGTCCTCAGTGAGATACAGGCAAAAGCTTAGTTTACTGGGGACACGATAAATGAAAGGCAACAAATCCAGATCCATAAAAATTGTGTCTCCAAATTAAATGACCTGTTGTTTTTTCGCAAATCATGTACGAGTATATGTATATTTCTTGGCATGTGTAAAATAGATAAATAAAATAAATATTGTATTGTATTATATTACACTTTTGCTGTGTGCAATATATCTTTTTGGGCTTGATGCAACGTGATAATCTCTTTCAATCAATCAAAAATATATTCCAGAGGTCTAAAGTGAAAATTAGACTGGAATCCTTTTTTTCAAATAGCCTCCAATGGAAATGCAATATGCAGCTACCGGGCTAGAAGTCAGATGTCTTATCATGTAGATCACAAAGATCATGTTGGCTTGATTAAGATAATCTATTTTGTACTTATTGAAATTTCCAAGGAATATGATATAAAGAAATTGTTTTCTCTCAACTATCTTAACATATGGATTAGGTCGATTTTACGTACTTACGTTCATATTCATTAGGTATTTATTACATTTTATTGAAAGAAAAAAAACGGATCAAATAAATAAATAAATACGACCCTCTTTAAGCGCTGTATTCAACATGCCCCAGGACCGGGAGGGATGGAGACAGATCGTGCGCTGAATTTGAGACATAACAGATCACCACGACACCCAGCATTGAGACATAGCAGACCACCACGACACCCAGCATTGAGACATAGCAGACCACCCCGACACCCAGCATTGAGACATAGCAGATCACCACGACACCCAGCATTGAGACATAGCAGATCACCACGACACCCAGCATTGAGACATAGCAGATCACCACGACACCCAGCATTAAGACATAGCAGATCACCACGACACCCAGCATTGAGACATAGCAGATCACCACGACACCCAGCATTGAGACATAGCAGATCACCACGACACCCAGCATTGAGACATAGCAGATCACCACGACACCCAGCATTGAGACATAGCAGATCACCACGACACCCAGCATTGAGACATAGCAGATCACCACGACACCCAGCATCGAGCATGCGATGGAGAAAAAATATTAAATTGTATTACACTTTAATAGTGTACAGCACAACCTAGTGGGCTTATTATCATGTGATAATCTCTTACAAAATTGTATTACGCTTTAATAGTGTACAGTACAATCTAGTGGGCTTATTATTATGTGATAATCTCTTACAAAAAATATAAATATGTTTAAGAGACCTTAAGTCGCATATAGTCAGCAACACAAGGGTTCTTCAATCTGGACGGATATGGTCAGCAACACAAGGGTTCTTCAAACAGAGTTGCTGACTAATATTAAAAACCGAAAGGTGTCTTACTTGGGCCATGTACTTAGAGGATCAAAGTACAAATTACTTCACCTGATCATCCAAGGAAAAATCGAAAGCCGAAGAGGTGTTGGTAGGAGGAAAATCTCCTGGCTCCGCAATATACGTGATTGGACTGGACATAAGGGGCGTTGGAGATCTTTTTCGCGCTGCCGGGGACAAAGATGTCTACTCTCGAGTGATATTCAACGTTGGGGAGACCTGACATGACAATGGGAAGAAGAAGAATACCTTAAGTAAATGCACTACCCGAACCCTTTTCAAAATAATTTGGGTGTCAACGGGAATCGAAAGTACAACTCCCTGGCTAGAAGCCAAACACTTTACCAACTAGGCTACGAAAACATTATGTTAAGATATTTCTCTCATAATATTTTTTTTGTAATCTTAGTAGCTTTGTTTCGTTACAATCTCTTTGTATTTTTAATTTTTTTCAATAAAGCTCCAAAAAACTTGACGCTTGAAGTTTGTGGTAGTTTTTATTTTTCACTTCCAACAGCACAGCACAGCACATTATTCGAAAGGCGTATTCTGGAGGGAAAGTATTTATGGATTTGTAAAGTAGACTAAATTGAAAAAGTTGTTCTATATTAGCGGAGGCCGGAGGATGGGAGGCGGCAGTATAGAGGCGAGCCACCAGGACGGCACCGGGAACTTTCCGATTAACAGTCGCGATTGATTCCGGTCCTCGGGGGTGGCCATTTTTCATCTTTGACGTTTGAAAAACACCCTTTTTCTTTATTTTCATTAGCTTAATGTGTTTATAAAGTAAACTGAAAGAATAACACTGAAATATGGCAACTCCGTTAAGTTCCGAAGGCTTCGCGGAATTATGTACTTAAGAATTTAAAGAAATTTAATAATTTGGTTGAAGAAAAAATAAAGGACGTCCAAGTCTTAGCATAAAAGTTGAAAAAGTGTGAATATTATTTTGGTTTGACATATACTCGTAGTTATGACAACTTTTGGTATATAGTTATGACAACTTTTGGTATATAGTTATGATAACTTTTGGTATATACTCGTAGTTATGACAATTTTTGGTATATAGTTATGACAACTTTTGGTATATAGCAATGACCATTTTTTGATGTGGTGTGTGCCGCTTATGGAAACTCTTGAAGATAACTCTTTTTGAGAGGCCTTAGGTAAAGTGTAGTGTTTGAATTTGCGTCCGGAGGTTGAGGGTTTGATACGAGTACAATGGATTTAAAAAAAAGATTTCTGTCTAATTTTTACTCAAGACCTCTTTTAACATCTTTCTGGTTGGTCGGATGAGATTACCACATGGAAATAAGTCCTGAATGGTGAGAATAATAAGTGGGGTGCAGGGATGGATGGAAAATATATTCAAGGGCTATGGGAGTCACGATATTCCGTCAAGAGTTACATGGCGGATGGATGGATGGATGGAGTTAATGTATGACGCCTGACAATTTTTCTAATGAGTAATGATCTCTTATAAAAGAATAGACTTATTGTTAATAATGTTATGTACCCATATATGATATACTAGTACAAACCATGATGCTATTTCTCTGTCAAAGAAGGCAGATAAGACAAAACACCAGGCTTTCCTATCTCAACACACATCCATCGCCTCGCTTCATCTATACAACTGTAATAATTTCTCCGACTTTCCACGTTCCCTTCTTTCTAAAAATCATTCACATGCTACGACATATTTTCCTTGGTTTTCTTCTCTCACGCTTTTAACTCACATTTAATGCATAATGCGTTTTCCCGCCATAACATTTCCAGTGGAGATGGTACCGAGCATGGCATCCTGGGGCACCCCCATTTCTCCTTTTCCCCCAGGCAGACTGCTAAGGTGATGCTTCAGCATTTTTACTGCGGAGCGTCCCACAGCGTGAAGCGTACTGCGTGCCAGGGACGGGCCACAGAGTCGGGAGCCTGAATGTGAAATATATGCGACGTACATAGGCAGCCAGTCCAAAGGGAATGTATTTGTTTAATATTTTATTTCACAATATACAATCGGCGGCTTATTGAGCGCTGTTATTTGTTTTACTGTTCTACCATAATATCCAAACAACAAACGTATACATAGTCAAAAATCGGAAAGAGCAGAATTTTTTTTAAGGGAACGTCGACTGAAGTATAATCTTCGGCTTACCTAATTTATTTGATCTCATCGTAAGAATGTTTTATTCACTCACAATCCTAGGTTTTTAACTGTTTTACTTAATGGTATGATATTCATCGAATAATCTTGGAGGAAGTAAGTCTACACTGAATTAACTGAGAAGTTAGGACTACCAATGAGAAACGCTTGAGATTTCGTAGGATTCATAAATAAACCATACTGCATCGCTTGGAGATCAATTAAAGGTCCGATCGTTAAACAAATGTAGAAATGTGTAAATTAATAAGAAAACAAAAGATATTAATGGTAATTTGTTTTATCAAACACTGTTTATTCCACTTTTTGTAACGGTATAACCCTACCGGTTTCAAGGCTTTCACTACATCTTCAGGCGAGCACAAATAAGACTGAATTATGTTCGAACTGGCACCGACATACACACTTCTAACGGTAAACATTCGGGTTGAGGGCTGGCGGTTGGGGTAGGCTTGGGACGAACTCGGCGAGCAGAGGAGAGATTCTTGGTATATATGTGTTTGCCAGATGTTCACCTCGATGCACTGACTTAGAAATTTCTAGGGCCTCTAATCTGTCCAATTTATTTCCATTACTACTGATATGTAAGAATTTGGCATCATCGATAGAAAATGTAGGGTTTTCACGGTGACAATGATTAAGTTCAAAATAAATTAGAGGATTTGTTAAGGTGGATTTGCGTTCCCGGAACCTCTTTTCAAAATATCTTCACGTCTTTCCTATATAGAAATTATCACAGTCATCACGTAAAAGTTTATACACACCACTGTTGCTAAGTATTCCATTTTTGCCTTTCCCGTTAAATAAGAGTTTCCGGAGATTAAAATTAGTGTAAAAAGCTGGCTTTATGTGACTTGGAATTTTTTTGGTTATTTCGTATGATATGTTTTTTATAAATAGGACTTTGCTCCATTTATAGGTATGCTTATAGGTGTCGTTACCGTTAGAAGTGTGTATGTCGGTGCCAGTTTGAACATAATTCAGTCTTGTTTGTGTTCCCCTGAAGATGATGTGAAAGCCTTGAACTAGTAGGGTTATACCGTTACATTAAGTGGAATAAACAGTGTTTGATAAAACAAATTACAATGTCTTTAAACCTCCACAATGTTAATGTCTTAACTATAAATAATATAAAATATATTAATAAATTTATAACAAAATACGGAATGAGGCAATAAGGGAGAAATGTGAAATGAAGGTTTACCATATGTGCTGAGTAAGATGAAGGAAAACATTTTGAGGTGGTTAAGGCATGCAAAACATATCAATTGAGAAATACTAATAAAATAAATATATACAATAATTGGAAGCAGATGGCGCGGTCGATTCACTTGATCAAGGGAAGTATAGTTGGATCAAGTGATTGATATTGTGGAAGAAGGAAACATTAAATTATAGAAATCGTAGGAGTTGTATGAGAGAGGCCTGGAAGTAGAAGAGGCGAAGGATGAATGTCGAGATAAGAAAATGAGGCACTATATCCTTTGTGCCTACCCCAACAAGAAAATTTTCTTTCCGCACCCCCCCCTCCCCTATCGTTCTTTTGATTGATGATATCTGATTTTTATGGTATATATCGTTCATGAATTTTGAACAAGTGAATAATGATTTGTATAATTGTTGCAACCCTTTACTTTCTTTATTTATTTCTATTTGGTTGGTTGGAAGAGATTGCCATCTGGTAATAAACCTGCCAGATTGATTAACCATAAAGTTTTACACAAATCGCGTAATGGTCGGGATGTATGAATCTATTATACATATATACAAAGTATTTGTAGATGTTGCTGAGAGGGTCACTCAGAAGCGGGACTGAGCAGCACACATTACCAGATGTACCCGATGGGATACAAAGTGAGGGAAAACCTTGGCAAGATGATCGGATGATGTCTGATGACCATGTGAGCAACTGAAGTGCTCATGTGAGCAACTGAATGCATTATTCATATGATAGGCATAAATGGAGGAGAATAGGGGAGGCCCATATCAGACACTCGAGTCAACCGGATCGATGATGATGATCTTCTTCCTGGCACTGCCCCAACTCATTGCCTAGGTAGGCTGTTGGGATTGGCTCTTCTCGTTCTCAGGCTGTATATTCTTCGGTTCTGGGTGTCACCTTCATCTAGGCCGTTTCTCTGCAGGATTTTGGAGCATTGAGTCATCCAGGAATTATTTGGTCTTTCTCTAGACGGCTGTCGAGGAAGATCCACAGACATTGCCTGATTTACCGTATGGTCTTGGTGGTCTCCGTCTTATATGCCCGCACAATTTCAGCAGTCACTCTTCCAGTTTACTGTTTATGTCAGTGACCCCCAGGCTACCACGAATGCGTGAGCTCGTAATTCTATATTTCAGTGATACTCCTGCCGACCACCTAAGCATTCGCATTTCAGCTGTTTCAAGTTGCCTAGAGTAGGAGCTGTACATAGTCAAGCATTCTGAGCCATACATAATCGCGGGTCTTTCGATAGTCTGGTATACCTTTCCTTTTAGTTTGATGATGATGATGATAAAGTATAAATAAATTAAACTACCCTTAATACGGCCCTGAGAAGCCTCAAACGTAAAGGAAGAAGACGGTGCGATGAACAGGGACGGGGGTGGGAAACTAAAATGCCCTGCCGCGTGCGTACACAAATAAGTTTTTCTATACAAGTGCTGGGGCGGAAGTAACTGTTTGTATTGGAATGTTTTTTCTTCGCGACTATAAAACGCGATGCCTTCTGTAGACAAGATCATGAATCTAACGCATCGCTTTTATGTCTCGTGAATAAATTGCAAAATTTGCTAATCATTCCCATTGTCAATACTTGGAGAAATTTCGTTGTAAAGGTTATCTTAGCCACAATGTCACTTAAATGTATGCTCTTTTATACCTTGCTTTGTACTAGTAGACATGTGTATATATATCCCGTATATGTCGGCATCCATAGTTTAATGGCTATTTATCATGGGTTTGTTTTCTTGATGGTTTAAATTTTAGACCCAATATCATTTGAAAAACAATGTATGATAAAATAAGGATTCAGAACATAAGGTAAGATTGTGGACCAAAATAAGTTTTTAAGATTACGAACGGTATATTTGGTTGATTTGGTTACATTTAAAAAATGAATGATGAAAAATGTTTAAAAAATATTTAAAAAAAAGTAAATAAAGATAAAGCGATTAAAAACCTTAATACTTGAAGGGTGTATAAGAAAATCCTTTATAATAGAAGGGCGCCCTTGAGGAGAGTCTGCTCTCTAAAAATCGTTGTATAAATTGTCCTTTATAATAATAATTATTATATATGATAAAATATTTGTAAGTAGCAGAAACGATTGATGTTTGCCAGGATAGAATGAAGTGGAGGTACGTAATCTCTGCCTACCTCTGTGTTATATCCTCTATGCCTACCACAACAGAAAAATTGTGTGATGGTATGTATGTACATACGTCAAATGGTTATATTACCTAATTATCAATTCCATTTGAAATTTCACAGTTACTACTTCTTCTGATTGAGGAGACATACTCGTATGGGTAGACTGCTTGTGGTATAGGGATACCTGGAAGGTACGTGTGTTACAAAAGAAGACAAAATATCTGCTAATCTAACTGGTGCACATTGAAGGCTGGTGAAAGCTATACAAGTTTTGAAAAACAGGCGTTGCCTTTTGTTAGGTTTAATAAAAGAGATGAATACACTTCCAGATGGAGCGACAGAGTATCAGGGGAGAGAGACAAGGCGGGCAGCCATTGTGTAGTTGTGTTTATGAGCGTTGTAACATTCATCAACACTGCGCCAATTGTATCTCTCGACGTTCTTAAAAAATATAAATATGATTAATTAGTCTATAAATAAAACCAGATCCAAAAAAACTGGTGGATAGACATTTAGTGCTCTGCCTCCCAAGAATGATTTTCCCAATAACAGAAACATGATCACCATAAGAAGAATATGTGTAAGTACCATCTGTTTGACAAGTACGTGTACGACGAAATCCGAAAAACTATTTGGGATAAGGCATTAAAAAAATACACACATACTACATGAAACATCATATAGGTACACCGTGATGCTTTATTATTAAAAATTGCCCAGTAATAATTGCCCGGCATCTCCGAGGCACACTTTCTACTAATTTTATAGCATAATCTAGGGGGAAATAGTCAAATCAGTCGAAATAACTGCTTGACGTTCCAAAACTTTTTCCTTCGGAGCTTAAAGTTAATGAGTGGCCAAACATTTTATATGGGTTTGCATCTGGTGACTGCGACGGCCAATCCATTACGTCAACGTCATTTTCCTGTTTCCACACAGTACAAAGACGACTCCGATGTTTAGGGTCACTGTCCTCTTGCAGTAGCCAATTTTAATTTTTTTCTTATAAACTACCTTTTGGCAGATGGTAATAAATTTTTATGATATATTTTAACCATTTTGGCTGCATTCAAATTATTTGTGAATATATGCAAAGTGCCAAATCCCTACTTTTGGGAAACAGCCCCAGACGTGGATTTTTACCGAGTGTTGAACGGTCCACTGGGTGAGTCTATTGGTGCGGGTACACCAGGTATGATTAATGGAAGAACGTACCCAAAAAGAAGCTTCATCCGAAAAAATTACGTTGTCCCAATCGCGGTCAGACTGACTTTAGATGGCAGTATATAAAACAAAATGTGCGTTATGAAGAAGTAATCAACGTGTCACTACAAACCAAGTATACGCGTATTTTTAAAAAGGGAAGGAATCTGATATATTGTATTTTTAGGATTTATTGCAAAAAAAGTTTTTTTGTAATAAGAAAATTAGGTGATAAATTCATGAATGTGTGCTCATACTGGAGATGAAAAGAATATTATCTTCTTCATTTTATTTTAGGCCTGTTGGCCTGTTATGGTCCTGCGTCATTGTTTCCCTCTTGTGACGTTGACTGCCAGCCGTCTTTCTATCTTTTGGGAGGTCGTCCTGGAGGTCTGCTTGCTTGGGGGATACTGTCCCTGGCCATTCTTACGGCTCTTGGTTCCACCATTCTGGATACGTGTTCGTTCCAGAACCTCATTCTCTGTCATCCCCATCTGACAATATCTTCAACTTCGCACGTCCTTCGGATTTCAATGTTTCATACGAGTACTTTATCACGAAAGGTTTTGCCAGCGATACTCCTGAGTGCCTTCATTTCGCTGGTTCGAAGGAGATTTTTGGTTCTGACAGTGTCGGCTCTGGACTCTATGCTGTATGTCATTATGGGGCGGACACAGGTCTTGTATATCCTCACCTTGCTTTGGATGTTCATATACTTGTTATTCCAGATAGTGTTCTTTAAACATCAGGAAATAGCTGCGGCATTTTGTGATTGTTCAAGCACTTCGCCATAGAGGTCATTATTGCACATTATGCTAGCACCCAGAATAATGTCACCAAATCTTCTCATTGGTAAATGCTTTACAATTGACTAATACTAAAGGTTTCGAACACCTGGCCTAAGTTATTTTATATGTTCGATTACTTTAACTGCGAAAAGTTGCAAAAAAATAGTTTCAAGTAAAAAAAACTAACATAATTGGTTAAAAATAACGGGATCTAAGTATATTTTAAATAATAACCCTATCCGTGTAAATACTGACAAAATCAATTCCCTTTGATGTCAAACCAATATACTCGTAAATGTATGATTAAAAAGAAAAACACATCGACTTTCACAGGGAGGGACGGGCGGAGTACAGTACTGCGTCTTTTATGTTCCATGGTCTGCGAAGAACTAGTACCGTGTCCCTGAGGCTGGGTAGTAAAATGTTCTTCTCCGAGCAGCCCTCACTTAATGCATTATGAACATGCAATCCCCACTGTGATGTTCCCTGTCTCTTGTTGCCCGCTCTTCCTTCCCTCTACTTCTGTTCTCCTTCCCCATACCTCCACATTGATCCACTTTATTTGTTACTATGAAATATAATAATATTTTAAAGGGAAGAAAGAGTGCTTCAAATTAAGAAATTCTTTTTTAACACAAAAATTAATCTACATATACATATATAGCAAACATAAACATACCATCTGGCCATATCCATTTCGGGATTGGCAGAAAAGATTAAGCACCATGCTTTTCTATCTCGACATATGTTCATTGTTTCTACATACATTCCCCTTATATACGATTTCTCCGACTTTCTACTTTTCCTTCCATTTGATCCAACCACAATAACAAGTATTCGTATTTTTATTAATTAACACTTCATTGCAAAAAATATCTGGTCAGCTCAGTGCCAGGTGCCAATCTCTTCCAGCCAACAAAAGTTAATCAAGCAAATTAGTTACATGGTCACCAAAAAAATATTTAAATGATTGTTTATTTTTATGACATTTATGAACAATATATAATACATACTCGAAGTATAAGTAAGAATGAGACATCATTTATCAAAAGAAAAGGAAGGGATGGAGAGAAAGGGAAAAATCAGGAATGAAACACGTTGTATTACCGACTAGAAATTAAGAGTTATTCAGTCGCTTTTTATTCAGACGGAGCAAGTCTAACATTGGTTTGTGACTGGTTCCAGAGTTTCGCTGCATGTACAGTGTAAAGGAGGATGTAAAAAAATAAGAGTGGTGAACTGGGAAGGCCAATAAACAATTTATGTTAGAGCGTATCTCAAATCCATTTCCGGCAAGACGCTGAAAATTTTCGACGAGATAAGAGAGGGCGGCGGGAAAGTCAAGGATATTTAGCGTATGTCCTTGAATGGACGCGCTGATGATTTTGATTTTTTGGTATTTAAATAAAATACGTCAATTAGCAATGCGGAAGCAGAGAGTGATTGAATCGATGAATAATAAATAGTGATTAATGGTTAATGATGCTTTATTTATCGGTAAGTAGGTATTTATACATTTCAGAACGGGCGCGGGAGTGCGCCCGCAATATATTTTTATCTCGCTTTTGTGCGTGCAGAGATGGTCGATTGAAATATTGCAGACATCGCAATTAGTGTTGTGGGTAGACGATTTGTTTGCGAAAACGGCGAGACAGCGCGATGCGTTCTCTTTCTACTGTGGAATGTATTGTAAATAGTATTTGCGGGTAAACAATTTCAATGTTTTGGTATGCGGCCTTTGGACATATCCAAAGGTCGTTTCGTCGGTCGTTGACCGTGTGTGTTGACAATATTCAGGGACGACCGTAGTTCCTACAGATATTATACAACAGATAAAGATGCAAATTTGGCATCTATTTCTTCTACTATATCATAAAGTTATAAAATCGTACTTTCTCAGGTTAAAAATAAATCTTCAGTAAACATTTTGAAGACGCTGTAATTTGTTCAACTGTTCTCCCGTAATATTCAATTCTTCTATCTACGAAATTTTACAGCGGTTTTCAGTTCCTTTATTTAAGTATTTTTTCCATTTCTACTCATAATGCTTAGTTGAATCCCATACACTGAGCATATCAATATGAATCCCATACACTGAGCATATCAATATGAATCCCATACACTGAGCATATCAATATGAATCCCATACACTGAGCATATCAATATGAATAACTCAGTAATTACAAAAGATTGAAAGCACAAACATATTGAACATGAAAACCATTACGCCCTTTTCTTGTCGGGATGAAGCGTAGCGCACAATGGCCTTGTTAAATTGTGGGTGAAGCTTATACAATTTGAGGTAATTTAATTCCAAATTCCTTTATAATTAATATTGCATATTTTCATCTAATAAAAAAGTCATTTAAGGACTTAAATATGACTTGTACTAATATTTATTATGTAAGCTTTTTAAGTATATGTAGTCGCATATCCAAACATCCCCTACAGTTTAATAAGGCCATTGTATAGTAAAACAGCTGTCATTGAGGAAATAAATAAGGATGCACAACTATCGATAGAACAATAATAGTTGTAACAAAGCGTTTTATTGTGAATTTCCTAATTAAAAAGTTTTAATTAGGAAATTTAGCGGGATGCTTAATTTGATACGTCGTGATGATTTTGATTTGTTTGTATTTAAAATAAGATACGTCGATTCAGGAATGCGATAAAAGTGAGAGTGAATAATCGATAAATAGTAAACAGCGATGAATGGTCAAGTGAATAATAACAAGTCCTTTTATTCATCGATAAGTAGGTATATATAGAATTTCAGAACGGGACGCGTGAATGCGTCCGAGGTATATCTCGATCTCACTTCTGCGCGTGTTGAGGTGGTCGCAAGCGCTGCGGATACTACAGTGGGTAGGATATTTATTGTCGAAACGGCGAGACGGCGTGATATGTTCTCTTTCTACCTTGGAATGCGATGTAAATATTATTTGCGTGTAAACAGTGTTGACGTTTCTGGTATGTGACAATTGTACATATCCAGAGGTTGATTCATCGGTCGTTGACCCTGCATGTTAACAATATTTTAGGGACGTGGGTACCCTACAGGATACAGTTTTATTTCACTTACGGCCTCTGTAATACTGTTCTGGTTAATTGTAAAATATTTTTACAGGATAATAAGCTCACAAGGTTGTACTGTATGTATAATAATAGTGTTTGTACTACAGCACGTTTTGTGAGTACCTAACCCTAGAGGGAGCATAAAGAAATTGTACGAACACTGTGTACCTAATGGGCTCCTGACTCCTTTAATGCCATGTATCGATTACGCGCGGCTACCGCGCGAGACATGTTCGACCGCGGCAAACCCGTTTATTTGTAACGCGAGCCAATTTTGCCACGACTTTTGATACAGCGCGGCAGACGATCCGGCTACGAATGCCGCGATCAATCAGTCTTCGCGAAACAACCATGGACGTTTCACGTGCACGCACAACTGCCGCATTCCTTGTGATGCATCACATTATCCACAAGAAATCTAAACGAAAAGTGTGTTGGTGGATGAGGAAATGGTATAGTACTTATGGAAGACATGTTGTCGCTTTGCCGCGCGAGCCAACTCAAATAACTGAACCCCCGTCTAAACCGCGCACCAGCAGTGAACTGACTCGCTTTTACTGCGCACCCAAAAACCAACAGCGATCAGATCGCCGCGCGGCAAGTTCGAGCGCGGCAATATTCGATTTGGCTCGCGCGGCAACTCAGAATCCATTAAGCGCGGCTGCCACGCGAGCTAATGTTTGATGGCTTGCCGCGCGTAATCGATACACGGCTTTCGATAAGCTCATTCCTCGTGTCAAATGTTTCCAGAAGGAGGCAATAGAGATGATCCTTTCATTCCCATCATTCAGGTCCTGCCCAGAGCATGTAGTTGCGATGTTTGAACAAACTAGCATGTGTTGTGAGTCTTGTATACACAATCATATTCAGTGTTTATTTTCGTTTGAGTAACCCCATCGTTGCATGTTCACCTATCATCTAGTCAACCCTACTTGTAGTGTATTCTATGATAGCTAAGTAGATCAAGGCAGTTAGTCTCCAAGTACCGTCTTTTTAGAAAGAACTGTCCAGTTGTCAGGTGTTTTTTTTCCATTTCAGAAAACGCGTTTTATCCGGGGATTGGTCAGTTTTTGCATTATATTCATGAAACTGGACTCTATTTAGATTATGTTTAAAAAACATTGTCTCATAGATATACAAAAAAACACGGAAATTTAGCTATGAATGACAAAAATAAATCAAAATAAAACACATCAAAGTCGGGCGTCCCCTAGAAACATAAAAAAATCATTTACTGATGGCCATCTCTTCGACCCCCGGAATTTCAAATCAAATGCCATAAAACTGTAGGATAAACTCGACGAATATGAATTCAAAATTTCATTTTTGTATCAAACCGGGATCAATCTCCCTGAAGAGAGTCTCGGGTTAGAAGGTAGAAACCCGTGTATCGGAGATTAATGTAATTAGGGGAATAATAAAGTAATTTATCGTTCAATACTTAAAATAGTCTCTAAGATCAGGTGATGAGAGACTCCTCTGCATATCAACACATTACATCACATTTAACCTATTTTCATTTGCAATTCACTCTGCGTAGAACGAACTTCCAGGAGTTATCGAATGTGCACCATCCTTTTTACATTTAAGAGAAAAATGAAAAGAATGTTTCAATACTCAGAACATTCTTTCATTCTTATTTTCTTTTACTTCCCTTCCTTAGTCTTGGAAAAAATCATTTCCAGTAGTTCTACAATACTATTATTGAAAAATATTAATAACATCATTCGTTCGTTTTTCAAATTGAATTTAAATATATTTTTAAATCGGTCATAGACTTAAATAGTTTAATATATCAAAGACAAGCTGATTTGTTGAAAGAAATTACTGTAAAGCAATAAGCCCGCAAATGTACAATACTATATTTAACCATGTACAAAAAAGATTTAAAATAAAAAATAAATGAATAGTTTGCGCGTTTAACCCCTATATACTGTCTGTCTGTCTGTCTGTCATGTATGTTAGTAAAGGTAAAACAAATCAACGGAACGTTCGTATTTTAATTATAACAAAGTACAAGGATCCCTCAGTAAAATCTCGAAGTTTCCTCGTGGATTTGACACGTCTTCTCTTTCCTTTATCTCTGTGAGGCCTGCCAAGAATTTGACGAGGTTCCGATAGTAAAGGGTAAGTAGGCCAATGGATCTGAAGGGAGATAGCTGCTGGCACAGCGGCCAGGCTGAGGGGTGCGCAGCTTGTAGCAGCCTCCAGGCGGTGGAGCGGCAGGGAATTGCAGCTATAATAAAGTTGCAACAGTGCCGTATCAAAAAGAGGCGGGGATAATAAGGGAATGTGTTTAAATTTGTTATTTGGGTAGTATTTTCTCAGATAATGGAAGAGTTAAGAGAGATATTGAAAGACGTGTAGCGATAAGATATACATAGACATTAAAGCACTAAAATATATCGTCGTTGTTCTGCGAAGAGCATTTAAGTACATTTATGCTTAAAATGACTTTTTGATGCCATTTTATTTAAAATAAAAATATCTACACATGGAAAAAACATTTATGTCCCAAAGTTCTATGGTTTCGCTGTTATGAAAATATAAAAAAAAACATATCATCCCGAAGCAATTCCATAGTTGGTATTCATCCCTGCCATCCCTGCCATCCCTACCATCCCTGCCAACCAGCACAAGAGTTCATGACTTAATAAACCACCACACATCAAGTCAGAGGAATAAATAATAAAATAATATAGAAAAAAACAATATTTTAGAAGCGTTTTAGTCACCTTTTTACAGTTGTTTTCACCAAGAAAGGTTTAAGTCCAAAACAGGTGTCCGTATTTTTAATTTTTAGGTAACATGTTTTTAAGTTACTTATTTTTTTTGTAGTAATTCTTATAAATAAATAAACTGTTTCTAAATAACATCTGTTCGTATTTTATTTTATTAAAAACTTGACTTTAGATCGCCTTCCGAAACTTAAACTGCATTTATCTCAAAACTCAATATTTGGACTTAAATGCTTTTCGCAGAACAACGACGATATATACTCAAATCGCTCATTATTAAAATCTTCTGAGAATATAGAATAGGATACAACAGTGTATTAGAACCAACTTTGATGTATATAAGGGAAATTAGGAGATGGAAGAAGAATGATAGGATCAGAATAAATGCTGTAGAAATGTGTGAACTGAGAAGAACAAAGGGAGGGGAGGAGAGTGGAAGGGGGCAACGTATGACAGAATTTGTAGTGAAGTGATAAAGGATGAATGTTATTATAAGTCTAAGGTGTTTAATAAGTTAAATAAGAGCATTGTAAAATGGTTTGGACATGTAGAACGAATGAATGAAGAAAAACTAACAAAACAAATATTTACTGTAAACGAGAAGGGAAAACAGGGGGAAAGAGACCAAGGAAAGTATGGCTAAATTAAATTCTATATGTTAAAAGAAGGAAACGTATACACTTAGAAAACTCGTAGGTGTCTTATAAGAAGGTATATGGATAGGCGAAAGATGGGTGTGAAGATAGGCAAGTCTGGCGATCTGGATTCTCTGCCTACCTCAACATGGAAATAGCGTGATGGTAAGTATTTATTTGAATTTGTCGATGCTTAACTAAATATGATAAAAAAGTTTTTGAAGTCAATGTATTATATATTAACTTCAAAACTCTTAATTTTAAGTCAGAAATGTGTCGTGCTTCATTCCAGATTTTCCCTTCCCTTTCCAGATCTCTCCCATTACACGTTTGATTCCCGTTTGAATTCAGAATCTTCAAACTAGATTTCAGTCTGGTTTTCACGTAATGCCTCTTAAACGTTTTGTCTAGTTAGTTGTAAGAGATTCCCACATTGTAATTAGCCATCAGGCTGTATTGTATACAATAAAAGTGTAATACAAATTACGATTGTTTTTTTAGGTAAGAAAAAATGAAAACAAAAAGTTCACGTAATTTATTTGTCTAAATATAAAAATCAGGTTAATGAATGTTCCGACTCGAATTTAATGGGAGACGAAGCATTTATAACGAAGATAGAAGGAACGTGTTATTAAATAAATTTTAATTTGACCAAAAGCGGTTTCACGGGAGGGCACGAGAGGCGTTAATTTTATTTGCAGCGTTTCCTTTGACGACCGCGATAAAATGAAATACGACCTGTAAATAGTGTCCCAGTCCGCTTTGCCCACCTTGGCAGCGCTGTGTAGCGCGACGCTTCCGATGAATGACTGGATGGATTTCACAGCGGCGACAACTATCCATTAAATAGGCGGAGGGTTGTCTTCTGGGGGGTTTTATTTTACTGAATATACGAGTATAAAAAAATGTCTAATAAATCATCGACTTATTTGAATGGGTTAATCTTTGAAGTGTGATTTGTATCACAATATTAATGATAATTTAAAAAACGCCATTTAGAGAGCAAACTCTTTTCAAGAGTGCTCTAATTCGGGACTTGGACCCAATATTGTAGATTATTAATATTAAATATTAACATATAGTATTATTTATAATTAACGCACTAACACTGTAGAGGTTATAAGACATTGTAATTTGTTTAGTCAACGGTTACAAGATTTTTACCTCATCATCAGGGGAGCACATACAATTATGTTCTCCAGATGATGAAGTGAAAACCTTGAAACCGGTAAGTTTCTGTTATATAAAGAGGAATAAACGGTGTTTGACTAAACGAATTACAATAGAAATATAAGTTGATTGTAAGGAAAGAAAGGTAAGTAGTAGATGTTGCCATTAGATTGGAAAAATATATTTTGTAAGAAAACCGCAGAAAACTTACCGAAATAAGAGGAACTACAAAGAAACCTTTGTAGACGTCCATATACAATAATTCATTTTGATTAAACCTCGCCAAAAACATTGCCTTAAAGTGCTTCCTAAAGTTGAGATGATACCGTTTAATTCTAATTTATTAACATATTATTTTTAGTTAAGGTGTTAACACCATGGATGTATAAAACATTGTTAATATTTTACTAAAACACTGTTCTTTCCACTTAAGATAATGTTATGATCCTACTTTCAAGATAAAGGTATGACCCTACCTTCTACATAAGATAATGGTATGACCCTTCTTTCCACTTAAGAAAATGGTATGACCCTACTTTCAACTAAAGGTAACGGTATGACCCTACTTTCCACTTAAGATAATGGTATGACCCTACCTTCCAGTTTCAAGGTTTTCAACTCATTATCAGAGGAGCCAAACTAGACTGAATTATGCTCGGGCTGGCTGAAAATACATTTGACAGATTAGAGACTTCGGAAATATCAAAGCCGATGCATTGAGATGAACACCTGGTTAACAATTCACCTGGTTAACAAATAACAACTGAACACCTGGTTGATTCCAAAGTTTCATCGCAATTCGCCAAAGTCATTTTGTCTCTCTCCACCCACAACTCCCCACTCCGACTTTTTACCGTTAGACGTGTCTAATATGTCAGTGCTAATCCGCCCAGCGTTTTAGTAAACTAATTTAGTGAATATCTTATTCATGGAGAAAGGTTCGAGTATAAACGATTCTGAAACATGCATGATAAATCGGAAAAACTGGAAAGCTATCGCCCCATCTCGCTTTTGTGTAATGCGTACAAACATTGAGAGAGCATACTACTTCTAAAGCTTTACACTGATAGCACGCTCACGTGCATGAGCCGCTCATTCATGTGAGCGAGTTTGTGTCAATTATTTACAAAGTTTTGTACGAACGAGCAGCCCAGTGCTCAACGGAGTGAGTCGTTATGATGACTGATTTAGGTTAGGCATTCGGTCGAAGCATGGCGTCTCCACATAATATACGTATTATCCACGGCATAAATTATTTAAATTAATGCTTTATATACATACCATAACGCTATCTCCCAGCTGGGAAAAAAAACACTACACTTTCCTATCGCGACACACGTGATTTCTCTGACTTTTTACATTTCCTTCTTTCAAAATATCATACACTTTATTCAACTACACTTTCCTTGGTCGTTCTCTTACATGCCTTCTTCTCAAATTTTCACTGTACTCGTATATGTGTTAGTTTTATTAGGTTTTCTTCATTAATTTGAATCACATGTCCAAACCTCCACTTTCACCTCTAATTTGACTAGGTTATTTATTTATTTTATTTACAATTGATTTTTTTCTTTTTTGAAAAATGAAATTTTACTCGTATATATGTATTTATTTTTTCACCGTACGAATAAGGGATACTTGTAATGTACAAATGATCCTTTTAATAAATTAAATTGAGTTTAAATCTCAGAGTGTCTTCTTCACCTCTCTAAACACACACATAAACTTTATTCCGTATTCTGTCCTACATTGTCCTCCCGTGTATTTTACATTTCTCAGTGCACTAATTTCTACAGTTTACATTTCTATTTGTTTTACTATTTTCAGTCTCGCGTCCACGTTTCACCCTAACACATCAAAGTTGTTACTAAAATACTGCTGTGGACATCATATTTGCTAATTTTGATACTGTCCTGTTCAAGTATATGTTTTATTGCACCACTGACTTTGTTTTTTATCGCTACACTAAGTTTAATGTTTCTCTTAACTCTTCCAGTTTCTGAAAAAATACTACTCAAATATAATAAATAACGAAATTCCTAAGATTGCCCCATTTTTTACTATTCATCCATATATCACTTTTTCGTTAACACTTTTCTGTCGCCTGACTTGGAATTTTGCAAAATTCATTCTCAATTCTTTCTCTTCGCATCTTTCATACATTTCTTACTTATTTATTTTACATTTGAAGCAGGCTTCACTTACAAAGACCAAAACATTATTCAATAAAAGTAAAGGTAGGAAAACAGTTTAGGCAGTCGATCGGAGCGTGGTTGTTATTGCGACAGGAGTTTGAGTGCTTGGACATGCAAGAGGAATGACTTGTGGAAGAGGTTTGTGTGAGCTCTAGAGTGTTTTTTGTTGTTTTATATTTAACATATTTTTTTATAAATGTTTTTTTTTTGTTTTATGATTGTGTGCGGTATATTATGGGATGAATGTTTTGATCTGTCTGGAGTGATGAAGTGTGAGGAGTTTGATTTCGCGTGATGTATACATATGTAATTGAGTGTCACTGTTTGTCAGGTTGATGAGAATGTGCAACGGGGTTTCACATAATCCAAAATCGGAAAGAAGTATCGACTAATTTTTTCATGCTATGTGCCCTCTGTGAGATACAGGCAAAAGCCCAATTTACTGGGGATACGACAAATGAAAGGCAACAAACCCCGATCCATTAAAATTGTGTGTCCGAATTAAATTACCTGTTTTTTTTTTCGCAAATTATGTATATTTCTTGTCATGTGTAAAATTTAAAAAAATATATATAGTATATGGTCTGTAGTGGTGCCATTTCGGTGACGAGTAAGCCTAAACGGTAAAATACAAAAGAAGCATATTTTACTTTATACTTGAATAAAATTAAACAAGCGTTAAAAACTTCCACACAAAGTTAGTACAGTTAAACAAGTGTTTGAGTTCAGAAGGCGCTGCAACCTGCATCTGCCCAAGTTGCGACCCGCATCCCTCTAAATGGAGACTCTTTGTGCAGGAGAGTGGCGCTCCTGTATCCTGAGGGGATTCCCGCTATCAGTGCGATAGTTTTCTTGTTCAACTTAAATTACATTTCTCTTTGCTGAGATTTTTCAATTAACCGCACGCTTAGCGCTAGAATCGTTTCTTTGAAAGTTTTACAAATAGAAGACTTTTGATATTCAATAAATGATTCGTTTAAAGAGAGTTTTCAGTTGCAGCCTTAAGGAAGCATTTAAAAACAAACCTTTTAGAGAGGTCTGATGGTATATCAACACTGAATACATACACTATTCTACACTTAGAGTCAAATGTGTTACTATCATAAATCAGAAGTGTTACTATCATATATCGGAAGTGTTACTATCATAAATCGGAAGTATTACTATCATACATCGGAAGTGTTACTATCATATATCGGAAGTGTTACTATAATATATCGGAAGTGTAACTTTCATATATCGGAAGTGTAACTATAATATATCGGAAGTGTTACTATCATATATCGGAAGTGTAACTATCATACATCGGAAGTGTTACTATCATATATCGGAAGTGTAACTATCATATATCGGAAGTGTTACTATCATATATCGGAAGTGTAACTATCATACATCGGAAGTGTTACTATCATATATCGGAAGTGTTACTATCATATATCGGAAGTGTTACTATCATATATTGGAAGTGTTACTATCATATATCGGAAGTGTTACTATCATATATCGGAAGTGTTACTATCATATATCGGAAGTGTTACTATCATATATCGGAAGTGTTACTATCATATATCGGAAGTGTTACTATCATATATCGGAAGTGTTACTATCATATATCGGAAGTGTTACTATCATATATCGGAAGTGTGACTATCATATATCGGAAGTGTTACTATCATATATCGGAAGTGTAACTATCATATATCGGAAGTGTTACTATCATATATCGGAAGTGTTACTATCATATATCGGAAGTGTTACTATCATATATCGGAAGTGTTACTATCATATATCGGAAGTGTTACTATCATATATCGGAAGTGTTACTATCATATATCGGGAGATCTACAAAAGTTTCTTCGTAGTTCATCTTATCTGAGTAAATTTTCTTACCAAATATGTTATTCTGAATATAATATATGCAGATGCGAGGTAGTACCAGCTACTACTTTATTACTTTTTAATTATTACTTTTTATTAAAATTACTTAACATTTATTATTCACATTGAACTTAATCTTTGATGCGCTAAGAAATACTTGTATCAATAAATCTGCGAAACAGACGTGGAATGGAGGTTGTTAAGAGAAATGCTTACGAGAATGCTGATTATGGAATTTTCTAAAACTCTACACATTACTTACATTATATACAATCTAACCTAGTGGTTTTTTTTTGTCATGTAGCAATTACTTTCAACCAAACAAAGTAAGTAAAATAGGCCTTCGGAAAAAATAAGATTGAAATCCTAGGGAAGAAGTTGGGTTTCAATGGAAATCGAACCCAATTCTCAGATTGGAAGACAGACTTCTTACCAACCAGGCTATGGAGTACGTCTTTCCATTCTTTATATCGAGTCGAATAAAATACCCCCTGTAGTCAACTTTTAAGAATGACATCCAAAAGAGGACCACAAGGAAAAAATTGAATATGAAAATATACATTCCGGCCAAAAGTTCGAAATTTCAACAAAAATCATTTCAAATGTGAAATATTTTTAATATGGTTGTGAGGTGCAGTTGTGGGTGGAACTCAAGGGGAGAAATAGGCCATTGCCGCCAATAAATACTCTACGAATCTATAAGAGGCAACTATGAGCGACTCACGAAATGAATCTGTCTCTTTCCATCCCTAACTCACCCGAATCATACCCACACCCCCGCCCCGGCCTTGAGCCGTCTAATAATAGGAGTGATTCAGGGGTAAATCCTCGATCAGCATCTTAACTGCGATGTTAAGGTAATAGCGCGCATCAGTGTTATTACATTAGAACCGTAGAGCATCGGTGTGCGGTGCGGGGAATAGAGAATATTTTAAGTGTTGAGATTCAAAAGGAGAAATCATGGAATTTCTCGCTATTATTTCGAATATCATTTATTGTGTTACAATGTTAGTTTTAAATGGTTTATTTTTATAAGATCTAAGTAGAGGTGAGTAGACGCAAGATGAATATGCAAAAAAGGGGTTTCTTGGACAAAAGTAGCACTTAATGTGATTGTGGGGATATTCAGGACTCACAACATATGCTAGTCTGTCCGAATATTGGGACTGCGAGCTTTGGACACGATCTGATTGAATCAAATGATAGGAGGATCTCTGTTGCCTCCTACTAGAAACATGTGGCATGAGGAATAAGTTTATCCTAAAGGAGTTAGAAGCCCTTTGCATGCACAAGGTCCTGTTGTCTGCTCCCACCAGCTGGCTAGCATGGTATCACCTGTGTTGATACAATTTCCTTATGCTCCCTCTAGGGTTACTCATAAGACATACTGTATTACATACACTATTGTTATATAAAGTACAACCTTGTTAGCTTATTATTATGTAAAAATCTTTTCCAATTAACCAAAACAGTATTGCGGAGATCGGAAGGGAAATAAGACCGTTTTTCAATTATGAAAATCAAAATGAAAAATTTTCATAGTTTCATATCCTTTATTAATTTCCCCAGTGACGGCTGTTTTGTTATGCAGTTGCCTTCTACTGGAAACACGTAGAATAATTGATAGTTGTTTTTTCCGGATACGGAAACAAATGAACGATTATCAGTTTTGAACAGATTTTCAACAAATAATTTGCCAAACAGCCATTTTCGGCAGTGGCTAATAATAATTAACACACAAAAATTTACGTTATTCAAATATAGGAATATGAAATAAAAGTAACTGTCAAAAATTTACAATAATATAAAAATACAGACAACTTGATAATGTATAAAGATTATAGTTCATATAGAATAATTAAGAATTTGATTAATATGGCTGTAAGCAATAATTTTGAATAGTATTCACAATCATACGTTTATAAAATGTTATAAATTATTTGTATATGCGAAAAAACTTCTGAATGCAGGCTGGTTGATGTCATTGATACGTTCAAAATAATTTTGCAGGAGCTATACGAGAAGGTGTATGTATGTAGAAGGGAAAATGTGTGTCACGATAGTAAATTCTGGTGCAATTCGCGACTCCCTGTCGTGGTAGGCAAAGAGGAGAGAGCATTGTACACTATTTAAGATATTTCATTGAAACCGAAGTGACTGGAATGATATTATTTATCCAAATAGTAGGGAAAATAATATCAATGATCAAAAGTATTTTAACGAGAATATTTTGGTTTATGAATATAGTGATACCATTTATGAGTATAGTGATATCATTTATGAATATAGTGACACAATTAATGAATATAGTGATACCATTTAAACTTCTCGAATGGAAACTACGAAAATCATTTTATGAATAATGTACGATGATTGTTGATACAAATAACCCTGTGTTTTACAGCATTTCCACATAATATACTAACTAAATATAGATTAACGAATACTTGAATATAGTGTTTTCGAATATTGGATACATAATTGATAGTGGGTTATTGGATTATTGCTTACATAATAAATACTTTGTTCCATGATGATCACTAATATAATTAATAACGTGTTCCATGAGTATTCTTAACTTTGACAACGGGTTCAATATTTATTGCTTACACGTTTTATGATAATCCATGATTATTTTTTACATAATTGATAACGTGTTAAATTATTATTGCTCATATAATTGATAAAATGCTCTATGATAGTCGTAAACATTATTAATAATATGTTTTACGATTAGTGCTAACAGCATTTAAAACAGGCCCTATGAATTTGGGCTTGCATAATCGATAAATTGTCTCTTAATTATATTATTGGTAACTCATTTTTCATTATTATTGCTCACATAATAAGTTACCTATTGTTTAATTATCGTTCATATAATTAATTGCTTACGAGTTCTATGACTATTGCTCACATAATTGATTATGTGATTTATGATTATTGCGCACATAATTGGTCACGTGTCTTTTGATTATTGCTCATATAACTGATTGGGTGATTTATGATTATTGCGCGCATAATTGGTACCGTGTTTTGTGATTATTGCTCGCTTAATTATTTACGCGTTCCATGATGATTAATCGCTCATATAATTGATTACATGTCTTGTGATTATGACGAGAAAATACCAGTAAAAATATTTCTTTGTAAAATCTGGATAAATCACTACAATGAAAGAAAATTCTTCGAATCGGGAGCTGAGTCACACAGTTATTCTAACTCTTCTCTGTCCAAGTCTCTCAACCCACTCCTCCATACTTCAGCCTTGAGTCGCCTTATAATGGAAGTGATTCATGGAGAATCCACTATCGTTTCGATAGTAGTCCTCACTAGGGGAATATATTATATAAAATATCAATTTTGACGGCAATTTAAAAGTTTTAAAAACACAATACTACACTTTGTTGTAAAAATGAAATTTGCAGTGTTTGTACGTACTAATCAGACATATACTAACAGTTATTTATTTGTATGTACTAACAGTTATTTTTTCGACTAAGTGGGTAAAACAACAGCTGAAAAAAAATTACCAGCTTGCTAAAATAACATGACATTTTGACAAACGAAATCTTCAAGTAGCTGTCAGTGCATGGACAGCAGCCGTACCCCGGAAACTGCGTGAGCTTAACTTGGTGGAGGGGCAGAAAGGCTGGGCACTTCTGTTTTTGTGTTTTGCCTAGTCTCTCTCCTGATCTCTCCATTATATTCGCATTGGTATAACCAAAAACATTTCTATAACAATCTTTCTTCCACTTAAAATCTTCAACTGTACATTTCCTCTGAGACCTAGTACTACATTCCTCAATACTGTGTGTTGGCAGAAGGGCTCACAATATATATAAATAAACAATTTCTATAACATCCACCGCAATTTGGGTCACGTTCCTAAGCATTGACAACGGTCACGATTTGTCGACATTTTCTCATATTAAACGAATTGCATTTGTTTCAACGTAATATGAGGTGGTTGTATTGACTTAAGGTGAACAATATGATCATATCTTACTGCACTTTCAACTTAATATGAGGTGGTTGTATTGACTTAAGGTGAACAATATGATCATATCTTACTGCACTTTCAACGTAATATGAGGTGGTTGTATTGACTTAAGGTGAACAATATGATCATATCTTACTGCACTTTCAACTTAATATGAGGTGGTTGTATTGACTTAAGGTGAACAATATGATCATATCTTACTGCACTTTCAACGTAATATGAGGTGGTTGTATTGACTTAAGGTGAACAATATGATCATATCTTACTGCACTTTCAACGTAATATGAGGTGGTTGTATTGACTTAAGGTGAACAATATGATCATATCTTACTGCACTTTCGTTACACTGTACAACTTAGCTGGTTTATTGCCATGTGAAAATATCTCCTAACAAACTAAAGATACGTTAATGATACTTTGAATGAAAACCAAACTGGAACCCTGTTGAAAAAAAAGTGATCACAACAGGAATCAGACCCGTAATCCTTGAATCGAAACAGTTATAATACCAACAGGCACCGGAGTTATTTTATTTTTATTTATTTATTTAACACTTTTATTGCAATACTGGCGGGCTTATTGCCAGGCGGCAATCTCTTCCAACCAACTAGACAAAGGTAAACGAAGCAAGTTACGTGGTCGCACAAATCATTCAAATGACTATCCATCCCCACGAAATCCATAAACATATACGTGAGAACATGCCCACGAACCCCACAAAGACGGACAAACACCCGAACATTATTTTTCATATAAAGTGAGATATCATCAATCAAAAGGAAAGCAAAGGATGGTGGAGAGGAAAGGAAAAGAAAAATCAGGAATGAAACACGTTATTTTACTGACTAGAAATTAAGAGTTTTTTCAGTCGCTTCTTAAAGCATGCCAAGGACGGAGCATTTTACTTATGTAACAAAAAGTGATTGACTCGAAGAAATTGTAACAAAGCATTTAGTCCTCCAGTTGTATTCGCTAGAAAATTTACATGATAAATATAGTATTAGGTCTAGTGGTGATATTGATACACATATCATATACTTGAAACTGTGTCTCGTAAGAGTAAAAGAGATAAATCGGTGCTTGTACAAGCTTGCCATAGTACAAGAACAAGTAAAAAGTGAAGATTTATCAGTTGGTCGGGAAGAAATGAGACGAATGAGAAGGTTCGCGGAAATCATTAATATTGTGTTTCTGTGATGTGATACCGGCGTACACGTACTCGTATTAATATTGTGTTTCTGTGATGTGATACCGGCGTACACGTACTCGTATTAATATTGTGTTTCTGTGATGTGATACCGGCGTACACGTACTCGTATTAATATTGTGTTTCTGTGATGTGATACCGGCGTACACGTACTCGTATTAATATTGTGTTTCTGTGATGTGATACCGGCGTACACGTACACGTATTTCCTTGGAAAACAAAGTGGGAAGTTTTTATGAGTTCATCGATTGAAGCCGACAGCTGTTTTTCCTGGCTTAAAATTAAACCAAAGTAAAAACCTTAGTTAAAAAACCTTAAAACTCTTAATCTTAAGGTCTACACCTTCATTATTTTCATCAGATATTATGATACATAGAATCCATTATAAATGTGAAACGAAAAAAAATCTATATTGATTCTTAAAAAAATTAAAATATATTTTGTATCAATTTTCTTAGTTGATCTAGTTTACATGTCATTTATTAGGGAAATATTTTTTTCTAGAAATCATAGATCATTATTTAGTTTATTTTTTGTAACTTAACTGAATTTCTTTAAATACTGTATTTTTTTAAATAATTTTTTGACAACCTTTCTGAATTAGTTTGACCCGCTTGTCGCTTGCTTTTATCCCGTTGACACCCCTTTTTTTAAAAAGGGTTAAAATTAATATTTTTTATTTATTTATTATTACACATGACAAGAAATATACACAATTTGCGAAAAAACGACAGGTTATTTGATTTGGACATACAATTTTAATGTATCTGGGTTTGTTGCCTTTCATTTGTCGTATCCCCAGTAAACTACGTTTTTGCCGGTATCTCACTGAGGATATTTAGCATGATAAAATAAACCGATACTTCTTTCCGATTTTTGATTACACTAAAACAAAACCCCGTTGCACGCTCTCATCAACCTGACAAACAGTGACACTCAACTACAACTGGAAACATCTTGCGAAATTCAACTCCTCACATATCATCACTCCAGAAAGGCCAAAAATATTCATCCCACAATATACCGCACACAATCATAAGAATAAAAAATAAAATTAAAACAAAAAAATACACAGAAACACAATTACAAAAACAATCAAAATTAAAACAAGAAACCCTCACTCACGAGCTCACACAATTCTTTCCCACTCGTCATTCATCATGAAAGCCTAAGTACTCAAACTCCTGTCGCAATAACAACCACGCTCCGATCGACTTTTTAAATGGTTTTCCTACGTTTACCTTTATTGAAGTCGGCACGCCATTGTATGTAATGGGAGTCAAATAAGCATATTGCCTTTGGGCAAAAGAGGTTTTAACTCTAGGGATGTTTTTAGTCTTTTGCGGTTTTTCATATCAGTTAAATAAGGTATTTTGATGTATTGTACCACGTGGTATTGATGCCTGACGTTTAAAAAAAAATGCACTTTTATCATTAAGGGTTGTTCGTAATGACGAAATTTTAAAATATTTATATATTTTTTTTTAAATACGCAATCCCCCCAAACTAGGATGATCTGTGTCAGCAAATTAAAGATATAAGATGCAATCATATGCGTCAATATAATAAAACTAATTTAAAAAAATAACAATTTATGATAATTTAAAATTTCAACTGATTAGGATTTAAAAATGTAACAATCGATCTATAAATGTAAAAGTTCCCATATCTATAAAAGAAAAAAGAAACGCAACATTAATCAGACGCGGTTAGGGTATGACTTTTAGTAAATAAAATATGTCTCGCAAAGTAAACATATGCCTGCATCGAAATATATTTTTTAATAGGCTTTTAATCTATTCTACCATGATTAGTGTCACAATATCAAAGCTTATAATTCTGTTTAAAGAGTAAATATAATAAATGGGATTTAAAAAGAACAAATTGAAAGCTTCAACTGATTAAACTTTCAAATTCTAAAAAAGTTAATAAGTGGAAAAGTTCTTCGAAGAAACCCAACGTTCATTGGACGTGGCAAAAATGTGATATTTATCAAATCTCTGATAAAGATGAGAACATGACTTCCGAAACATTATCTGTAGCTTTGCTAGATCACCTACAGTATAAGCAGGGAGGACCAAGGTATCAGTGAATGTGATGAAATGCAAGGACTATAGCCTGGACGAGTGGACAAGAACATATGTATAAAAAGAAATAAATATTAAAATGTTGTATAGTTATAAGTTGTATGTAGGTGTGAACTATTTCTAAGAAATGAAATATTGATATAAATTAAAATAAAAAATAAGACGTAGGAAAATAAAATGAAGTTAGCTCATAATTATGATACAAAAATTAGATTAGTTCCTAAGTAATAATTTTGTATACACGAGTAGATGTAGCCTTTAGCATGAGGTGCATGGCCGTGCGGTAAAGCACTGGGCTTTCGCGCGGAAGGTCGTCACTTCAGACCCCGCGTTGCGCTTCTCCCCTCGAATGACACAGGTACTTGTTGCTCCTCGAATTCGAAGGTACAAGGGTACCTATGACTTCGGTCATTTCTTTTCTTTAAAAAAAAAACATTCCGGTGTGCTCCGATTGTCTGTCTCACGTCGGTGTTCCATCGGATCTAGTATAGCGGTGCGGTCGGTGAATTTGCTGGTGTGCGACGGCTCACCCACTTAAAAAAAACTCTATAGCACAGCTTCGCTTTCTTACTGAATTTCCTTTGGAACGGCGAGGGAATCCTTGACTACGAGGTCCAGCAACGACGAACAATTGTATATATGTGTATTGTAGATTGCTTTAATAAATAAAAAAAATCATTAAACACGAAGGACGCTTGAAAAACACACGATCTAAAAGTAAAATATTAGCTTAAAAAAACACATTTTTAGTATCTGAATCAATTTTGAAATAAAAATCAGTTAAAATCATGACACTTTTTCAAAAAAAAATGTAATACAAAGACGATACAACTCAAACTTTCTCTTTGATTTGATATATGTTTCGCTGTTTGGTTTATAGTGAGCTTTTCACATGACGTAGAGCGAGATTTTGTGACGTTTTGTTCCGGCTTACGAAGGGTGAGTTTGGAGTCTAAAAATATCCTCCCGTATTCCGTCAGCTGGTCTTTGGACTCTGGAATTTTCACCACGATCGATTCTTACCGAAACGCACACACATCACGCGCTACACAAGGGATCAGGAAACTTTAAAGCCAAAACAGCTCGTCATTATCACAATGTCACTATGCCGTGTCACTATTGGGGGAGACCGAGAGGGTATTTTTCCATTGTTTATTTTGAATTTTCGCTTCTCTCGTGTATTATGTGTGCAGTTGACAAACAAAATATCCATTTAAGACTTTTACCCTTTTTTATTTTCACAATTATATTTATTTGATACATTCCGAAACATTAAATGAATCATTCGTTCGTTTATTGTTTGTTTCTTTTTGCGTGGCAAACTATCTCAATATACATTATTTGTATACAATATATCTTATTTAAAGCTTTACTGTAACTTTTTCAAACACCCTTACTTCATTATAAGGGTGTGATAATGTTCCACGAGGTTCTATCCACCGAGACCTTTTTGTTCCTTCGGTAAGCAAAAAAGCATTTTTTTAAATAAATGGTTTAACTTGCAACATTTAGTAAATAATTTGCATATATGAAAAAAATGGTGATAGATTTAAAAAAATCAATGTAAGTTGACGAGGGAACATTTTTGGTAATATTTTGTGATATACTCGTACATACATACGAGTTTATTGAACTTAAATATACATATTAATATTAAATCATTTTATGCATTGACTTTGTAATCTATTGTTACTACTGCTTTTTGTATCTTTATGTTAGTTTAAGACAAAGTTTTATTTTTGACAACAATTTTAAGTACTTGTATAACCTGTCACATGTTCATTTGTATATAAAGACACTGTTGTGTCGTTAATTAAAAAAATTAATAAATTTTAGAGATTAACGATAGTGAAATGTACTCGTATCTTCAATAGAAGTTAAAATATCTCCTCATATTTTATTTTTTATTTGATTTCTTAATTCATTTTTAAAAGAAATGTGAACCGAGGAGAGAATACTCGTATAATAATGTGAAAAAAACTGCATTTCACTAGGCAAGGCTTGTAATGAAGTGGTCTCATTTGTTAATCACAAATAACATACATTTTTCCTAAATTTTAAAACACTTAATTAAAACACCAACCCTCTGCATTTACATCTTTCATTTGAATTAGGCCTTAATATAAATATCAAAAAGACAAAATGGATGACATTTGGCAGGGCAGATTACTCCGCTATGACATCGCGGCTTGGAAGTGAACTGTTGGAGAGGGTGGAGCAATTCGAATACCTGGGCAGTATGATAACTACATTAAGGAAGAGAATGTTGAAGTGCTATGTTTGGTCTGTTCTGTAATATGGCTCGGAAACATGGACGCCGAATGTTCATACTATGAATCGGTTGGAAGCGTTCGAGATGTGGTTGCACAGAAGAATGCTTCGTATACTGTGGACTGATATGATCACCAATTCGGAGGTCCTGAGGAGAGCTAATTGCAGAGCTAACGACAGCTGCTGACAGATATTAAGGTCCGCAAGATATCCTATCTGGGTCACATTTTACGTGGAGAGAAGTACAAAATCCTCCAATTGATACTGATGGACAAGATTGAGGGGCAGCGTGGTCCTGGTAGAAGGCAAACATCATGGCTGCGCAATATAAGAGACTGGACGGGAATGGGGCGTGTGGAGGACCTGTTCCGGGTTGCGCAAGATAGAGAAGCCTTTGCCAGAGGGATTGCCAACGTCGGAGGGACATGATGAGACACGCCAAGAAGATTTGAATTTCAAGCTATCATATACACATTTCTAATCACATCAAAATCACAACAAGTAAGCCAAAATCATGTCCAACAACCTCAACACACGCTTTACATTCGCCTCAGACATTCACTCAAATCGCTTTACGGAGACCTCCAAAAAGTCCTCACTTCCCGCTCTACGTCCGTTAAAAAGACACTTCATTACATTGTTTTAGCATTTGAAGGTGTGACATTACATTTCAACGATCAAGCCTTTTAAAGTTTTCCCGAAACATTCACAATCTGCATCCGTTCGTCTTTACTTTGACTGAAGCAAATGAAAATTAATTGAATTTGCTTGAAAGAAGTACTGATGATATTGGGCGAATATCAGAATGAAGACTGATAAAAGGCTAGTTTAATTTATTTTATTATACTTGATACCACTAATACACAAAAGTTCAGTCTAACAAGTTGGAGCGTGTGTGTTATATCCATCGCACTTTTGCAATGGCTGTTTTTCGTTTATTTTCAGGTTGGTAAGATTGTTTCCTCCGACATTCATAACATTAAAATATAAATGGATTGGTGAAAAAAGTTCAGATGCAATTTTTGAGCCGATGTCTCTAGTTAGTGACAGAACGACACCTGTTTGTCGGTGAACGTCGTCGTATTCAGCGAAAATATTCCATGATATAAGCGAAGGAGTTAAAAGATTGCTACATAATTCATGGAGTGTGGCGCCATTAATATATTTGTTAAGAAATAAGAGTGCTCCGCAGCGCGCCATGCATTATTCATCGTCGCCACCAGTCGCCACCACCAGCTTCGGGGGAAGCTTTCTCTCTCGCTCTTTTATCTCGACAGTGAAACTTGGACGGGGCAGAAGAGTGAAAAATATATGATTATTCGTTAGAAATAGGGATATTGTGCAGAACGTGTGGAAGAACAATGTATGATAGATTAACGAGTTATGAAAAAATACTCGTATGTATTGAGATGGTTTGATCACGTAGAAAGAATAAATTATAAAAAGCATACAAATAAAGACCTCTTCTAGTAGTCAAAACTACAAGAAGCTTAGGAATCTTAAGTAACATGTCACAAACAGCTTCATAAATGTTGAAAATGTTGGCCCACGGCACGGCCTGGGGGACGTAATCCGGGATAGAAGAGCATACAACCTGAGGACGAGGAGAGCTGACCCCAACAGTCTTCGCAGACAATGAGTTGGGATGGAGCCAGGGAGAAGAAGATTTTATTTGCAATAAAAGTGTTAAATAAATACACAAACGTGCCAAAAATACTACTACGGTGCAAAAGGCAACGGGAACCTATTGTTCTGCTTATTCCCAGGTCAAATGATAACAAGAGTGTTGTCCTATCAAAATTCTTACCATTAGACACGCCGTGTGAAGGGAAAAAAAGAATACCGTATCAAATAGCGTCAGACATTAAGGTGCTATAATGGGATAAATAAAAATAATTCTGGGTAAAAGTAAAGTTGGGCGACGAGAGTGATGCTCCCCCGGATCAGCGGCGCGCGATTGCTTCAAGAAGTTAACTAAAAGTTTTATATTAGGTTCATCAAAGTAATTATTGAAAAACTTTCTTCCTTCATTCTCGGCTTCAAAAAATATCCACATGGACGTGTTAGGCGCACCGGGCGGGCCATGGAATATGGGATTAATTACGCGAGAGTGTTTTCTTTAACTTTTCCACTTGGCAACTAGCGGCAAGCAACGTGGGTTACTCTGTGAGGAGAGTTAGTATTGAATGTGGTTCTCGGTTCTATTCTTCGGCATTGGTGATTTGTTTTTCAATCCGGTGTGTTCTTAATGATTGCGATGAAGGACATTGTGAGATTGACTTCTGATTTTTTTCTGAAATGACATCAAGGGATGACTCACGTGGTACATACTCACAATTTATCAAGTTTTGACAGTTTTTTTATTAAAGCATCTAATATTTAATCAACAATTGATAAAAAACTTAATTTTTTCCTGTTTATATATCCTCAGTAAGACATAGGCAAATGCCTTGTTTACTGGGCACATGACAAATGAAAAGCAACAAACCCAGATCCATATTAATTGCGTGTCCACAATCTTCTTCTTCCTAGTGTCATGTCAGGTCCCACCAACGTTAAATATCACCTGAGAGTAGGCATCTTTGTCCCAAAAAAGATCCCCAACGCTCCTAATACCAGTCCAATCACGTATATTGCGAAGCCAGGAGATTTGCCTCCTGCCAACACCTCTTGGACCCTCCATTTTCTTTGGATGACCCTCTATATTGACTATGGTCTCCACTTTAAATCCCTTTTTTTATTTTGTTGTTATTTATAAATGTGTATTCATGTTTAATTTATTTACAATTTTACTATAATTTATTTACTTGTCGTGTAAATAAATTGTTAGCTTGATTAATTTACCGACTTGGAGTGCCAATTTTGATTCCTGATGATTACTATGCAAGTATTTTAAAATTACATTTCAAATTAATTTGTCGTCACTTATAAGAAAGAAAATTTAAATATCTATTTTTTTTTTGGTACCATCGGGAATTGAACCCTAAACCTCCGGGCGGAAGACCAACGAATACTAATTAGGCCAATTAAGTCGTCACTCCCTATTAAAATTCACCAAAGAATATTATATTTGTAGATAAACTTGTTTTTTTTTTATTGAAAAAATATAAATAAATATCACCGCAGTAAATAGATGCATACCACATTTTTAGCCCACGTATACGCCCTTTGTCTTTTCTACGTCTATATGCTGGAATTATCAGTCTTGAATTACAGCTTACGAATGAGCATCTGCGTGGTGACTAGTCACCTTAACATAATGGGTATTATGGAGGGCCCCGGCTGTCAGTGTGGCCAGGATGATGAAACTATAGATCGTGTATTCGGTTGTCATTTACGCGACTTATTTGATTTTCTAATCTTTATATGTTTGAACCGTTCAATGAATATTGCATTTCTTCTTTTTTCGTAGAACTTTTTGCCTTATAGGTCGATTGTTAAAAAAATTTGAACTTAAATCAGTTGAAGCTTTCAATTGTCTAAAATTGTTATTTTTTGTAGTCTTCTATTATATTAACTTATATAACTGCATAAGTGACTTCGATGTGGTGGCACAATGACAAATTAGTGAGTGGATTGCCTAGTGAAAAAAGTGAAACGAGAAAAAACAGTAGCTTTTTATATGTTCCTAGTTTGATTCTTTATTGATCTTAACTTCAGTGACAAACACGAGTTTAGTTCATTCAAATACTGAGGAAAAACGTAGTCGCATGAGAAGGTATGTGGATGTAGTAGAGGCGAAAGAAATGTCTCATTCTGTAGTTTTTAAAACCTGCACCCTTAATTTAAAATATATGAAGAAATTATTTTAGTCAAAGAACTTTGTATATGCTACTTATTAAATGAAATCGATCCCGCACAGTGACATATGGTATACAGTGACATATACAAATGTATTTGTATATGCTACTTGTTAAATGAAATCGATCCCGCACAGTGACATATACAAATGTATTTGTATATGCTACTTATTAAATGAAATCGATCCCGCACAGTGACATATGGTATACAGTGATATATACAAATGTATTTGTATAAGCTACTTATTAAATGAAATCGATCCCGCACAGACATATGGTATACGGTGACATATACAAATGTGTTTGTCAAGATTTAACAATTGACTGTTTTCACCAGTATGTTTTGATTTCATTCGAAGCTTTTTGTTGAATTCCAGGCAAATTGTTGGATTGATTTATCTTTAGGTCTCGAGCCACAGTATATTTGGTATACTGCGAGGATTTTTCTTCTCCCTTGACGTTTCCTTCTCCCAAGTCCATAAGTTCGTCGTCGCTTATATATTTTGCAGAGTGTCTCTGGGGTAATTATTTCTTCGTCGATATGTGACATTGCGTTCTAAAACAATAAAGATCTCTATCTTTTTGGATATAAAAAATGGGTAGTGGAGGAGTCGATCTGAACTGAATGAGTGGACAATAATTGGTAGTGGAGGAGTCGATCTGAACTGAATGAGTGGACAATAATTGGTAGTGGAGGAGTCGATCTGAACTGAATGAGTGGACAATAATTGGTAGTGGAGGAGTCGATCTGAACTGAATGAGTGGACAATAATTGGTAGTGGAGGAGTCGATCTGAACTGAATGAGTGGACAATAATTGGTAGTGGAGGAGTCGATCTGAACTGAATGAGTGGACAATAATTGGTAGTGGAGGAGTCGATCTGAACTGAATGAGTGGACAATAATTGGTAGTGGAGGAGTCGATCTGAACTGAATGAGTGGACAATAATTGGTAGTGGAGGAGTCGATCTGAACTGAATGAGTGGACAATAATTGGTAGTGGAGGAGTCGATCTGAACTGAATGAGTGGACAATAATTGGTAGTGGAGGAGTCGATCTGAACTGAATGAGTGGACAATAATTGGTAGTGGAGGAGTCGATCTGAACTGAATGAGTGGACAATAATTGAAAGGTGAAATATCTTTGGAGAGATAAACAAATACGTGTTTTTGTTTAAGATGATCCACATAAATATCTTGACGACTTCCGTAGTCTAGTTGGTAAGACTCCTGTCTTCCGATCCGGGAGTTACGAGATCAAAACCCGTTGGTACCCAGATTTTTTTTAATTGTTTTAGTCTGGTTTTTACTCGTACTAACGGCAAAACTACACCACATTGTGTCCCTTGAGGGCTAGGCAAAAAAAAACGGATATCCAAGCACACAATTTCATATACAATCTTCTATTATTTATACATCAAAATCGGGTTCAATTGATCCAGCACGTTTTCTTCAGGCTGACTATTTTATAAACATATTGTACTTATTCCTTGTTTATTCAATTTCTTATTCTTTTGTTATTTATTCTTTCCACATGTCCAAGCCATGGTCACGGAGTTTAAAAATACGGATGGGTTTTATGATCATTAGAAGTACAATAAGACGATATGTTATTACTATTGTTGACGGATTACTTGTTCACTTTTTTAGTTTAAGGGGCTGCATACATATGTTATGCACGTTCACTTTGTCTTTGAATAATGAGAACCGTAATAATGATCACGTTCCTGCAATATATTCCGCAGACTACCTGAGGGACCTGCAGGAGTGCAATTAGTACACAAAGCGTGCTCTAATTGCACCGCGTATTGTGCACCCTATATCACCCTTACATGTAACATCTAAAATATCTTAGCCAGATCTCTCTAGCCTGCAATGCCAAACATTTATTTAAATCTAATTGCATATGAATTAAAAAGTATTTTTGTCCGGAAAAATAAGAACCAGAGGCGTCGCTGAGAGTATGATCCGGGTGTATTGAAAGACTACGCAAATACAAAAATCTGGGATGCTGGCTTAATGATATGTGGGATCGTTGCTGGGAATTAGAATCAAGATTTAGATTGTACGGAACTTTTTCCTCAAAACGAAATATATTTTCGGTAATAGAGACTTAAACCTCAATTTAAGATTGCGCATTTTACGATGTTACAATACGTCTAGTCAGCACTCATTTTACGATGTTACGTCTAGTCAGCACTAATTTTACGATGTTACGTCTAGTCAGCACTAATTTATTAAATGAGACTGGGACAATAATCCAAATCAACATAAAATGATAAAAAATATTTATATTATTTATAGTTACAGCATTAAAATGGTGGAGGTTCAAAGATATTGTAATTTGTTTTTATCAAACACCGTTTATTCCACTTTTTGTAACGGTATAACTCTACCGGTTTCAAGGCTTTCACCTCATCTTCAGGAGAGCGCAAAACAGACTCCTCAAGTCTTGTCTGTGCTCCCCTGAAGATGATGTGAAAGCCTTGAAACCGGTAGGGTTATACCGTTACAAAAAGTGGAATAAACGGTGTTTGATAAAAACAAATTACAATGTATTTATATGGTATTATGGTGCTACCCGAGAATATTAAACATTTCCTGGGTACACAAAGTGCGCAACGAAGAGGTCCTCTGACCCATTAATAAATTACAAATAAGTACTCAATTGGATTAAGAGGAGAAGATTGGAATATTTTGGGTATTTCATAACAACAAACACATATAAAATCATTTGAGTCATAATGCAGGTAATGAAAACTCCTGGATAAAGAATCTAAGACAGTGGTTCCACTGTAGCACGAATACATTGTTCAGAGTAGTTGTTGACAAAGTTGAAATATCCACGATCATTATTAATGCTGTGACAAAGTACGAGTACTTTCATTCGTTAATTAGACATTCCATATACGAGTATATACATTTATGAAACATTCATACTTTGCTTTCACATTCTAAGATATTTTAATCCCAAGTTATCACACATATAATTCCAACCGCATGATAATTTAACAACCACACCAACAACGTATTCAACAGTTTCAACCGTAATTTAATAAATATTATGTGTTTTATATATTACAATACAAATATAAGATCGTTTGGTAAAAGTAAAAGGAAATGAAAATCTGTATTTCAAAAAAAAAAACTTTATTATTAATGTTCTGGAATAAAATTATATTAAGGACTGTATTGTTTTGTATTACACTTTCGTTGTATACAGTCGTGTCGTTGCTGGACCGTGTCATCGAGAATACACTCGCCATTTCAACGTCAATTTAGTTAGAAAGCGAAGCTATGCCGTGGAGTTTTTCTTTCCTTCTTTCCTTTCTTGTCTTTAAGAGAGTGAATCGCTGCACCCTCAGCCAACTCATCGGCCACACTGCTGTACTGTAATAAATAATTACTGAATCCGATGGCACACCGACGGGAGACGATGGGAGTACACAGGCATATTTTTTCCTTTTTCTTTGAAATAATAGATATGACCGAATTCATAGATATCCTTATACCCCCGAATGCTAGGCGGAAAAAATGATTTTGTCATTCGAAGGAAGTAGTACAGCGAAGATTTCAAACCGGCGACTTTCCGTATGGAAGTCTAGTGCGTTACCGAGCGGCCATGTATTTTATTGTTTACAGTACAACGTGGCAAGTTTATTGTTATGTGGCAATATCTTTCAACCAGAAAGCTGTTGAAGAGACCTTGAGTAAAAACTATGCTGGAGTAGTTTTTAATTTTTTTAGTACCAATAGAAATTAATTCGTAATTCTCAAATTGGAGGACAGGTACCTCGTTTATTCTGTAACTCGGGCTTCAAAATAATTGGGGGTCCCTAGGGTTGATTGATAGACGTCTTACCAACTAGGTCACAGAGATCACGTGCGATATCAAATTTACAGTTTTAAAGACTACTTCCTACGAGGGTTTCAAATTCGATTCGATTCCTGATAGTACCAAGAAATAATAAGGATTCCAGTCTGGTAAAAGAGTTTTCACTCGTGACAACTCGTGTTTATTCCTTCACGTGATGTTGTTTTACCAACACTCGCAATGACGAACCACGAGTTCTGGGCCTACTCCAGTGGATCTAGATCTGACAATATTGTCTTCCAGCCACGCTCTTGAATATATCCGAAATTTAATTCAGATATGTTGAAGGATACCACGTGAAAGGAGAAGTTTTAAATAACTGTGTTTGACATGCATAAAGTTCCCCAAATATTTTAAAATGTCCACAAGTAGATTTAAGTAAAATCCCCCAAATTAATCTTAACATTAAGTGAATAGTAAAGCAATTCCCTTAGAAGATTGCACTAAACACCCCCGAGTCGGAGAGCGAAGCCACGGGTGTGAGTTGCGGTGTAATTCCATTAATGGAGGGACGGGGGAGGGGCGCATCTACCCTCAGCCCCTAACCCGGGGGAGTATCAAAGCAAACCCCTTAATTGCTCTAATGTGGGCTTATCTCCACATGCTCTGCACAAAGATCTGCTCAAATTGCCTATTTTCTCATCACCAGCAGTGTTTGGCTTTGAAACCTCGCGACTGAGAAAGGGTATGAGGGTGAAGAATGCTGCAGGCGGTATAACAATTGAGGAGAATGTCTACAGATTCATTTTGATAATTATTATTTTTCTTCTTCAAAGTTCCTCTTCTGTTTAGAGTTGGATGATCATTTTGATTTTCTTGACCCTTAAGGCAGCTGCTCTGAACAAATATACTCTTATATTATCATAATGTATAGTATCCAAGTTGATAACACTTGTCTTCCACTCAATGGTTTAGGTTTCAATTCCCGGTAGTACCCAAAAAAAAGGTTCCAGTCTGGTTTAAGAGTTTGTCTGCTATCAATATTCGCGTACTAAACAAGAGTATCGTCATCTATCCAAGGTGGTATTTCAAACACCCACAATGATTAGGCGTGAGCTTGATGCCTACTTCAGTAGTGTTTAACCTGAAGACTCTATTATATCTAATATTGTCTCAATGTTACGCTCTCCCATTTGTTGATATAACCAATTCAGATACGTTGAAGGGTACCATAAGAATATATGTAAAACGTATTTAAAATCATTAACAAGTTTAAAGAAGACATGAGTTAACACATTTATATTCAGAAAAACCTAAATCTCCATGGTTCGATCCATCTAATTCAATTCATAGCACTGTATGAAGTAAACATAGACTATGAGGAAATTGAAAGGAATACGAGAGATGACTGCGAGATATTTTGTTTGATGTGGGCGTTTCTATCATCCTACAATAATAAATTACGGAAAAAAGTTCGACAAGTAGGAACGAGTGGAGAAGCTAGCGAACACGTGGGTAGTTGAGCGAACACGTATGAGTAAGAGAAAGGTATTCTGTACCGTAAAAACCCTTCAGTAGAAATACCACAATGGATTCTTGTCTTCTTGTTTCAAGGCTTCTATAGTGTATTGCATATTGTGAGAAGTTCGATATTCCGCGCATATTTAGGGTAACCACCCTTTGTTCTGTACCATATACTATATATCAGAGGATTTTTTTTATTTGTTCTATATTATTCATACATTTGAGCTAACGAGGAGTCCAAACTTTACATGCATTTTCTAATTTAGCTCTAATTAGATAGCTGTACAAGTTTCGCAGGATATTTATTGGTACTGTTCAATTCTCTTGATATTCTCATTATAAAATCGAGTCGATTGTAAAAGTCCTATATGAAACCCGAGATATGACTAAAGAATGTGAACCCTACATCAAAGGTTACGTACCCTACCTAAATCTTATTTATATGTGTAAAATACCTACGATTTTTCTGACTTTCTACGTTTCCTTCTTTAAAAATATTATTCACTTGATACAACCATACCTTGAAACTATGTAAGTATTGAGAATATCATTCACTTGATACAACCATACCTTGAAACTATTTAAGTATTGAAAATATCGTTCACTTGATACAGCCATAGCTTGAAACTATGTAAGTATTGAAAATATCATTCACTTGATACAACCATACCTTGAAACTATATAAGTATTGAAAATATCATTCACTTGATACAACCATACCTTGAAACTATGTAAGTATTGAAAATATCATTCACTTGATACAACCATACCTTGAAACTATTAAGTATTGAAAATATCATTCACTTGATACAACCATAGTTTGAAACTATGTAAGTTTTGAAAATATCATTCACTTGATACAACCATAGCTTGAAACTATTAAGTATTGAAAATATCATTCACTTGATACAACCATAGCTTGAAACTATTAAGTATTGAAAATATCATTCACTTGATACAACCATACCTTGAAACTATGTAAGTTTTGAAAATATCATTCACTTGATACAACCATGCCTTGAAACTATGTAATTATTGAAAATATCATTCACTTGATACAACCATAGCTTGAAACTATGGAAGTATTGAAAAACCAGTTAGTTACGACGCATCCTTTTTGCTTTACCCCATTAGAAATATTTAACCACCCAGTCAACGTACTTAACCACTCAGTTACTTTAGTACATGCTCTAATTGAATACATAATTTGAATAATTGAAAACAAATTTGAACAATTGAATAAAAAGAAAAAAAAGCCATTAAGTAAGCGAAGTACGAGTATGACAAGGAATCCCCGAAGCAGCTTAGAACGTGAAACATTTGTTTTAATACCTCGCCTTACTTCAGCATTAAACCGAAAGCGGTCCGAGCGGGATAATTAAAAAATTAACATTTCTCTAAAAGTGCTTTTACCGAGGTATTACGAGCGTAGGTTGTACCTCGAGCTGAGCTCGTTAGAGGAGTCCGAATGATGTCAAGAGGGAGCCATCTCCGCTCTCGGGCCTGAGGTTTCTTGTCATTTCATAATTTACTTTTTTTTCTTATTCGTTCTTAAAGGACAAAATGTTTTTCTCGTGAAAATAAAGCTCTTAGAGGTATTTTAAAGTAATTAAAAAAATACTATCGCCATGTGCCGTTGTCTATAAAATGTAGTGTCTAACCACTATATTTGTTAGTCACCACCTTCTCATGTGCCGTTGTCTATAAAATGTAGTGTCTAACCACTATATTTATTAGTCACCACCTTCTGCCAGCAACCATCGAGGAACTTCTGAAATTTTTTGATACAGTTATTTCTAAGAATCTATATTCGTCTCCATATTTTACGAGAACAGCATTGTATTATAAATTAATTGTTAAGAGTAAAGTCTGGTGTCCTACAAACATACATACAATCACGCCCTATCCCTGTTAAAGTAGGCAGAGTGCATAGAGATCCCGACTTTCCTATCACGACACACATTCTTCGCCTCTTTTACATTCATATACTTTCTCATACAACTTCTACGATTTCTCCGTTTTTTTTATAATTTCGTCTTTTAAAATATCACACACTTGATTCAACAATCGTCTTCTCGGTCTTTTTAAACCATACCTTACACTCACATTTGCACTGAATATTTGTTTTGTAAGTCTTTGTTCATTTATTCGTTCCATTTTTTTATTTTTTTATTTATTGAACACTTTTATTGCAAATATAATTTGGCGGGATTATTGCCAGGCGGCAATCCCTTCCAACCAACCAGACAAAAGTAAATGAAGCAAGTTACGTGGTCGCATAAATCATTCAAATGACTATCCATCCCCACGAAATCCATAAACACATACGAGAGCATATGCCCACGAACCCCACAAAGAAGGACAATCATCCGAACATTATTTTTCATATAAAGTAAGATATTATCAATCAAAAGAAAAGAAAGGGATGAAACACGTTATTTTACTGACTAGAAATTGAGTTTTTTCAATCACTTCTTGAAGCATGCCAAGGACGGAGCGAGTTTTATATTGGTTTGTAACTGATTCCGGAGTCTCACTGCATAGACAGTAAAGGACGACATTAAAAAAGAGGAGCGGTGAACTGGAAAGTACAACAAACAATCTCTGTTTGAGCGTAGCGCCAATCCATGATTGGAAAGACGTTGAAAGTTTTCGACGAGATAAGAGAGGGTTGCGGGAAAATTAAGGATAGTATACAATATACAGTATGTGAATTTGGCGTCTATTTCTAGCATTCAGCCAGTTCAATGTCTTCTGGTATGAAGTTATATGATCGTACTTTCGTAGGTTGAAAATAAATCTTAGATAAACATTTTGAAGACGCTGTAATTTGTGCAGCTGTGCCCTCACCACATCAAAGGGCTCTTATTTATCTTACTCAAAACGTCAATATGTTTACATTCATCCCCGTTTACTTAATTTCGTATTGTGTCACATATCATCACTCATGTATTCACTTAAGTACACACTTTCACAACATTTTTCGGCTCTTTTCAGTCTAATTCCACGGCAACGTTTCACTCCTATACATCAGAGTTGGTACTAAAATATTGTAGTAAATATAATCTTAGCAGATTTTGATACTGTACTGTTGCAGTATATGGTGCGCTTTATGATACTGTACTGTTGGAGTATATGGTGTGCTTAATGATACTGTACTGTTGGAGTATATGGTGTGCTTATATTGATACTATACCGTTGGAGTATATGGTGTGCTTATTGATACTATACTGTTGGAGTATATGGTGTGCTTATTAATACTACACTATTGAAGTATATGGTGTACTTATTGATACTGCACTGTTGGAGTAAATGGTGTCCTTATAGATACTGTACTGTTAGAGTATATGGTGTGCTTATTGATACTGTAATGTTAGAGTATATGGTGTGCTTATTGATACTGTACTGTTGCGGTATATGGTGTGCTTATTGATACTGTACTTTAGGAGTAACATATATGGTATGCTTATTGCCATATAAAATTTTCATTGAGACAGTCAGAAAGCAGTTCAAAATTCTTATGAGATAAATCAAACAGGGACTTTTTGTTGGTTTCTATAAAGAAATAAACCAAGAATTATCAGGTTGGCAGTCAAATATTTTACCAACTAGTCCAAGAAGATAATTGGTGAAGGTAAATGAATGCCTTTTTATAAAGCACATTTTTTTATGATTACAAATTTATAATGATAAAAAAACCCTTAAAAATATCGAATCAAAATTTTATTATATAATATGAAAAATCCCCAATATTGAAGGGAAAAATTGTTTCCACGCCGTGAGACGCTCCACATAATGATTTCCATACACGAGTGAGTAGGATTGAGCGAGGCCGGGCCAGGAGCCCGGGAGCCCGGGAGCCTGCGAAGTGAAATGTCATTAGGCGGGGAAAGCCACTGGGGCAACAGAATTGACTCGCGCCCCGGGGGAGGGGTTCCGTGAAACTCTCAATTTATCAATAAACGGGGGACATAATGGGGAATTGAGAAATATTGGATGGAAGAGAGCCGGCTAGGTTTACAAAATCAAATATTTTTGTGAAATATGAATTGAAATATAAAAAAAAAACAATTTGTAAATAGTTTGATTGCGCGTACTGTATGTAACATTTACAGTTTTGCTGTATTGATTTAATACGAATGGAACAACAACAAAATTACGACATTCCGTGACCTTCTTCTGACCCGGGGGCTGTAATTTGATTCTCGTTAGAACCCAAATAAAAAAAAAACATGATTCCGGTCTGGTTTTTATTTAAGGCCTATTTTACATGTTTATTTATTTATTGGTTTAACACTTTTATTGCAAAAACAATCTGGCTTCCTTATTGCCAGGTGACAATCTCTGCGAACCAACCAGACAAAAGTAAATAAAGCAAGTTACAAGGTCGCATAAATCATTCAAATGACTATCCATCCCCACGAAATCCATAAACACATACGTGAGCATATGCTCACAAACCCCACAAAGACGGACAATCACCCTAACATTCTTTTTCATATAAAGTGAGATATCATCAATCAAAAGGAAAGAAAGGGATGGTGGAGAGGAAAGGAAAATAAAAATCAGGAATGAAACACGTTATTTTATTGACTAGAAATATAAGAAAACTCATAGGTCAACTCGTTCAAAAACCTTTATCCCAACTTTAAGGTTAAATACATTAACGACATGGATACAGTTAATTAAATAAGAAACACTTGTCTTGTGTAAATACTCGTATATACCACAAAAGTGACTCGTGATGAAAAATATCGACTAAAGAAGAAGGGTCGAATATTATATGAGTATCAAACAATCGATGATACTGTATGGTGTGTAGTGGTCAATACACGTTGCATCACAGAAACGGAAGAACCGCACCGCTGAGATTGGAATGTTGAGGCGGTGTCTAAATGGCGCTCACAAATAATTAACCGTAGACCACATCTCGGTGGTAAAGAAACATCGCTAGAAAACTAAAATAATATGTATATTGTTATTTACGCTGTAGATTGACGGGTAACGACGTAGAGGTGGTCGAAAGAAAATAACAACGAATGCTGCGGAGGAGGATGTCCAAGGAATGGGAGTGGCGAGGGATCTTATCCATACCAGGCTGCTCTGGGGAGAGAGGACTAAGAAAGGTGACCCCACGTAGTGAGCTGGAGCTAGGAGGAGGGTGACGAATAAGGTGACCCCACGTAGTGAGTTGGAGCTAGGAGGAGGGTGATGAATAAAGTGACCCCACGTGGTGAGTTGGAGCTAGGAGGAGGGGGAAGAGTAAGAAGAAGCTATTCATCAGTCCAAATGTAAACGCAACGAATGATATGTGCTACTATATTTATAACCGGATGCCAATATTGATATTAAACTTTCCGTTCAACAATATTTTGTGGTCCCATAATACTGCTTTTGATATTAAAATCGGAACATTATAATGTCGTAGGATAATAAATGCAATGTTATAATAAATGTGGAGTAAGCGATAATGAGTTGTTGGATAAAATTTTGATGTGGCTGTTGAGATTATGATGCTGTGGGATCGTGTGTGTATGTGTGTGTGCGTGATATCTTGAGATCTCAGTTTGTGTTTGTGTATGAATTCAGAGTGTGAATATTTCAGACGAGTGTTTTATTATTTAGGGCAAATACATACAACAAATGATTAATAAATGAGTCCACTTCGTCACAGGTCTTGCCTAAGGAAGTAGTTTTATATTTACAAAATGGAGGTTGTTTTGCATTGTTGTGTTCTTGTATTCTACGATTCATTTTTCCATTAAAACTATGTAAATTTTAAATGCTGTATTAAGAATTATAAAATAAACTTGGTAATTTGTTTTATCAAACACTGTTTATTCCACTTTTTGTAACGGTATAACCCTACCGGTTTCAAGGCTTTCACCTCATCATTAGGGGAGTACAGACAAGACACAAGAAATAAACTTTTAGATAATTGAGAAGTATGTTATACAATTATTTTAGTAATGTACGTTATTTATTTTAGGGGATAATTAAGCGACTATTTTAGTAATATTTAAAAAATTATTTAGACTGACTTAATATAACGAACACAACAGATAACTCTTTAGTTAAATCTTACGTTTTAACCGAACATTGACTGGAATGTCACGCATTGTCATTACAGAATATCGCACGGTATAGCTTTGTGTAGCGTCAGCCTCGGAAGATAATATCCTGAGACAGGCAGTATTTCCTTATCGCCGTGATTTATGAACAGGATCGGGGTTTAAAATATAAAAAGGCCAGCACAATATTCTCCCCGTATCTAGATGTGGAGATGTTATCTAGCCGCGCCCGCCCCCCGCCCTGCGCGCACATTCAATAAAATATGTCAACAAAACGTATGCGTTTATCTCGGGAGGCGACACGATTATTGGATAGGAAGAGAAAAGATATTTTCCCACCATACTCGCTTCATGTGTGTGTAAACAGACCACGCTCGCTTCATGTGAGTGTAAACAGACCACACTTGCTTCATGTGTGTGTAAACAGACCACACTTGCTTCATGTGTGTGTAAACAGACCACGCTCGCTTCATATGTGTGTAAACAGACCACACTTGCTTCATGTGTGTGTAAACAGACCATTTTTCATTTAGAAATACGAATCTATAAAAAATTTTTGGCAATTTAAGTTTTATTTCTTTCCAGTTAATCTGTGCTCATTTATGAATAAATTAATAATTTTATAGACATTTAAATGGAACAGGATATGTGTATGTACGAGTAGATCGGATAAGCTCTTTTATTGTTAATACTTTTAAGTAATTTTACAGTAAAACATACAAAATCACTCTGTTGTCTAATGATAAATGGTAGGTTGAAGATTTTACAAAACAAAATTTAAAAAAATTAAAGAAACACATAAAGAGTTATAAATCACACCTTAATCATATAATACCAAAAAGAGGATTTAAATGAGAAACATTAATTTTACCAAGATTAATTCACTGATTTGAAGACACAAAATAGCACTCATAAATTTACAAAAATCAAGAAAACGGGAACAAAACTGAAACACATCTACATTACACGATTTTTATATGATACAATTTCAGTTATCATCCTTTGTTGACGTTATCTTGGTGTATAAATGTTGCCGTTATCTTTGTGTATAAATGTTGACGTTATCTTTGTGTATAAATGTTGACGCTATCTTTGTGTATAAATGTTGACGTTATCTTTGTGTATAAATGTTGTCGTTATCTTTGTGTATAAATGTTAACGTTATCTTTGTGTATAAATGTTGACGCTATCTTTGTGTATAAATGTTGACGTTATCTTTGTGTATAAATGTTGACGTTATCTTTGTGTATAAATATTGTCGTTATCTTTGTGTATAAATGTTAACGTTATCTTTGTGTATAAATGTTGATGTTATCTTTGTGTATAAATGTTGACGTTATCTTTGTGTATATATGTTGCCGTTATCTTTGTGTTTATATGTTGCCGTTATCTTTGTGTATAAATGTTGACGTTATCTTTGTGTATCAATGTTGACATTATCTTTGTGTATAAATGTTGACGTTATCTTTGTGTATAAATGTTGACGTTATCTTTGTGTATAAATGTTGCCGTTATCTTTGTGTATAAATGTTGCCGTTATCTTTGTGTATAAATGTTGACGTTATCTTTGTGTATAAATGTTGACGTTATCTTTGTGTATAAATGTTGACGTTATCTTTATGTATATATGTTGCCGTTGTCTTTGTGTTTATATGTTGCCGTTATCTTTGTGTATAAATGTTGAATAATGTATGGCAAGAAGTATAAAAACTGTTTTGTGCAAATATGTTTTGAGGCTTTCGCAGTTCTTTATATCAATCAGTTGGATAGCCTGTTTCGGATTGTTGTACCGCGTGACGAAGTGTAGTGACCTGAAGATGTAAAGTACAACATTTTTGAAACGTCGGCATTATAAGAGAGATCACGTGGTACAACACTCCGAAACATCTTATGGAAGTGTATTGGACGTTTATGGACTTAACAAAAGGGAAAAAAATGCGAGATTAGAAGCTTAGGAAAATATTGAATGTTGGAGTTGCCATTTGTGAACTTTAAAACTCAAAATGTCAATTAGTGATTTCGAAAGCAAAAAAAAATTTAATAATGCCACTTTGTGACCTTAAATGTAAAAAATCGAAAATGCTTAGTTGCTATATATAAAGCACAAATTTCGAAATGTTACTTTGTGATCTCTATAACACAAAAGTATTCAAAATGCCAATTTGTGGTGATAGCTCGAAATGTACCTTAGTGATTCTCTTGAGCACAAAAAAAAAACTCATTTCTGGTCTTAAAGACACAAATATGTGAATAATGTAACTTTGGTGTTCTAAAGATAAAATTATGTTAAAAATACCATATTGTTGTATAAAAGGGGAAAATAATAAAAAATCATGTAATAATCTTAAAGTTTCAATTATGACACATTGAAGTCGTAAAGGTAAATGTGGTCGTAAAGGTAAATGTGGTCGTAAAGTTAAAATAGGTCAAATGTGTTTTTTTGCAATATCTAGAACATGGTAAACTCATAATAATATATATTTGTGATATCTACAGCACACAATAGTCGAAAATGACATTTTTTGGTCTTAAAGGTAAAAACAGTTCGTAAATGCTAACATACTTAAGATTTTTTTTAAAACAAACATGTCCAAATGTTACTTTATGATAAAAAAAGCCATATTGTGACCTTAATGCAAAATAATTAGGACAAAATACCATATTGTGACCTTAATGTTAAATAATTAGGACAAAATGTCATAATGTGACCTTAATGGAAACTAATTAGAACAAAATGCCATATTGTGACCTTAATTCATAATAATTAGGACAAAATGCCATATTGTGACCTTAATGCAAAATAATTAGGGCAAAATGCCATATTGTGACCTTAATGCAAAATATTTAAGACAAAATGTCATATTGTGACCTTAATGCAAAATAATTAGGACAAAATGCCATATTGCGACCTTGATGCAAAATAATTAAGACAAAATAACACATTATGACCTAAATGCAAAATAAGTAAGACGAAATGTCATATTGTGACCTTAATGCAAATTAATTAAGACAAAATGTCATATTGTGACCTTAATGCAAAGTAATTAGGACAAAATGCCACTTTTTCATTTATTTATTTTTATTTAACACTCTTATTGCAAATACAATCTGGCCGGTTTATTGACAGGCAGTAATTTAATCCAACCAACCAGACAAAGTAAATGAAGCAAGTTACATGGTCGCATAAATCATTCAAATGACTATACTTCGTGGTCATGAAAATAAAAAAAGGGTCGAAGATGTCTTTTTATGATTTCAAAAGTACGAAATGGTAAAATATGTAACATTTAATATTGTAGGTACCAATGTATCCTAATATTGTTGGTACCAATGTATTCTAATATTGTAGGTACCAATGTGTCCTAATATTGTAGGTACCAATGTGTCCTAATATTATTGGTACTAATGTATCCTAACGCTTTTTTGTGGTCTTAAAATTACAAAATAATTAAAAATATCATCTTATATAAGAAATAATCCGTATATATTTGATAAAACCCATTTTTTAAATTTGACCGCTTTTGCTTAACGAACATTTTCAAAGTGATTCTGAATTATACTGGAGATGTTTGATGGTTAAAATTGGCTAAATTAAAAAATGGTACAATAAAATAAACTGAACTATTCCAGTTCCTTCGATTTCAATAACTGTTATCAAATATATTACATTGATTTAGTGTTTTATGTAATAAGAATATGAAGGCATTATAGTTTTACGTTATAAGGATATGAAGGCATTATAGTTTTATGTAACAAGGATATGAAGGCATTATAGTTTTACGTAATAAGGATATGAAGGCATTATAGTTTTACGTAATAAGGATATGAAGGCATCATAGTTTTATGTAATAAGGATTCGAAGGTATTATCGATTTGTTCTTATTTAACTTACTATGACTGATATTATTTATTTGTTATATTTAAGTTAAATGTTGCAAGTCATTCAGGTAAAGTTCTGAATAATTGAGCATTTTTTACCTGAGTCATCCCCATGAACACCAAAATGTAGTAATGTCTCAAGCACTCACCTGGAACAGGAGAAAAATAACTTGAGTACACAAATATAATAAAAACATTTATTTAAACACATTACGTATAAGTAAAATACATGTATCTTCCTCAAAGCATTCAAATTTATTTTAAAAATCACATAAAATTGTAATCTCTGTCTACCAATAGGAAAATGGCGGGATTGTGACGATGACGAGAATTGAAAATGTTTTATTTATTTACAAGGAAAGACCTAAAATACCTCTCGTATGGTCACCAGCCAGCCAGCCAGCCAGCCAGCAATATCAAGATTGTAATCCGGAAGAAATAGTTTCATTGGAAGAGTGCAAAAACTGACGATTAGAAGAGTGCAAAAACTGACGACTAAACGACTAGAAGCAGCTCTAGAAAATAATGGTACCTGGAGACCAGCTGCCTTGGCCTACTTTGAGAGCACTGAATATATTCCGAGTAGGGGTTACTACTCGTACAGACAAGGCGAATATGCAAATATGGGGTTTCTTGAACGAAGTTTGCACTGAACGTGATTGTAGGGATATATTCGTATCATATACAGGACTAACAGCACGTACTAGTTTTTCCCAACATCGGGATTACATGCTCTGGGCAGGACCTGATTGTAGGGATATATAATATACAGGACTAACAGCACGTACTAGTTTGTCCGAACATCGGGATTACATGCTCTGGACAGAACCTGATTGTAGGGATATATAATATACAGGACTAACAGCACGTACTAGTTTGTCCGAACATCGGGATTACATGCTCTGGACAGGACCTGGTTGATGCAAATGCTGGAGCGGGGCGATCTCTGTTCCCTCCTACTGGGAACGTGTGGCATAATTGATGATTGACCCGTCAACAATCCAATATGACGTTGTGTTTGTCTTTGTGCTGCTGCATGTGCCGTTATCTCCGTGTTGTTGTTTCTTTAGTGTCGGTTGCTCATTGTGATAAACGCGATCGTCTCTTACTTTGAGCATTTTCAGCCATATTATCATTTTGATCCTTAATAATAAGTATGTAGTACTTTAAATTAAAACTAAGTCTTGTAGAAACTATCAAAAACTTACATTTTGATGTTATTTTTAACAAAATGGTTAATTGAATCCATTTCCATAATGAAAGTGGAAATCTTTAAAAATATACAATTTGAATGAAACAAAACTTGGAACAAATACATAAATTTTTAAGGAAAACTTTATAAAAACTATTAAGAACCAAATTATTTTCTTTATGTTATTTATAGTTAAGGCATTAACATTCTGGAAGTTTGAAAACATTGTAATTTGTTTTATCAAACACTGTTTATTCCACTTTTTTGTAACGGTATAACCCTACCGGTTTCAAGGCTTTCACCTCATCTTCAGGAGAGTCTTGTTTGTGCTCCCTTGAAGATGAGGTGAAAGCCTTGAAACCGGTCGGGTTATACCGTTACAAAAAAGTGGAATAAACAGTGTATGATAAAACAAATTTAAAAAAATATTTCCTTTACTTAACCATAGTATAAACTGAGGGAAAATTATTTGTGAATCTAATAATTGAGTATTAATATTATAAATGTCAAAAGAATCTATCATGTTCTCTCATTATAAATCGTTTTTTCGTTTTAACATTTATACTTGATTGTTCAAAAGTCAAGACTTTTTTTTAATAAAAACATCATTAACCACTGTTATTTTATATTTAATATGTTTTAATCATATTTTATATGTTACAATCATACATCTGGATACCAACTGCCGTGGCTTACTTGGATTGCACTGGATAAACTCCGAAAAGGGGCGGCTAGATGCAAAGTAATCATAAAACCATGAGGTTTCTTGAACGAAAGACGCACTTAATGTGATTGTTAGGATATAACATACAAGACTCGCAACACGTGCTAGTTTATCCGAATATCGAGACTATACACTCTGAGTAGGACCTGACATCGAGATTATATGCTCTGAGTAGGACCTGACATCGAGACTATATGCTCTGAGTAGGAAGGACCTGGCATATGGGAATGATGGGGTGATCCTGTCGCTTCCTACAGGAAACAAATGGAATAATTGATAAGTGATGATTCGGGCATGGAAATTATTAGAATGTATGTATCGATCCTCATGAAAATTTGTTCTATTGTAATATTTCTATTTTAGTTACAATAATTATACAGCAAAAATAGACCAAGTGAATACGCGTATTACTTATCGTTTTAAGTAAGAAGCAAGTTCATGTTTAAAAATGCAAACAGAACGATGTTTGTAGTTTCAATGACTTATGGTATTAAAGCAATTAAGGTGTGTGTTGACATAGCGATACGTGATCATGGGCGTTGAATGCCCGAAATAACACGAATCAATAAGCCTTAATGATCAGAGGCCGCAAGGGAAAAGCGTGTTTCGTCACAGGACAAGAAGGCATTAAGAGGACATATGACCAATAGGATATAAGAAATAGCCTGCGTTCCTTCAGCCAGCGTTCAATAAATACCGTTTATTGCAGCTATATTGGCTGTCAGATGGACATAAACCATTTGGCTTTTTTAATGTGCACTCATACACTCATAGTAGCGTGTGGGTGTATGAGGGTGTTGTCCGTCTATATAAATAAATGTTTCTTAAACTTTTTGAAACTTGACTCAGATGACGGTATAAGTGCTGGTTTCGCAACCCAAATAAATATTAACTACATAACACATACAAACAACAATGAAATAAAATATTTCAATTTATTTAGACCAATACTGTTTATTTCACTTTGTATTAATATATTCCAATTCATATAAAGTGGAACAAACAGTGTTGGGCTTAACAAATAACAATGTTTTTAAACCTTAACAGTATTAATGCATTAACTATAAATAACGAAATAAAGTACATGTTTTAATAACCAACACATAAATACTTTCACGTCATTTCTCTGTCGGGATAAGTACGAGTAGTGTACCCGGCAGCAAGTAATGCACATCGGACTTTAGAAAGAGACGGTTAGTAAAACACATCGACTTTAGAAAGAGCTTTGTAGAGCGTCGTCTCCGTCGCACGGACTGTTAGCGCATCGTGCGACAGAGACGACACTCTACAAAGCGACAGTCTCTTTCTTAAGTCCAATGCGCATTTCTTACTGCCTGGTACTGTACCATACTTTCCTATCTTGACATACATATTTAGCCTTTTCCACACCCATTCACCTTTTCATACAACCTACACGATTTATCTTATTGCGACACACATCTTTCGCCTTTTCTACGGCTCCTACATTATATTTTACTTTTCTTTCTTTCAACATATCATACACTTGATGCAACCATACTTGGTCTTCCGCTCACATGCCTTCCACTCAGATGTGCACTATAAAAGTTTGTTAGTCTTTTTTAATCTATTCGCTTCACATGCCCAAACCATCTCAGCGTGCTCTTCTCCGTCTTACGCATCCCATCAGCTTTAAGTTTACATTCATCCCTAATCACTTCGTTCTGTATTCTGTCATACATTGTTACCCAGTGTATTTCTCTCAATGCACGTGTTTCTACAGCATTTATTTGGATCATATCAGTCGTTATCTACGTCCACGTTTTACTTACATCCATCAAATTGACTCCAAAATACTATCTTTCTATTCACATCTCTTATATATTATAGTTTACTTATGAAACTCTGCAATTGTCCTTTACTCTCCGCCAAGATCACCGAGTCATTAATATCCTTTTATTATTGATGTCACCGTGCTGTTTAATAATTTATGGGAACCTTAAATCGTATTAAGGTCAAATTTAAGTTTTGAAATCTAACCAAATCTCAGTGTTTGCTAGATAGACTACCATATGTTATATACCTTAGATCCAGCGGCGCTGATTCGCTGAACCGGAGAAATAATTCGCAATAATTAAATAATATATTCGCAAACATGACTTCCAAAAATGTTACATATTTGTATATATTAAATATGTATAAGAATACTGACAAATAATACGAGGATTTTTATTTAAGTAAAAATATTTTTTTTTAAATAAAATTTAAAAAAATACTCCTTTCAAATTGACCGGCCAAGTTTGCCTATACTACCGGAGCGATCTTCTATACGCACCGGACGGAAACGCAAAATGATATAGGGCAGACAGAGACATACAATAAAACGTGAGACAGCGATATTTCATATTCGCTCAGTGTCTCGAGGTGCGTTGGTGCTCAGCGCACCAGCGCACCTCAGGACCGGCCGCCGCTGCTTAGGTGATATTCAGACTGCAGTTTGTTTATGTTATAAAGTTTTTGTTAAAGTTCGAGTTTCAGAGAAAACCCTAACAAGTGCTTGTGTACTCGTGTATTGTTATAAAGAGAAGTTATATTCATTACGCTTTCAGTACTTTGTTTATTATTGTTAGGTTTTCGTTTTTCAATTTCAACTAGAATGCACTTTAAGACTTTTATTAAAACTGAACACTTAATTGTAAAACAATCTGTTGGACTAATTTACAGATGGTAATCTCTTTCCACCGACCAGTTTAAATCAAATAAATTAAATTACATGGTCGAAAAATATTATTCGCCTGTTCGCAATTCATGAACACATACGAGTATGTGTAATACAAATAAAAATGCGATGTCATTAACCTAAAAAAAAGAAAAGAAAGAAATGGCGGAGGAAATGAAAATTGGGAATAAAACACGTTACGTTACTTACTTAAAATTAAGAATTTGGGAAAGTAATTTACTTAAGAAATACTCGTAAATATCCTCCGTACCCAGAAGGATCTTATTCTCGGAAGGTTTAAACATGTTTTTTGTACGTTTGTAATGGATCATAATATGTTATTATGTAAAATTATTGAAATATTTCGTAACCCATTCAAAATACTGACTAATCCAATTTTGGACCAAACCCAGAGGCTGTGAAACTATTATAATCATCATTGATTTAAGCTTTTTTACTATTTTACTGCTGACTACAGTATCTTCAAAATATTCGTCTAAAATTTATCTGTAATCTGAGTAAATATGATCATATCATTTAGAATTCTGAAAGAACTTAAATATGTGAGAACAAGACGCACTTGTATTGTCACTTTTGTCAAGTATCGTTAACTGTCCTGCAGATCCATTTCATCTCGCCAAAAGTATTAGGGTCCCCCATATACAGGTTTCATCATTTACTGTTTTTTAAATATTTTTCCGAGGAAGTCTAAAAAATGTCAGCATTTTTGGAAGAAGAATTAACTGAAAGAAAACAAATGATGAAACATATTTCCTTGAAATCTCCTTTAATACACAAATATCTCGACAAGTGGGCTAAAGAGCTTCTCTTAAGGTAGACCTACGAGATTTTATGATGAGGGAACGAGCGAAGGAATTGCGTTCTTACGCCTTGATCGAGCATCAAAAGAAATGTTTGAAATTCACGGCACAGTGTTTCCTAATCGTAGAGGCGTATAAATTACTAATTTAAATTTAAAAAGAGCGTTTTTTATAAACTATTCATTATAAAGTATACAAATTTATCAAAACAACATTTTTTATTCAAATTGATTTTCTGTAAAATAAGCAACGTAAAAGAAAACAAGTAAAATGTATTTTTTTTAAGAATCGAATCTTGTAAAACTTATTCGACCTCTTTGTCATTAAAAAAATTTTTTAAATAAAAAATTATGCTGGTTGGTAGGAAAAAAATTCTGTAGAGTAATAAACCCACGTTTAACTAGGCACACCATTTTTGGTAGATTGCGCAGGCTTTTAACATCGCATACAATACATCGATCTTACAAATAGGATTATATTCAGTTTTTTTAGGAATTATACTTTTGTTGTTTATGGTAAAACCTATCGGGGGTTATTACCAATATCTTCCAACCATCCAAAAAGGTATAAAACAAGTTTTAAGAGAGAACCAACTATGAATCTATTTGAAAAAAATCTGGGTACTAATGAGAAATGAACTCGCAATCCCCGGATTGGGAGACAGGCATTTTATCAACTGGGCTATAGCAGGTTGATTTTATAACTGTAAGAGAATTTAAAGACAAAAGCTAAGGGGAATAAAATAATTTGCATTCCATGCCTGGCTAATCAAAAATATGGTGCTGCTAGAAGGAAGTGTTGAAAAATCCAACAGGCAGCCAAGATCTTTCCTGTGTTGTAGTGCTGATGATGATGAATAGAAGGGGCTTGTTGTTTCGTTGGATCGTTCCTATCTTACCAAAAAGTAATTTTGTTTAAAGAAAGGGAATATTCGGATGAGTAATTTTATTTAACTATTCCCCGGGGAGCATTATTATATTACGGGTATATTATTAAGGTTGACAACCCACGGCAGCCATTAAACTAGAATCTAATGGGACATAACATTCTTGATGTTCGGATAAAATGTAAACCGTGGTTTGTTGTCTAGACAAGATTAGGTAGAAATTTAAAGAATGTGTGTCATTTTTTTAATCTTTTAATTATTGACAAGAACAACATATTTTTACTTAAGTTTCAAAAGTACAACCGCCTGTCAAAGTTTTGAAACAGACTTCAATAGCTTAAAATCAAACAGCAAAGAAACTTTCACGTTATGTCAACATTATTAAGCGTGCTTAACGATTCCAATTCTTTTTCGTATATTTAGAGAAAATTTAACATTTTTTCAGAACATACATGGGCTTACTTATGGATCAGGCAAAAATGTACTATTTTGCATACTAATGCACCTTATTGAACACATCTTGATTTGAAGTTTACGCAACACTACTGAGAAACGAACTACTATGAGTTATCAGATATACACCATCCTTTTTCTAGATCAAGACAAATTCGAAAAAATATTATATTATTCTGAATAAACTTTAATTTGTTTCCTCATTCTACCTTTGAACAACCACCCTTATTTTTTTCCTACAACTATTATTTAGAAATAAGTATTTTTTTATTTGAATGTAAATATATTTTTTATATAATACGAATATCTATCAAGAACTAAAACAAATTTGTTTCCAATATAAGTTGGTTGGTTGAAAAAAAATAGCTGTATAGTTTATAAGTCCACCACGTATACCATACATAAACATGTACATAAAATAATAAATACAAATGCATTCACGAAACACTTAGCTGGGCTGCGTTATTTTGAATCATCACACAGTACATGTACCACATCACTCTTTTATTTTTTATTTTTCGTGCTTAACTATGTGGAACTCTGCATGGCATGGCTACTCGTATGTGAGCAATACTGCATGACTGTTTTCAACTCGTTACAAATATCTTCGAAGTTGTTGCCATGTTAAGTTACCGTTGAATTAGGTAATGTAATTGACACCGTCCTGAGGATGAAGGCTGCAATAATTAAAACTTCTAAAAACATTATTATCTAATGCACTTACATTATTTTATAATTGCGATTTGTTTGGTATTTTTGCCTGACGAAGAGATCGACAAAGAACTTCGAAAATCTAATAGCGATATTTTAATCAATCAATCAATGGTACTACAGCCCATTGTGGGCCCCGGCCTCCTCCAGCAGTCGTCGTCATTCCCTCCTATCCTGGGATGCATTCCTCCAGCCCCTGCACCCCATCCATCCACCCGAGCTTTGGTCTACCCACGCTACGTCTTCCTTGGGGCTTGGAACAGAGTACCTTGTTAGGCATTCTCTCTTCTCCGATTCTTGCTACATGCCCCGCCCAACGTAGCCTCCCAATTTTGATGTATTTTATAATGTTGGGCTCTTTGTATATGCTGTATAACTCCTCATTATATCTCACTCTCCAAGATCCATTTTCCTGTATGGGTCCGAATATTTTTCTGAGTATTTTCCTTTCAAATATTAGAAGGGAAGATTAGTCCTTCTTACTCAATACCCAGCATTCAGACCCATATGTGAGGGGAGGACAGGTCGTAGCAGTGTCTTATAAATGGTAAGTTTTGTTTTTCTGGACAACAACCGAGATATAAGGTGTTTTCTCAGACCAAAGAAGCATCTATTTGCCATGAATATTCGATGTTTTAATCGTGTTAGTGTAATTAACGTAAATAATTTAAATATCTTATTTTAAACAATTCAACATGAAGCATTTAAAGGATTTTCTGAAAATTTAAATAAGCGTCAAAAACAATTTTTACTTACAACGTTTGTTTATTTAGACATGACACACGCACCAGTCAGTTATATTTTTGAAAGTATGTCAAAGTTACAAAGTTTCAGTTGAAACACCTTAATTAAGGTAAGCAGCTTAAATTTTTCATAAAAGGAAAAAGTTATTTCATTCGAGAGATTCCCTTTTGTGGTACAAACCCGAATACGGGTTTTTCGAAAATTGTCGAAACTCGTTTTTACCCAAAACTTAATGGTACAGTTTGCGATTTGTACGAGAAAATGCGTGACTTTAAAAGAGGCCACCCGAGAAGCGAATTTTATATTGTATGACACTTTCTATGTGTAGAGTATAACCTGACAGATTTATTTCTATGTAGCAATCTCTTCAAACCAACCAGAAAGATGTTTAAAGAAGCTTTAAGTGAACACCTAACTAGAACTTTTTTTTGGGTACCAATTGGTATCAACCCTGTAATTCTCGAGTTGAAAATCAAGGGTTATACTCGTACTAACTTGGCCACGAAGGTTGTCATTGAAGGTCGAGGATTGTAACAAGGTAAAAAAAATATCCAATAGACTGTGGTCTGCTCGTAACTAACGAGAATCATCTCACCTGAAGAGAAGATCTCGGGACTAGAGGTAGAAACACGTGTCGCGGGAATTAACGTAAATTTATTTTAATTTTGTATTAATACAATGCACAGTCTTTTATCGACCATTAAAAAAGGTAGCATAAGTTTTACTCGATTTTGAATCAAAGTGAGCATAATAATAAAATCAATTTGTTACAAAAAATTTATATGAATTGTATAAAAAAAACGAAAAACAATATGCACTTGCATACCACCGACTAAACATAAAATATAAACATGAGTCAAGGCTAAGGTAATCAAGGGCCCAATATATAAAAAAAAGAAAAAAAAATCTAAGAAAATAATAACCAAAATATGCGTATATCAGTACAGGGTGGCCACTTAAAGATTAGAGGGTTTGAAAAAGTCATAACATGTTCATTTTCAATCTAGTTCATTTTCAAAGATCCTAATACTCCAAGCTTTACTACTCCAAGGGAATTACATCAGCATCAATTGCATCCTCAACAATGTACTGTTTGGTGCGGTGTTATGGCTGAAAGAGTTATCAACCCCAATTTCTTTGAAAATGAGGAAGGGCAGCCAGAAAGAATCAACGGTGTCCTGTATAGGACAATGCTTGATTTTTTTTTACGCCCAGCGGTCGAAGATAATCAGGAGTTTTGGTTCCAACAGGATGGAGCTACTGCGCACACTGCCAGGGCAACGATGAACCTCCTGGCATATTTTTTTTTTCAGTGGAACAGTCTTTCAGTGGCCACCCTATATAATTTATCCATTCCAATACCCAAAAAAAAAAAAAAAACGCACATCAAAATTCTATTTTTTTACAGATATTCTGAAGTTTGAGAGAAACAAAGTCAACGAAAAGGAGATAGGAAAAAATCAGAGTCAAACCGTGGTGCCGGATTTATAGCACATACAAACAAAAACGCTCCATAAAAGAACTTTTGAAGTCTTTTAACACTTGCCACCCTGTGATGGATAGTGAGTGACCAGGACTTATATTTTATTTGATTATTTGACGTTTTAATACATAATAAAATTATTTTTATAGCTAATTACAAAAAATAATCTAGCAGATTTTGCATAATTTTAATTTAAAATATACATTTTTCACTGGACGCTTAGCGTCCAGCACAGTGGCTGGCGGAATTTTTTAGCACAGTAAGGCAAGGGTTAAAGACTATCATCAAATATGCCCAAGACTGCAGCATAGTCAGTACCCAATCGATGCAATCTATGTTCTGGAGAATTCGTGTAATACTTAGTTCTACAACTCTCGCACCGGAATATATCCTGCAATCTCGTACTTCTCGAAGGAATTTGGGAGTCAATTAATTATTGAATAACAAAATAATTCATTATTAAATATTCAAATCATTATTTCATTTTGATATAAACAAATGAGCGGTTAAATCAAGGATGTTCACCCATTCAAAGGATGTGATTGTGTAGAGCTCGGGTTCGCTATATTCTGGCAAAAGTACAACGCACCCTGCGGGTCGCCGCAGGGTTGGTTTGGTTTGGTTTTGAGCTCACATTCCTCTCCCGAGCTTTGCATATGAAAACTTTCACTCAAAGTTATAATTAAACTCGGGATGTTTTACAAACACTACCGGAATTCCAGGACTTGCTGGATAATAATTTATTTTTAATATTCTGATAATTTAACTTTTCCTTTTTGAGAAGGATTTCACGCTCAATTGTTTATTTTTAAAAGAACGTTTGTTTTTTTTTAATTTCCACAGTTACACATTTACATTTCTTTATTAAATGAAAAGACGAGCCGTCGAGTACAAATACATAACAACACAAATACGAGAGGCTGGTGGGAGATTTAAGGACGCTATACGGAAATGGCTATAGAGTTTTTCGACAGTTTCACACTTTGAACCATTTGAAGTGTGTATGATATAAGATATTGTATTAGATTAATATTGACGATTAATTCAATTTTGTGCTCTACATTTTTTATAACATTTTTTATGTACGAGTACTTTGTATTTATACAGTTTATCCCTACCAATTTATTGCCATGTAAAAAACTCTTCTGACCAATCTGAAAGATTGTTAACTATGTTTGAAGTGAAAACAAGGCTAGATTTGTTTAAACCAATTGGGTATCAACGGGAATCGAATCCGTAACACCTGTGTCGGAAGATAAGTGTCTCGCCAACTAGACAATGGAAGCCGTCAAATATAATAGTTGCTTAAAAATTCTCCATTTATTTTAGTTTAATTGGCCATTCATTCGTATTTCTTTGACGAGGGACAATTTTGACAAATGAATGACATTTAATACGACGTTGAAGTATTTCATTACATGTTTTTTTATTCAAAATATTGAATAATCTACCTGAGCAAACACCCTCCAACTACTATTTCAGATTTTGTACGTGTTTTTAAATGATAAGCAAAATGCTCATTGGGATATTTTCTCATTCGATATTTTGATAATAAAATGATAAAATACCTACTGGTTTGAAACATTCCTCGTTTATTAAAATACTCGTAATGTATTCCTGGATTTATTGCGTTGGAATAATCCGAATAGGGTTTTATTTAATACCTTTATATGAGTATTGTTTAATCTTCTGCAATCTTTTCGTTTTTCAGAGCTCGTATTGTATAACACTTTTATTATATGTAGTACAACTGGGTGGGTGTATTGCTACCATATGTGACAATCTCTTCCAACCGACAAGAAAGATAACTATTTTAGTAAAAAATAGATTAGAATTCTTTTAAAACTGCCTCGGGTTTTAATCGACTCTTGGTGATATCCAGATAGCCTCAATGGTTTAGTAAGTAAGACCCTTTCTTACAACCCGGGGATTGTTGGCTTGTTTTTCGGTAGTCCCTCATTTTCTAACCAACCTGAATATGTTAAAAAAGCCTTAAGATAAAATCAGAATTTAAACCTTTTTTTAAGCGGTTGCCACCGAGAGTCAAATCCCCGACCCTTGGTTGAAAAACAGGCGTCTTGGCAATTAGGCCTCGTAGTTCGTCTTTATTGGAAATCAAAGTTGAAACATTTTTAGTGCTCCACCCCCTCCCCCCATACTGACATAACAACAAATTGAGTTCCCATTCATTCGGAATAAGTTTTGAGACACCTCCTTTTATGGCGTAGAAAGTTATAGCTCTGCTAACCACCTCCGTAGCTTAGTCGGTAAGACACTTTTTTGCTATACGGGTGCTTCGGGTTCGATTACCGATATAAAGAAAATAAAATATATTTGTTCTGGTTTGAGAGTTCACCTATAATAACACTGACCTTGTTTGAGAGCTCACCTGTAATAATACTGACCTTGTTTAATTATCTTTTATTGTTTTCCATTCTTTTTGTTTTTATTTTTGAATCGCTTGTTTTTTTTTGTCTCTACGTCAAAAATATAAAACCTCCACTATTAACTCAAAACACTATGATTTCTTGAAAGAGATCGCCACTCAGTTATAATGGCCCTGCGGTAGCGCACTGAACTTCCGTGTGAAAGGTTGTCGGTTCGAACATCGCACTACGCTACTCCCCTCGAATGACAGGTATTTTTTCCGTCTAGTGTTAGGCGGTATAAGAATGCCCATGACTTCGATCATATTTATTAATGCCAGTGTGCTCCGATCGTCTGATTTCAGGTGTGCCATTGGATACAGTACAACAGCGTGGTAGGTGAGTTTGCTGTGCAACGGTTCACTCACTTAAACAATACAAACTCGAGGACACAGCTTCGCTTTTCAACTTAATGATCATTAGAATGATGGGTTTCTCGACTGCGAGGTTTAGCAACAACGATGAAATAAATAAATAAATTTAAACTACGGTGTCAAAATGTTGTGATCTTTTTACATGTGGTATGAATAAATACGAGTTTTGCACCTACTCCAGTGGCTTATAACCCAAAGGCTCGATTAATGTGGCCATAGACAAAGGCCCCTTCGGACACGTTCTTCAATATATTCGTATCATTAATTTAAATAAATTGAACGGTACCATATAAATGAATAAAGGAAAAATTCTTTTTCATTAATAATTGTTTTTGTTTAAAATCATTTAAAATTAATAAACCATATTTTGAAAAAAATATTGAAATGAATTTAGTACAGGCATCATAGTAGAATCATCCCTGTCGATGTTCCTTCACTCTCTGCAGTTCAGGCCATAAGATAATACGACTATGCATCGTATAGGCACTGCACACTGTGCTCTTCAGTGTCTTTTGTGGGTTAAGTGGTATGCTGAGTGGCGAGAGGGCTCGGAGGTGTCAAAGCCAGCTAGTGCTTGCGCAACTCAATAAACGTGCTCCGTGGGAATAATGCGCTTTTAGACTCTGCTTTTTAATTTATACTATGCTGGAGAGATTTTTTTAATAAAGTGTTTTATCCTAAAAAAATTGTGTAATTTTTTTTTGAAAATGTTTTGTTATCTTATGAAGTAAAAGGACTTTCAATTTAAATTATAAATGCGGGAAAACGACAGAATAGGGTGCATACAAATAAATAAACAAACATGCCTTCATGTTTAATATCATAAGCAAAATACTTGCACGTGTATATAGACGTGTATGAATAAAAATTAAAATCATAAAGTTTCGCCCAAAAAAAAAAAGGATACATATTTTATTTTAATCAAAATAATCTTTGTCGTTTGTTTTATGTCGGTTTTATTTTCGTGTATGAACAGTATTATTTTAATAGCAAATTATATTATTTTCAAACTTAAGTTATCGTATGAGAATAAAAAGAATTTTCAATTTCAAAGGCCATGCATACTTTAAAAAACTAAGGTAACATAACATACAGGTGGCGGATCTTTCATCAACATTTTAAACCTTTTACAGTAACAAGCGTTCAGTCAATTAAACACGTGCATCCTAAATGTTCAGTTTATAGTTAATATATTATAATTTAAATTAAGTCTTTATATTTTGCTACGAAATATGATTCTAAAAAACGATAGCTTGAGTGAAATAGCACAAAAAGATGCGATATTTTTGTAACGAAATGTGCGATATTCTTGTAAACGAATATTGCGGTAAAACGATATATATGGTAGGGAACGGTTTATTTTTGCGTGTTTTATATTAAATGAATTTGGTGTTGGAGAAAATATACGATTCATACGGAAAAACTTTAATTCGAAGAATGGTTGATCGAGGTTTCACTGTTTGACGAACCGCTGATAAATGAAACCTAACGATCAAAACGAAATATATCTGATTTTTCGATATTGTATAATAATTATTTGGGAGAATATCAAATTGAGATGTTTCTGTAAGGTTCTCTAGCACCATTTTGAAGGGGGTGTGGGGCTTGGTTCTATTTCAACAGCGGGTATGGCCCAGGGTGTCCAGTGAGATGAATATGGATTTGGAATTATAACGGCACTGGTGAAGCAGAGGGCGGGGGTTAAGTTGTCGCAGTCTTCGTCACTGACGAATATTGTTAAGTTTTCTTTTTTTAATATTTTTATGTTGTGTGGTAGTTATTAGCTTTACATTAGATTTATAATTTAAATTTTAAGATACAATTATACATATGACGGTTGCTACATAAGTTTTGAGACAGACAAGTAAAAAAAAGTATTTATCATCGAAAATGGCTTTATTATTTTCCAAAATACTCTTCATGAAGATCAATACTTAACTTCAAAACATGCGTTTTGAACGCATCAACCGCTTCTTCAGGCATCGAAAAACGTTGACCTCGCAATTTATTTTTGATGTTCGGGAATAAAAATAAGTCATTAGGTGCCAAATCAGGGCTGTACGACGGATGACCCATCAATTCGATGTTTTGAGTGCTCAAAAAGTCACTTGTTTGAGCCGATGTGTGAGAGCTCACATTGTCGTGGTGGAGAATGATTCGTCTTCGGCGGTTGTTTTCCTCATTTCTCCGAACACTTCTGGCAAACAAACGGTGGTGTACCATTTAAAATTGACCGTACAACGTTCCACTAAAGGCGCTGTTGTGACATGACCATTTATACCCAAGAAACAAGCCATCATTTTCTTCGAAGTGCTTCGTGCGCGAACAACTTTTGTTGGATTTGGCTCGTCTTGAAAGACCCATACAGTCGACTGCTGTTTAGTTTCTGGCTCATATGCATAGATAAATCCATGATTCGTCGCCTGTCATGATCTTATAGACGTCTTTTGAAGCACCGCGATCGAATTTTTCAACATTTCTTTGGACCAATCGACACGAGTCTTTTTTTGAGCGATTGTCAAATTATGCGGTATCCAACGCGAACAAATCTTTTTGACGGCCAAATATTCATGCAATATTGAATGCATGTGAGTGGAACTAATGCCCAAACATGTTTCAATCTTACGATAAGTCACATGACGATCTTGCAATATCAGTTCACGCACAGCATCGATGTTTTCTGGCACAACAACCGATTTTGGACGACCTTCACGAATTTTGTCCTGGAGTGAACTAAGATCACGATTGAATTCGGAAAACCAGCGAAACAGTGGTCCGGGATGGTGCTTCATCACCAAAAGTCAAAATGAGTTGATCGGCACACTGTTGTTGAGTTAGTCCACGTCGAAAATTTAAAAAAATCATACAAAATCATCGCACGAAAATGTTCACGATTTAATTCCATTTTTGGCCGAGATGAATTTTTCAAGTCACTGTAAACAACACAAATAGCACTCGTGTGACAAAACTCTCTGAGCACGGATACCATTAAAAACGTCAAACTTTATGATGCTGATATCAGATTTGACTTATTTACACTGGTGTTGTCATATCTCAAAACTTAAGTAGCAACCCTCGTATATAAGTAAAATATAATATTTTATATTATTTGTAGTTAAGGCATTAACATTGTAGAGGTTTAAAGATATTGTAATTTGTTTTATCAAACACTGTTTATTCCACTTTACGTAACGGTATAACCCTACCGGTTTCAAGGCTTTCACCTCATCATCAGTGGAGCACAAACAAGTTTTGTTTATGCTCCCCTGATGATAAGGTGAATGCCTTGAAACCGGTAGGGTTATACCGTTATAAATAGTGGAATAAACAGTGTTTGGTAAAACAAATTACACAAAAACAATATTAAATAGCTGACCCTTCTGAAGGGCGCATTGAATCTGGAATTGAACTAATTCTTTTTGACAGACAATAGATTTAACAAAAAATAAAAAAGTATAAGGGCTGGAAGGTAGCAACTGTGTCTATTGGATAAGGTTCTTTGCCGTATGAATAATCAATTTCACTATTATTACATTAAAATATTTTCAATTCAATATATGTTTCCAGTTATGAGAATGATACATTTTCAATAAAATCTCAAATATTTCTTACACGATGCAATAAAAAACACAGGAATATCTCAAAAAAATCTAAACAATTTCAAAACAAAATATAATTAAATAAAGAAACTTATGAATAATTTAAAATCAAAAAGCGTAAACTAGTAAATTTCAAATCAGACCAACACAAAAGGTTCCTTCTAACACTCATCACTCTCGCCCCCGCGCATAATTAGAGTCAGGATCCCGGTATTGGTCCTGGTCCTGGTCCTGAAGTTTCATCACACCATTTCTATGTAGGAGTACTTCCACTGTTCATTTTTACTACAACATTCGTGCCTCAGGTACTTTTCTTTCAAAATTTCGTTTCAAATTTTCGTTTCAAATTTTGAGGTCGACATCAATCATGCGTGTTTAAAAAAAATTAAGATAATGAAGCATAAGAACCATTAAACGACATGTAGCGATAGGAAACAAAGTAAGTGGGGCACTAAAACAAATACAAGTATACTCGAACTGGACATTGTGAAAATCTGCTAAGATGATAGTCCACAATTGTATTTAAGTGCCAACTTTGATGTATGGAAGTGAAACATGGACGTAAAAAATGACAATCAAACCGAATTAATGCTGTGGAAATGCGCGTATTAAGAAGAATACATGGGGTGACGTATGACAGAATAAAGTCATTGGGGATTAATAGGAACTTAAGGTTGATGTGTTAAGTAAGATGTATAAGTGCACGCTGAGATGATTTGGGCATGTGGAACTAGTGGATGAAGAAAGACTAACAAAACAGATATATGTTGTAAGTGTGAGTGGAACGTGTGTGACCAAGGAAAGTATGGTTGGATCAATTGAATATTTTGAAGTAAACGTAAAAGAGGTTGTATGATAAGGTGTATGGATGTTGAAGAGGCTAAAGATGTGTTAGGGTAGGAAATTCTGTCAGTCTGTCTTTTCTGACTACTCCGACAAGGAAATAGCGTGGTAATGTGTATAAATAACACCAATACCACATTTAAGTGGCAGTTGCCTTAGGTAAGAAAAAAGTTTAAATGTATCAAATACAGGCATATTAGCCTTGCTTGCCCCGCTCCAAGGCAGCGGAGCAATTTTACGACCTCCCATAATAAAAAGCTAAGCCGTTATTCCGTATTGTGTACAGCACCTTCCTATAAACTGGCCGTTACACTCCGCGCTCACTAAGTGACGAGTTTTTACTAGGAATTATTTTAACGAGTTCCGATGCATTAGCTTTATTCACTTTACATTTTACGAACTCCGAACAGCATTCACAGTTAACACATTATACACTGTATATTGCATTTATAACATTTGAATAAACGTTCACGTGAGAGTTTTTCATAGAAATATGAAATTATTCCCTTTCTTGGCCTTAAATTTAATTTTTCTTTTGGGTATGAACACTTATTTAATACAAAGGTAATTACTCCCTAAGTTAACAATCCCCAAGTTTTAACGATACCATTCCTAAAATTTAAATGTTATCACTCCCTTAGTTTAAGGGATATTACATTCTAAGTGCTACGGCTATCACTCTGTAAGCGTTAGGATTATCACTTCTTTAGTTTTAGGGTTATCCCTCTCTTAGTGAGTGAAGTGATAAGGGATGAGTGTGAACTTAAGGCTGATGTGTTGGGTAAGATGAAGAAGAGCGCTCTGAGATGGTTTGGGCATGTGGAATTAGTGAATGAGGAAAGACTTACAAAACAAACATATAGTGAAAATGTGAGTGAAGGGCGTGTAATAGGATGACTAGAGAAAGCACGGTTGGGTTAAGTGAATGATATTTCAAAAGAAAGAAATGTAGAAAGTTAGGGAAATCGTAAAAAAGTTGTATTGATCTATAAGAGGCTAAAGATGAGTGCCGCGATAGGAAATTCTGGCGCTCTATCCTCTCTGCCTATCCTGACAGGGAAATTGTGTGATGGTACAAATGTATGTATATACTCCCTCCATTTATGGGGTATCACTCAAGTGTTCGGGCCATTACTCTATTAGTGTAAAGGCTATGCCTCCCACAAAATATGAGGATAATTATTTCTTGAAAACAAGTGCTATAACATAACATACAACATAAAGGATAACACTCTCTAAGTTTATGGATTATCATTAGGATTATTTCTCTTCAGCATTATATAAAGATTATTTCTCTTCAAATATAAGGAGTATTACTCCCTAGGTGTATGGGCTAACACTCAAAGTTTTAGGATTATTTCTCTTCGAATATAAGGAGTATTACTCTCTAGGTTTATGGGTTACCACTCAAAGTTTTAGGATTATTACTTTCTATGTTTAAGGGTTAAACCTCCCTCAGAACAAAGGTTATTACTCTTTAAGTATAAGGATTATCACTCTCTAGGAGTATGGGTTATCAACCCCTTAATATTAGAGTTATCAATCTCTTAAACTTTATTTAAATAAGCCAATTACTTTAAAATTACAAACTGATGGGCATAAAATATAGATTTTTTAAGGTATTGAAGAAAAAAAATTCAATTATTCCTAAATAGATAAATGTTTCTGTCGTTCAAATCAAAATATTTCATAAAAACATCAGCTTCATAGAAATTAAAATGTCAATTTATCAATATGACATGGTATTTCATTAGTTTTACGTGTAACAAATACTCGTACAGTAAGGACGAATGAGAATCGATAAATTTCACCGTTTTGTCAAAGTATCTCAAATCTCTCAAACGTTATTTAATGCTTATGTGTTTAATTGGCCAATGTTTTTTTAATTTTTTTAATTATCCCAAATATAGCACTGACAATTAATTATACAGTGCCCGGCGGTAAGTAATATACATCGAGTTTAAGAGACTGTCGGCCATAATCGGCTTTGTAGAGCGTCTTCTCTGTCCCTAAAACGCTCGACAACGACTGACAAATCGCGACGGAACACGTGTATGAATGACAGAGACGACGCTCTAAACGGCCGAAGTCAGCCGATTATGGTCGACAGTCTCTTTCTTAAGCCCGATGTGTATTACTTACCGCCGGGTACTGTACGTCATTTGAATGGAAAGGCGAACCGAAGAGTATAAGAGCGTAACGATACATAAATCGGCTTTTTTTGTGTATGTAGACAAACACTTTAATATCAATAATAATAAATTGATAAAACACTGTTTAGAGAGCAAACTCTCCTTAAGGGCGCTCTAATTCAGGACTTAAACGCACTATTATTAAAATATTTTAAAAAAATATTACAAAAAAAAATTGTGAGAATTTTTATTTCTATTTTATTTAACACTTTTATTGCAAATACAATGTGGTGGAATTATTGCCAGGCGGCAATCTCTTCCAAGCAACCAGACAAAAGTAAATTAAGCAAGTTACATATGGTCGCATAAATAATTTTAATGACTATCCATCCCCACAAAATCCATAAACACATACGTGAGCATATGCCCACAAACTCCACAAAGACGGACAATCATCTGAATATTCCTTTTCATATAAAGTGAGATATCATCAATCAAAGGAAAAGGTAAAGATGTTGGAGGAAAGGAAAAGATCAGGAATGAAACACGTTATATTACTGACTAGAAATTAAGAGTTTTTCAGTCGCTTTTTAAAGCATGCCAAGGACGGAGCGGGTTTAATATTAGTTTGTAACTGATTCCAGAGTCTCACTGCATGGACAGTAAAGGACGACGTAAAAAAAGAAGAGCGGTGAACTGGAAAGGCCAATAAACAATCTCTGTTTAAGCATAGCGCTAATCCATGACCGGAAAGACGCTGAACATTTTCGGCGAGATAAGAGGGGGTGACGGGACAGTTAAGGATATTATACATTAGATACAGAATGTGAATTTGGCATCTATATCTTACATTCAACCAGTTCAATGTCTTCAGATATGAAGTTATATGAGCGCTTTTGTAGGATGAAAATAAATCTTAGACAAACACTTTGAAGATGCTGTAATTTGTTCAGCTGTTCCTCTGTAACATCCAAGTAACAGACGTCCGCATAGTCCAGAGTCGGAAAGAGCAGAGATTTCACGAGTATAAGGATAGGAAGGTGGTGGCTGTGGCCTTAAGATTAGAATATTGTCGTCTGGCACCTATTCGTGTAGTAGCGTTCAAGCGTAAGATTTATTTATTAACTTGGCAAAGCTTGAGACCAAATGGTCTCGTTCCTTAACCAAAAATTTCAAATATCTTTCTTAAATACTTACAAACTTAGCTAAAACATTTACTCCCGGCATATACTCGTAAAATAATGATCAATTCCGTATTATTACATATTATATTCGTCATTCTAACCGCATTACACTATCTACATTATTATAATGTTCGACAACTGATTACAACCTCAATATTCATATCAGTTATCAATTATTTAAAACCGTACAAAATAAACAGATCACAATTATTGAAAAAACACATCAATATCTATTCTTTGAAAATATACAGATCAAGAGTGATCCATTATCTCATATAAACGCCTTAATGCTCCCAACTTCTATGGCACTTCAAAGCATTTCGTTAAAAAATAATTCATTCACAAAATATAATTTTTGCTTTCCAATATCCATGTTTTAAGTCTGAAATCATTGCAGTCAACCTCGTTGTCAACTTAACAATTTGATAATTATTGTAAGTTTTTTTAATACTCGAGAAATGAAATGATATATTTCAAGTCAGAATTATTTTTGTTTAAAACAAAAAGAAATAAAATCCCAATTGAATAAAACTTGTAACAGCTTACCGCTAAACCAAAAAGATCGAACTGCAATTCGCTAAAATAGCACTTGTCACTCGATAAACAATCGTATCTAGCCCCCGACATTCGCGCACTACCGCGAAACCTTTATTGCCACTGGAATACCATGCCGGATTGCTAACATAAGTCATATTTTTGTTGCAGAAAACAGGTTACAATTTAAAATTATATAATCTATCTTCATGTTTTTTTGACTGGTAGTTATTTAATATATTATTTGAGTTAGAAAGTAAACAGCAGTTATTAGTGTCTTAATGCGGTTTAAATTGAATATATTGAAAAAACATTTTAAAATTTAGGATTTTTTTTAAATTTATTTATTTACTCATTTATGGACGATTGAAATTATTAACATTTTTTTCATAAAACAATATACGAAATGCTTCAAGGAAATATATTATTATTAAAAATAAGTATTTACCTACTACCACTACAAGTGGAAATAGTTAATCTATTTTAATACGACATGTGTTAGTATCGACTCACTCTATACATTACACGCATATTGAAACAATTTTATGACTACCGGATACGATGCAAATATCGTGTGTGATTCACTAAATAAGATGTCACTGCTAGTATTTTTATATATCAATAACGCACTATAAGTGACATACGAGTACTTCGTTTTAATACAAGCTCTACAGCAGGGGGTAGCCAAACTTTTTTCGCTAAGGGCCAGATCGTAAAAATGTTAGGCTCGGCAGGCCAGGAAGCAAACTCGAGGATATTTATATAGGTAATTTTATTTATATAGCAAAAAAATATTAGGCGGTGACACACTTCCAAAAGAAACGAATGAAATATTTACATTTATTAATTAAGGTATTATAGAAACAGGCAAAATGTTCTATGTTTTTTTTTTACCTGGCGAGTTTATTGCCATGTGGAAATTTCTTCCAACCAACCAGAAAGCTGGTTTTTATAGGCCTTAAGTGTTAACCGGAATTATTATTGAACAAGAAATGTAACATAATAATATTATAATAAGCTCTACTAATGAGATGGGTGTAATTGCTTTCTCTGAGATAACATTTCATCAAATTGCGGTTCGAAGTAAGTACTTCCCACATCAAAATTGATTGCAAATGGTCATCGGGTAATGCAGACCTGTATTGCCATTTTACATACTTTATTTTTGAACATTTAAATATTTTTTTGTGATATCTAATATTTTCTTGAAATAAAAAAATTGTTCATGACAAATTATTTAATTTAATTAAAGTATTACAATAAACTTAAACTAACTATTTATTAAACAAAACAATATTATATATATACAATTTAACTAAAACAATTTAACAAAATAAACACATATAAAATATTAAAAATGAGATTGGTTATTATTAGCTCGCGGGCCGGATTAAAATAGGCATCGGGCCGGATTTGGCCCACGGGCCATAGTTTGCCGACCCCTGCTCTAAAGTAACGGCGTTGATAGTTCTTACTTCGATTCCTGAGTAACACGTTACTATAGATTGAAAGTAACTGTCACTGTGTTTAAGCTTTACGAACACTGGTTACTATTCAACAGTGATGGCCAACTTTTTTGGGCCACGTTCGAAAATCAATATTAGGTTAACGTTTGCGAATTACTCGGGATTTAAAAAAAAATAATATGTCTATCAAAATTTGAACGTCTGGAAATGAAGCGATGTTTTTCAAACGTTACTCAAAATCCAGCGATTTACTACCGTCACTTCTTTATTAAAATATATATTTCTATTATTTCTTGAATTCACTGCATTAATATGAAGTAAAACTTCTACTACTAAGCATGATAATTTATTTTAAACAAAAAAAATGGTCTGTAAAAAAGGCACAAATCTGCGATCGAGTTGTAGATTGGCATTACTGAAACCCTCGTAGCATGAGAGCTCACTCCCAGATGTAGATGGGCATTACTGACACCCTCGTAGCATAAGAGCTCTCTCCCAGGTGTAGATGGGCATTACTGACACCCTCGTAGCATAAGAGCTCTCTCCCAGGTGTAGATGGGCATTACTGACACCCTCGTAGCATGAGAGCTTACTTCCAGGCGTAGATGGGCATTACTGACAGCCTCGTAGCATGAGAGCTCACTCCGATGTGTAGATGGGCATGACTGACACCCTCGGAGCATGAGATATCACTTCCAGGTATATATGGGCATTACTGACACCCTCATAGCAAGAGAGCCCACTTCCAGGTGTAAATGGGCATTACTGACACCCTCATAGTAAGAAATCTCACTTCTAGGCGTAGATGGGCATTACTGACACGCTCAAAGCATGAAAGCCCACTCCCAGGTGTTTTAAATTTATATTACATACATATACATATGTACTTAGTTTTTAACGTACTTGGCCGATACAATTTAAATTATCAAAAATACCGGTAACCCCTAAACGGTTAAACCAACCGCAGCCCATATCCAATCTGTGAAGTTCCTTTGAATATGTCTCGCTCTTTCGCCCCCGTCATACTCCTTAAATCGTCGAATCGAAATATGATATACTCGTGTAAACGTCAAATTATATTTTCAAGATTCCCTGAAACGGTTTGGGTAGCTACGAGTATTATGTATTTTATCAAGTTATCAAGCTGTAAGCTATCAAGTTGTTATTTTCATAATATTCTGACTTGCTGACTCTTTCAAAATCAGGTAGACCGTTTACTAAATAAAATTTTAAAAAGTAATGTGTAAAAATTAAACATAAAATTTTCTTCGAAAATATTTTGTTTTATATCGATGTGCGGAAAAAATAAAACAGTTTTAGATGGAAACGTATATATACAAGTTATTAGACATCCATTTTTTTAACTCTGTTTTTCGTGGAAAGACAACCATTTAATTAAATAGGAGCTCGTGACAAAAGGCCCTAATGCATAGTCCGACCTTAACACTAAATACTTAATAATTTTTTTTTATGGAAAACAATTGTATTTAAAGTTAAATTCTGTACAAATTTGTCGTAGCTTCTATAAATAAGGGGGTCACATACTTTTATTGCCTTCCTTTACTTTTGCAGCGTACGAGGTTCCACTTTGAATACAAATACGGAAATAAATTGGTTGAAGGTGTGAAATAAACGTAATATTCACGCATTGTCACTGTTTGTATAATATTCTTAATCATCCCGCCAGCCCCTCTTATTTACCAGAAAATATTCAGCATTCTTTCCGATCATTGACTTGCTCAAATAGGGATCGTTATTTCAAATTCACAGTTGACCATCGCTTTCTTTTTAAGTCGTATTTTACTGTTAACGCAATAAAGTTATTCAACCAAATGCTATTTACTGTTAACGCAAACGTATTTTACTGTTAACGCAATAAAGTTATTCAACCAAATGTTATTTACTGTTAACGCAAACGTATTTTACTGTTAACGCAATAAAGTTATTCAACCAAATGTTATTTACTGTTAACGCAAACGTATTTTACTGTTAACGCAATAAAGTTATTCAACCAAATGTTATTTACTGTTAACGCAAACGTATTTTACTGTTAACGCAATAAAGTTATTCAACCAAATGTTATTTACTGTTAACGCAAACGTATTTTACTGTTAACGCAATAAAGTTATTCAATTCAACCAAATGTCAAATATTTACTAAATTTGCTACGATATCTCATTCTTTTGTTTTGAATATTGTTTATGAACTTTTAAACAAATGAAAAATAATTTTCGATAGATGGTTGAATAAAATTGCCACCTGGCATAAGCCCGCTAGATCATTATACAGTAAAATTTGGTTTAGAAAAAATCTTCATTTCTCGCTTTTCTCGTATCGAAGAACTACTTGAAAATATATATTATTTTTCAGTTAAAGTGCTCATTGAGTTTTTTCCTCGTTCACGATGTTTCACCATCAGGGGTGTTTTTTTTTTGCTTTTTAGCATTTTTTTTTCTCTCCAACTACTCTGACATTATCGCACTCAACGGCGTTTAGTAAATTTTTGAAATAAAATATTTTTGTCTTAACCGGAAACATCATTCGGGTCCAAGGAGTCTGAAAAAAACAAGGACACCAGAAGGCAGAAGGGCGGTGTGACTGTGGCAATGGAATGGGGCAAGTGCGAGCCTCAGATTGGCAATTTAAAACAATTCCCAACTTCTTGATTGTTTAACGCGGTCGGCCCGTCTGAACCGCTCCTTATCTTAACGCGGTCGGCCCGTCTGAACCGGTCCTTATCTTTATGATATTTTTTTAATTTTTTTAATTAGCCCGTCTCCTGTTGAAATTTTTACATTCGCCAACTTTCCTAATCTAAGTTTGAAGAGTGTTCATTTAGCCAAGGTTTGGAGTCCCCCGCCAACCCCTCCCGCACGGCGTCACCCCCACCCTCTACCCTGCCCCCCACCAGTCGGCAGACTGCCTCAGGCGGCTATTGATTGGTGGATAGAGTGTAACCTTCTCGCTTCAACACACGTAAACCTACACCGTCCGCTCTCTTTTTAAGTGTTGAATCCTAACTTTTGGAAATCAAAACTAATATTTTTTCCGAGTGTCATATAAGAAAAATAATACGTTTCTGACTTGAAATAAAATGTTGAATCAGAAATAATCTAGACAAAGGTGGTTCGGCTAATTATATAGACCAGTTTTGATTTGGGTTTTTATCGAACAGCCTTAAGATGGAAAGTATGATATTATCATTAAATATCGGGGAATAAATTCGGTATAAGTAATTCTGGAGAGATCTGGAAAGAAAGAAGGGTGAGGGGCGAGTGAAGGGAGACGAAGAGGGTCCACTTGGAGGCCCGCGGCTGGCTGAAGACAATTCAGTACTCAAAATGACCGGTTATAATATTATCTAATCAAACTTTTGTGAAAATTATTGATTTCTCTTTTAAAAAACTACCAGCTACGTCATCTGTAGGTCGCGCCGCGCCGTGGCAACAAACCGCCCAGAATCAAACTCAGGCGTCTCTTGTTGAATTCCCTACAGTTCCTAGATTTAATATCATACATTTTATGTCTCATTGTCGTCTTGGCGCTAAGTGGCTTCATTTTTTTTAAGTAACTGGTATTATGAAATAGCACAACATAAATTCTTAGTATTTCTACGGTTTTTAAGTAACTGGTATTATGAAATAGCACAACATAAATTCTTAGTATTTCTACGGTTTTTAAGTAACTGGTATTATGAAATAGCACAACATAAATTCTTAGTATTTCTACGGTTTTTAAGTAACTGGTATTATGAAATAGCACAACATAAATTCTTAGTATTTCTACGGTTTTTAAGTAACTGGTATTATGAAATAGCACAACATAAATTCTTAGTATTTCTACGGTTTTTAAGTAACTGGTATTATGAAATAGCACAACATAAATTCTTAGTTTTTCTACGGTTTTTAAGTAACTGGTATTATGAAATAGCACAACATAAATTCTTAGTATTTCTACGGTTTTTAAGTAACTGGTATTATGAAATAGCACAACATAAATTCTTAGTATTTCTACGGTTTTTAAGTAACTGGTATTATGAAATAGCACAACATAAATTCTTAGTATTTCTACGGTTTTTAAGTAACTGGTATTATGAAATAGCACAACATAAATTCTTAGTATTTCTACGGTTTTTAAGTAACTGGTATTATGAAATAGCACAACATAAATTCTTAGTATTTCTACGTTTTTAAGTAACTGGTATTATGAAATAGCACAACATAAATTCTTAGTATTTCTACGGTTTTGAAGTAACTGGTATTATGAAATAGCACAACATAAATTCTTAGTATTTCTACGGTTTTTGATAACTTCCTTCTATTCCCATTAGTATTAATTTTTTTTGTAAGTTTCTCGTCAACTTCTAAAAACCGTTATTTTTGTCATTGCTTAAGTCCTTCTTACCTTTATCTCATCATTCATTGCTTCACATATATAATAATATTTTTCTGCATCGCATGCTCTGTACTGAGGTTTGTGGTCCTCTGCTTTACCTCGATATTGATGCATCGCCTGTCTCCATCGATCCTGGTTCAAGGCCATGTTAAATACAATATTTAAAGAGGATTCAGTTTTCTCCTTTGATTGATATATTCATTTTATAGGACACGACTGTTCGCGACCACCAACTTTATATTATAAATATAAGGAATATTAATTGACGACACGTCATCAATATTTTAGAATATTCTCGTTTGTCGCGACGGATGACTGACAAAGTAATATTATCCCTGTAGAGCGCTGATTAATATGGGAAGTTGATGATCCTATATTTAGTGAGAAGGAGAAGCAAGCAGATGTCTCAGGTTAAATCGTTTTTGAAGTGAATCTTCTATAGGCGCAGTAGGACAAATTGGCCTGAACGTCACGAAAAATTCCACGTAATCATTTTTTATTTAATTAAGAAAGATTTTCTTGAATTAAATTCCATATAACCATTTCGTAATCCTAAAAAAAAACGTTAACAAATGGAAAAAAAGCAATGCGTATAATCAACTTTTCCTAGGAGCTAAGAAGTCTCACTTCTACCGCGCGAAAGTCTTACGCATCTGTTTTTTTTAATCTTAAATGTTTTGTTTTATATTCTGCACCCTTGTTAGTAATAATGAAATAAAAATAGGTGAGCTACATGGCATAAAGAAAATTATTTCAGTCGACTACAAGTATGTTCAATAGTTCAGGACACAATAAATTTGGCACCGTTGTTCAGTAGTAATCGTGTTTTGTTAATACCCAGGCGTTCAGTCGTTCAGAGGGAGATTTCCGGATTTATTGCACTTGGCCACTCTTTTTAATTTAAGCCTGCATTTACCATTGTTGTAAAGATAACTAGTTGCCTAATATACGTTTTTGGGGTAAAAAGAATCTTTATAAATTTGGAAAAAAATATCTTAACCAAGACTGGTTTATTTATATTTCCAAATTTTATCGAGAATCAACATTGATGATTTGAAAGTCAAGACTTTTACCTACTATGTTAAGTGTTAAAATTGTCATTTTTATGTATCGGAATTATCATTTTATCAAGTTGAAAGATCTAGTAAACATGAATAAAAAAATTATATTAAATTTTTTAAATTTAGATATACGTAACTTGCTCGTGGACAGTGGTTTAGATATTTTTAATATCTCAGCACTGGTTCGTATCGTAGAACGCTGATTATGCTCGATCGAGATCTTAATTTGGTCATCATTAATGCTTGTTGACTTTTCAGAGTTGACACCATCTTCGAGTGTCAAATCAACATTACAGAATTTTTTCACACATCAGATCTTGTTACATATCGTTAACATTCGAGTAATTATGTATTATTTTATTAAGCGTCAATTGTTTTGCTATCACATTTCTAAACATTATAAGTTTATCACTTTAGGAATGAAGTGAGTAACGAAAATGTTGTCCTAATGACTTCTTTTTTGAGAAATATGCTTCTTATTTCCAGACAACATAATATTTATAACAAAATACACTTGAAAATGTTATTTCGAGTTGTGTTAGATAAAAATAGCCTCAAGGGCTTAAGGTTTGATTTATAATGATCATGTGTTACTTGTTGTTATTTTTTGTAATGGTTTATCAAGTTATTCTGTTCATTTTATCAATGTAACATATAACAGAATATGGAATGAAGTGATAAAGAATGAATGCGATTTAAAATTGATGTACTAAGTAAGATGAAGAAAAGTACGTTGATATGGATTGGGTATGTAGAACGAATGAATGAAGAAATATTAACAAAACATAAACGCGGCAGATATGAGGGAAAAGCGTGGGAAAGGAAACTAAGGGAAATACGGATGGGTAAAGTGAATGATTTTCTGAAACAAGGAAACGTCGAATGTCAGATATATGTACAAGAGGCAAAGGATGTGTCTAGTTAGGAAAGTATGACGTTTTGTACTCTTTGCTTATCCCGATAGTGAAATGGTGTGTGGTATATATGGAGTCGTTCACAAGCCAAGTGAACCAAGTCCATTCTGGTTAGTTTTGAGCAAACTAGGTTCAAACATATTTTAGTGTTTTTAATTATGTAAGGTTATGATCGCAATTCTGAAAAATGTTATATTGAGTACATTTATTACACTTACTTTGCACAAAAGCATTTTCTGCAAAAAGCTAAAGTTTTTCGCACACCTTTCATGAATTGATCTTAAATTCAATATTTTTAGACTTGGTTCACTTGGCTTCTAAATCAATCATATGTACGTACGTCTGTTTATTTTCTTTATTGGCTAGTTTTGACTATTGACAGATTAAAAATATTACAAAATAAATATATTTATGTTGAGTTAAAATATATGAAGCTGGCGGCTGTGACTGTAATATTATGTAATTTTCGCTTCTGCACGTGTTTAGAAAAATGTTTTAGGAAAGAAAACCGCAGAAAACTTACCAAGGAAGACAAACTACAAAGAAGCCTTCCCATATCTTCGATGTAGTGTAGTGTCCATATATAATCATTCATTTTGATAATACTTTTAAAAAAATTAGGTTTTCTAGTGCTTCTTAAAGCTGCACACACTACTTATATCTCTTCACAGCTCGAGGCAGGATTAGATCGAAAAAATTGGAATATTATTCAAAGAAACTGACGATTACCAAAAATTGATATCTTCAATTCATTAATATGGCAGTTGCAATAAAAAAAATAATACGTTAAGATGACAAAATACATTTTTGATAAACACTTTTAATAAAAATACAAACATAATAATATGCAGAGTTATGATGTTATTATTACAAAACAAACTGAAAAAAATGGTCATCACATGCAGCGATATTGTATAGTCATAAAACGGGAAAACCCTCAAACTCTTGTGGAGATCAGATCGTCCTTAACAGCTCCAGACAAATTGGGCGAGTGTTCATTAACCCTGTCTTTTGAAATATTTCAACTATCACCCTTGTCACCCCCGCCCTGGGCCATCCTTATTATCCTTCGCCAATTTATATGTCCATTACCTCTCCCACATTCCTACATACTGTACGCTGGAAGCTGAAAGCTGTACCCTGTAAAGAGGGCACATCCAATTAAACCCATCAACTTACACTCGTTATCAGTGTTATGCTTTGTGTTCCTTCTATAGCCAATTGCCTTTTGAATTTCAAATAAAATGGTTCTATTATGATTCTTCAAAGGATTGTGACTAAATTATGATTATGTTTTAAAATATTAATTTAACATCTGTTCCGGCATGCTCCAAGTTAGTAAGACACAACTTCAGCCCTGAGGTTTCGAGTTCAATTTACAATGCCTGAAAAAAGTTCCCAGTCTAGTAAAAAAGTTTATCGGGCAACAATTTTGATCACGTTAGAGTGGTCGCGATCTTCAGTTATGAAAAGGACGACAAAACAATTGAAATAGATTCGTAGGCTATCGGTTCCATTATTACAAATTGTACAAGGTTTTTCAGAGTTTATACCGTGTTTTGTGGCTTTAAGTGGCGACATTTCAAATACGCTGTCCCTTTCATCGTCAGGGCTTATTGGTTTTCAATTGTTATCATTAATAATCAAGGTGAGAATTAAAAGTAAATGTCATGCAATGCGTTACCAGAATCGATATTTGGAAGTGAAACGTGTAAGTAGAAAATGAATGAAAAAAACACAAGTTTATGCAATGGAAATGCGTGATTTACGACATATTAAAAATGTAATTGTATGTTATATAAGATAAAATTGGACGTGTTAAGTAGCGCGAAAAGAGCACGTTGAGGAAGTTTTATTTATTTTATTTTTTAACCTGGCGAGTTTATTGCCATGTGGCAATCTCTTCCAACCAACCGGAAATGTATTTTTATAGGCCCTTAGTGTTAACCAGACTGGAATCCTATTTAAAAAAATCTGAGTTCCAGCGGGGATCGAATCCGCAACCTCCAGATCGGCAGACAAGTGTCTTACCACCAGGGCACGGAGGTAAGACAAAAGTTAAGTTTAAATGTGTTGAACGGATGGTTTACAAAAACTGACTAAACAAATTAAACATGCTATCATATGTGGGAATCTTGGAAGAGGAGGATCGAAAAAAGTATGGTTGGACCAAGTGAATGTACATTTGAAATTAGGAAAGTTATGAAGTTAGAGAAATAACTGGAACTGAATGAGAATTTATATAAATATGGAGGAGGCAAAGGATGGAGGAGGAAAAGGATTTCGTGATGAAAAAGTTTGGCACTCGATCCTCTCTGCTTACTCTAATAGAGAAATGGAACAATGAATAAGCTTTAAAAACATAGTATGACTCCGAAAAACCTTAAACTATGAGAAAAAGTCATAAAAATTGAAGAAAATTCGTAAAATTATTCAATTCTCAACGTTGAATCAAATAACTTCTGCAGTGTAGTTAAATTTATCATACAAAGAAGCCCACGCCAACGCCCGCGACTCGCGCTCCGATACTTCTATTCAAAGCATTAAGCATTATTGTCTGACAGAGTCTTGTGGCATTAATTCTCGCACCAACTGAGTTTCTATACGGAAAAAGGTTCAAATCGCTCCTTAAGATTAATCGCAGCATCGTTTAAGATATTTCGAGCTGAGCTGACCGTCGCGTCGTCTGGTTGAAGTTGTTGTTAATCTTCAATAACACCCTCTTGTACCCTTTTTATATTCTCATAAGTGCTGATAGTACGCGGCAGTATCTTCCGGCTCGATGCAAGACCACTACTGATCTCTGCTATAGAAAACGTACCATAAGACTCCTAATTGTCGATCGTACTGGAAAATCTCCACAAGTAAAATGACCCCAATATGAGCGTAGTGTTTAAATAATTGACTCTTGATTTTCTAAATAAATTTCAACCACTTTCCCTCAATTATCTGTTGTTAAATTCTCCATAATGAAACTAAAGAATGCCATTTGAATTATTTTGAAATTAAATTTTTCAAATAATTTAAATAGCATTCTTAAGATTCATTTTTAACTACCCGTCCCGTATCTTGATAAATTAGATTTTAAAAAATGTTTATTTTTAAACTGGAGTGTGGGCTGTGCTATTGGTGATGGGCCATTCTGTATTTCTCGTGTCACGCGACTTGCCGAGCGCACTAACCGCTGTAAACCACCCCTACCCTTACGGGCACAGTGCCAATTTAGTGTATTGCGTGTTGCATACACATTCCTTCCAGGAGCCGAAAATGCCTTCGTGCATTTCACGAGCGGAGCGGAGAAGCCTTGTTCCGCGATCAATTTAACGACTGTTATCTAAATGTCGTTAGTGTTATAAGAATGCTTGAAACTTTGCCACTTCATTCTTTATTTTTGGTTCGCTTCATTGATTCATTTCTATTCCCATATTCTGTAAAACTATTCCGATATATTTTATCAAAGATGTGAGAATATTTATGAGAGAAAAAAATATATTCAGTTAAAAATGGACGAAAGCCTTCGTAGTTTAGTTGGTAAGAAGCCTGTCTTCCAACACGGGGCTTGCGGTTTCGATTCTCGTTGGAAACTAGATTTTTTTAAAAAAGGTTTCCACCTGATTTTCACCAATATCTTATTTGAACAGCTTTCTGGTCAATTGTAAGAGATTGCCACGTTACAATAAACTCACTAGGTTATACTATATACAACAAACGAGTTTAACATCGCTAAATAGGTCTCATTGAATTAATATAGAGCACCTATTGAACTACAAAAAAAAGAAATAGGATCTGAAAGTATAACCAGGCAAATGTATTAACGTACAGAAGGTTCGTTTACTTAACAAAATGTTAACCTTTAGATAAGAAGCGCTGACAGGCTAGCGTGTTGATGGAAAGGATTTATAGCGAGTGGCGTGCTGCTTTCTAAGTCTATGGGTGTTGCAGAAGTGTTGAAGTGCGCAGTGTGCAGAGAAGCATGCGGGACCTGCCGTGCAGACACCATAGCAGGGAGAGTGACGCCAGCCACCGCGTTATTATGTACCCCCGGGGTTCCTCACACAGAATGGTAGATATAAGTGGACACTAGACCTTGACTCGGTGCAAAGAATGGGGTAACTTTCACTCACTGACATGTTATATCTACTACGATGTTATGTAGGAAATATAATATTTTTCAAATAGCGATATTTGTAATGAAGAAAAAATGTGTATTAAGCAGCATGATATTTTTCAAATTACAACATATTCATACATTTTGAGCTCGTAAGTACTTATCTAAATGCATAAACTATCTCGTTGCTTGCTTGTCGGCATAGGCAGAGAAGAGAGAACTTCAAACTTTCCAATCGCTACACACATATATCATCTCTTTTTCACATATGCACCTTATCAAATAGTTCATACGGTTTCTTTGATATATCACAATTAATTCATTCAAAATATTATACACTTGATTCAACCCCACTTTTCTTATTATTCATTTACAACGTCTACCACGCCTACCACGCATATTTGTTTTGTTAGTATTTCTTCGTTCATTTGCTCCACGTGCCCAAACCATCTCAGAGGGCTCTTTTTCATCTTACTCAACACATCAGTCTTAATTTCACATCCGTCCCTAATCACTTCGTTCCATATTCTGCCATACATTGTCACTCTTACTATTTTGTTCCATTAGAGATTTGCTTATATTTTTTCGAGTCTTCATGATTTTTTAATAAATACGCTAAAGTCTTGACTAGATGATGGAATGACGCTATTTTCGAGATCGAATGACGTTATTTAGTGGAAAAATTGGAAGTGAGGCTATCCATCTCCAAATTAAGAAAGAAGTAAGGCTATCCATCTCCAAATTAAGAAAGAAGTGAGGCTATCCATCTCCAAATTAAGAAAGAAGTGAGGCTATCCATCTCCAAATTAAGAAAGAAGTGAGGCTATCCATCTCCAAATTAAGAAAGAAGTGAGGCTATCCATCTCCAAATTAAGAAAGAAGTGAGGCTATCCATCTCCAAATTAAGTAAGAAATTTTCTTCATGAGGAAAACAATGCAATATCATAAGGTTTTTGTTATGATATAAAAAGTTAAAGTAAAACTAAATTTGTTTTACAGCTACTTGACATCGGTAAAATTTTAGTCTAGTGATTGTGGTGTCCTTCGTGACCTAGTTAGTAAGACTCTTGTCTTCTGACTCAGAGGTTGCGGGTTTGTTTTCTGCTGGGACTCAGATTTATTTCAAAAATATTCCAGCATGGTGCATATTCCAGCAACTATAAAGATGTTAAAGAGGTCGTAACTAAAGTTACGTCCTCTTTAACATCTTTATAGTTGGTTGAAATATATTGTCATGTGGTAATACATCCAATAAGTTGTACGTGTATTATTTTGCTAAATATATTAAGTTTGTAGTAAGAACACTTTTTCACAGAAATTAAATTGAAGTCATAACTGGAGTTTGGAAGGACTGCGCCAAAGCGCCCTTCATTTTTATTATCGTTATGGACGTTATATTCAATTAATTCAATGGTGCATGTCAAGTCTCTCATTTGCCAAATATTGACCACTAACTGAGGAATGTGGAAGACCTGAATAGTGGTATCATATATTTCGTACAAACTATAACACGTCACCACGTTGTTCCAAAGATACATACGTGAAAAAAAAACGGAGCGTTTTGCAATTATGGTATGAGATTTTTTTTTTTTAAAGTATGTTTAAAACAAAACAACCTTAAACTTTAATTTTGTGCGTTTAAAAGAGCTTACTCTCAATGAATGGGAATCTTAAACATATATTCTCGAACTAGATGGTGCCATAATCTGCTAAGATGAAAGTCTACTACAATATTTTAGTACCAACTTTGATGTATGATGTATGGCAGTGAAATGTGGTCGTGAAACAAGGCTGAAAGAATCCGAATAATTTGCTGTTGAAATACATATACTGAGAAGAATACATGGGTTGACAATATAAACCTAATACGGAATGAAGTGATTAGGGAAGAATATGAACTTAAGACTTATGTGTTGAGAAAGAGAAGAAAATCACTCTGAATGGGTTAGGCGTGTAGAATTAATGAATAAAGAAATATAAATAAAACAAATGTTTAATTCAAACGTGAGTGGGAAGCGTGAGAGAGGAGGACCAAAGAAAGTGTAGTTAGATCAATTGAATGATATTTTTAAAGAATGAAACATATAAGTCTAAGAGACCGTAGGAGTTATACGAGAAGGTGTATGGATGTATAAGAGGCAAAATATGTGTGTCGTGATAACAAAGTCTGGCACTCTGTCTTCTTTGAATACGAGTATACTGACAGAGGAATAGACTGATGGTATGTATGCACTCTCGGTAAATACAAAAGAATCAGTGAAACGGTTGATCAAAACATTTTTTCCCGAAAGCAGAAAAATTACATTATTTTCAAATAAATCAAAATACTCGTCTAATTAGCAATTGATTCTACCTCAGTTTATCTTCCCTCTGAAATGTTGGAACGATCACAGATAAGCTGATTAATCCGTATATTTTACAAGGCGAGAGGAACCAGGCAGAGGGAGGAAGGAACGAGGCCGGATCGCCGAGGATAAGATACGGCCGAGCCGGCACGAATGGGCAACGGGCACGCACAGAGGCAGCCGCCGTGACATGCGATCTCATCTATTCTATTGTGTTATTCACCTACATACAGACAGCTAATGCCACGAAGGGCTATGGCACACCATGGTGGCTTATGTAGTTTAAGTATAATTTTACAAATTGTGGTGATTTGTTGAATACTTTTATGACAATAACGATGTTCCTGGATGGCTTTCGTGGAAAGTCGACTTGTTAGCAGTAGCAGCGTGTACTCGTAGTCTTACCAGATTAAATTGTATTGCATCTGCTTAATATTCTGAAATTGTTGGTCAGGCTATTGAAGTACTGATTTTGATCTATGGGAGAGAAACGTAAACGTAGAAAAATACTTAAATGAACTGAATAAATACCGTAGAAATTAGTGCCTTTAAAATAATACACAGTGTGACAATGTATGACAAAATAAAAAATGAAATGATTGGAGACAAAAGAAAACTAAACGCAAGTGTGTTGAGTAAGGTGAAAAAGAGTACTGTGAGATGTTTTGGGCACATGGAACGAATGGAATGAATGAAACGAATAGAGCGAAGGAATGAGAGGTAGACAAACAAAACGAATATATAGTGCAGATGGGATTAGTAGAGAAGGACCAAAGAAAGTATGGTTGGTCAAATGTATGATATTTTGTAAGAAATAAATGTTAACAATCGGGAAATCGTTGAAGTTGTATGAGAATATATATGGATGAAGAAAAACCGATAGATGTGTGTCGCGATGACAAAGTTTGACATTTTCTACTCTCTGCCTACCTCGACTGAGAAACTGTGTGATGGTATGTTTGTATATTTTATAACACTTGTTTTGTCAACAGTACAATCTCTTCTAACCAACCAGAAAAGTGTCAAAGAAGCCTCAAAAGAGAACTAACCTGGAATTCCTTGAAAAAATCTTGGATACCAATGTTAATCGAACTTACTCGTACAATGGCCGGGTTAAAAGACAGCTGTCTTACCAATAAGCCCACGCCCATGGAGGTAGTTTTACCGTAGAAAGCTCTACGCTCCTCGCGTCTTCATTTGACCATCTTAACACGTTCAGTGCTGAAAACGCTTATACGAGTAGGTGTTCACATACACTTTTACTAGGTCCTCAAAATATCTATCGTAATTTTATTCCCAAATTCTTTAGGTGAATCAAAAAACAAGTGAGCCCAAGATACGATCGTAGTTTAACAGAACTGATAGAGTTTATTATTTAAACAATTTTAAATATGAACAATTAATTATTTTAACAGCCAAGTAATTACAAAATAAATTATTCGGCAGTCAATGTGATAAATTATTAAATACGTACAAAATATTTTAATCCAATTCGTTGAACAGCTGTTTTCACCAGCGCTTTTCACCACATGGATAGATAAATAAAATAAACTCAATCTGTCGAAGTGTTGATAAAAATATAAAAGTGGGTAACCATAATATGTTATATGTGTTAACCGTGACGTGACCAAACAAATACAAAGCAAAAACTATTTAGATTCCTGTATTTCTTTTCAATATTAATTGAATAGCGTAATTTTACGAAATGGGGGAAATTTTACTAAAAAATCAATATATTCCGTATACAAAGTTTCGGTTTTAACTTTATATTAAAATAAACTAATAATTGTGTTATTCCACGAATTGCATTAATCCCCGCTACAATTAATAAATATTACCTTTTCATAATTATAGGGTAAGAAAGATGGCACCAAATTAATGATACAAATAATGTATATTTTATAATTAAAATTCAAAAGGATTAAGAATCCCTCGTATGTTTTTTGCAGATATATTTCATGAGTGTGATACTTAAAGAGTTTAAATAAAGAGCTTTAGTATGAATTGCGAAAAACTTCAAAACATCAAGTGTAATGCACATTGTTCCACTAATAGGAAACTTTGTATGAAAGAAAATGTTATGTTTTGATTAATCGTGCTAAAAGTCATTTGGGCCCGGAAACGGAAGTTCTAAAGTGCGTTAGTGTTAGTGTTTCTCTGACCTATTTGGAGTTTATTTTAAAACGAAAAATTTAAAACAGAAATTGGCTTTAGTTTGTTATTGTTTAGTGAATATATACCATACATTTTTAATTTACTTTTCAACGGTTAAATTAACGTTTTGACACAAAATACGAGTATTCGTATTTGACATAAAAAAAAAACTAGCATTGGGGACTGTGTGCTGTGATATACACTAAATACTAACTTTGTGAGCTGTGATATACACTAAAAAATAGTAGATGACAAAGCAAACACAATAATAAAATAGACCGATAAAATTTAGTCAATTCATACCAACAAGAACTATTTCAATTCTTGCAAGAAATTAAGGTCATATGAAAGTCCATAAAATGCCTATACTGATTGCCCAATTCATTAAGTCTGTTAAGCAAGAGTTAAGAAAATATTTTTTTTAACTGCGTCATTGCAGAATATTTTTTTTACCGGTTGAATCTTTAGGAACGTGTAATATGACAAGCTGCGTTGTTTCAGAGTGTCATATTACGAGCTGACAACTTGGAATATGTTCTAGAGTGTTGTATGACGAGCTGATAACTTGGAATATGTTCTAGAGTGTTGTATGACGAGCTGACAACTTGGAATATGTTCTAGAGTGTTGTATGACGAGCTGACAACTTGGAATATGTTCTAGAGTGTTGTATGACGAGCTGACAACTTGGAATATGTTCTAGAGTGTTGTATGACGAGCTGACAACTTGGAATATGTTCTAGAGTGTTGTATGACGAGCTGACAACTTGGAATATGTTCCAGAGTGTTGTATTACGAGCTGACAACTTGGAATATGTTCCAGAGTGTTGTATTACGAGCTGACAACTTGAAATATGTTCCAGTGTCATTTTACGAGCTGACAACTTGGAATATATTCCAGAGTGTTGCATTACGAGCTGACAACTTGGAATATGTTCCAGAGTGTTGTATTACGAGCTGACAACTTGGAATATGTTCCAGTGTCATTTTACGAGCTGACAACTTGGAATTTATTCCAGAGTGTTGTATTACGAGCTGACAACTTGGAATATATTCCAGAGTGTTGTATTACGAGCTGACAACTTGGAATATGTTCCAGAGTGTTGTATTACAAGCTGACAACTTGGAATATGTTCCAGTGTCATTTTACGAGCTGACAACTTGGAATATATTCCAGAGTGTTGTATTACGAGCTGATAACTTGGAATATGTTCCAGAGTGTTGTATTACGAGCTGACAACTTGGAATATGTTCCAGTGTCATTTTACGAGCTGACAACTTGGAATATATTCCAGAGTGTTGTATTACGAGCTGACAACTTGGAATATATTCCAGAGTGTTGTATTACGAGCTGACAACTTGGAATATATTCCACAGTGTTGTATTACGAGCTGACAACTTGGAATATGTTCCAGAGTATTGTATTACGAGCTAACAACTTGGAATATGTTCCAGAGTATTGTATTACGAGCTGACAACTTGGAATATGTTCCAGAGTATTGTATTACGAGCTGACAACTTGGAATATGTTCCAGTGTCATTTTACGAGCTGACAACTTGGAATATGTTCCAGAGTGTTGTATTACGAGCTGACAACTTGGAATATGTTCCAGAGTATTGTATTACGAGCTGACAACTTGGAATATGTTCCAGTGTCATTTTACGAGCTGACAACTTGGAATATGTTCCAGAGTGTTGTATTACGAGCTGACAACTTGGAATAATGTTGTGCCGTCTATCATGTTTCTTAAATCTAATAGTGATCGTAAGACTTGTCACTTCCAACGAAGACTGAAGTCTAGTTCAGTCCTTGGGATTTGCAGTTTGAACTTAACAAAACTTAAAAATTTCCACTGTATGCGTTCAATTTAGGCATTGATAAATAGCCATTTTTTCCATCCCCGTATATCATCATGTGTTGTCCGTTGCGAGGTAGGCAGATAGAAGAGATTTCCATTTTTTTACATCCAAGCACACAACTTTTACCTCCGCGCCACATTCATATATCTCAACATCACAATCCTCCGTAATTCATGTGTCTCATTTCATTTTCTTTAAAAGCTTGGTCAACTTGATCCAGCCACATTTTCCTTCATCTCTCTCTCTTCTACGCACACCTTTTATTACGTCATTTCTCCACATGTCCAAACAATCTTAAAACTCTATATCTTACTTAAAACATCCAGTTTATCCATGCATTTATTTCTGATGTCTTCATTCCGTCTTATTCAATTCTATGGCATTTAAAAAATGTTTCATTGTGTATGTATCTCGATAATGTGTATCTCAATAGCGTGTATCTCGATAGCGTGTGTCTCAATAGCGTGTATCTCGAAAGCGTGTGTGTCTCGACAGTGTGTGTCTCGATAGTATGTATCTTTATAGCATGTATCTCGATAGTGCTGGTCTTACTTTTATTCTTCTTCTGTAAAGTCTAAGTTTCCCTTTCATAAGTCGATGTTGGCACCAACACACTATTTTGGATGAAATTTTTTTATATAAAAACGTAATTAATGTCGTAAAATTTCAAGAAACACTAAGATTTTTGAGTTTTTACCTTTTAAATGTCTTGTGTTTACAAACGATACATAAGACAATTAGAAGGGGGAAACTAAAAAAAAATTTAGATGCAAAAATATATCACGCTTCGACGTATTTATCTCGTTTATTATGAAATATCTTTACAATGTTATGAAATTCAAGTTTTTGTTTTATATTTATACTACCAACGAGATATTGATTCCGAAATAAAACTCTATAGTTTTTGTATACCAGCAAGACAGGAAAGCTTTTAATTACGGGTTCATTCCGGCATACTCCAGGTCACCGCTTCAGCAGAAGGGAAGCGATCCATCGATATTCAGAGGAGGTGTGATATCGAAACAGGGACGTTTATTTAATACAAGGCTACCGAGTATGGGCCAGGATGTTTATTTCAGGAAGAGTTCACAGTAAAGTGAGGACAATCTTTAAAAAATGCGAGCATCGTACACAAAACTTTTCAGTTGATTTTCGTGACGACCTCCGTGGCCTAGTTGGTTAGATGCCTCTCTGTCAACTCGAGAGCTGTGGATTCGAAGTCTTTGTGTCATGACCCATGGTTAGGACCCACATGTTATTACAAGTGAGAAAACCGTGTTGTATATTTTCAGTTTGTTATATCATATGCCGAATGCGAAGCTTAAAATATTTCAAACGAATCAATAAGTTAAATAATAATTGCAATAAATGGACAATTTACATAGCGCAGTTTAGAGAGCAGATTTTTCTCTAACCCTCTAAGGGTGTTAAATATATACATTTTGCGTGCGCGCCCCATGGTCACTTTTATTAAATCATTGGAACTCGTTAATTTAAAACATTTTTTATAATAATTTGTAAGTGATTATAAATGTATAGATTCCAGTTATTTAAACCCTGATACGTTGTCCAACGAAATGTATAGATTCCAGTTATTTAAACCCTGATACGTTGTCCAACGAAATGTATAGATTCCAGTTATTTAAACCCTGATACGTTGTCCAACGAAATAACGTTTATTTAACGTTAACATCTTTGTATTCATTTTTACAAAGGCTCGGCTTTTAGCAACCTTTTAAGTGAATTTATATATGAGCTCATATAGTATATAAATAGAAACATTTATGTATAATATTATATACTTGTTCAGTACTGATTTGTAATAAAATATCAACTGGCATCCATTTTGTTTATGAATTTACAAAAAATATCTCAAAAATGCTGCTAAAGAAATTTCAGTCAGGATGTACGTGGTACAATCTTAATTATTATGAAGTAGAGTAATACATCTGACAAATTTGTACAGCGCCGCTTAAAGAGCGAACTCCCCTCAAAGGAATTCTAGCTTAAGATTCGCACCCATATAAAAACAACAATTTCAGTGGAATGATAAGAAGGCAGTGGCTGCAACCTATAGTTTACAAACTTGCCCGCATTTGCATATGTTTACAAAAAAACATATTTCGTAAGAAAACCGCAGAAAACTTACTATGCGAAAATGCTCTACGAAGAGATCTTTATAGATCTTCTGATACGTGATAGAGCCACATTCGGCTTTAGATGGATTATAATGTTTGTGTGAAGTGTTCAAATTCAACAATGTTTTTTTTTTTGCGAGATTCCCAAAAAAGGTTGCCTTCGGGAATTTAATATAGCTTTTGCAATAACAAAATAAATACGGTAAAATGACGAAAAATCCACTGCTATTGACTAAAAACAATCAAGAAATTGATTGTATAATGGAATTAAATGCGCAGCTTCAGGAATACCAAATAACCAAAAAATATATAAATCAGAATTTACATCAAAAAATTCTAACACAAAAAAACAAATTACGTCTGGTAGCTACAACAGTGCCAGAGCGTTTGAAAATAGTTTTCTTAACTGAAAAATCTCTGTCGATCTTGAAAAATCGCTCCCATTGGTGGTTTTTCTTTCTCATAGTCACATTCCACTGCGCGGTGTCGGTATTTGAACTCCTCTCCATCCAGTTACGGAAGAGATCTTTCGTCACTTTCCGTGGTCGGATGCCCTCCTTCATCATTTTTTTAAACTATTTCTGTGTCTTTTCTCGTCAAAATCCAGCCCAAGCATCGATCGGCCAATGTTCTCTTCGGGTCTCCTAGCGATGTGCTCGTATCACTGCAATCGGGTCATCCTCAGTGTGCCATTTATGGAAACACCTTGATAATTCGTCGGATATATTCGTTTCGTACTTTGTCTCAAAGGGTGACACCCACCATCTACTTCAGAATCCTCATTTTAGATGTGTGATACTTCTACTCATGGGCTCAATTGTCCTCTAAACCAGTGTTCCCCAACCTTTTTACATCTGTGGACTGGTAAAAAATACTGAAATAAAAATTTTTTTTTTTGTTTATTGTAATATTTTTTTAATCTTATATTGTGACAGATAGACATATGTAACGATAATTAACAAATAAACATATAACAGTTAAACAATTTTAATTGTAACATTGTCTGATACAATTAAAATTTAACAAAAACAATGGGGTTTTTTCAACAAACTAATGCGAAACCAGCTGTTGCATCTTTGCTAATATATTGGATATTCTTGGCTGCAGTGCTGTCTCTGCCAGACGAAGTGCTGCATTCACGTCCAGTCTATTCCTTTGTTTCGATTTTATTGAGGACATGGATGAAAATCCTATATTTAATATTTTTACATGGCGAATTTCTTGAAATTTGGCATACTGTTTGCGGCCCGGCGGAAAGTCTCGGCGGCCCGGCACTGGGCCGCGGACCACCGGTTGGGGAACACTGCTCTAAACAATCCGCGCCATACAGCATCACCTGTCGTACGAACCTCTCGTACACTCGGCCCTTCATCTTTAGTGATATTATTTTATCTCTCCAACAAGTCACCGGTGGTTTATAGTATCTTAAACTAGTTATTTTTAATCAAATTGGTGGTGTTCATATCGTCAATATAAGAAACAAGGTATTTGAAACTATTGTCTTCCTAAAATATTGATTCCCTAGTTGGGTTCCCTAGACTCTTGGTCAGTGGCTAGAATACTCGTAACTAGAATTTGACTTATTTCTACACAGGGGCCGTACAGAGTTAAAACGGCTCTGTACCACAGCAGGGTGACACAACTGTGCGGACTGAATCTGCCGTTAATTGGCGTCAAATTGCAAATATAAATTAATTTCCCGCCCCGCGTCCCTCTCACCCCGCCCACGGCACTGCGCTAAATGTTATTAAGACACAAATTGGGATTTCCTCCTCATGGAAATATTATTTACTGCCAAAGTTGGGCACTTTTCGAGCCAGGCCAGACCTTTATTTGCCGAAGATTTTATGCTAATTTCACTGCTAATTGTCGGCCCACAGTTCGAGGCGACATTTATTCGTTGCGGAATATCGCGTTCAAACACTTAAAGGATCTTGTTCCTGTCGTCGTAATTATTAATTTCGTTTTTTAGTCCTGCATTTGAATTTTTATTTTATCTTGATTAACTTTATCAATAAAAAAGTAACAGGTTATTGATAAGTTGTATAAGATCTTTCGGAGTTTGTACCGCGTGGTTTGTCGCGTAGCTTACGATGTCGACGTTTCGAAAACGTATCAATCTTCATCTTCAAGCTATAGGGAAATAATGGGAAACACTGCTTTGATCATAACATGTTTATCTTCATGGAACTATGTTCCGATACACGCCCCATGATTTCTTTTCCTTCTTCATTTACTTTCTTCCAAAATTAAATCTACCTAGTCCAAACACACATTTCTTTATCTTTCCCCTCATATTTACTTATCGTTTTCGCATTACCCATTTCGCATTACCCATCACAAATCTAATAATATAACTTGAGAACTTTATAAAGATCAACACAATATTCATCATTCCTGACTTCTTAATAATTTAATGATAGAGTTATCGTATTTGCCTAAAAAACAAATATTACTCATGCAGTCTCTGTTCTAGTCGATTCTTGACTGTGTCGACGTAGGTTATCTGGACAGTTAAACAAAATTCAGCGAAAAAAAAAATGTTTTTTTTGCGATACATATTAAATCTATGAAAAAAAAACGATTATATCGTGCCTTTTCAGAAGTAAAATAAATTCATTGAATGTAAAAAAATTGGAGTCAAGTATGTCACTTTTATATAAAGTTTTTCATTCTTCCGGCGTCCAAAATTCCACATCGGCAAATGCCGGCTGACGTGATTTGAACTTAAAGCTTGAATGGTGTTCAGTTGAAAAAGGAGTTATCTCAGTATCCTGTCCACATAGCCAAGCATTTTTATGCAGGAATATGAAATGTGTAGTTTTGCCATATATTCAATCTAATAGGTCCAGTACAAAATAGCCTACATTAGCGTCCCGTAGAGCCTCCTGATCGTCCCGGTGAAGCAGTGCGAGTAAATACCAGCCAGTGTAAAGGTCACGCAGCGCAGGGGCGCAGGGGCGCAGGCTTCAGCTGGCCTCGTGTCGTTTTGATTTAGGACTCGCGTGACCTTTCGCTTATAAATAGCCACTTGTCTAATAATCCCGATTCGATTTGCGTCGCGGGACCGCCCAGTTTACCGCCCTCGGAACAATACGCGTAAAGTATCCCACTGACGATCGATCCGGGTCGGTCGATAGGGAAATACGGACAACAATAAAAAGATTATTCTTATAGCCATACTTTGCAAAAAAATATTATTCAAAAAGCATTTTGTTTACTTATTTATAAAATGTATCTCATAAGTACCACAAAATAAATTCAGGTAGAATGATGATTGATATTTTTGTTAAGATCTGGAGTAGGTGAAGAAAATATTCATTAAATTATTGATAGCGGTAATACTGTTTCTAATGTTTGGGTAGATATCTAAATTATTCGAGTTATATGAAAAAAATATCTCAGTCGGTTATTTCTACATATGGACACATTTATTTCACTCTTTTTTTAATATATTACTCAAGCACCAGTTGTTTTATTTATATATAAAGATTCATGTGTGAGCTATTTTAAAATGGATGGAAGCGGTGTAAGAATGAACGAAACGATCTACATGTATAACTTCTGTATGGTGATGGCGTGGTTATGCTCGCTGAAAATATACACGATTTAAGAGTATCAATGTATGAAAGAAGGTGGAATGAAGACACCAGAAATGAATGCACGTATAAAATGGGCATTGTAAATAAGACGATGAAAAGTACTTTAAGATTGTTTTAGACATATGGAGAGACTGAAGAGCCAAGTGAGTACACTAGTCAGAAGCGCAAGGCGTTCGTGAAATAAGTAGAACGAGAAAAACATAATTGATTCAAATAGACTAGATATTAAAAGGTAAAGTGAAAAGTATGTGAAATAGATTATTGTGCATGACGAGATGTATAAATGTGGAGAAGATGAAAGTTGTTGCCTTGGATAGGAACTTTGGAGATATGTATCGTGATGATACCAATAAAACGCATTTTGAGATGTTCATTTAGTTCCTTATAAAACATTTTGACAATTTTTTTTATCATTATTATCAGCCGTTGTTCCAGCTCAACGAATAAAAACTTTCCCCAGTACTCGCCACTCCTTTCTGTCATAGCTGCTACGTTGGACCGCCAGACTTCCACACGTACCTTCAATGCAACTTAAGTCTCTTTCGAACGCTTTATGACATATCATAAGTACGATTGGACCACTTCGTACATTTATTTATGATCCTTCATTCGTATAACGTGCTTTATCTGTTGCAACTTTTCCCCCTCATTTCAAAATCAACCGTATTTTAGAAGTATCTAGTGTTTTTTGTTTTAATTGGCCGTTATTAATGATCATTGTATTATCTTTTTTTTTAAACTCACAATAAATTGTCGACTCATCAGTTATCTAGTTTTATTGCTGTTATATTGATGTTTGTTCTTTTATCATAATACTTTTTTGCTGCTTTATTAAAATTGTTATTGATACAATACATGACGTTGAACTTGGCTCGGTCTGTTGAATGGAAAAATGTCTGTTTAATCATGTAAGTACTATACATAAATGTAAAATTAAATGATAAATAAAGCCTAAATAATAGAACTAATCTCGTCGTTAGTTTGTTGTTGATGTGAAAAGATTGTTGTTATTGTAACTAACATTTACGACAAGCTTTTTGTCAAAATATGATTTGTTCCGTTATCTATAATTGTTGGCTGACGCATTTGGACCGTCAGTAAAGTCGTGAAGGTGTATTATTACATCATCATAAAAATGTCAAGTTTATTTCGTTCTTTATAAACTTGGTCCGCATGGCGTAACCGGGGCATAAATAAATCCACCGCTGAATATATGGATTTAAGACAAGTATAATTTTAATTCCCAGTTGAAAATAGTTATGGTCAAAATGATTGTGCAAATAAACCACGTTTTACGTCGGTTTGATTCTCGTCAATTTACAATAATGTCGGTTAGCTCGGCGTTCCGGAGACGACCCGTGCCAATACGGCGTGTGTCCGGTTGTTTAAGTAAAGGCTATGCAATAACTACGCGCAAACATACGGTGTATAGATAGTTTAGTCTAAACTCTAAGGAGTCATTTTGCAATAGTGTGAGTTACATTGCGTTTACAAAAACTTTTAACTTTATTTTTTGATTGAAGTGAAAAAGAAAAAAAATTTATAAAAATAATATTTCATGTTCAAAGAATGAAATGAACACACACGTTTTCTAAATTAAAAATACTGTCAGCTTAAATTGTAATAATCAAATAAAAAAATGAAAGTAAGTTTATTTAACATATTAATTGTTTAGGCATGGCAGATTCTACCTATAGGAAACATTAAATAACAATAATGGAATTTTTCAAAAATAAAATTAACGTAAGATTATTTAACACATTTACAGCTAAATCAAAGAACGAAATGTTTGTTTATAAAATAATAGTAAATAATACTGGATTTATATGATTCCTCCAAGTATTTATGTACATTTAAAACAATCTCCTTTGCTTGGCCCGAAAGCGGTTTTCCCTTTCCTAATGTCGACATGGTAGTGTTTTTCTAATCACTGAATATTTCTAATCACTGAATACAAACGTGCGCTCTGCGCGAACCAATCGTGTGGCATTCTTAAACCAATACCACTACACAAGTTGTGTAATACAGGGAGTGTTACTCACACTATTTCAAAATGACTATTTAGGCTAAACGATCTATCAATTCAATTATTGTTTAGAACTAATGAAATTAACAAAAGTATTTTTATTACTCTTTGGTTGCATACAGTACCAGCTGGTAGATTTAATAACAAGTTTAATGAAAATCTATTATAACTAACTAGAAATATGTTAAAGATGATTTTAGTGAAAAATAGAATAGAACCTATTTTAATAAAATTGAGTACCAACAGGAATCGAGCCCATATCCTCTAGGTCGGAAGAGAGGTGTTTTACCATCTAGGTAAGAGGTCCTCGGTAATTTATCTTGTGAATGTGCGTAGTTGAGTGCGGCAAAGGGCACAATGGAAATATATTTTAAAATGAGAAGTGATTAATTAACCAGCATTAATTATTTTAAACACTTTTTATAAGAATCCAGCACACTCTTGACGAAATTGAATTATCATTTATACATAAGTATATTATGTACTCGTACTTGCCATCACGCTGTCTTTCTGTTAGGGTGGACAGAAAGGATAGAGAACCAGACTTTCCTATCGTGACACACATATTTTACTTCTTCAATATCTACACACCTTCACTAGTACAGCTACTACGATTTTCAAGATAATTTCTTCATTTAAAATATCAAACTCAATCCGGCCACACTTTATCTATGAAAACAATATTATCATTCCTCCTATAGATGTCTGTTACTTGGATGTTACAGAGGAACAGCTGGACAAATTACAGCGTCTTCAAAATGTGCGTCTAAGATTTATTTTCAACCTACGAAAGTACGATCATATAACATAACTTCATACCAGAAGGCATTGAACTGGTTGAATGTTAGAAATAAACGCCAAATTCACATACTGTCTCTATTGTATAAACTCATTAACTGCCCCCCCCCCCCTCCCCCCCCCCAAATTTTCAGCGTCTTTCCAATCATGGATTAGCGCTACGCTCAAACAGAGATTGTCTATTGGCCTTTCCGGTTCCCCGCTCCTCCTTTTTTGACGTCGTCTTTTACTGTCCATGCAGTGAGACTCTGGAATCAGTTACAAACCAATATGAGACTCGCTCCATTCTTGGCATGCTTTAAGAAGCGTCTGAAAAAACTCTTAATTTCTAGTCAGTAAAATAACGTGTTTCATTGACGACTTTTCTTTTCCTTTCCTCTCCACCATCCCTTCCTTTCCTTTTGATTGATGATATCTCACTTTATATGAAAAAGAATGTTCGGGTGATTGTCCGTCTTTGTGGGGTTCGTTGGTATATGCTTACGTTTGTGTTTATGGATTTCGTGGGGATGGATAGTCATTTGAATGATTTATGCGACCACGTAACTTGCTTCATTTACTTTTTCTGGTCGGTTGGAAGAGATTGACACCTGGCAATAAGTCCGTTAGATTATATTTGCAATAAAAATGTTGAATAAATCACAATTATTGTTTTAGTTTCACTGTATAATTAGAATAGGGTCCCGAAACCGGAAAGATAGGGAAAAAAAAATTGTAAAAAATAAATGAATAACGTGAAGCTCATTGTTGTAACAAATGAATGCATGTAATATTTTTGCCCCGAGGCAGAACAGTGTTTGCATTCCGGGCAATTACTCCAGCAAGAGGGAGCAAGAGCGGAGTACTTTCTGTCTTGTCCAATTATACTAACTTGAGTAACTAGAGGACGTGGACGTGCTGTAGGTACCTGAGCAATATGTTAACGCTAATAACTCTTCATGTTGTTCATTTTTTACCACAATTTATATGTTTTCATAAATTGTGTTGTTTTAAGGAAAAATTTAAATGATATACAAATTTCTTTTTTAAATTTATATTCACATTTTTTTACATAATAATAAAGGGACAATTTACTCGTATATAACGCCATTTGGACAGCCAACTCTCCTCAAGAACACTCGAACTCGATACTCAAACCAACTGTTATTGATATATTAAAAATATTACGAAGTAAATATATATATTTAAGTTCAACCTAGGTAACTACTATAAGATCGTCGGGTCGTTTACAAGACGCCTGTTTTATGCATCACAATCCATCCAACAGGACCGCCGTTTAACGGCGATCGTTCTGTCATCGATGTACTCCAAAGTCTTCCAGGTTGATCGACGAGACATAGGATGGAGTGGTGGTGGCACTCTCATTTCCGCAATAGGGAACATTTTGTCGATTGGCGACATATATTTATTCCACAATTTAACATTACATAGTTTTAATGGAAAGGCAAATCGTAGAGTGTAAGTAAATTAAAATACAAAAAAAATCTTCAAAATTAATTACTGTCTTTGCAAACATTTGGTATATTAAATGAAAACTTCTTATTTTGTAGCGTATTAATCTTTTAAGGCTAGACTAGTTTCAACGCGTCAATCGTGCGTTATTCTCGTAAAACTAGTGCTTCGGTACTAGTGCTTGGTGTTGTCATGTTATTTTGAGGTATTTCAATCTTGTCGTAATGATCACAGTAGGTTCTCGCCTTTTCTGACTCATATAGGTTTGATTATTCATAGGAGAGATACTCGTTTATTTTCTGAATGTAACTTATAATTTATGATATGGTAAGACCAAACAACGGCGACAGTTACCACAAATCAACAAGAATAACATCGGATTGATCGGTCAAAACTAGTTAAGTGTTAAAAGAAATTCAAATGTTATAAAATTGGAAGTTTTTAATTCATAAAATGTTTTTTTTGTTAGCGCCATTTATTGACCAATCATTTCTCTAAGTACGATTACGTTTCAACGTAACACCTCTCAAATAGTGTGAACTTCCTCTCGAATATTTATTAAATTATTTATTTACCTCTATGTCATCAGCTTGTAGCTCCAGGCAACATATATTCCAAGCTATATAAGGTCAGCCACTCCAAAAAACCGATCGATGTAGCCCGGTCTTTTACCCCATTCTCTTCAACTAGACGGTAAACTCTCTGAGATCCTAGCGGCCTTCGTATAGTACGTTTCCCAGAGAGTGCGTAATTTTGTCATGTACTGAACTATTTAGAGATTTTAGCATAGAAAAGTAAAATACAACTTTAAATGCGTTTTTTTACGATTCTCAAAAAATTCAGATAAATCTGGCGGGCTTATTGCCATTAGTAAAAATCTGACTAAAACCCCCTTTTTTTAAATTGATATAAACGGGAATCAAACCCGTAACTACTAGGCTGGAAGTCAACATTCTTACCAACTAAGCTAAAGAGGTCGTCTATCTTTCATAAATATTATATTCTATAAAACTTTTGGCACCGGTTATTCTGAATCTAGATTAATCCTAAGATTTTTTTAAAACGACGAAGTGATATAAATAAAATCTTGTTGGTCGGAAGATATTGCTTTATAGCAATAAACCCGACAATATTAACATATTTAACCATACGAGTATAAATAAAATAAAGGAAATAAAAAAATACTTCTGAACCAGTTATAAACGCTCCAGCCCTTGGTTAGCGACTTTGCCATAATATTTTCGAGCATAGTCGTATTAATACAAAATAAAGTCTTCAAGGAGACCAACTTTCTTCCTTAATTCTGAGCGTTTCTTTGTGCGAAATATCTGAACAGCATCGAAATATTTAGCTCTTAAGAAATCAAATATACGTGAGCACAATAAGAGAGGCCGCGAATCTGATTCCAGAGGTGGGCGACACGACACGACACGACACGACACACTCCTCGCAGACTCGTACCATACAGTGCTGAGGCATGTCTGCTGAGCTTTGCTATTCTTGTGTGATGTGCCTGTGGCATTGTTATTCCACAAAACACGTTTCTTTGTACCCTGCTATTCAAACGTTATTTTCCATATTTCACATTACTGGAAACTCTCTCTCAGAAGACGATTTTATATTTTCAAGGTTTTACATTTAATAATTCCGTAATTTATTTTAAAATATAGGTAATTATATATCCTTCTGTTTCGACTTATTCACGCCTGAATATTGAGAATACACAGTGCGACTGCATGCCTCTAAACAATTCTCGTCTATTCTATCCCCTGCCGTCTTTGATCTATCAATAAAATGTTTAATGTCAATGATACCAGGTTCGAGTGCCACGTTGGAACGCTCTTCAGGAAAGTTTACCCTCTAAATGGCGCAATTTTTTTTCCAATTATTATTATTTGATGTCGTTGTCTCATTTGTATTTGTGGTCATTTTCATTTGAACGCTCCATTGAATTTTGTTATATAACGCTTTTGATGTACTGGGTAAGTCCAGAAAGTAAGTGTACTGAATTTTTGTAGGTTACAATTTTTTTTATTTAAACAAAAAAATTACGTGGTTACCGTAGTACATATGTAAGCTATTTTTCGACACAGTCGTCATTCCTCTCAATGCAGGTGGTGAAGCGGGGTATCAACTTTTTGATGCCTTCCTCGAAGTAGTTTCCCGCCAACCCCTCCGTCCACTTCTCCACCTCCTCCTTTACCTCCTCGTCGGCTGAAAACCTTTTTCCACCCATGTGCAGCTTCAGGGAGGTAGATAGATAGTAATCTAAAGGTGCTAGGTCAGGGGAATGCGCGGGATGGTTCAGGACATCCCATTTAAACGAGGCGAGAAGTTCCTTCGTGGCGTTGGCCGTGTGTGGTCTGGCATTGTCGTGCAGCAGGCAGACTCCCTTTGTCAGCATACCTCTCCTCTTGTTCTGAATCACCCTCCGCAATTTTTTTAGGGTCTCACAGTATCTTGCAGAGTTGATGGTCTCCCCTTGAGGCATATATTCAATCTGCGATCGTCACGGAGCGCATTTTCGATTTTTTTCACAATTTCGTCAGTCACAATTGAAGGTCTGCCGCTCCTCTGATCATCATGCACAGACGTACGACCATTTTTAAACTCGCGACACCACTTGTACACACTCGTACGATTCATAGCTTTATCACCATATGCAGTTTTCACCTCATTATAAACCTCAACCGGAGGTTTTCCCTTCCAAACAAGATAACGGATGACGCCGCGTATTTCACACTTGGCGGGAGATTGGATTGACATTTTTTACGAAACGTGTTGTCGCGTCGACACTTCTCAACATACTGACCTCGAACCAGTCTCGTTGTGGAGGGGAAGGGTCAGGCTACACGGAAATGTAGCCAACATGTTGAAAATAAAATCCATCCGCTCGTAAGAGCATCAGTACACTTACTTTCTGGATACGCCTCGTATATATTATAACCTATTTTCACGTGGCAATCTCTTCTTACCGAACAAAAATATGTTAAAGAGGTCTCAAGGGTAAACATGAGTAAAACCCTTAAAAATCATTACTAATGAGAATCGAACCCGCAACACCCTAGTTAAAGTTAAAAATAACAGACCATTCATCTTATTGATTAGTGATTACTGTCTATTCTCCCTAACAAACTTTTCAAGACGACTTTTCAGAAGTTTTAAGTGTAAACTAGACGGGAATCCTTTTTTTTAATCTGGATTCCAGCGTGATAATACAATATAACAACAGTTCAGGTATTCTGAACCAGACCCTGACCCTTCTCTTTTTTTTTGTAATAGGCAATCCACTCAAATTAAGATGATTTGTGCCATCAAATTCAAGTTTTAGCGGAATGCTTTATGGATACGCCGTGATGATTATGATTGTTTTGTATTTAAAATAAAATACGTCGATTCAGGAATGCGGAAAGTGAGAGTGAACAATCAATAAATAGTAAACAGCAATGAATGGTCAAGTGAATAATAAACTTTATTTGTCGATAAGTAGGTATTTATAGATGTGCGTGAATGCGCCCGCAACATATACTTTATCTCACTCCTGCGCGTGCAGAGGTGTTTGCAGACGTTGCGGATAATATAGTGGGTAGAATATTTATTGGCGAAAACGGTGAGACAACGCGATGCGTTCTCTTTCCACCGTGGAATGTAACGTAAATATTATTTGCGTTTAAACAATATTGATGTTCTGATATGCGACCTTTGTACATGTCCGAAGGTTGGTTCGTCGGTCGTTGACGTATTCCCTACAAAATCATAATGCAATTATATGAGTCAATCTATTGTAATAAAACCTTTTTTTTTAAATTACAATTCTAGACCATTAAAAAAATCAGCTGATTAAGTTTAAAAAATTTAACAATCGATCCATAAGTGGAAAAGTTTCACGAAGAAAGAAGAAACGCAACATTCATTGGATGCGGCAAATATACGGCCTTCAGCAAATCAAACCTGTCTCGCAAAGGACAACCGAAAAATACATATTCTATAGTTTCATCATCCAGACCACAATCGCAACCGAGATTCTCCACAACATCCATTCTGTAAAATGTGACTAGCCACTATGCGGTGGCCCGTTTGCAAACGACACACGACAGAAACTTCCATTTTGCTCATCCTTATTACATTAAACCATGGTTTTAATGGGATAGTTTGCTGGATTGATTTATATCTAGAGCTCTTATGTACACCAGTCGCACTCCAATTCAACGCCCATCGCTGCCAAAAATCCTGTTTAATTTTATTTGAAAGGTCAGTTACTGGCTATGGAAAATCAGATATTGGGACAACCGGTAGAATATGCTTCCTGTGCTAAGGAAATTTGCCAATAAATTATACAAATACTCGTACGTGTATGTACAACGTCATCAATTTGGAAAGAAGTATTTCGTCAGTAAGCTTATAGTCTCCAATTACCCAAATTATAATTTTCATTTTCTAATAAACCTTTATTGTCTAATTTGGTCCTCTCTTCCCTTTATAAAAATAAATCATATTGTATAGAATAATTTATGATCCTGAAGTGTGGTTCGAAGTTTTTCACTCGGAGGAGTGGAGCACAAAAAGAGGCGATTGTATTACGGGAGAAGCTGGTGGACCAACTCAAAGGATAACGTAAATATTCAACGTTACCCTGAAGGAGGCCTAGTCAGATTTATTGTCCGCCAGCGGGGAATTTAATACGTTATACCGGGCTGTTCTGGGCTATGTGTTGCGTCTCTGTATTTTACTTTACCGGCCGCCAGAATGGATTTATGATATGAAAATGGTGACATCATCCTAGAACGGGCATTTCCGTATCGACTGTACTTTCAATTCGTTTGTTCACGAATTTTATTTTTCTATTTCCTTTCGAAAATACTATTTCAATTTTTATCCTAACATATGTAATACGCTTTCTTTGCAGCCTAGCGGATTTATTGCCATGTGACAATATCTAACAACGCATTAGAAATACGAGTATGTTTAAGAGACCTGAAAGCCTGACTTATGATATACTATTTATTAAAAATTATTGTTCCAACAGGTACCGGCAGTGTCTTACCAACTAGGCTACAGATGTCGTTCTAAGTACTCACGGAAAACAAAAACTTGTCGCAAATCTTATTGAGTCTAGATTTTACAGTCACCTTTGTCTTTCATCGGGGGTAGCAAGTTTGATCCCTGGTGGTCAAACTCAATTCTGGTTATTTGGAAGAAGATTGCACACCTGTCAGATTCTGATCTTATTTTAAACCATGAAAGTGTATTGTAATATCTAATGAGAAAAAAAATTACATAGAGGACTTTTTATGCAGCGCCGTTTAGAGAGCAGACTCTTCACAAGGGTGGCATGATCCAGGATTCAAATCCACTGTTATGGACATATTAAAAATACACAAGAAAAGTTGATTGAAAGGATAGGAAAGTAGTGACTGCGGCTGTTAGAAAAGGAACTTCTCCGAATCTGTATATGTTCTGAAAACATATTTGGTAAGAAAACTTACAAAGAGAAGACGAACTACAAACAAACCTTTGTGGATCTTCCAATATGTAATAGTTATATATTCGGTTAAAGGTGGAGTGTAGTACATGTGTGTATTGTTCATAAAGGTGGAGTGTAGTACATGTGTATATTGTTCATATAGGTGGAGTGTAGTATATGTGTGTATTGTTCATAAAAGTGGAGTGTGGTACATGTGTGTATTGTTCATAAAGGTGGAGTGTAGTACATGTGTGTATTGTTCATAAAGGTGGAGTGTAGTACATGTGTGTATTGTTCATAAAGGTGGAGTGTAGTACATGTGTGTATTGTTCATAAAGGTGGAGTGTAGTATATGTGTGTATTGTTCATAAAGGTGGAGTGTAGTACATGTGTGTATTGTTCATAAAGGTGGAGTGTAGTACATGTGTGTATTGTTCATAAAGGTGGAGTGTAGTACATGTGTGTATTATTCATAAAGGCGGAGTGTAGTACATGTGTGTATTGTTTATAAAGGTGGAGTGTAGTACATGTGTGTATTGTTCATAAAGGTGGAGTGTAGTACATGTGTGTATTGTTCATAAAGGTGGAGTGTAGTACATGTGTGTATTGTTTATATAGGTGGAGTGTAGTACATGTGTGTATTGTTCATAAAGGTGGAGTGTGGTACATGTGTGTATTGTTCATAAAGGTGGAGTGTAGTACATGTGTGTATTGTTCATAAAGGTGGAGTGTAGTACATGTGTGTATTGTTCATAAAGGTGGAGTGTAGTACATGTGTGTATTGTTCATAAAGGTGGAGTGTGGTACATGTGTGTATTGTTCATAAAGGTGGAGTGTAGTATATGTGTGTATTGTTCATAAAGGTGAAGTGTAGTACATGTGTGTATTGTTCATAAAGGTGGAGTGTAGTACATGTGTGTATTGTTTATAAAGGTGGAGTGTAGTATATGTGTGTTGTTTTCATACAAAATAGTCAATTTTTAATAGAGATTTATGATAAATGAAAAATAAATCAGCCCGGTTTTAAAGTATACTCGTATAACTAGAGTGTTATAGTATATAACTAGTGCTATAGTATATAACTAGTGCTATAGTATATAACTAGAGTGTTATAGTAAATAACTAGAGTGTACATTTCCTTAAAATAAATTAAATATAAGAGTTAGGCACAATTTAAGAGGTTCTATTCTAAACTGTTAATTCTTTAAATAAATACATTTGATCAATTCCATCGCACTGTATTTCACTTTTGCTGTAGAAAATAAAACTTGGTGGGATTCTTTCTAAGTGGCAATAGCTTCGGACCGACCAGAAAACCAGAAAACAGGTTAAAGAGACCTTATGTGAAGACCACACTGAAATCCTTATTAATAAATCTGTATTCAAATGGAAATTGGAAATTGGAAATTGAAACCACAATCTCAGGGTCGGGTTAACAGCCAACTTCGTCTTACCAACTTCGTCATAGAGGTCTTCGATCAATACGTTGTGATATTCGAAAATAAAGTTAAAATTTTATCTCGTATTTTGAACTACTTGAAGCCTAGTTTACCAAATTATATAACAAAACAATATTCCCTTTGTATCACTTACTTTAACTGAAGTCACGTGGTAAGGGCCAATCAAGGTTTCGAACTATATTCGGTGTAAGTGCTGAAAACTATGTCTGACTCAGTGATAGCCGAGACTCGGCGCTGACCGAGCTTCGACCTGACAATGGCCGGACCTCAAACTGAGAGGTGGAGGTGATGTGCGTGTTGCCATCCATCCATCCATCCATCTATCAGCCAGACTCGAGCCCGTCGCGTGAAGTCGATCTAAAGTGCAGATAGCCATTTAATTAAACTTCCCGCTAGGTCGTTACTAATTAAGCCGATTAAACGTTGTAACTGTTTATATCTTGTGAAATGCTTTTTTACATATATACGAGTACATACCATCATTAAAGCGGTTTATATATTGTGGGATACTTTGTAACATATATGCATATCATCTTTATAGCTGTTTATATCTTGTGGGATTTTTTGTTACGTGTATACATCCCATTGTTGTATATTAGCTGTTCATATCTTATGAGATTTTTGTTATATATAATATATGTGTTACATACCATCGTTATAGCGGTGTATATCTTGTTTGATGCTTTGTTACATATATAACATACATACCGTCGTTATAGCGGTTTATATCTTGTTTGATGTTTTGTTACATATATACACACCATCGTTATAGCGGTTTATATCTTGTTTGATGCTTTGTTACATATATACATACCATCGTTATAGCGGTTGACATCTTGTTTGATGCTTTGTTACATATATACATACCATCTTTATAGATGTTTATATCTTGTGGGATGTTTTGTTACATATACACGTACCATCTTTATAGTGGTTTAAATATAGTTGGATGCTTGTTACATATATAAATCCGATAGTTATTACTGATTGTACGAGTAAAAGGAGATTTAAATATAGTTGGATGCTTGTTACATATATAAATCCCATAGTTATTACTGATTGTACGAGTATAAGGAGATTTAAATATAGGTGGATGCTTGTTACATATATAAATCCCATAGTTATTACTGATTGTACGAGTATAAGGAGATTTAAATATAGTTGGATGCTTGTTACATATATAAATCCCATAGTTATTACTGATTGTACGAGTATAAGGAGATTTAAATATAGGTGGATGTTTGTTACATATATAAATCCCATAGTTATTACTGATTGTACGAGTATAAGGAGATTTCACACAGATCTTTTATTTTTAAACTCACTCAACGGTTTGAATTTTCACTAAAACTATTTCAATTGTAAATGTCGTATTGTGGATAGTTGACCAGTTAAAACAATAATAATATTAAAAAAAACCTCGGATTAGTCATTATGTTTCAAACTGTGTCATTTTTTTAACTACACAAAAAAACGATGTTTGCGAAATTGAAGTGACAACAACTGATTACTGAGGCACAAGGAAAAGGAGTTAATTTTTTCTCGGGTCCAAAAAATGTCTTGGCAATAATTTGCTGGTGGAGGTTTTTCTGACATAAAATCCAGTTAACTCGGACCGTAACAAAAGTAATTCCTCTTTAAGGGCGCCCATCCAGGATGCGGATGCCTGGGATGGAAGTAATGTGCAGGGGAGGACCACGGTGTGCTGTAGGGGGGGGGGGAGGGGAGGATATAAATCTCTTGATGGACCGTGAGCGAAATGAGCGGCAGTTATCTCGCCAGGATTCTTTTTCTTTTTCCATTCACCATTCTGTATGTACACTCCATGCTCATTTACTATAAAAATGTAAACTATAATATCAGTAATGCGTGTCTTTGTATTTTTGAAAAAATAGTTAACTACTAATTACTTTATCAGATAATGGAAGAGTTGTGAGGGATATTGAAAGTCGTATAGCGATAGGAAACAAAGTCAATGGGGCATAAAAAGAACACTCAAACCGAATAGTATCAAAATCTGCCAAGATGATGGATAGATCGTAGCAGTATTTGAGTATAAACTTTAATATACTGGAGTGAAACGTAGACGTAAAACAAGATTGAAAAGAAACAAAAAAATGCTGAAGAAATTTGTGCATTTAGAAGAATATATGAGGTGACAATGCATGACAAAAATATTGGAATGAAGTGATTAAGGATGAGTGTGAACTTAAGGTTGATATACTGAGGAAGATCATTCGGGTTTTGTGAGAATATAACGATATCGTCTGCAAATCTCAAATGGCTCAGGTATTTTCCATCAATCACTAAGCCTTTATTTTCCCATTCTCCCAATCCACAAAACCCGAATGATCTTCAGCACCAACTGCGAGAATTGGCAGAGGTCAGCAGAGGAGTTGGTTTAAAAATGAATATTTCAAAAACCAAATAAATGTGATGAACGGCTTTGCTACTCCAAAACCAATAAACGTAGAGGGAAAGCCGCTAGAACTTATCCAGGAATATGTGTATCTGGTCCAACATATTTCCTTTGTAGGTGGCATATCGGAGGAAATAGCACGAAGGACAAAACAAGCGTTGAGCTCATTTGGACGTTTGAACAACATCTTCAAAAGTAATCTCCCAATATCCTTTAAGCGAAGGGTTTACAACCAGTGCATTTTCCCAGTACTTACGTATGGCTGCGAAACATGGACGCTCACAGTAAAGAACACACAAAAGTTCCAGACTGCACAAAGGGGCATGGAGAGATGCATGTTGGGATATACTAAAAGATACCATAAACGAAACACCTGGATTCGCAATATAACAAAGGTAGAAGACGTTATAAAGGTGTGCAAAAGAATGAAGTGTCAATGGGCCGGACACGTAGCCTGAATGTCAGATTCCCGATGGACATCCGAAATAATTCAATGGTACCCAAGAGGCATAAAGAGGCCCAGAAGAAGACCGAAGGTACGCTGGATAGATGAAGTCAGGAAGCATGGCAGCATCACATGGCATCAACGAGCAAAAATCCTAACTTTTTGGAGTCAACTTGGGGAGACCTTCGTCCAGTAGTGGATCGAGCCTGGTTGACAATGATGATGATGATGATGATGATGATATTGAGTAAGATGAAAATATTGGAGTGAAGTGATTAAGGATGAGTGTGAACTTAAGGCTGGTATATTGAGTGAGGTGAAAAAAGCACACTGAGATGGTTTCGGCACGTGGAACGAATATGTTAAATAAAAAAAGTCTATAAAAACAAACACACAATGTCAATGTGAGTGGAAGGCGTGCTAGAAGAGGACCGAGGAATGTATGGATGGATCAAATGTATGATATTTTTAGAGAAGGTAATGTAAAATGTCAAAAAAGTTGTAGGAGCTGTAAGTTGTACGGATGCCGTAGAGGCGAAAGATGTGTGTTAAAAAATAAGAAATTCTGTCACTTGTCCTCTCTGCCTATTATGTTATTCTGTATTATGTTATTCTACTAATTACGTTAATCGCCGTGACACGTGTTATTACCTCATATTTCATGGCTCTCTTCAGGCCGACTATTTAATCACGTGTTTCTAATCGTTTCGTGATGATAAATATCAATTTAAACTAGTGGAATAACAATTGCTTAATCTCCGGGGCTTACTTGGTAATATGCTTGACTTCCACACTCGATTTTAGTTCGATTTCCGATGGTATCTGAAAAAAAGTTCCAGTCTGGTCAAATGATTTTTTCTGGTAACAATATTACTACACGTTACTTGTGGGAGTACTATTGCTTCATAACGTTTAAAGTAGTAATGCCAACAGGTGCGATAACAAACTGCGACTTTTGTGCCTACTCTAGTGGTTGATTCGATGATAGGAGTCAATGATAATTTGATTTTCTCGTTCAATGTGTCCAAATCAATAATTCGGATACTGTGAAGGGTACCTTTCGATTGAAACGATACATTTATTTATTATTGAATAATTTATAAATAGAGTTTCACAAAGTCAAATCCAAAAACTTTGATAGATGTATTATTATTATTTGAGAGTGAAACACGCCCTTAAAAATGATTAAAATTTAGATAGTCAACAATGCTACAATTTTAAACTGAGGTTTTTCAAGTGTTTTTTTCCTGGAAGAATATTTTATACGCATACGATACGAGTATATCACAGATGTTTAATGCTTATCTAGGGATGAACAAAAGCTGGTTGATAGGTAGAAATTGCTTTAATGTAATAAATCCGGCAGGCGTATTTACATGGAAATAAGAATACAATCAAATGAATACTTTTGTATGGCAATATATGCTGAAAATAACAGATTACCATGTCTATATTGCACAAGTGTTATGAAGTTCAAGTGAATATAACCAGTGTGCAAATGAAAGAGTGTCTGAAATAGGCAGATGAAGGGACTGTGCAAGGGCGGGTTAAACTCAACTGAAATCGTACCGCGGCAGTACTGCTACCCCAAACCCTACATTTATTTATTATTCCGATGCTATTATTGACCAAAGATAACTCCAAAAGCACCATCGTTTCAATATAATATTTCTCATGTAATAAAAATTAAGAATTTTCTTGAATGCTTTTAAGTTATTTTCCATACTTACTCGAAAGAAGATATTTACTATGGAGCAATCTGCTAACCAAATATCGCTGCAGGGACGCCTTTGTTTTAATGTAACTTATCACAAATATGAAGCGTGGACATAAGTATCCTCTTAAATACTTCTACGTTATAAGTCTGCCTACGTTCTAGAAAAAGTTTATCTCTGGCGTTATTTGGTAATCCTGTAACATATCACTCCAAGGGCATCTACATTTATATGTAATATTGCTTATATATGGTAGTATGAATATAAAAATCATATTAATGCTCATATGGTATCAGTCTCCTTACACTCCTGAAAATTATATTTTTCCACATTTGGTAACCGAGGATCATTCCATGGACGTCCACATCTCAATTAAACACCTCATGTAATAGGTTAGTCAAAAAGTAAAGAAAGCGACATCTATGGAGCAGTAGAAAAACCGAAATTTCAACGCCATTTTAATATTTCATCTTTTATAAGAACGTACTCAAAATTTCATTTCGATCTGTCAATTCATTCTTTGTTTACAAGCCATTTGAAGTTGACGTGTCAGTGTATTTTTTAACAATGGAAAAATCCGAATATCGTGCAGTGATTAAATTCTTTGTTTTGGAAGGTTTATCGGCTACTGAGATCCATGCAAAGATGGTGAAAGTATTAAAGGAGTCTTCTCCTTCATTTCCAACCGTTCACCGATGGGTTTTGGAGTTTAAGCGTGGCTGTACAAGCGTTGAAGACGATCCACGCTCAGGACGTCCAAAAAGTGCATCAACACCAGAATATAGCAAACACTTAAGAAACGTTTTGGCTGCCTATATGATATAACTCTGCGTAGACTTAACGAGTATAAGATTTTTTTCCTGGTGGCATTTAAATTGAAAAGTTAAAATATATGTTATGAAATAATCATACAAGTTTTATAATGATATACCATATAAATTTTTTTTAAATTTAGATACAGAAGTCGTGAATAGCCAAATAAAAGTTCTAGCACAGCGTAACGTAGCGCCATAGCTCGTATTAGCTCGAGAAGGCCGAGCATATAAAAGTACCTCCATAGGTAGACGAGTATCCCGCACCAGCTCTTGTGCCCTGAGCGGGCCTTGCCTTTAATATGTCATCTCGCGCACTAAATTATGGGAAAGATATATTTCAAACGACACTTGGCACAAATGGCCGCACTGCAAAGGGTTCCTTGCGTGAGAAGCAGTGCAGGGCCGTCGCTCCTGTGGTATGTGATCCATAAATATTTGAGTTTTCAAGACTCGAAACTCTCAGAGAAAAGAAGTGTGTGAATAATGACGCTTTATACTATAATATATTGTCCGGAAAGCAGTTTCGTGTTTGTCGCATATATACCGTTATGATTTTTTTTCAATGCTTACTTTCATATCAAACGTACTGAATATATATTATTATGAATGGTTATAGTGTAGCGCCCTTTTTGATCATTGTTTAACAAAATTACTTGACGTGATTATTTAGCGTTATTTTGAAGATGTAACAAAAAAACTTTTTTTTTTCATTGTTAAATTATTTTTTACTTCCGCAAAGGAAGAAATGTGACATAATCATAAAATAGATATAGTTACAGTGTATGGCGACGATGCTGTAAGCGATCGTGTGTGTCAGATGTGGTTTGAAAAATCTTAATAGTTGTACGACACTCGAAGATGGAATCCGCTTTGGAAGGCCAATTGCCAATGATGACGGCCAAATCAAGGTTTTAATCTTGAATAACCAGCGTTCTGCTACAAGAGAGATTGTTAAGATACTGATTATATTGAAAATAGATTTACAGAATATATTTATAACTAAAAAATGTGTTTGAATTTGACCTTAAAATATGACTTACTGACTATGAACTACTTTTCGGTCGACCAATATTTTGACGCTAGTGTGATTAACCCTTTGTTTATAGAGAACATACAAATTTGGTTCACACCCACTGCAAATTGTATATTGTAAATGTTTATTGTATCGTCATGTGGCAGTTTCTAGTCAAAAGATGTTTAAAAAGCCAGAAGGTAAAACCATATTTATAATCCTTTTGAAAAGTTGGGTACCTACAGAAATTGAACCTGCAATATCCGGATCACAAGACACAAGGCAGGATGTTTTATCAACTAGGCCACGGAGGTGGTCATCATATATTCAGATGACATCATCTCTGAAAGTCAAATCAAACTGAAAATTCCAACTCATAATGCTCTTATACTTCAAGATATATTCTTGGAAGCCTGCGAGCCTGCAGGCGTTAGTACCTCTTGCGGAAGCCCCGGTGAAGCTTAAGCTGCGAAGGCGGAAGGGGGTAGGCTTGCTAAGGGGTGGCTTATGGGGAATTAAGGAGCATTTTTCACAACCCTGACGGGAGCCTCAATTATCTTTATTGGGAGTGCTGGGGAGACGCAACTCGCAGCTTACGGGCCGAATCCCTTCGAAATTCATTACAAATTTCAGCGTCAGAAAGAAGGACTAAACTTGACCTATTTCGGAAGCGGCACTTGACAAACGTTACGTAACAACAGTGTTTAACATTTTGTTTTTTATTGCCGCCATTAACTGTGATTAATAAACATCAAGATATGCTTGAATTTGACTAGCAACTACGCCGGAAAAGGATACTAAAACGTTTTTATCGTGGCAAACTATTATGTTTTATTTAATATTGAGGACATTTTACTCTTTAAACGGCGCTATGTAAAATGTTCTTTTATTTATAATATTTTAGTGAAACAATAATTAAAAATATTTAGAAAACGGCCCGTAAATTATGGTAGGGGTACCACTAAGTCTCAGCTTAGTGACAAAACACTGAAGTTCCACGAAACCTGATATTATTGATAGTATGTTAAGGTCGGTTCGCACTAACAATATGTATCGTGGTAACCTTGGATAACCCAGTAAAAATAACAAAATACATTACATTGGGTAAGTAACTTTAATTTTTTTCTTAGCATTTCATCCTTAAATCATGCAAATAATGAGTATTACTATATCTATAGGAGGCATAATTTTCCTCGTGTATTCGTTCATTTTTGTTGAATACATAAATTTTCTAAGCTCAAATTCTTAAGTACTCGTATATTAATTGTATGTTATAATGAGAAAATAGAGTAGGTATAAGTACCTTTATTATGAAAATGTACTTATTAATGGGCAGGTGGTGGAGGATAGGGGTCGAAAGGATTAGTGGTGGAAAGCCGTTCTTTGTAATTTTCATTAGGTGGTATATATACATTAGATGGTACATATAAATTAGGTGGTACATATACATTAGGTGGTACATATACAGTAGGTGGTACATATAAATTAGGTGGTACATATAAATTGGGTGGTACATATACATTAGGTGGTACATATACATTAGGTGGTACACATACAGAATGTTTGCGAAGCGCTGGTTTAGAACATTTTTATTGTACTTTTGTTGTATACAGTATAATCTGACGCCTTTATTTGTAATGTCTGGATATTTTTAAACCGACCAAAAAGATCGGAAATAGGGTTTGAGTGGAAAACAGAATGAAATCCTTTTTTTTTAATCGGAAATCAACGGGAATAGAACCAGTTTAAGGGTTCTTTTGCATTCAATCTAAGGGTCTAATATCGGGTTAAATTCCAGATTACACTTAAAAAAGGATATCAGTTTGGTTAAGAAGTCGTATACAGAGATATTGTTAAGTTCAGGTATGCGGTTGTATTTTACATACGAGTATAACCAACGCATTCGAAGATGAACAGTGAGCTATGTTATGTGGCTATTCTATGTAGAAGGAGAACTGCTTTAAAGTCGAGTAAATATACTACATACTCGTAGAATAAAATATATTGTTTTAAACCTAATATGTTTATAATAAAATAATCTATATTTTCTACAGATTATCTAGCATGCATTATATTTTGTACCATATAGCATTTATTCGTCTCTTTTCAGTATTTTTACACATTCACGGTTTATGCTCCCCTACATTAAGGTTGATAAATATTGTTTACATGTCAATTAAAAGAGAAATATATTTAAACTGACATATTAAAAAAATATTTAATTTTCATAGATAAAATACTCCGTCTGTACGATACTTGACACCGATAGGCGTTGTATTGGGATATAAATGGTGTAAATAAAGGCTATAGATATAAATCAAGCCCTTTGGAATCGAGGTTTAATATAATAAAACTATAATGAGATAGAAGTGTCAATCATGTGTCACTTGCCGATGTGTCCCTGTCCCTGTCTCTGCGTGGTGGTTGCGGCTAGTCGTCTTTTCAGGATAGGTATTGTAGAAGATTCTTATTGCGAATGTAGTCCGGATGATCAGACTATAGGTTCTATGTTTATCGGTAGTCATTCGCGAGATTTATTTGATTTCATTAATGTCATATCTTTGCCACGTTCAATGAAGGTTGCGTTTCTTCATTCTTTGAAGAACTTTTCGAATTTAGATCGTTCTCATTTTTTTTAAGTTTAATCGGTTGAAGTTTTAAATCATCTATAAATTGTTATTTATTTTATAGCTACCATATTATAATTCTCTTCTCTCGATGGTCTTACAGCCCATATCGAGATTTGACCTCGGTCAATCTTCGCCTCCAACTCCTCCTGTATTTTGCCATGACCCTCCAATTCTGCGCCTGCAGCAGCCGGTTTGCGTCTCTCTTAACTTCGTCCTCCCATCGCAGCCTTGGCCTGCCCCCTCTCCTTCTCCCACCCGGGTGTCCTTCCAGGATTCTTTTGGGTGCTCGCGATGACGGCATTTTCGGCACATGTCCGGCCCATCTCAATCTGCTCAGTCTGACATGTACAGATAGCCTGAGAGCTTTTTAGATATTATACAGCTCGTCGTTGTATCGTATTCGCCAGGTTTCGTCGTCATTCACGGGGCTTAGGATCCTACGTACTCGTAGTACTCTATTATAATTCTCTCAGTAGCATAAAATCAATTTAGCTTTAAATGTGATGACACAAATCATTCTATGGTCCGAAACCCATCCAAATCATACCATAGTATGAGTATGATGGATTGCCTATATAAAAAAAGATACTCCCTCCTCTCTCACTCTCATTCCTTTTCTTTCTCTCCCACTCCATTCGTCTCAGATATAAAACTTGTTCATTTGTTTCGCACTGTTTTGTTTGTTTCAAATTATAAACTTCTCGAGTGAAATGAAATTTTTCTTTGAAATATATTCAAGCCGAACAACACCTTGAAATCGATCAACGGAGGAGGGAACACAAAACAATATTATTATTTATAAATAACGAAAGAGAGAGAGAGAGAGCGAGACAGAGAGAGCGTCTGGAAAAGTTTACTGAACAAAATTTGATCGGGAAGAGGGGCGCAGGGGAAACTCGAGTAAAGTGAATGAAACAGATTTTGTTATTTATTCGAGATAATTTGATTACTGAAAAGTTTCGAAAAATCGTTTAGCGTTGAATTGTTCTTTACAAGAATGATGAATAGCAAAAAATACAGTACGGCTTTTATTTCGGGTCATGTTTCGGCCAAAAATACTCTTTACTTTTGTATAAGATATATCGTAGTGTCGTAGGACGTGGTTTGGCTTATGTTATGATACTGACGTTAAAAATATGTTGCAATTTTTATTTTAAGGATTTGTTTGTAATCAATTTCGTCATAATTTTTATTTTTTAAGTATGAAATTAAGTATTATTGAAGTGAAAAAATATATGTCATAAGTGAGTTCTCGTATTTTAAATAAAATAAATTTAATTATAAACATGTCCTGAAGATAAAAACAGTGACATTTTCGAAACATCGGCATCAAAAGCCAAAACCCTCCGATAGACTTTATAGAATTGATACGAATAACATTTTTATGGAAAATTTTAATAACACAACAATGTATTTATTTCAGCCTGGTGGTGTAACTGCTAGGTTGTTTTCTTACAAATAACCAGATAAACTAACATAAGGGAAGTTTTACATTATCACATACATTTTTTAAAAGGGCAACATCCAGAAACAACAGATACGCAGTGAAATATCACCTATTGATGAAAAGAGGATCGGATGGTGGAAAAGGTAAGGCTTATTTGTAATGAAGGGTGAAGCATTACTGACTTGAAATTAAAAATCCCTGTGTGAAGCGTGACAATGCCGGGGTTAGTTAAGATTTGTTTTTTACTGGTTCAAGAGGCAAAGAGTTAAAATGTGTACGATAGTGAACGGCGAACTGGAAAAGCCCCCATAGTGGGAGTCTCTCATCGAAAAGATGTTGAACGTTTTCGATGTGATAACATAGGGCGACAGGGCAGTTAAGGATGCTTTAGGCGAAAAATAAATCTCGTGCATATATTTGGAAGACGCGGTTATTTGTTCTAGTAAAGCTTATGAATTACCAAAATTATAATTTTTATTTATACTTGTTGTCGGCGCTGCGGTCTAGCGGTTAGCATTAAAGCTAAACAAACGGGCACCCAAGGTTCAATTCCTGACGGTTTCGCTTTCGGAATACTTTTGAACAATTTTACATCTGAATTAAAAAATCTATGTGGATTCTTGTTAGTGACATCAAGATATTTCAACCTCCCTTTTTCTTAAATAAATTGAGTTAATTAGGAATAGTTAGGGAACAGTGCTATAACAAATTATCTAAAAAAATCGTTTATTGCACTTCACAACTCAAAAGTAAAATTGGTCGACTTAACATATCGCCCTAATATTTTTCAATCGAACCAGATAGGATTTGAGTTACATTTGTTATGCCATTTTTATTGCAATAATGCAATATACAATAATGCAATATACAATAAAACAAATGTCTAAGCTATTGGCTTACCGTTGTCTTCACTCATCAGCGAAATATTTGTGGACTGTTTTGCAAAGTGTATTCTTAAGTTAAGTTAATTAAAAACGTTTTTGTTCTAGGCTAGGAATGCTGATGACATTCTTTGTATTTTGACGGGTCCCAATATATAATATTACACATATTTTTATTGAACAGTGTGGTAAATAAAATTTCTTGGACAAGTTCAATAATATCATGATATCAAGATATTATGCCGAAAAATAGCACATTTGACTTTGATATCTATAAAAAAGACACTTTCTGAGACTATGATTCCGGCATCCTAACAATCATAAATACGCCACCTTTAACTGTATGCTTCATAGGTTGCTCAGTGTTCCCTTAACCAAAGATAATTTAAGAAAATAATTAAAGTTCATCGAAAAATAGCAATAAATAATTACTACTATGAAAGCTTGATTGATTCACTCTTAAAAACCAAAACAAAAAAGAAATGTAAAAAAAAATATTTGACGAAACTTGTAAGCATGTCTATCGATGGAGCTAAGTTCTAAAAAACATAATATACTAAAAAATAAAAATAAAATCAAGTCATATAAAGTCAATATAATAATCCTCAATCCGATTTTTATCGTTAGATGCGTGTGTATATCGGTGCCAGTTTGAACATAATTCAGTCTTGTTTGTGCTCCCTGATGATGAGGTGAACACCTTGACACCGGTAGGGTTATACCGTTATATTAAGTAAAATAAACAGTGTTTGACTAAATAAATTACAATAGTATAATATATTATAATTAGAGTTAAAATATTTTTCTTATAAAATTCTAAATTATGCTTTCACTAATAATTGTAGCCGATTAAACCTTTTTGAAAGTTAGCTCAAGAAATATTTTACAAATTCTTCAAATATACAGGAACATTCCATTATAAAAATGTCCCGAATACTCTAAAACGAGAGACAACGAGGGATTTTAGCAATACGCATGAATACAGCGAGGGTAATGTACGAGTGAATGCCAGAGGTCGGCAAATATTGAGACACGACATATCTAATAGTCGAGGGCGAGGACTTTAACATGATATTTATTTTTTTGTATTGAGCGCTTCGCACGAATTTTTCCTTTTACCAAAAGAGGATCTTATACTAGTCAGTTAATTTATAAAGAAGAATATCAACCAAAAATCCTCATATCGCTAGACAATGCGAAAAATATAGCCCCAGTTTCACCCAGTCGGTTCAATATCTCTACACGACGCGTGACTAAGTGACTAAGCCATAATATTCGTTATGTAAGTTAGTACTCGTATGTAAAATAGGTGATTATTCACAAGGCTATATTTATCGGAGGCATATAATGCTTCTTGTATCGCGGAATACTTAAATATATCTTGAAGTATAATACATTCAGTAGGAATATCGCGATGGATTTTTGCTTTATTGTGAGTTCTTAAAATACTTTTAAGATGAGATTTAACCATTGATACCTCATCTCACCTTTTATGATCATGAATACATGGTTACCAACATGATATAAAATAAGAAAAACCTTTAAATTTTAGCACACTATTACGTCTCAAACAATTTGAACTCCGTTTTTTTTAATACAAACAAATATACTTAATTATACATCGAAATATTATCTTCCTTGATTAACAATCGAATTCCAAAGGTTCTCAAAACCCATTTTGTGTCAAGAATCTACGACGCAGTCATCAATACCGGTAATAATAATGAAACAAAAGCTAGTTGATTAGAAATAAATCTGTAAGATGTATTTAACATATATGAAGGTGTTCGAATAATTAATAATCAATTACCGAAATACCCACATTTATTGTTTTTATTTAAGGGAAGAACAATAAAAAAAAACTTTCTCCCGTAATTTATTGATCTCGGAAGACCTACGAGTATATTGTGGCTTTCAAGTTTGACAGCCCCTGATACGAACTTGTACAATATTGTGGCTTTCAATTTTGACAACCCCTGATACGAACTTGTACAATATTAGAGTAAAACTGTTGTTTGTCTGGATGAAGTAGCCCGCAGTTCGCACTTCGCACCTCGGCTCGCGGTGTTATGAAATTCCATGCATTTAAAATTGTTGGGAAAATGCGATGGCGCCAGCAGAGGTGAGCCGGGCGGCGTGGGCCAGGAGGCCGTACAATGCCTCTTTTAAATAATTTATGAGCACTAACTCGCTATTGGGAATTGTCTCCTCTTCTTTCTCTGACTGTTTTTGTCACTCCATCCTCGAGTCTCCACACTTCACTGTACTCGGCGCTCGGCACCCGGCACTCGGCACTAGGGCCTAGGCCCGGCCGCAATATATACATGAGCCATCTACAATTCATATTGCTGTTTTGTTAAATTTGCGTGTTTTTTTCGCTGAAGACTGACTTAAATAGCTTCAACTTGTTTGGATGAGTTTTTTTCGTGATTGTGAAAAATTCGAGGAACTGGATAATGAAAGTTTGAAAAGTATTCTAGTTTTTGTTTTCAACTCCGTTTCAATAAGTGGACTCATTTTTAAGTCTTCTATAGCACTCCCATGCTTTTTTGTTGACATTTCTTGTTGCATTTCTTCACCGTCAGCTGGTGCTTGAGTTATTTTCTTCACGTTGTCTTTCCATTGTAAAAAAATGCGAAGTATAGCGCCCTTGAATGGAGTCTGTTCGATGCTATATAAATTGTTCGGTTTTAAATTTTAATCCTTGTGTAGTACCTTTCAATACATCCGAATTAGTGTTTCGGATATATTTAAGAGCGTGGCCAAGATACCATATTGTCTTCGGCCACATTAAGCGAGCTTTTGGGTTTAGAACCACTGGAGTAGACACGGAAGTGCGGTTCGCCATTGAAAGTGTTGACAACACTACCACTTGGCACGTCCGAGTATTCTTACTAGAGGAACTCTATTACCACACTGCCACCTTTTTTTTTATTGTGTACCATCGAGAATCGAACTAAAAAAATCGTTTTTTTATTATTATTCATATTATTTTTCTTTTTACATAATATTCCTAATACCCTCTAGTTTTGCAAAAGGTCGTCTGGGAAGAATACTTGCTGTTTTATGTGTGAAAGTATGTTTTATGTCTGAACAGGTGTGACAAACTACGAGTTCCGTGCCTTCTCTAGTGATTAGCCCGATGTGTCGTCTGCTGGTCCCGCACTTTGATATGTTCGCATCGTCAATTCAGATTATTTTATTTTGAAGTTGATTTTCTGTGTGCCAACTATTTTACTTCAATAAACATACGAAATTGCAGATTGATCCGGGATAGGTTTGATGTAGTCTTTCATTGGCACAATTTAGATATAACTATTTGTATTTCTTCAATAATTTACATGTATCAGTTATATTATTACGCTACAGAAAACTATCAACTCAGATGAAATAATTGTTATCTGGTATTTCTTTCATTTAGTAAATATAAACCATTAAACCTGATATCAGTTCAATCAATGAAAATATTGAAAACAATTTTCTTCTCTTCATAGTCGTGTTGCTCACAGCTGAGCATCGTGGTTCCATTATGAATTTGTAACTGGGCGGATGATTCGCCTCACATCCTCTCGGTCCTGAGCCATGATGAGTGCATCACTCAATGAGGAATGATCGTCTCTTTGATTTTGTCTGTCTACCTCGCTGAACACCGACTTCTCGCTAACCACCCCTCAACACGTCTAATTACTTCCAGCTTATATAGGGTCTTTCAAATTGAGCGTTTTTTTATTCTTGGATAAAACACAGATGGCGTCGCGAATTTGCCTGGGTCTTGTGACATTTGAGAAGTGTAATGTATGACATTTATAAAAATGGAGTCATATACAGTACAACAACGTGTTCAAATGGTTGATTATTTTATGTGTTGTGAATTGTGAACTCCGGAAACGGTGATGTTAATTGGCCACCAAGATCATGTGGCCTGACACCGTTGGATTATTTTCTCTAAAGTGACGTGAAAATTCAGGTCTATAAAAATGACCCCCGATCAATTCCTGAGCTGGAGGACGAAATTATTCGCGTTATTGGTGAGTTAGAACCGCAATTATGCCAAAATGTCATCGAAAATTTTCACAAAAGAGTGGACATCTGTGGAGCTGCAAGAGGTGGACATTTGACGGATATTGTTTTTTTGTGTTTAAATATCATACATTATACTTCAATGATCAATAAATAGTTTTTAAAAATCAAAGCAAATTGTGTGTTTTATTCAAGAATAAAAAAAAATAGAATAAAAAAAACCGCTCAATTTGAAAGACCCTTTACAAAATGTCTTCATCTATTCTAGTGACTTGTTCTAGTGTCATTGATATCATTTCTTCGATTCGTAAACCCTGGAAGATGGGCATATTGGCATGCCTTAGTTATCGGCGCCAACATTACATATATCTTCTTCATCTTATTTTAGGCCTGTTGGCTTGTTATGGTCCTGTATCATTGTTTGCCTCTTGTGACGTCGACTGCCAGCCGTCTTTCTATCTTTTGGTAGGTCGTCCTGGAGGTCTGCTTGTTTTCCTCTTGTGACGTCAACTGCCAGCCGTTTTTCCATCCTTTGGGAGGTCGTCCTAGAGGTCTGTTTGCTTGGGGGATACTGCCCCTGACCATTCTTACGGCTCTTGGTTCCGCCATTCTGGATACGTGTTCGTTCCAGAACCTTCTTCTCTGTCGTCCCCATCTGACAATATCTTCAACTTCGCACGTCCTTCGGATTTCTGTGTTTCGTACTCTATCACGAAGGGTTTTGCCATCGATACTCCTGAGTACCTTCATTTCACTGGTTTGAAGGATTTTTGGTTCTGACAGTGTTGGCTCTAGACTCTATGCTGTACGTCATTATGGGGCGGGCACAGATCTTGTATATCCTCACCTTGCTTTGGATGTTCAAATAGCTGCGGCCTTTTGTGATTGTTCAAGCACTTCATTACATCTATTATTTTCAAAAACATATATTGCAAAAATTGCATACAACGAAAACACTTGAATTAATGAATATTTTGATTTCTTTATTGTGTTTTACAGATATTTTAGACCGATATTTTACAGAGTTTTTCTCAGAACTTTTTCAATACAAATCGAAGATGGTTAAACCTAGATGATTAAAATAAAAGCTTTAGTTGCCAGTGGCACGGGTTATCAAGGTGTGGGGGGTGACAGAATAAATGCATAGAAATATTATGTTGCCTCTGAGTTCAATTGTTCAGAGTAAGAAAAGAGGCAATTAATTGTTGACAAATTTTTATTAAGTGTTCGCTAACCTTTTTTGTGTGAATTGTCTGATACAGAATATTCTCATATTTTCGTTGTTAAAATTGGCGATTCTATGATTACTTTCAATTTATGGGTGAGGAATGGATGTAACACAAAAAAACTATTCAAACGACTACAAAGTGTCTATATCCAACTTAATAAAATATTATCACGTCAGATTATATCGTAAAGAACCAAATTGGTTGAATGTGAGCAACCATCGGAATGTCCATATTTTGTCATTTTTATATAACGCCCTTAACTGGTCCGCTTCCCCGACATGTCTTGTCGAACACTGTACACTCGACGAGTATCTCTGGTCGTGAACTCGCGCTCCGCTCAAGCGGATATTGCCTCTTTACATTTCTAGTTCGTCGCTCTTCCTTCTTCATATCATATTTTACTGTTCATGCTGTTACACTCTAAAATCAGTTACCTGCTACCGTAAGACGTGCGCCCTTAACACTAGATTTACGGCACCCGGCAAATTGACGGATCTCCGATTAGCTTTGCAAATTTTACAAAACAGACAGTATTTTTCCTGTTTTTTTACGACTTTTTATTATTGAACAATGCAAATATATTTACTCTATTTTTATTTAAGGAAACTTCTTATTTTTGAAAATTTGGTCGCTTTATACATATCTTTACTGACACCCGTCAAATTGACGGGTTTGGTAATTTAATGAATAACCCCATTGAATTTGTCCCATTTGTGAAATTATTACTTTTGAAACAACATAATCATAGTGTAACAATTTGTGTAAAGCAAAAAAGAAAAAATTTCATTAATGTGAAGGATTTTTTTGTTTCAAAGCCAAATTCCATGGGCTACCTACACATATGGTGCATGAAGTCAATGAAAAATATTCTGGTACTAGCTGTGAGAAAAGTGAAGTTGAACCAAGTGAAAGTGAATACGAATCCGATATTCCCGAATCCGCCGAAAGCGAAAGAACAGAAGATTACTCAAAAGAAGAAAATATACCATATGTTGGTAGAAAAAGGGTGCGCATTTCTTCAAGCACTGACTCCGAGGAAGAGACGGCCACATCTTCAACTCTCACCATCTCCACCTTCAAAACCAATGCAACAGAAACTGCAGTTGATAGAACACAATGGATAGAATTTGTAGACTGCCCATTCACGCAATATACAAAGGTGTCGCAGGACCTACTGGATATTCCAAAAGAAATGTGATGTCGGGTCATGTGCAAAGTGCTTTTGAACTAATAATTGATACGCGCATGTTAGAACATATCAAAGACTGCACAGAAACAGAAGCGTGTCGTGTTCTGAAAAAGGATTTGACAATTTATTTTGAACAATTGAAGATTTTTATAGCGATTTTATATGCCAGGGAGGCATATGAAGCGAAATTGCTAAAAGCTACTTATTTGTGGTCCCAAAAATGGGGGCCACCTTTCTTTTCAAAAGCAATTACCAGAGATCAGTTTATGGGAATACTTCGGTTCATACGGTTTGACAAAAAAACAGAACGATCTGAAAGATTCCATACGGATAAATTCGCTTTAGTGTCTGAAACCTGGAATAGATTTATTAACAAACTCTCAATCTTGTTATAAGCCGCACGATAATATTTATATTGATAAACAATTATTCCCGACGAACGCTAGATGCCGATTCACCCAATATATAAATTAAATAATAACCACATAAATTAGGTATAAAGTTTTGGTTGGCAGTCGATTTGAAATCGAAATAACATATGTTTTAAATGGTTTTCCTTATTTGGAAAAAGATGAAACCCGATCCTCGGCACCTTTAGTTAAAGTTTAGTTTTAAAATTAGCCCAACCGTATTTACGGGAAGGGAGGACCGAAACAACTGATATTTTTTTCACAAGTATTCCACTTGCCAAGAAATTATTATTGATAAAAAAAACATTGGTTGGAACCATTCAATCCAACAAAAGACAGCTTCCAAAAATAGTTAGACAGAAAAAAGATAAAATGCAATTGTTTTCTTAACAACTATATAAATCTGATAACTGTATACTAACCGTTTATAAAAATAAACCAAAAATAAAAGTCCTTCTTCTGAGCACAAAGCATACATTCGTAAAATTAAAAAAAAACGATAAACGTTTACCAGAAAAAAATTGGATATTACAACAAGACCAAGTATGGTGTAGATGTTGTTGACCAAATGTCTCGAAAATACTCCGTCAAATCAGGAAGTGTTAGATGGCCCCTCCAAGTTTTCTTCAACATGTTGGATTTGGCAGCAATAAATTCATGGATACTTTATAAAGAATGCACTGGACTCTATGTATCAAGAAAGGACTTCTTATTTCAATTGGCCGAGGAGCTAGCCAAGGGAGATAATGAACCGCATCAGACACCAGACACTGTTTCTCTTCAGTCAGTCACGGAACACCACTTCTCAAATACGCAAAAGTTGTCAAATAGGCAGTTTAAAAAAAATAGAAGCATTAACGCATATACAAAATGTAAAAAGATTGTGTGTAGAAAATGTACTAAGAAAATTGAATATGTTTGTAAAAAATGTTCCGAATAGTTGAATATATTATTTTTATTGTCACTCCCTTTAACATTTTACTTGTAATTATATTTCTATTCGTATATTATGTCTATTTTAGTCTTATTTTAGTTGAATAGATAATTAAAAAAGAAAAAGAAAAAAAGTAATTGTGTTTATCCGTCAATTTGACGGGTGCCCGTAGATCTCTACGGTATATACCTATCTAGGTATATAAAAAATTATTTTTTTATATACCTAGACACGTATATAAAAATGCCCGTAAATCTAGTGTTAATGAATTGCTTAAAAAAACGTCGTAAAAGCTACCTCTTTTCAATAATACGTGATTTTCCCTCGTCCGCATTCTATTTTTATTTCCTTACGCCTCTTCCAGTCAATCCGGCAGTATATTATAACAGGACTTTGAATGTTACTGGTCTGCTTCTATGTGTGAGAGATATGGGTGATGTGTGCGGCTTTAAGAAGCATTTGAAGACAACCCTTTTTGGGAGTCATTACTAAAATTTATGATTACATATGAAACTACACTCCGCTTCAAGCTGAATGTGTTACAATAGCATATTAAAAAATCTACAAAAGTGTTTCGTAGTTCGTCTTCTCTTGGTTTGGTTTTCTACGGTTTTCTTGCAATATATATTTTTCTGAATATATTCAGATGTGTGGAAGTACCTCATCTTAAGCTGCGGTTACTACCCCCCTACCCTTACTGTCAAATTATATAGATTTATTTATAATATTTTTAATCTATTAGTTATAATGAACTAAACCCCGAGTTAGAGCCCCCTCGAGAAGTCTTCTCTCTTAACGGTGTCATATAAATTTTCCTTTTATTATTTATTATTAAGAGTTTGTTCCGACATTTCAATTTTTTTATTTCTATTTGTGAGTAGCTTGAAAACATTTGTAACCTCTCAACTAACAATTTACACAAAACTCCCACCTGGTTGGTTGGGTGAGATCTCCACAAATAAATATCTTAAACAATAAAGCTTGATAAAGTACAATGACTCACCATGTAATAATGGAACTTTCGAGCATTTATTATTCCATCCAATATACATAAGAGCAAGTAGAGAGGCTCCTGTTTTAGATTGGCAGACGCCACTACACACGGGGAGCAGGGATGAGGGTGTCTGATGGTGCTCGAGAGTGGGGCTAATTTGGCAATTAGTTTTCTCCGAATGGGCCTGTTCAATGGATGGCCTACACAAGCAGAACAGAGAGCTGCTCCCGCCCGCGCTCCGTTCTCAGAAGAGATTCTAATTGAGTCATAAAACACCGCAGCCAGAGTTCATATCTTGTATTATGCCCGTGTGGCTGGATTCGGGGCACTCGGAAGCCGATAGGACACGGGGAGTTCGAGATAATTCATTGTGTTATGCGCCAAGGAGCTCTGGGAATCCAGATACCCTCTCCAGTCTTCCTCACACCCCAAACCTTTTCACAATTCGCCATTATCTACCCTCAGCTCAATGGGGTATGTAAAGTTTGTCATATTGACAAAGTGCTTTTTTTCTTATAATGTTGCTGTCTTGGAATGTAAAAGGATTAAGTTAAGAATATTGAAAAATGATAGACAAATATAGACTTCGAGGCTTTGCTTTTTTTGTTGCAAAACGTTAATTTTGGAAATTATGAAAATTTTTGACAGATTTAAACAAAAATTCGAAGTCATGGTGATAGAAATATGTGATATTCGGGAGAGCAATGAAAGATAAGAGAAAGTTAGATGATTCTGTTATTAAATATATTATTTGTAGTAAAGGCATTAACATTGTGGAGGTTTAAATACATTGTCATTTGTTTTATCAAATACTGATTATTCCACTTTATGTAACGGTATAACCCTACCAGTTTCAAGGTGCACACCTCATCATCAGAGAACACAAACAAGACTGAATTTTGTTCGAACTGGTACCGACATTCACACTTCTAACGGTTAACTTCCGGTTGCATGGTTAAGTCAGTGCATCGGGGTGAACATCTGGTAAACACATTCATATATTCCCATAATCTCGCCGCTGCTCGCTAAAGTTGTCTTCTGCTTCCCTCCACCAAAAATCCCCAGCTCGAGTGTTTACCGTTAGAAGTGTGTATGTCGGTAAAAGTTAGAACAGAATTCAGTCTAGTTTGTTCTCCCCTGATAATGAGGCGAAAGCCTTGAAACAGGTAGGGTTATACCGTTACATAAAGCGGAATAAACAGTGTCTGTTATTAAGGTAGTATTTTTTCAGATTATGAAAGAGTTACGAGGGATATGGAACGACGTGTGACAAAAGAAAACAAAGTCAATGAGATTATAACACATACAATATAATCGAACCGGAGAGTATTAAAATTAGTCAAGATGATAATCTACAACAGCGTTTTAGTGCCAACTTTGATGTATGGGAGTCAAACGTGGACATGGAACAAGACTGAAAGGAGCCGAATGTTGTTATAAATTCAATCTTTAAGTTAACAAGAAATTGTATGAATACACGAATAACTATATAATTTTTTGTGTAAATGTTGTAAGATGAATATTTATAATAACAAAAATACGATATTTATAACAATTATTTGTTATAAAACATTACTTAATTGAATTTTTAGTTATTACATTAGTTTAGAAGCTGATTAAATTATATTAAAAGTTGATTACCAATAATTAATAAAAAATATTTCTTAAAAATAAGTTTGCCATATATATTTGGGTAGCGGCTCCGTTCTCGCTGAAACCTTGATTTGTTTCAAGGATTCCTGACCAGTTTTCCCTTCAGGCCTCTTTAAAATATTTCAGATTGATTGAAAAGGTTTGCTTGATTTTATATATTGCACTATTAACAGCGAAAGTAAACTATGCACGTTTCTTTTTGCATGAATGTCAAAAATGACGTTTGGCGTGGTGACTTGCAGGCAGCCTGACTCGAGACGGTTTTTTATCATATTAATAACTGTATGTATTGTTAAATGTTTGTAATTTATTTTATCAAACATTGTTTATTCCACTGGATGTAACGGTATAACCCTACCGGTTTCAAAGTTTTCACCTCATCATCAGGGGAGCACAAACAAGACAGTTACACAAAGTGAAATAAACCGTGATTGATTAAACAAATTACAATGTCTTTAAACCTCCACAATGTTTTAAGCCATGTTAAATGTTTGTATTTTTTAAAACAAATTAAGTTTTTGTACTTGCAAAATTATATGTTATTTTTATTGTTCTATTGTGTATATATATCATACTTCCACATCCATAGACCTCGTCATACATGCTATCCTGTATTTTATTTGGATACATAACATATGTCAAACGAATGGTATAATGGAAACGAAAAAAAAAATAACACACGCTCTTTATCAGGACGGAACCTACATTTAGCGGCCTAAAGGTACGTTGTCACTGAAGTATTTATAATACAGAAAGTATTTTGGTTTCCTCCCGTCTTCCTTACGCCACCCTCCAGCCTCGAGCCTCTAGCCGCCATCCTTTCCGCATCGCGCGGCCGGCGCGGACGGGAGACGTGTCCTTTGTTTTTGTCAGATGGATTTATGGGCGCAGTTAGATGTAACGGAAGATTTCCAGCAGCTGCCCTCTTCCTCCACCCACCCCCGAAGTGGAGTACCTTCTTCAGTAAACATTAAATAGAAATGTCCTTTCCCTCTCCCTTCCCCCTGTAGGTGTTAACTGTCCCTGAAGGACGAATTCACGACACCCAAAACGTTGTTACATGGTAATAACGGAACAATTTATTATTCATTTTATATTTTACTGCTTTTTTATGATCTTATTATTTTTTTATAATTTTAGCTGTAAAAATGCGTGCAGTAAGAATAATATATAGGATGATAATATATAAATAGGACACATAGCATCGCCACTCGCACAAGGAATGACCTTGTTGAATAAATTACTGATATCAATATCTTCTACGTCTAGTTGGCTAAATTAATCATTTTTGGACGGTGTTATCAAAAATTATGATGGTATATAAACATTTCGCTCATATACTCCAAACACTATATCTAAAGCCGAATGCATTGCTTTCACATATCGAAAGATCTGCAAAGGTTCGTTTGAAGTCCGTCGTCTCTAATTAGAGATTAATGTGTATTTATGGCTGATATGTTGAGTAAGATGTAAGGAGTACTTCGAGTGGTGGTGTGGGTGTAGAATTTAACACAGAAGATAAAAGGAAATTAGCGAAAAATAATAGGAGTTAATTAATGCTACGAGTACTTTGGAATACAAAATAATAGGAGCTAATTAATGCTACGAGTACTTTGGAATACAGACCCATCACAATTCACGACTGGTCTTAATTTGCACCAAGATCCTGGTATATAAGAGATACATTGTTTACGTATGTGACGACCTTGTTGGTGTAGGCGGTTAGACACTTGAATTCCACCCGGGGATACCACAAAATAGTTTAAAAATAAGAGTCCCAGGCTTTAAAGTTTGTCAGGTAATAATACTCGCACGCACCTGATATGTGTGAGAGTTTTGTTGTCTCTTCACGTGCAATAGAGTTACTAACACGTGCAACGACGGACTGTGAGTTGCGTGCCTACTTCAATAAATTTAAATTCAAATGTTCGGATACTGGGGCGGAAGAGAAGATTTTCTCTCGGCTCCGTTTTTCAATGTGTGAGAATTAATCATTTATTTATGTTTAGAGGCATCGTATGAAAAAAGAAAAACCTTAGAGCAGTGGCTCGTAACCTTTTCAGCTGCTAGCACCCCTTTAACTCTCAAAATGTGTTCTCGCAACCCCAGTAAGAGATCAAAATTTGTAATACGAGTATTATCTTCATGTATGATATTTGCCACAAAAATAAACTATTAATTTGTTATTCCATCATTGTCATATTTAATACTGTTTCTTGTTATAAAATCGCAAATGTAATTAATCCAAAAACAGAAGTCGTTTGTTACAGAGTTCATCGCATTTTGTCGTTTGTCACAAAAAATCATAAAAATTTGTTACTCTATTTTTACGAGTATCAATTATAATATTGTATTGATACTTTGTTATAAAAGCGCAAATATAATTAATCACAAAACGTGAGTCGTTTGTTACTGAGTTCATCGCATATTGTCGTTTGTGGCAAAAAAATAATCTCCATTTGTTATTCTATATTTATCAATTATAATATTGCATGAATACTTTGTTATAAAAGTGCAAATATAATAAATCCCAAAACACGAGTCGTTTGTTACTGAGTTCAACACTTTTTGTTGTTTGTCCAAAAAAAATCTTCATTTGTTATTCTATATTTATCAATTATAACATAATATTGTTTTGATACCTTGTTATAAAAGCGAAAATATAACATGCCTAGTTATGACATGAAGATCAAAAGTCAATAGTAGCTAGGTTATGTACTTAAGTTTAGTTATCAAAGATCGCACCCCCAGGATGAGCTTTTCGCAACCCCAGGCAGTGCGTGCACCCCTGGTTAAGAACCAATGAGCTGGAGTGTTGGACACTTACAAGGACCAATCAAAGATCCCTGGACATCTTTGAATAAGGGTTTAAGCGGAGGATCTTTGAACTAATGCAAGAAGATGAATCGTGGTGCATACGACACAACCAGGAATTGTGTGATTTCTTCTAGAATTAACGTTTTTCTTCATTTGTTAAGCTCGTGAGAATCCGTGAAGGGCTGACCACCGAGGAGTATTTTTGGCAAAAATACCTCAAGGCTGTAGATCTATCTGCTGTGAGTCCAAGACTTTGATGGATGGATGGTTTAACTGAGGATGGTATAGAAGGGAGTGTATAGATAATCACACAGGATATAAGGGAATATAAATGTTGGCTTAGGTAAAGACCCATCCGTGTTGATGTGCAGTCAGTGATGATGATCATTGAAGATATTTTTTATTCACTATAATGCTCATCATGCAAAAAGAAGCCTGAGTAGTTTGTTCATATAATAAGACATGAAAAGTAATTGGTTTACCAGCTATCAACAGCTGGTGATACTCGTTACCCTTGCAACTCCCTTAAACTCGACGTTCAGTCAACACCAATGCAAAAATAAATTGACATAAAAATAATGTAAAAAGATTCTAACTAAAAGTTTGTATAATTAGAAGCTTCATAGACCCATTGGATGTAACGATTGGGGACTAGAATTAGAAGCTTCAAAGAGTCATTGGATGTTACGATTGGAGACTAGAATTAGAAGCTTTATGGAGCCACTGGATGTTACGATTTGGGACTAGAATTAGAAGCTTTATGGAACCACTGGATGTTACGACAAGAATTAGAAGCTTTATGGAACCACTGGATGTTACGATTGGGGACTAGAATTAGAAGCTTTATGGAACCACTGGATGTTACGATTTGGGACTAGAATTAGAAGCTTTATGGAACCACTGGATGTTACGATTGGGGACTAGAATTAGAAGCTTTATGGAACCACTGGATGTTACGATTTGGGACTAGAATTAGAAGCTTTATGGAGCCACTGGATGTTACGATTTGGGACTAGAATTAGAAGCTTCATGGAGCCACTGGATGTTACGATTGGGGACTAGAATAAGAAGCTTCGATGAGCCACTTGATGTTACGATTGGAGACTAGAAAAATGTTCATTGTGACGAGAGACAAACAATCTGAACATAATATTTGTCAACTCTTTTTTTTACTAATTTCACTTTGCTATAACTAACGTTTCAGTTTCATATATTTACAACTGTAAATTGCACTTCGCCATTGCCAGCATTATTTAAATATAAATCAGGTAGAAATACTTGTCGCCAAAATTTAAGAATTGTATATGTAAAGGATAGATTTGAGTATTGTTGAAGGAAAAAAACCGTGTGTATGATAGATTTTAGGTGTTAAATAATAGATGTTAGTTAATTAGGTTGAAATAATTTTATAATATTTTTTAACTAAAGAAATAAATAAACTAACAAATAAATATCATTTTCAAACCAACAAATTGTAGTTTTGTTTTGTACGGTACTCTCGATATATACAGTACAACCTGTTGGGCTTATTGCCACGTGGAAATCTCTTCCAACCGGTTAGAAAGATATTAAAGAGGCTTTCGGTAAATACTGAACTGAAATCCTGTTTTAAAAAAATTGGGTTCCAGCGAGAACTAAACCCACAATCCGGAGTTGAGAGATAGGCCTTTTATCAACTAGGCAACAGAGTTTGTCATAATATATTGGATATTATTATTTATAGGAATATATTATATATTGGATAATATTATTCATAAGATTCCGCTTATAAAAACCATTAAATAAATTTTAAAAACCATTTTTTTTGTTTGTTTGGCGATCAGTCTTTTTAGAAAAATGATGTCTCGAACGAAGTATGGTGGAAGAAACTTGGCTCAAGAGCTGAGGTACTCTCGAGTCTCTGAGAAGGGTTATTTGGGCTGCGATGTAAATTCAATGGAGAGGTAGAGAGGCCCGGCCGGGGATGATCTGCATTTAGTATTGGCTCTCACGTGACTAGAGGCGTATCACGCCGAGGAAAGGCTCACGAGAGATAAGAAAGAGCACGGCTCCATGAATATCCTTCAAGGATCAATTAATTCTGCCGAGGCGTGATGTGGCGCCGCGTCCTGCAGCGCGCCAGATCAGGCTATTGATCACGAGCGCCATTTTTCAACCCCCAATCTAGATACGTGAAGGCTGAGGATTCCCGGTAATACTGCCTTGAGATTGAATCAAATCCTCGAGTTACTCTCGTTATATTTTTTAGACAAATAAGAAAAGAAGATTTTTTCACAGTACCGAACATATTTATTATTTTAATATAGATTTAATGTCGCTAATTTTAGTTTTTAACTTAGTTTATTAACGTAGAAGGATTAACTGATTGTTATTTTGTTTATATTCTGTTATGTTTTATTTTAACCACTTAATTTAATGAACATATTCTCATTGTCAAACCCATTTCACAACTGACGTTGACAACAAGAGGGTCTCTTGAAATGTCAAAAATAAACTAATTATAATGTTTAAAATGGTAAAAATATAGCATTAAAAAAATTAAACAACTTTTTATAATATTGTCACAAAATTATCATAACAATAATAATAAAATACCTAAGAGAGATAACTGCGCTCAAAAGCATTGCAACTGGGGACTCGAACCTATTATTATTGACGAATTTAAAATATATAATAATTAATATATTATACTCGTATATACTTGTGTAAGTTGAGTGTAAGGATAGGAAGGTAGGAATTGTAGCCATAAGATTAAGTACTTCCCCCCCTTCTGCATATGTTTAAAAAAACATATTTATTTGTTGAGAAAACCGTAGAAAACTTACCTCAGGAAGACGAACTACAAAGAAATCTTTGTAGATCTTCCGATATGTGATAGTAGCATATTCGGCTTTAGGCTAAGTGTTGTGTAGTGTATTGTATAATGTTTAAAAAACACCTTAAATTTTGATAATACCTCCCAAAAAGAGGTGTCTTCAAGAGCTTTCTAAAGCTACATACGCTACTCATATAATTTGCACTAAGGGGCAGACCATTGTACGCCGCATGTCTAGCAATAGCTGCATACGCTACTCATATTATATTATCTACCACTAAGGGGCAGACTGTTGTACGCCACATGACTAGCAAAAGCTGCATACGCCACTCATATTATATTATCTAGCACGAAGGGGCAGACCATTGTACGCCACATGACTAGCAATAACTGCATACGCTACTCATATGTCTATCACGAAGGGGCAAACCATTGTACGCCATATGACTAGCAATAAATAGGAATAGCTTTAGCTTCACACTTGTTAGAAAATGCCTTCGCCCGTCGTTCGGCACTCTACATATCAATAATTTAGCATTGGTAATTTGATAATTTTGTACGAGTAATTAGATGAGATCAATGACGATATTATTGAATTCCAGTAGAAAGTAACAACTTAGAATATAGTGAAAAAATATTATATGAATATATTGAATACAATTTTATTGAAATGCATGGTATTTGGTCGACCAATAGAAATAATTACAAAATTAATACAATATTTTAATTAGAATTTTACGTGCGCAAGAATGTAAAATGAACTTGTAACAAAAAGTATAAACATTATCATGAAGTACGTAAAAAAATATCAGAAAGCAGTGCGTACATGTTAACTTCTTACCGTACATAAAAAACTAAATAGCGTGAGAAAGGCCAAGGCTCAAGCGATCCAAGGCCTATTTGGAAAAAAATAAAAACAATATATCATACGTATATTTAATCCACTCCAAGCGCATATTAAATATAATTCGCACGGAAAATCGACTGCTACAAATACCTGACTCTATCTAATTACTCTAATATGTTGTATAATCCTAGTAAAGTAGTCTTGGCCAAAAAAATCAGGTCTTATTGAATAAGAATCTTCTATTTAACAATAATAGTTATTCATGTGGTTTGCCTCGAAAATGAACTGATCAATATATTCAATAATTTTAAAGTAAAAAAAGTGAAACAATTGACACCATGCTACTCGTAGTTCACGCATACTCGTCCAGTCTTCACGTGATGGGATCAACTAGTATTGTATAAATCGTATTTGGTTTTTTGAATACCAGTTCTGGGTGACGGAAGATATGCGAGAACTTAGAAGAATACATCGGGTGATAATGCGAGAACTTAGAAGAATACATCGGGTGATAATGCGAGCACTTAGAAGAATACATCGGGTGATAATGCGAGCATTTAGAAGAATACATCGGGTGATAATGAACGATAAAATGCGGAAAAAAGTGATAAGGGATGAATACAAACTAAGTCTAATGTGTTGAGTATGCTGAAGAGAGCACTCTGAGATAGTTTGGATATGTAGAACGAATGAATAAATAAAGAAAGACTAGCAAAACAAATATTTAGTACAATTGTGAGTGGGAGGCGTGTTATAAGAAGACTGAGGAAAGTATGATTGGATTAAGTGAATTACATTTTGATAGGAGGAAACATTTTAAGTAAGATATATTGTTGTGTGAGAAAGTGTATGGATGTGGAAGAAATGAGGGGTATGCGTCGAGATAGGAAAGTCTCCTATCTACAGAAGAACGAACCCATTTAATGTCCTTTATCCTACACTGTTGTATAGTATACTAAGCATTGATGCATCCTTGTATACTTCGCACCCTACAGTATTACATCACCAATAACAATTTTAAGTACTTTTCTGCGTACTCTACAATCATAAACTTTTCCTTCTTCCAAAAACGAGTTAAATTTAAAAAAATCCACTTTAGATTTATGAGTCTTTTAATTAATAAGCTTGGATCAATGCATTTGTACAAGAATTGTAGCTTATAAGTTTTTTTATATAAAATCTAAAGTATATTTTTACTGTTACGTAATTTTGCATCGCGGAATTTTGTTAAATACATTCAATATATAAAATTTTAATGTACACGGCACATAACAAATATAAAATTAAGCAATTAGTTTGTCATTATTACTGATTAAGTTTCGTAATACACTTTAAATAAATCTTTTTGTATTTTTGCTGAAGGTTTTAAGACGTTAAATGAACTTTTCTCGTGCGCTATTGTTTTCGTATGATGAAAAAGACACTTGTGTTGTGACAACCCTTTTTTGGAATTGGAATTACACATGACAAGAAATATATATAATTTGCGAAAAAGCAACAGGTAATTTAATTTGGACGTACATTATTTTAATGGATCTGGGTTTGTCGCCTTTCATTTGTCGTATCCCCAGTAAACTAGGCTTTTGCCTGTATCTCACAGAAGATATTTAGTATGAAAAAATAAATTGATACTTCTTTCCGATTTTTGATGACACAAAAACAAAGCCCCGTTGCACGTTCTCATCAACCTGACAAACAGTGACACTCAATTACAACTGGAAACATCATGCGGAATCAAACTCTTCACACATCATCACTCCAGAAAGACCAAAAATGTTCATCCCATAATATGCCGCACACGATCATAAGAATAAAAATAAATGAGTGTTTCTATTACATATTGGAAGATCTACAAATATTTATTTGTGGTTCGTTTTCCTGCGGTAAGTTTTCTGCGGTTTTTTTACCAAATATATTTTTTAAACACACACAGATATGGAGAAGTTCTTAATCGTATGGCTGCAGCAACCACCTTTCTATCCTTACACTTAATATGTTTAATTTTTGTTATATTTTTTATCTGTCATTAATAGAGCGCCCTTGAAGTGAGTCTGGTCTTTAAACGGTGTTATATACTCGTATATTGTACTTTTAATCTTTTTATTATTATTGTGAACCAAATAAACAAATACGCAAATAAAACCTTTAACATTGAACTTGTTGGTTGTGAAGATTTACTGTATGGCAATAAGCTCACCCTTCTTCTTCTTCCTAGTGTCATGTCAGGTCCCCCCAACGTTGACTATCGCCTGAGAATAAGCATCTTTGTTCCCAGCAGCCCGAAAAAGATTCCCAGCGCTCCTTATACCAGCCCCATCACGTATATTGCGGAGCCAGGAGATTTACTTCCTGCCAACACCTCTTCGACCCTTTATTTTGCCTTGGATGATCAGGTGCAGTAATTTGTATTTTGCTCCTCTAAGTACATGCCCAAAGTAGGACACATTTCGGATTTTAATATAAGTCTCAACTCCTTATCAACGTTGACTCTTTAAAGAACCCTTGTGTTGCTGACCATATCCGTCCAGGTTATCCGTAGCTTTCTCCGGTGTATCCACATTTCGAATGCTTCCAGTCGGTTCATACTACCAGCTTTGAGGGTTCATGATTCCACTCCCTATAATAACACTGACCAAACGTAGCATTTGACTAACCGTTGTCGAAGTTTCAAGTTTAGATTATCATCGCAGTTCATCGACCTGAATTATAGAATTCGAAAATCTTGTACAACAACGTGACGAATATTTGGAAAAACAATTGATGGAACTATTCAAAGGTTGGGGACTGCGCTCCTAGCATTGAGCTCCGTAGTGCTTCAGGTCGATGTCAGAAGAGGCACGGATTATTATTCGCTTTTCTCTTCCACGAGCGCCCCTCTCCTGGCGCTGCCCGCAACTCTGCCCTCCCCTCTAAGAGCGTGATAATTAAATTCCATCACACAATACGAGTAGTGGCCGCCTTTTTTTTCTGTAACAATAATCCTGCGGATTTATGTGGGATTTTTTCCATGAAAAATGGTGCGGGTAGCCCGACACAATGTCGAGAGTTATGTGAAGCGGTGGAAATCACACCTGGTCAAATCCATCAAATATATGATAAATAACGGTATCTTAAAAAAGAGTTCAAACTTGAGCAAAGGTATCCTCTAGAACAAGATATGAGAAATATTTTTGGTTTTTGTTATGTCTCGGACACTATTAACATCATCTTAACATTTTCTCACTAATTTGGGATCTGCGTGACGAGTCACCTCTATATATCGTAATCTGTCCAAGACAGCAAGATCAACTTCCTTAGTCAGGTTCAGATCACTTGTACCTTGATTGATGTTATCCTTCCATAGCTTATTAGAACAAACGTTTACTGTATTTTTAGAAACTTTCATTCTCAGTGTCATTTCCACCTGGAGGAAATATAATCAATTTCTAAAATAAAAAGAACACAAACATTTATTATACGATTTAAATATAACCATTTCATTTGCGGCTACGAGATGTTAAAAAAAATATGCTGTCTCACCAAAGGAAAATAATGGTTTTAAGTAGTTGCTAGAAACGCGATAATGATGGAGCAAGTTTTGTCAGTTGGCAGCTGGTTTCGTTATTTGTTTAAGACATCAAGACAAACTGAAAAATGAACCAAAATAAATACTCTTCAATTTTATAATTATTTCAAAAACACGTTGTTTTCGTATGAATGACTTCTTAAATAGACTCGTATTGATAAGTTATGGTTATCTATTATTTATAGTTAAGACATTAACATTGTGGAGGTTTAAAGACATTGTAATTTGTTTTTATCAAACATTGTTTATTCATGTTTTATCCGTTTATTTTTTTCTTAAAAGTGAATCAATAAGGCCCTAGAAATTTCTAAGTCGGGGTTGTCAGGCTCATTTCTCGTTGGGATAACCTTTCATCCAAAATTAAATAAATATAATTTATTCCAACGTTAGTGGCAAAGAACCATCGATCCTTATAATCCATTACGTAAACAACTTTTGAGGTTAGGTTTTGATTTACATCTGTCAAATCTGACAGGTCCAAGTTACTTGGGTCTGCCGCGACAAGGCGCTAGTTGTATCCTGGTCTCCCGGCTAGTATGCGCGCGTAACCGCGGCATTCTGGGGACTTTCAAAATTACGTAACGGAAATTTATAAAATTACAAAATTATTTCTACAAGGCTATATTCCAACAACAGAAATTGCATTGACTTTAAGCCTTTTACTAGCTCAGCGGTATTGTTTAAACAATGCTCTATACATCTCTGGAGATCGTTAGATTCTGGAAACTTAGCTACTCATGATGACGCTTGAAGATCGGAAGGTTTATAAAGAAACACATATGGATTGCTAAAAGTTTTAAATCATCCTCTGGAATTATCCAGAGGGGTTCCATGAGGTTACGGCAGTTATGCTTCAGCTCCTTGTCTCACGGAGACGAGGGAGACTTTCCCTTGATATTTAATATGAAAGGGATGTTCTCATAGACACACTAGAGACACCAGGACCGTCTCGCACACCCAAGTGGCGACAACACAAATATAACTCGCACAAGGAAGTTATAACAGGTGGAATGGGGATACAATATAATTACCTGATGGTTGAGTCAATCTCAGCTCACATCCAGAACACAGCTGTATTATTATGTTAACACTCAATGTTCTACTTGCGCAACGCATGACGTCATGACTACCAACAAAAGCGATGGCCTTTACAGGCCGACATTATCTCACGAGCCAGGATCCTCAGATGAAGCCGGATAACAACGGCCGATCGGCTCCTTAGTAGAAAGGCATAGTCCAGGAGCTTACTCTACAGCAGACCGCGTTCGAGCGAGGAATTAGAACCAAGGTGGCTCGACGTAGCCAGTGACGCTAGTAATTCCTCAGTTAATGAATGCTCCAAATTAAACTGTTGTCCATGACGCGTCTTTGGCGTATCATGGATCAGCCAGCACAGCAAAGAATGGAAACCATTTCCATGCTACTGAAATACCTTCAGATATCATCACGCCCACATACCGACTAGGATTCGCCACAATTCTGGAAATTGGTATAACGGTCAGAACGACGCATAATTTTCCCTCCAAACTTTGGGACAGCGAGTGACACGGCGCTCTCCTTTGGCGATCCCATGGGCGACTGACCAGCTTCCGGCTGTGTCAATCCACATCCCGGAAAACCAAACCTCCGGCTGCGTTTAAAGTGAATGCGTTGAAAACTTATTTAATTCAGATTTTTCTGCGATACTATCACTATAGCGGCAATTTCGAAAAGCTTCATAACGTCTAGCTAATGCTAGGCGGGAACGATACTAAATTCAAATACATTGCTCCTACATTTATGACGTGAGGGCATTATTTTGGAAAACCAAAATTAACCCTCACAGGCTGAACATCTGGCAAACACGCAAGAATCTCGCCACTGCTTGCTGAGGTTGTCTCCTCCCTCCCTCCACTCACAGTCCCCAACCCGAATGTTAACCGTTGCATGCGTGTATGTTGGTACCAGTTCGAATATAATTCAGTATTGTTTGTGCTCCCCTGATGATAAGGTGAAAGCCTTGAAACCGGTAGGGTTACACCGTTACAAAAAGTGGAATAAACAGTGTTTGATAAAACAAATTACAATGGATATGGTTAAGTTTGATTTCTACCAATTCATATCTCTTAATGTGATTTCCCCAACAGATAATCTGTTTGGAGCCTCCTCCCCTTCTCGGAACTGGGTCAAACACACTCCACGTCCTACCAATACCCTTTCCCATACTCACTCACGTTTCCCTAAATTGTACAGAAGCTCGCTATACACTACGAGTACGTATCTATCTATTCGTGATCTACCTTTGAAACGATCTGTGGGCTGGTGTTCAGTTCTGGATAAGTAAATTTCTTCTATAGTTCAAATGATAGTAAGTTACTTATCCCTGCAAAATCGAGAGAGGTAAAGAGGACGTTAGTGGATTGTCAATCGAATTAATAAAAAAAAACTGCATATCGTGGCAGTGCTATAATTCAAAATTCGTTTTATTAAATTAAGCATCGTTATATTTATTGCGTGTTATAAATCCAAGTTGTTTTTAAAGCTACTGTTCGATTGATTTATTGCATGTAACAAGTGAAGATTGCTTTTGAAATTACTGCATAGTAGATTTATTGCGTGTTGCAAATTCAAGATTTTTTGTGAAGCATCTGTTTAGTGTACTAATTGCATATAAAAACTCAAGATTGCTTTCGAAGCTTCTAAACTCAACGCGTGTTATAACCTAAAATGGATTTTGAAGTTCCTGCTCGGTATTGCAGGTTAAAACTCAAAATTTCTTTTGAAGCTACAACTTAAGATTGTTTTCAAAGGTACTGCTCACTAGACTTATTGGACTCAACAACTAAAGACTGCTAAGTAGACTTATTGCGGGTTATAAATTCAAAATTATTTAAGAAGCCACTGGTCAGTAGACTTATTTATTTATTTAACACTTTTATTGCAATACAATCTGGCGGGCTTATTGTCAGGCGGCAATCTCTTCCAACCAACCAGACAAAAATAAATTAAGCAAGTTACGTGGTTGCATAAATCATTTAAACGACTATCCATCCCCATGAAACACGTACGTGAGCATATGCCCAAGAGCCCCACAAAGACGGACCATCACCCAAACATTATTTTTCATATAAAGTGAGATATCATCAATCAAAAGGAAAGGAAAGGATGGTGGAGAGGAAAGGAAAAGAAAAATCAACAATGCAATACGTTATTTTACTGACTAGAAATTAAGAGTTTTTTCAGTCGCTTCTTAAAGCATGCCAAGGACGGAGCGAGTCTTATATTGGTTTGTAACTGATTCCAGAGTCTCACTGCATGGACAGTAAAGGACGACGTAAAGAAAGAGGAGCGGTGAACTGGAAAGGGCAATAAACAGACTTATTGTGTTGTATATAACAATCCAAGTTTGCTTTTCAACCTTCTGCTTCGTAGACTAATTACATGTTACAACTCAGTATTGTTTTTTAATCTACCGCTCGCTCAATTTTTTGCTTGTTAAAAATTAAAAATTGATTTGGAAGCTACGGCTTCTTTTGATTGGTTTTGAAGATTCTGCTATGTAGACTTATTGCGTGTAACAACTCATGATTATTTTAGAAGCTACCTCTTGGTAGATTTATTGCGTGTAACAACTCATGATTATTTGAGAAGCTACCTCTTGGTAGACTTATTTCGTGTAACAACTTATGATTATTTTAGAAGCTACCTCTTGGTAGACTTATTGCGTGCAACAACTCATGATTATTTTAGAAGCTACCTCTTGGTAGACTTATTGTTCGTTACAGCTAAACATATATTTTGAAGCCACTGCTTGGTACGAGTATACTTATTGTATATAACAACTGAACATTGTTTTGAAGTTACTGTTTTGGAGACTTATTGCGTGTTACAACTCAACTGGTGCTTCAACGTAGTAAATACATTAGTTAATATTATGGGATCCAATCCCACCGAGTGTATACCATAAATATAAGCAAAATAATCTACGGCATGTATTTGATTAAAAAATGCATAATATCTTAGGACTCATGTTTATAGTAGGAATAACTACACGGATCAAATGAAACAACTTATAATTTATTTTGGACCGAAAGCTGTGTTTGTTTCCGGAGCTCCTATTTAGTAGATGTACTCGTATATATATTTTTAAGTGCTTTTTTCGAATCTTTTCGCACAGTTTTCTCATTCGTAAAGCTTCCTCGGTTTTCCTGTCCATTGAATGATTTATTCTTTAAACTCATAGTTATTCCTAAGCAAATAACCAAATACAACTAAAAACTATAACTTTTTCGAAATAATTTTAAGTAAGGGCTGTTTTTCATTGGAAAAAGTTTTATAAAAAAAATTATATATCAAAATTTTCATTGAAACGAAATCTTTTTTCCACACACATATACACCATCTTCCTACAAAGGAAGACAGGGAGGAAGGGCGTTAAACTTTCATATCGCAACATACGTCTTTCGTCTTTTCTACATCCATACATCTTATTATACAGCTCCTTCAATTTCTCTGACTTTTCCTTCTTTCAAAATATCATTCACTTGATGTAACTAAACTTTCTACGATCTTCTTCTTCTACGCTTTTCATCCAAGTTTACACATGTCAATGTTTCTCCGTCTTTTTTCATTCACTCGTTTCACGTGCCCAAACCATCTCAGAGTGCTCTTCGTCATTTTACTCAACACATCAGCCTTAAGTTCACATTCATTCGTAATCAGTTAATTCCGCTTACTGATATGCATTGTCATCCCACGTAATCTCCCAAGTGCGCACGTTTGTTTCTGATCCATAAAGTTTATTAAAAATACAACAAATATTAACAACATGAGATCGTTTTTATAGTGCCATTAGCGAATTGGAAATCGAATGCTAAAATACAATAATATTCAGATAAATTCGTTTAGTTAATATTTGAAACAAAAGTTAACAAAAAAATTTCAGTATGTTAAGAAACAAAATTATCGTATAACTCTAATATCGTGGTTAAAGTACATTTTTTGCTTAAAATGACTTTTTGATGCCATTTTACTTAAAATAAAAATATCTACATACGGAAAAAATATTTATGTCCAAAAGTTATATGGTTTCACTGTTATGAAAAGATAAAAAGTCATATAACTTGATTTTACATCGCCCTCCGAAACTTAAATTGCATTTATCTCGAAACTCAATATTTGGACTTAAACGCTTTTCGCAGAACAACGACGATATAATATTTGTAAAACTAAATATAAATTCGAAGATTTTCCACTAGTTTTAACTATTTTTTAGAGTTGTAGCCGTATTGAGTTAGCTTAAATCGTGACTGAGTTTCGAGGCGTTGCGCTCATTATCTTCAGACCAATATCTAAAAACATTACCGAGTGAAGTAAGGAAGCAAAAAGCACCCACTTATTAAACGCACTCGCGATCGCAGTATGAACAATTATTGCGTACTTATTTGGATCCCGCGCTGAGGATGAAAGTTGCATCGTCTCTAAAATTTCAACCCCCATTTAAGCCAACCCAACCCCTCAATAATCCTGTAAAACGTATTCAACTAGAAAATTAAATAATTGCCTTTGATACTCTGCAATGAAACAACATATAGTCTGTGTGAAACCTTTTTAAGGCGCACAACCCTTAACTTGTTATTCAACCGTAAGGGATTAAATATGTGTAAATAAGGATTCATTATAATAATATTTATTTGTACGTTTTTCATTGTTATCAAAACTAAAAATGTGTGTTAATTATGCGTGCCAATATTTGTTTGAAAATTTGCATTTAACTTATATAAAAAAAATTACAGTAAATGTTCGTAAAAGGAACCGAATAGGTGAGTTAAAATTGCGTGCAGAGAATGTGATTTAAAAACTGATATGTTAAGTAGGGTGAAACAGGGCATGTTTAATGATTTCGACGTGGAAAACGGATGAAAAAAATAAATAATGCAATTAAAAGAGGATTAAAATGATTTGAAAATGTAGAACGGATTGAACAAATAAACAATGCAATAATAAGAGGAAATTATGGTAGGGGATTATTGAGAAAAGGGATGTTGGACTAAGAAAATGAAATTTTAAAAGAAAAATTGTATGATGTAAGAAAAACAGAAAGAATCGTTTGAGAAGATGTAACGGAGGAGAATATAGTATTTTTTATAAGAAAGTTTGGTGATATGTGATGATAAATGACGACCTCCGTGGCCTAGTTAGTAAGATGGCTGGCTTCGAACGCGGGAGTTGTGGGTTCTATTCCCGCTGAGACCCAGATTTACTTAAAAATGGATTCCATTCTGTTTTTTACTTAAGGCACCTTAATATACTATATATATATATATATATAGTTAGTTAAGATAGATTACCGCCAGGTGGTACTAGATATAAAATATAATCCAATACAATGGTATGTTTAAAAAAAATCTAAAAATTATCTTAATAAGTAAATTGAATAATAAAAGGACAATCTGTACTGCGTATTTTATAGAGCAGACCCTCCAAAAGAGCACTCTAACAGTAAAATCGTTTAAAGAGCAGACCCTCCAAAAGAGCACTCTAACAGTGAACTCGTTTATAGAGCAGACCCTCCAAAAGAGCACTAGTCTAACAGTGAAATCGTTTATAGAGCAGACCCTCCAAAAGAGCATTCTAACAGTGAAATCGTTTATAGAGCAGACCCTCCAAATAAGCACTCTAACAGTGAACTCGTTTATAGAGTAAACCCTCCAAAAGAGCACTCTAACAGTGAAATCGTTTATAGAGCAGACCCTCCAAAAGAGCACTCTAAGAGTGAACTCGTTTATAGAGCAGGCCCTCCAAAAGAGCACTCTAAGAGTGAACTCGTTTATAGAGCAGACCGTCCAAAAGAGCACTCTAACAGTGAAATCGAACCCATTCCCATTGGAAAATTATTAGTATTACAAAAAAAAACACAATAAGTAGAGTATAAGGATAGGAAGGTGATGGCTGAGGCCATGAGATTGAGTAGTTTTTCCCATCTGCTTGAAGTATTTTCCCATCTGCTTGAAGTATTTTATTCACGAATATGAAGACGTCAATACATTTAATTACCGATTACAATGTGTAAAATGAACACGAATGACTTACTTGACTTGATGCCAATCGTGGCCACTTTGAATGGGACATAAATCGGTTTACGAGGAATAAAAATGGAGTATTTTACACACATTAGTGGAATTAACACGAATATAAAAACAGTTTCACGTGCTACAAATTATGGGTGTTAAGTGAAACGAGGAAGGCTGCCGTATATAGGGCCGGCTTTTGCGGCACTTTTTTGTACAGGTGAACTGTACAATAGCCTCGGAGTAGATTTCAAAGAGCCGTGATAAAATTTTAGTGGCTTGCATTCTTTTTTGCAATAGTTGAAAATTTGTCGTGTAACGAGGATATACCCGCTATTTGTCGTGTGACGAGAATATACCCGCTATTTTGTCGTGTGACGAGGATATACCCGCTATTTTGTCGTGTGACGAGGATATACCCGCTATTTTCAGTAGTAGTTATTTATTTCTTGACCAAATAAGTGACATTTAGGTATCCTTTATATATCTTTTAGAATATCTGCTTCGATGAGTGTAGCTACCTTTTAGAAGTAACATCGGTTTCTATAACCCAGTAGTAAGAATGCGCCGAGAGTATAATGCGGTAGCTGACTAAGATGTGAATATGGTATATTTAGTTCAACACTGTCAGAGTTTAAGAAGATGGCGGCTGATTTGACTGAGGAATGAGTTTTTTCCTAAACAGGATGATTCAACACTAAAATGTGAAAACAATCTAAACAATAAACTAAAATTAAAGTGTTAGGCATGTTTTGCTTTACAAAAGCATTGCTAAACTGAAACAGGCCTGTCACTTTAATTGATGTTAACACTTCCTGTCCTGTGACGTGTAACTAGACATTGCTTCTTAAAACTTTAATATGTCTATAAATGTAAAAAAATACTGGGTTCAGATTTTAGGTATTCCTCCGTAATACATTTACGCATTGAATGGAAAAAATAATATTAGGTCCTTACATATGAAATTGGCGTTTTGCCGTACTGGCAACTTTGATCTCAAATATCTTCTCTTTGGTTAGGAATTCCAAATTAAAATTTATACAGCTATTTACTCAAGTATTTGTGTTTCGAAAATTATAATTCATTTGTTTTTTCCTCAATTGTTTTTTTTCTTTGCGTCACTCAGTTTACAAAATGGAAAACTTGAAATATCGCGTTATTTACGAGTACGAGTTCCACCGTGGCACCAGTGCTGCAGAAACGGCTCGAAGGATTAATGATGTGTATGGCGACGGTGCCGCAAAAGAAAACACAGTGCGTTTTTGGTTCCAACGTTTTCGTTCTGGAAATTTCGACCTGCAGAACAAGCCCTGTGGATGGCCGGAGACCAAAGTTGATAATGAAGAATTGAAGGCTATTGTGGAAGCGGATCCATCGCAAACCACGTCCGAGTTAGCTGCAGGCTGCGGTGTTAGTGATAAAACTGTTTTAATCCACTTGAAGCAAATTGGGAAGGTGAAAAAGCTTGAAAGGTGGGTACCTCACGAATTGAGTGAAGCAAATCAACAAACGCGCGTTGACTGCTGCGTTGCATTACTCAACCGGCACAATAATGAAGGGATTTTGAATCGAATCATTACCTGTGATGAAAAGTGGATCCTGTATGATAATCGGAAGCGCTCATCGCAATGGCTGAACCCTGCCGAACCAGCCGAACCATGCTCCAAGCGAAAATTGACTCCAAAAAAGTTACTTGTGAGCGTTTGGTGGACTAGTGCTGGTGTCGTTCACTACAGCTTTCTTAAATCTGGCCAGACGATTACGGCAGATGTCTATTGTCAGCAACTGCAAACCATGATGGAAAAGCTAGCTGCTAAACAACCGAGGCTGGTTAATCGCTCTAGGCCACTGCTGCTTCATGATAACGCTAGACCACACACTGCACAACAGACGGCTACCAAATTAGAAGAGCTTCAATTGGAATGTCTAAGACATCCACCGTACTCTCCGGACCTTGCCCCGACAGATTACTATTTTTTTCGAAATTTGGATAACTTCTTGCAAGGGAAAAAATTCAACTCCGATGGGGCAGTCCAAACCGACTTCAAAGATTTTATTGATTGCCGTCCGAATGGTTTTTTTAGTAAAGGGATCGATGAACTACCTATGAGATGGCAAAAGTGCATAGATAGCAATGGTACATACTTAGATTAAATAAATATATTATATTAAAAAAAATCAACTTTATGTTCCTCCCAAACAAAACGCCAATTTCATATGTAAGGACCTAATATTAATAATTATAATTAGCACTTATCGGCCACATCAGAGATATTTTGTGAAAATCGGGAATAAATTCACCAATACAATCAAACGTGTGCCAGTGTGTGACGTAGGTATATTCATTCTAAAAAAACACTATGGGTGAGGAAACGACGCTATTCACGTCTCGCTCTCATTCTGCTTCGGTATATAGGAACGCAAGAAATAGAATCTCAGTTCGCTCGCTTGACTCACTCAGTAGCCAGCGTGCTTTCGTTCGAGGTGGTCTCTTCGCCCGTTTTGTGAACGTCGACCGAAGTTTTTTTTCATGTTTTCAGCAATTAAATTTAAATTATTATCATTTTTGACTTCAAAGTTAATTAATTTAAGCGATTGGCTATGAATATTCTTATTTTTCCGATTTTAAATCGCTCATTTTTACATGTGTATTGATGTATATTGAATACACATCACCGGAAGGGAAAGGTTATATACACGTTGCCCAGGAAGGGAAAGGTTAATAGTATAGATTTATTTCACATTTGATTATTAAATCATTCTGTTTAAAAATTGAGTCCTACAATAGTACAGTCCTACAATAGTAGAGTCCTACAATCTAAACATCAAATCAATCAAAAAGTGTTTTCTTTCTTTCATATGATTTATTGCATTTTCATTTACCGGATGGGAATGTGCTACAGTTGAACACCAGTTATCGGAATTCTTGATTTTATTTATAAATAAAACGGTGTTTAGGAAAAGTTATGGTAAATTTTAGGAAAATTTCCTGTCAGTATTCTTTTTAATAAAAATAAAATAAGTAAGAATCACGGAATACTAAATAGCATCTACCAAAGAATCCAACAATTAAGGATACATACACGTGTATAGCAAAGGACACCTTCACTTGTATATCATAGGATACATACACGTGTGTATCGTGGACACATATACGTTTATATCATAGGATACATACACGTGTATATCATAGGATACATACATGTGTTTATCATTGGACACATACACGTGTATATCATAGGATACATACACGTGTATATCATAAGACACATACACGTGTATATCATAGGATACATACACGTGTATATCATAGGATACATACACGTGTATATCATAGGACACATACACGTGTATATCATAGAATACATACACGTGCGTATCATTGGACACATACACGTGTATATCATAGGATACATACACGTGTATATCATAGGATACATACACGTGTATATAATAGGATACATACACGTGTATATCATAGGATATATACACGTGTATATCATAGGATACATATGTTACATGTGTATATCATAGGATACATACACGTGTATATCATAGATTAATCAACAATACGAGACATGAATAACAAAAAGATAAATCTCTCTCACGGGCAACGAGATCCCGATATTATAGAGAAATTAAATAATAAATGTATATTTTAGTCCCACTCAATACCTAAAATTGAGGAAATGTCGAAGAATGAACCTCATGAACTCAACAACATCTTCACTGAAAATACATACCAAACCAGATATGGAGTTACCCAATTGTCGCATTCTCACGGTGGATGAATGACAATATCGTCAGAAAATTATTATTGACACATTCGAATTATGAAAGTTCCGTGTGTTTGTAGCAGGAGTGTGGAAACCAATTCGAGTCAGTAGATCGGGGCAATCAACAAAATAGTGAATAGTGTAGAGTTCTTTAATAGATGTCCCATATATTAGTATTCTTTATAATTATTTAAGCAAAATTCCAATACTGTTTGCCCACTCAAAGACTTTTAAATTTGACAAAAGTAAAAAAAAAGTGTTTTATGAGCTATTCTCAAGACCCAAATTTGTGATGACGTTAATTTTTTTATGTTAAATAAATTTAATACAACAATTATTTGCTTCGTTGTTTTGATATATTTTAGCCAACGTATCTAATTAAAAGTGCTACTACGGTCACTCTTTTTCTCTTACTTGCTGCTTACTATCCACAATATTTCATTTGAAATTTACATAATTTTATTACTTATTGGAAAAGTGAACTGTAGAATATGAGTACACCACAATGCAAAAGCCATCTAACATTCTGCGTGGATACTGAAAACCACTTCACTAGGTAAAACCTGATAACCTCCGTGGCCTAGTTGGTAAGATGGCTGTTTTCCAAGGTCGCGGGTTGATTCCCATTGAAGTTTAGATTTTCAAGAGGATTCTACTCTTGTTTTTACTTAAAGATTATTAAAACACCTTTCTGGTTGTTTAAAAGAGATTACCACATGCCGGGTTATACTGCGTAGAACAATAGTGAAATACAATACTAAGCTGTTTTTTATAAGGCCACTGAGTAGACCAAGTCAGCGGTTAGAGGATATTAATTATTTGAACTTTAGAAGGCTCGGACAGTCTTGTAGTAATGAAAATAACTTATTTCTGATAGCTCTTGTAGAGCCTTAACCTCTTCTACTCTTCTACTTCTAAAAAAACAGCAAACAAGTTCATTTTTTGTTGTAATCATCTCCAAATTCCTCCCTGTCAAAAAACATCTGTTCAGCTTTTTTAAAAGGATTGACAACGTTTTAATCTATAATGGTGTTTGCCAGTTAAAATTAACATAACTATTAAAATAGAATCTGAAACATTCGTGTTTACCCTCTCTCCTGTTCCTCCCGAGTCCCCGCTGTTAGCAAACTACCTCCATAAGGGATTATTGTCCATTTTGGGTACGTAAATGGTAATGGCCGGATCTTATGGACTTGTTTGCTTTGTGATAGGGAGTGTATCTCCGAAAAGCTATCCGATTTTTGGGAAAGTGTTTTCTGAAAATATCTACGTATTCCGTAGTTTGCATAAAATATTAAAACCACAAAATAAACAAGTATTTTTGTATAAATTGTACTCAATTTTTTTCAAACTAATGGTTTTCTCAGTTATACTTTTTTCATAAAATAATAAACACTGGACCTTTGATAATGCTCAATACATATTTTTAGAGAAGATTTTTTCTTTTAAATATTGTAATATCCTGGTGTGTTAGTAATACTGTAATATCCTGGTGTGTCAGTGAATGCGCTGAAACTATTATATACTCGTAAGTGCGCTGGACAGCGGATTCCTTATGTTTCTTTAACGTTTGGTATTCACACAAAGTGTGTGTCTTCTCTAAACAGGTCATAGCGTTCAATTATGTTATTCTTACAAGTGTTCAATTATGTTATTCTTACAAGTGTTCAATTATGTTATTCTTACATACCTCCAGATATAAATGGGTTGCTATTTACTTTTTTATTTATTTATTTCATTTTCCATTTGATACAGGTTTTACATAATTATATCATAATGACTATGGGTCAATGTTATTAATGATTCATTGATAAATGACCAAGTCATATTTTACTAAGGAGCCTATACTCAATTATCCACCGAAATGTGAAATATGTTGATGTCAACAAATTCATTCAATAATGTCATTCCGTGTGCAATTGGTGATGCCCTCGTTGGCTTAAGAATTAACGGGAATATACTAGATGTAGTACTATTGTGTTGTTTCGAGCTGCACTGAACAGTATTGGTATTGCCACGATGAACAGGATAAAGGTGCGTCCACTTTATTTTGTGTATGATATTTTCCTTAATTTATGAAAATAAATTTGAGTATATGCTGAATATTTTAAAAAACTAATGGATTCCTTATGTTTATGGCAGTAGGGTGTAAAGGCTCTAAGCATACGGTTTGAGTGTTGTGAGCTAAAATTAATCATTTTACGGGAGATTATTTTGTATATTTATTTATTAACACAATAAACGACATTTAAGTGTACTTTGCATAACATCTACACATTCAACTTATCTTAAGGCTTCTTTCCTCATCTTACTTAATACATTAATTTTATCCATGCATTTATTTCTGATCCATGTCTTCATTTCGCTTTCTTTCATACGTCGATTCTTCACAAATAAAAAAAATAACTTACCAATATTATCCAAAATAATCTTATGACTCATGATACATACATCTTTCGAGAGATGATGCTAAAACATACTTATGCACAACAATGTGAGGTGATGGCCATAAACTTTAAAAAAAATTATCTCAGGGGATAGTAAAAAATAACTTATAAATAAAACGATATACTCAGTTTAATAAAGACTGAAATAACAGCCCCAGTCAAATTTTTACAAAAGAGTATTTTGACTGCGATGTGTTAAAACGTTTGACCAATAAAGCGATCTTCAACTAACGACAGTACAGTGTGCAGTGTGCAGTGTGCAGTGTGCAGTGTGCAGTGTATTGTTGCGTATAGACCAAGGAGCTCCGATCGCCAAATACATTTTCTCATTTTGTACGATTTATCATAATATGTTTTTCTATTACATTTTTCATTGTTCTGCTGGCACGTGGTAAAGCGTAACACATATTAATGCCCATTTGTTACGAAGCGCCATTTCAATATAACGTCAGAAGTTTTGTAACAAGTCAGTGTCGCAACCCTCATCCTCTGATGTCCTTGCAGCTGGGATAAGGAAAAGAAAAGGGGGAGGAGGGAGGTGGGAGGTGGGAGAGGAGAGAGAGAGGACCCTACCCAGGGTTGTTATGTTTACCGAAGACTCGATGTTCAGTGCGCTCCGTATCAGGGCTCTCGCTTAGCGTGAATTTATGTGACAAGAGGGAATGCCGCATCTAGTAACCAAGGTATTTTATGTCTTAAATGTCATGTTTATAAAAAAAACTGCGCATTGTGTAACTAAGAAAATCTAATTCGAAGGATTATTTACTTAAAAAAACTTTTCATTACGCAGTCCAAAACTTTCACTCGTCGTTCAATGCCGACTCTCAATTTTGAATATCGGTTAAAAATCGATACAAATTATTACCAATACTTTCTGATGTGTATGAAGTTGGTCAGTTTAGAGTTACGGATTTTAATATCAAAATATATTCTCTAACTATTTCGGCAAATATCCGCATTGATGACCACCGTTACCTAGTAGGTAACACGCGTTTTTTTTACATTTGGTGATTTCAGGTTCGATTCTCGGAGGCACCTCAAAAATTTTAAAAATCAATAAAAAAGGATAGTTACTTCTTGAAGAATTTGTCGAGTAACGAACATATATGAAGATTAATTGCGGGCTAGACGCCTACTGCAATAATTCTTAACACAAACACAATATTGAACAGGACGAAAACAATATTATCTCTCGGCCACTCTCTTTGATATGTACGAATAACCAATTCAGATATGTTAAATGATACTATGATACAACGGTTAGTCAAATGCTACGTTTGGTCAGTGTTATTGCATGGAGTGGAATCATGGACTCTCAAAGTTGGTAGTATGAACCGACCGGAAGCATTCGAAATGTGGATGCACCGGAGAAGGCTACGGATATCCTGGACGGATATGGTCAGCAAAACAAGGGTTCTTCAAAGAGCCAAAGTTGATAGAGAGCTGCTGACTAATATTAAAATCCGAAAGGTTTCCTATTTGGGTCATGTACTTAGAGGAGCAAAGTACTAATTACTGCACCTGATCATACAAGGCAAAATAGAGGGTCGAAGAAGTGTTGGAAGGAGGCAAATCTCCTGGCTCCGCAATATACGTGATTGGACTGGTATAAGGAGCGTCGGGGATCTTTTTTGGGCTGCCGGGGACAAAAATGCTTACTCTCAGGTGATAGTCAACGTTGGGGGGACCTGACATGACACTGGGAAGAAGAAGAAAGGATACTATACGAATGTTTTTGTTTGTATTATCACATGTTTTTTTTAGTAGTAAGATCATCATGACAATATGTTTACTGGGATTGGTTGCGTGCATGTGTGCACCGGGGCCGGGGCGCGGCAATCCCGGACTCGGCCCCGGCCGGACACGAAATCCCTGACGATTTTAAATATTTGCTTAGGACCAGGACTCCGTGTTTGCTCTGGACTACTCAGTACGCACTGAGAGTGCTTCCGTGCTGGAAATATGATTTATTAAGTTTTTACTTGTCCACTTTGTCAACGGACATGTCCCATTACGTGACTCTTGGCTACCACTTGCTGTGCTGCCCCTATTTGCTGTAGGACAGAGAAGGTTTACATATACTCGTATGTACCCACATTTTACCTGTTTTGCGCTATTCAATTAAAACGTCATACAAACACCTATATCCTTGTCATACAACTTCTTTCAAAATATAATTCACTTGATCCAACAATGTTTTCTTCGGACTTCCTCTCACACGCTTTCCACTCATTGCAACTTGTTTTGCTAGTCTTACGTCATTCATTCACATTTGTTTTGATAATTTTTCTTCATTCATTCGTTCCACATGCCCAAATGATCCGAGAGTGCAATTATTTATGTTACTCAACGCATCAGCTTCAAGTTCACATTAATCTCTTATCAGTTCACTTTGTATTCTATCATACATTATCACCTCATGTATTTTTCTCAGTAAACGTATTTCTACAGCATTTACTTGATTCATTTTAGTCTTTTTCCACGTTTCAATTTTCACGTTCACGTTTCCCATCAGTCTTTCACGCACAAAGTTGGTACCAAAACACTGCTGTGGACTATCATCTAAGAAGATTTTGATACTGTTCGGTTCGAGTATACATATTTTGGTGTCCCATAGACTTCGTTTTCTATCGCTACACGTTGTTCGATATCTCTCTTACCTTTTTCATTATTTGAGATAATTCTACCCAAAAAGTAGAATTCTTCACCTTACATCATATCGCTTTCAATAAATACTATTTCATTTAACACATTCATACCCGTACTCAGTTTTTAATATGACAGAGAAAAAGATTTTTTATCGCAGACTCAATCTACATTTTAAGATATTTTATAATGATTGCTATACAAGAAAAAGCCTAGTTTACTGAATTAAAGACAATTATTTTCTTTTTGTTTATTTTTTTTTAAAGAAAACTTAATACTCGTACACTTCAAATAAATATATAATTTTTAAATATAACCGAGGTTTGAAATCACAATTACCCGTGTTCATCTCATGCACAGTTCTAAATGGAGTTTAATGAATAAATGGAGTCATGTCAGCTGGTTTGTGAAAATATTACAAAAAAATAAAAAAACACTCATTCCTCAGCCAATGCATCCACCATCCTCCTATTTTTTGTCAGTTTGAACTGAAAAAAGACAATCTATCACCGTGCGACCAAAGGACACTTAGCAGCCCCTCCTCCCCCCTCCCAGTGGTGACACAAACCCCTCAAAATTTTCCGCTAAACCGCCTCAACTAAACCAACATAAAACCTACAGTTGGAGGTAATAAACCCGGATCTGTGTAATGTAGTGTCCACTAGAAATAATTTATTTTAGGATTTCTTGTTTTATGAAATACTAAGTATACATCATATTTATACTTGTCATGTACAATATATAAATAAATTGGGGAAACTTTTAGCCAGTATACATTGTATTACACGTTCGTTGTATACAATACAACAGCCAATATCGAACCCGCCACTCCCGGGCTAGAAAACCGGTGTCTTAACCTTTCCTTCCCTGTGTTGGGTATCTTCTACACGTTGCTTCTAATAACCATCAATATCTCTATAAATATAATAAATACAAGGTTAATATTTAAGGTATTCCTCCATTATATATTTACGCATTGATTTAAAAAATAATATTAATAATAATTAGAATTTATCGACTACATCGTGGGTATTTTGTGAAGATATCGGAAACAAATTCGCATTCAAACGCTGTGAGTGCCTCGGCCTCGACCTTGTGTCTTGACGATAGGTGAATAGTATGCGGGAAGCGCGACACTATATTTGCATCTCACTCTTGCATACTCCACTGAATTGCGAGGAGCTGAATTGTCTCAACGTCGCAAGCATAAGCGTAAGCGCTGGGGTATGCGACTGACGTTCCGCGCCACAGTAGCTTCTAGGCTTGCAAATAGGTTAGACGTACGCCCGTTCCGTGAGCGTTGCCAGATGGTTTTTTAATGTTTTCAGCAAATAAATCTCAATTATTATAATTTTTAACTTCAATTATAATTAATTAAGGGGATTATCTATGAATGTTCTTATTTTTCCGATTTAAAATCGCTATTTTTTGATCGTGTACTCACTACCCAACACCGGAGCACGCGTTTCAATTTTAACACCGTAAGGGAAGGGTTTACAACGAGGTAACGAACTACATATATGTAACGAAGAACTTTAAGACATTATTTAACCTCATAATTCAACGAATCAAAAATGTGTTTTGTGAGTTGAATCCTTTCTGCATAAATACATTTTTCATTCTGTCAATTATTCAAAATGTTATTTTGTGTGACGTAATTATATATTTTTTTTGTTACATCTTGAATTTTTATATTTTGGCGGAAAGGAATTATGATTGGGAGTATGCAATTGTGCGAATCAGAGTGGGATATTTTGTTGTTTTTTGGATACCACCGGGAATCGATCTCCTGTTTTGGTAAACAGGTTTATTAACAACAAGGCTATAAATTTGTTTTGTCAAACACTGTTTATTCCACTTTTTGTAACGGTAGGGGAGCACAAACAAGTCTTGTTTGTGCTCCCCTGAAGATGAGGAGAAAGCTTTGAAACCAGTAGGGTTATACCGTTAGTATATGAAGTGGAATAAACAGTGTTTGATAAAACAAATTACAATGTCTTTAAACCTCCATAACGTTAATGCCTTAACTATAAACAAGGATATAAATAACGTATATTTAATATTTTTGCAGTCACAGAGGATGTAAGTCAGTTCAGAACACGAATTTAGCCTAGTCAGGCAGTGTTTAAATATATATGTTTCGAATCTGTGTCTAAGAGGTGTTCCTGCGAAGAGGTGTAGAACTTTGAGGTCGATTTCTTTTTCATCTAATAAATTGATTGTTCAAATCGATTCAACAAGGTAGAGTATTGCGATAGAGCTTTTACCGTTGCAGGTTCTGTGGCGTGGAATAGTTCTAACTCGTAGTGTTAGATATAGGTGATGCAGCTTTATGAAGCACTTGAAGGCAACTCTTTTTGGGAGGTCTAATTTAAATTTATAATGGTATATGAACACTACACAACATCTAAAACTTTATGTTTTAGTATCAAATATCGGAAGATGTACAAAAAATTGTTAATAGTTTGTCTTCGTTTAGTAAACTTTCTATGGTTTTCTCACCAAATATGTTTTTCTGAACATATGCAGATGTGGAGAAGAACCTTATTCAATGGCCACAGTCGTTATCTGCCCATATCCTGACACTCAACTTACATATTTGTTTTGTAAAAAAAATAATGTGTCAGTAAAAATGGGTTTGAGTCCCGAGTTGTAGTTGGAGCACCCTTGAGGAGAGTTGGTTCTTTAAACGGCACTGTATAAATTGCTATTTTATTAATATTATTAAGTAAACAGGAAGTGTGGTAAATTTTTTCTCTTTGAAAAATCGACAATTTTGAAGAATTTTATCAAATACTTTTATTTGGGAAGGTATCATATAAAAAGGCTAAGTCTCCACGGACCGAGCCTGCGGTGGCGGTAAACTGCCTGGGGTCGGGGCAAGGCAAGGCGGCGCGAGGTATTTTAGCGCTCGGAATGTGAAAAACATTTTGTTAGGCTTTTTTCAAGAGGCAATCTCTAGCAAGCGACCAAAAAGTTGTTTCAGCATCTGAATACCATCAGGCAGAAAGGTCAAAAGAGTATCGGGTCTATCAGTTTGATATTCCTCCGACGCGGCTTCCTTTTACCCAAAAATAATTTCCTCCTCTATAAAACTCTCATCCTTCCAATCTTGACTGCTGTAAGCTGTACCCGTTTGGTAGTGTGAGCAACACAATTCACCTGAAGCGTCAATGAGAGCAGAACAAGGCATTCAAGATATCTTTCAACATCCGTCCCAGAACAAACCTCTCCAGACTTCAACGCCACATTCAACGCCACATCCTCTTCAACGCCACATCCTCACTTGGCTCATGAAGTTCTATAAAAGCCAACATGACCACAGCAATCATCTAATTGCTGCCCTGGAGGCTTACGAGAGTAAATCAGACCTACTTTTCCGTTATAAGCACTGACTATCGAAGCATCATCTGTTGCCTGCCTAGTCCACCTACAGTATTAGGAAAGAGGACTAAGGTCTTAGTGAACGTGACGAACTGCAAATAGCCTGATCGAGTGAACATAGACGTAGAAAATAATTAGTTGTAATAATTTTTATCTAGTTATAAGTTACTATGTAGCTGTTTACTATTTCTAAAAATTAAATATTAATATGATTAAAAATAAAAGCTACTTGTAGGAAATAAAAATTAAATTAGCTTATACAATAGTTACGATTATAATATAGAAATTAGATTGATCCTTTAGTTCGTAAGTAATAATTTTGTATATGGGTACCTTCTTTGTCAAATGTGTGCATCATAGATTACTTTATCAAATAATAAAAAAGTTGTTTTATAAATTATGATATGTTGAACTTAAGATTAAAGATTTAATGTTTGGGTGTGAAACCAACTTCTGGCCTACATAATTGTTTGTTTTCTAAAAACTACGTTATGAATTTTTTTTAAACTAGAACTGCAAATATTGACTTCTACGGAATTAAAGTCGCATCGCAATCAATTTTTATATCTTGTGGATTTATTTTTTTGTAGTTTGTAGTTTCTTTTGCACCCCTTTAGTATAGCGCCCGGAGCAACTTCGCCGCTTGGTACACCCTAGTTTTACCACTGAAGCAGGATGGGGGCTGAGCATTGGAGAACTGAAGGACTGCTAAATAATGCAGGGCTGGGAGATCCTTACCAAACATTGCCGGTTAAGCCGGGGGATTTATTTTATATCACAATTTCATCGCATTTTTATAAGTCCTGTAGCGGGCCCCGGGAAGTGGCAAGCGGGAAGCAGGAACGGGTCGGAGTGGAATCGCTCCAGGACACGCGATGTTTGAATTATGACCCTTTTGTTCCGGTGAACCAACTCTCCAGACGATTGCGGCTTTCCTTGTAAATCTTATTTGGCATACAACAAAACCACCGTAACTACAGTGGATAATTTATGGTTTAAAAATAAATCAGATATTTATGGTAAAGAAAACCCCTAACGCACATATTAAAGAATGTTGTTTTATTTCAAATTTTCATTTACTGTTTTTTATAACATTGTTAACTGTATATATTCTTCTTCTTTCCTAGTCGTCTTCTTCAGCACTGAACATCGCGACTATCCCTCAACATATCCAAATTGCTTACACAAGCATCTAGAAGAGCGTGACCGAGAAACAATAATGTCTTCGATCCAAGCAATTGAGCATCTGGGTTAAGAATCACTGGAGTAGGCACGTAACTGATAGTTCACCATCGTACGTGTTCAAAATACTACAGCGCGTAGACATGCACCAACACTCGCACACATTTAGGGCTTGTGAGTATCGTTACCATACAAACTATCATATTAAACCAGATTGAGACTCTTTTTGGCAAATCGAATACGAAACTTTAGGGTGGAAGACAAACATTTTACCAACTAGGTCATAAAGTCAACTAAATTAATGTCTATAATCCGTGACGATTATAATAGAAGGCACAATACAAATTGAGGGATGAGGGTAGGTACTTGATGTATGTGCCACCGGAGATGACTATATAAGCCGATTTGAATCGGCATATTATCTGCATGTTCTTTCTCCATTAGGTCTCTGATAATTAGCAACAGTTCTACACCGTTTGGTTCGATCTCCTACTGTTTGCTCCCAGTTATGCTGAGCAATAATATTTTTAAGCATCTCATGCAGTACGTCCTTATATGATATATCTCTTACGCTACCCACCATATTTTCTTCTGCCTTCCGTCAGCTTACAAAAGAGTATATATCTTGCGAACTTGAACATAGTTAACAGCAGTCCCAGTCAACTACAACTGCATCATACTTCCGTCAGCTTACAAAAGAGTATATATCTTGCGAACTTGAATATAGTTAACAGCAGTCCCAGTCAACTACAACTGCATCATACTTCCGTCAGCTTACAAAAGAGTATATATCTTGCGGACTTGAATATAGTTAACAGCAGTCCCAGTCAACTACAACTGCATCATACTTCCGTCAGCTTACAAAAGAGTATATATCTTGCGGACTTGAACATAGTTAACAGCAGTCCCAGTCAACTACAACTGCATCATACTTCCGTCAGCTTACAAAAGAGTATATATCTTGCGGACTTGAATATAGTTAACAGCAGTCCGAGTCAACTACAACAGCATCATACTTCCGTCAGCTTACAAAAGAGTATATATCTTGCGAACTTGAATATAGTTAACAGCAGTCCCAGTCAACTACAACAGCATCATACTTCCGTCAGCTTACAAAAGAGTATATATCTTGCGGACTTGAATATAGTTAACAGCAGTCCGAGTCAACTACAACAGCATCATACTTCCGTCAGCTTACAAAAGAGTATATATCTTGCGAACTTGAATATAGTTAACAGCAGTCCGAGTCAACTACAACAGCATCATACTTCCGTCAGCTTACAAAAGAGTATATATCTTGCGGACTTGAATATAGTTAACAGCAGTCCCAGTCAACTACAACAGCATCATACTTCCGTCAGCTTACAAAAGAGTATATATCTTGCGGACTTGAATATAGTTAACAGCAGTCCGAGTCAACTACAACAGCATCATACTTCCGTCAGCTTACAAAAGAGTATATATCTTGCGGACTTGAATATAGTTAACAGCAGTCCGAGTCAACTACAACAGCATCATACTTCCGTCAGCTTACAAAAGAGTATATATCTTGCGGACTTGAATATAGTTAACAGCAGTCCGAGTCAACTACAACAGCATCATACTTCCGTCAGCTTACAAAAGAGTATATATCTTGCGGACTTGAATATAGTTAACAGCAGTCCGAGTCAACTACAACAGCATCATACTTCCGTCAGCTTACAAAAGAGTATATATCTTGCGGACTTGAATATAGTTAACAGCAGTCCCAGTCAACTACAACTGCATCATACTTCCGTCAGCTTACAAAAGAGTATATATCTTGCGGACTTGAATATAGTTAACAGCAGTCCCAGTCAACTACAACTGCATCATACTTCCGTCAGCTTACAAAAGAGTATATATCTTGCGGACTTGAATATAGTTAACAGCAGTCCCAGTCAACTACAACTGCATCATACTTCCGTCAGCTTACAAAAGAGTATATATCTTGCGGACTTGAATAAAGTTAACAGCAGTCCCAGTCAACTACAACTGCATCATACTTCCGTCAGCTTACAAAAGAGTATATATCTTGCGGACTTGAATATAGTTAACAGCAGTCCCAGTCAACTACAACTGCATCATACTTCCGTCAGCTTACAAAAGAGTATATATCTTGCGGACTTGAATATAGTTAACAGCAGTCCCAGTCAACTACAACTGCATCATACTTCCGTCAGCTTACAAAAGAGTATATATCTTGCGGACTTGAACATAGTTAACAGCAGTCCCAGTCAACTACAACTGCATCATACTTCCGTCAGCTTACAAAAGAGTATATATCTTGCGGACTTGAATATAGTTAACAGCAGTCCGAGTCAACTACAACAGCATCATACTTCCGTCAGCTTACAAAAGAGTATATATCTTGCAGACTTGAATATAGTTAACAGCAGTCCCAGTCAACTACAACTGCATCATACTTTGAACAATTCACTCTTATATTTCCTGCCGTCATTGATGCTGTTGTCGTATTTGAACCAACAACTTTCTTGAATTCACGAAAGAACGTTTGTTTATTTTTTTATTTGATCACTCTATCTTGCTGGTATTCTGACTTTGCTTCTTCTCATGGCTATCAATTTCTTTAGGTTATTTGAATTACGTCTGAAAATGTGCTCAAATAACCGTTAGATTCATTGGAAGCATATTGAGGACAGTCCTACCGTCACACTAACTCCTGGAGTACAGACATTCATTTTTTTAGCGTTTCACGGAATTCTCGGCGTTCGATGCCAACAATACATCTCAAAGGAATCTAGTCTAGCAGAATCTCGGGGTTTTACTGTCTAATTTTCAGCGCCGTAAAAGAATATAAAAAATATAAGAGTTTGTACAAGCCTTGTTTTGGTATATACATGCATATTATCACACCGTCTCCCTGTTGGGATAGGTAGAGAGGAGAGAGCGCATGATTTTCCTATTGCGATTTACATCTTTCGCTTATCTACGTCCATACTTTTTTTGGGGTTTATTGAAAAAACCCCTATACCTCCATATTTTTACATATGGAGTGACCAGGTGAAAGAATTGACTTGGTGAAATCTATGTACTGTCATGTAAACGATAAGTGACCGAGATGAGAGGAGAGCAGATGTGACATCGGAACCTGTACCACCAGCATCCTACAGATCGCGATCCTCACTAATGAGGAGCGACAGCGATGATCATGATACCTTCTTTAAAGACTGAGCTTTTTTTTTTAGAATAAAGCTCGGTACTTGTTGAGGTTTACAGTGTGAGAATATCACAAAAGTAATAAACATTTCTCGAATTATAATTTAAAGAACAGCGTCTGTCAAAAACAAAAGCTGAATTGTTTGCAAAGAGTAAAGGAGTGGAATAAAAGAGCGGAAGAGGAGAAGTGGGACAGTGGTACAGGCTGAAAGGATGAGGTGCGAGGCGAGGCGAGGCGAGAGATCAGGAATAAAACGTTAGAATCAGAAGCTACTGGAAGCGGGACTGTCTCTGACGGTAATCCCATTCGGAAGAAATCCTCGATTAAACACGGTGAAACAGAAAAGTAATGAATGCACATTAATTATTTTGACTCCTTTGACGTTTTTTTATTGCTCTCACTTTCCAGGTTTGCAAATGAAATTTCGAGACCTTCTAAGTCTGATATGATATACAATATTATTTCAGTGTGTCACTTACAATGTGTGTGTGATTGCGGGATAAATAACATATTACGTTTGATTACTTTTCTTTTTCGTCGAACCAATTATTTATTTAATAGAATTGATTGTATTGACTATTTGTTGTCGTTTATTTATTACCTGATTTTGTTTATATGTACAAGAGTGTGGGTTGTAAATATCTGATATCCTCGCTGTCGGGTTCGTCTTTTATCAGTGAAAGTATATTTCGACTGGAGGGATGTTATAAAAACAAGCCCAGATATTTTGATAGCTTTTCTCTTAAATGTATTTTATTCGCCATTATCTCTAAATATATTAGCAATTGGATGGATTCCAGTCTGGTGTTCACTTAAGTGCTTTTAATTTTTTTTTTATTGGGTGGAAGATATTGCCACGCGGTAATAATCTCGTTGAATTGTACTGTATACAACAAAATACCTTGAATATTTTGATATATGAATCAGGAAATCAACTACAGTTCCGGGTCTAAATAGAATAAGGAATTTGCAGGAATTTCCAAACAGGCTGTCAAAAAACGTGTCTAAACATGTTTTCATGTGTATTCCATATACTGGCAAAAAGTAAAACCATGAAATTATTAACCTGAGTATAGCAAATCCTTCACAAATGTTTACCTGGGTATAGCAAACCCTTCACAATTATTAACCTGAGTATAGCAAATCCTTCACAAATGTTTACCTAGGTATAGCGAACCCTTCACAAATATTTACCTGGGTATAACAAACCCTTCACTGAAATCAGAATTCCTCAAAAACATGAGATGTGAGAAAAGCATTGAGAAAAGTTTTATTGATTTCCACCGGGTCTTAAAATGTTAATCTCATTTTCACTCCAGGTCACTCAAACATATTTTTAGATAGATCGCAATAGATTGGCACGTGGTAATATGGTGAACCTGTCAGGTTGTACTGTACACAGTGGAAGTGTTAACAATGCAATATGAAACATGTTTCTTAGATAGATCGCAATAGATTGGCACGTGGTAATATGGTAAACCTGTCAGGTTGTACTGTACACAGTGGAAGTGTTAACAATGCAATATGAAACATGTTTCTTCTTTATAATAGTCATATAAGAAAGTTAAAAGATTTGACATTTTAAACGGTAGAAATATTTTATATTTGCATAAAGTTTGAAATGTAATTGGTATTGAGCTACAGATATTATGATACATTTTTGAATTTGAAATTGGATGGATAAAATGTGGTAACATTTAAATAATTCCAACAACTGAGAGAAAGTTTGGAATTTGTTAATCCACGTCTTCCGTTACCTTCTCTTTCCCACCCCTACGACTACCTCAAACGATAAACACCCTCCCCCGACTTAAGACCTCCTCGAGCAGGAGTAATTCCTTGATGAAACAAATATCCAAAGTCAACAAAGTTTGATGGAGACTTGGCCGAGTTTATTTCAGAATGCCGGAGTATGGATGAGTTCCAAGATAGGCCTAGAGTAGAACCAAGAGAGGTAAGGTCTTAACTCGCAAAACTTACCTTCAAGGTGCAGCAAGGTGTTATCTACATAATAACTTTACTGTTTCATTTCTGATTGTCAATGAAAGGAAATTACAGACTTAAGTAATTGTTGATATAGTCCAACTAAATACATTCAGGTATACTGATTGAATGATCAACGGAACCAGTCTCGAGATATCAAAGGGGATATGGTACAAAGCTACTTCTTCAAATTAATGGTAATAATATCAGCCTCTTTCAATGCATAATCTGTCGTTCTTTAAATCTAAATGGAACTAAAGTGACAAAAAAAAATAATTTTGTTTATTGCGTTACAAAATCAAACTTTCTCACCGTATTAGCTTCACCACATCAAAACATGGAATTGGGGACCGGTTTTATCTGATCCAAAAAATAGTTTTGATATGGTTATCGTTAATGGTGCAGGAATAAAATTGGGGGCTATAATACATTTTAATGAATATTTTATGATATTTTCCTTCAGCGATAAAACGATCTCGATGTATTCAAAATTGACTCGATACGAGCGCACTCGCTGAATTGGTAATGCCCAATTTTTATTTGTTAATCAAACGTTACGTCATTCATGGCGCATCAAGTCTAGTCACGTCCCGTCTTCTCATTTCTATCCGATACATATAATATGATTACTGAGAAAGTTTGTCGAGAAAATTCATTGTTTTTAAGCGTTTATTAGATTTTATTTTCCTTTGTGCCATTTAGAGATCATAATTAAAGTACAAATATGAGTGGAAGACGAGGTAGACGAAGACGAAGACGAAGAAAGTATAGTTGGATCAAATGAAGGAATTTCGGTGAAGAATATATTAAACGTGTACAGATGTAGAGTTGACGAAAGATGTGTGTCACAAAAGAAAATGTTGTCCCTCTGTTCTCTGCCTACCTCGACAGGAAAACTGTGAGATCTATGTATGATTTTTTAAATATGTGGTCAATTCATCATTTTATTTACGTAAGTCATGGTTTGGTTGTCATATTTTGTTTAATATCGATGTATAACACAATAAGCAATGTATTGGGTGTTAACATAAGTTGTGTCCGTTTTTTTCCAAATTAAAAATGAGCACCAAAAGTAAAACAAAATGGTAAAGGTAAAATAGAAACGCAAAAACCATCGACGAGTTGTTTTTTCATTCATAGTATCTTCACCGTACACTTCGCAAATATCGCGAGCAACTTTGGCAGCTTTTTCCCTCGATTGAACGCGAACAGAAGGAGGTGTCGAAAATGCCCACTTTCGTCTACTTGACTTTCCATTTTGAAGGATTGTAATCAAATAAAATAATATTTGTAAATATAGAGCAAAAAAAATTATTTCCAATGACGTATAACTTTTACCATTTTGTTTTACTTTTGGTGCTCATTTTTAATTGGGAAAAAAAACAGACACAACTTATGTTAACACCTAATAATTATTAAGGATAAATGTAAGCTAAAAACTGTAAGGGAGAAAATATTATATTGTAATGGTTTGAACATGTTGAAGGAATAGGTGTCGAAAGATTGAAATTATAAATTTATGATGCATATGTGGGAGTCGGGTAGAGGACGAGCGAGAAAATTAAAACTAAAATACAACAATAACTAATAAAGCTCGGCTGGAGTCAGGCAGGGGTCGAGAGCCCCCCTTGAAATTACAGGAACGGTGATATTCCAATATCCTGGGGAGAGAGATCACTCCAGCCGGAGTGACGGCAGTGACGGGCGGAGGCAGGCAAATTGTATCCGATATAAAGCGTCATTCAGCAGCGGGTGGGGCTGGGGGCGGAGCGGGAGAATGCTGTGCTCTCGTTACATCAGCGCATTTAAACCTTTTCAACGTCGAAATTAAATCGTTTTTATAATTTGTTTTATCAAACACTGTTTATTCCATTTTTTGTAACGGTATAACCCTACCGGTTTCAAGGTGCACACCTCATCTTCCGATTGAGTCTTGTTTATGCTCCCCTGAAGATGAGGTGAAAGCCATAAAACCGGTAGGGTTATACTGTTACAAAAAGTGGAATAAACAGTGTTTAAAACAAATTACAATATCTTTAAACCTCTACAACGTTAATGTTTTAACAATATATAAATCGTTTTTGTTTCTTTCGTATAATACAATATATGGAAAAGCGTGGACGGGAGGGAGTGTTATCTTTGGCCCCTGCAATTAAGTCGGACGTAAGTTGGACGCAATTTCTTCCAACCAACTAGCTTTCATTTCATAGTTTTTTTAATCCATGACCGTGTCTTGAGCGTAGTGTATGAAAACAACATTTTAGATGTATAAATAAAAATTGAAATAAAATATAAATGTTAAGGAAAATATGGATTACGATGGGAATTGTATGGAAGTTACCCTTTCCCTTCCTGTGCTAAAAAAATCCGCTCGTTCCAGTGATGTGTATTCAATACATATGTCAAAATGAGCGATTTAAAATTAGAATATTCATTGTCAATCGCTTAAATTATTCAAATTTGAAGTCAAAAGTGATCATAATTGAAATTTAATTGCTGAAAACATGAAAAAAAAACATCGGACGACGTTCACAAAACGGGCGAAGAGACCACCTCAAATGAAAGCCCGCTGGCTATTAAGCGAGAGAAGCGAGCGAACTGAGATTCTATTTCTTGCGTTCCCATATACCGAAATAGAGTGAGACGTGAATATCGTCGCTTCATCACCTATGGAGGTTCTTTAGAATGAATATACCTACGTCACACACTGGCACACGTTTGATTGTATTGATGAATTTATTTCCGATTTTCACAAAATATCTCTGATGTGGCCGATAAGTGATAATTATCATTAATATATTTTTTTTTCATTCAATGTGTAAATGTACGAGTAGAACGGAGGAATACCTAAAATCTGAACCCAGTATTTATTATATTTATAGAGATATTAAAGTGTTTAGAAGCAATGTGTACTAGTTACACATCACAGGACAGGAATAGTTTAGAAAACGATAAGGATGCAACACACGAGTATCTGATTGAGCCAGGAAGATTGTTCCAAAGTTGAACCGAGTGAACTGTTGTAGGTGATATGTTGTATATTGGCATATAAAAGTGTTTAGAATCAATGTGTACTAGTTAACATACACATCACAGGACAGGACAGGACAGGGCAGGAATGGTTAAGAACGAGGAGTATTTACTCGCAGATATAAATAATGTGTGTTTAGATAACGATAAGGATGCAACACACGAGTATCTGACTGAGCCAGGAAGATTGTTCCAAAGTTGAACCGAGTGAACTGTTCTAGGTGATATGTTGTATTTTGTTTAGATAACGATAAGGATGCAACACACGAGTATCTGATTGAGCCAGGAAGATTGTTCCAAAGTTGAACCGAGTGAACTGTTGTAGGTGATATGTTGTATATTGGCATATAAAAGGTTTTTAAAAGAAAAATTATAATTTGAAAATAAAATAAAATTGATTGTTTAACACTCAGCCATTGAACTCTTAAACGATATCCGAATGAATTGTTTTATTTTTTAGATAAAAACAAACCGATTACAAATATTACGAATCTTCTCCAGTCTATCTAACAACTCTTCCCTAGCACCGTGATAAAAAACATTCCCACAGTCAGTCATAGGAAAATGAGACAGAGCTAGCGAGAGTTTGCATCGGATAGGGAGGGAAATGCGCAATATGTTGAGATAATAGAGATTTTCTGACATAACTCAAAGATATAAATGCGTCACATAAAAAAATCATCATCGAGGATTTTCATACATCTAAGCGTAATTTTTCTCACTTTTTGAACTCTTCTCATATATTTGAGTTGTTGACGGGAGCAACATCTAATTCAACTATGCTGGAAAAAATATGATTTTACGTTCCTCACAACTATTCGTATTCTAGACACAAAACTATTGATCTGTTTCGACTGGTAATAAATAAAACTCACTTGGCAAGTGAGTTTTATTTATTACCAGTCGAAATTTGTTAAACGGCCTGTCCATTTTAAATAAGGCCTTGGATATGACTGTCTCTTTTAAATAACATCTTCAACATTTCTGAAAATGTTTTTGATTAGGCTTTCGTGGTAAAGGGAGTTCATTGTTTTCGTTCAGTACATATATCTTATTTTTTTAAATTTATTTTCTATTACTTATAGTATATATTTCTCTCGAAGTTTTAAATGTTATTGTTTTTGACGTGTGTATAAGCTTTACAAAATGAATAAATATAAACCCTAAGAGGAAGTCTAGCGTCTAGCCAACTAGTTCACGTCGTCGGTTCGAATCCCACACTGCGCTACTCCCCTCGAAACGATACAGGCACTTTTCCCGCTTAGTGTTAGAGGGTATAAGGATACCTATGACATCGGCCATATATATTCGAACAAAAAAGGGAAAATAATAACTACAATATTAAATATTAATATTGTAAAGGCTTTAACGCTATAAAATGTATGGAAAAGGAAGCTATAATTTTTTATAAATAAAACTTTCAAAATATAAAATAATGAATACATACACATACCTACTCGTACACATACTATATACTCGTATAGTAGTATAACACACTACTACGCCGTATTCCCGCTGTAGTAGTCAGTGTGCCAGCCTTTTTTTTTCCTGACACCCACATATCCCCTCTTCCACATCCACACACCTTCTCATGAAGCTTCTACGATTTCCCTTACTTCTTACTTTCTTTCTTCAAGAAATATCGTTCTCTTGATTCAATCATATTTTTCCTTTTCTTCCTCTTCCACTCAAATTGGCACTATATCTATGTTTATGTTAATATTTCTTCATTCATTCGTTTCACACGAACAAACTATCGCAGCGCTCTGCTTCATCCTACTCAACGTATCATCCTTAAGTTCACATTTGTCTCCAGTCCCTTCATTCTGTATTCTGTCATACATTATATATTTTTGTGTGTGCGTATTTTTACGGCTTTTTTCAGTTTTTTTCACGTCCACATTTCACTAACTAAAATATTTAATGATATAAAATTAAACTTTTTATTGCAATACTCCCACAACACTCCCACAACACTCCCGCAACACTCCCACAACACTCCCACAACACTCCCGCAACACTCCCACAACACTTCCACAACACTCCCACAACACTTCCACAACACACCCACAACACTCACACAACACTCCCACAACACTCCCACAACACTCCCACACCACTCCCACAACACTCCCACAATACTCCCACAATAGAATTGTTAGTGACATTATATAAAATAAAATAATATGAGTACCGTTTAAGTATTAAAGTTTCAGCTGATTTAGTTTTAAAAATGTAATCGCACTGTATACAAGACTGGTCAAGTTCATAGGATGGGGAACCCCGATATTATTATCGCACTCTAGACAGGACTGGTCAAGTTCATAGGACGGGGAACCCCGATATTATTATCGCACTCTAGACAGGGCTAGTCAAGTTCATAGGACGGGGAACCCCGATATTATTATCGCACTCTAGACAGGGCTAGTCAAGTTCATAGGACGGGGAACCCCGATATTATTATTCGAGTGATTACACTCCTGCAGTGGACAATCGAAAAAAACGTTGTCGATAATTTTATCACCACACTAACAAACATGATCTAGAACAACGCTCAATATGCAAATATGGTTTGCCAGTACAGACACAGCGTTGAGACTCTTTAGTAAAATTAACATATTGAGCGCAAATTTCAAAACAATTATGTGCAATTTAGTAAGCGTACATGTATTTAATATGCCAATGTATACTCGTACTTAAGACATTACCGTGCTTATTTCCTAATGATAAATGTCCTATCGCGGCCTCGGTTCCATTCTGGATACTTTACTCCTTCATCGGATGCATTCTGATATTAAGGATGTTTAAATTTGGTAATTAAGGAATTAACGTGAACAGGTACACGGCCGGCAAAGCCACCCGCACTCGCAACCGTAGCGTGGACATATTCACGAAGGGTGACACAGGTTTTATTGAACAAATAGTACCCAAATATAAGCTCCTCCTCTATAAAACCCTTATTCGTCCTACCTTGACATATAATGCACCCGTATGGGGTAGTGTGAGCAACACGGATCACCTGAAACTCCAGAGAGTGCAGAACAAGGCATTCAAGATATCTTTTAACACCCACCCCAGAACAAACCTTACCCGACTTCACGCCGAAGAGTGAGAAGAAACCCTACAACACCACATCCTCACTTGGACAGTGAAGTTCTATAAAAATCAACAAAATCACAGCAATCCCTTAGTCGCTGCCCTGGGGGCTTACGAGAGTAAATCCGACCTACCCTTCCGTTATAAGCACAGGCTCCAGAAGTATTATCGGTTGCCTGACTAGTCCCCCTACAGTATTAGCTGGGACGACCAAGGTCTCGGTGAATGTGATGGAATACAATTAGCCTGAACGAGTGGACTTGTTCTTGCTAAATAATTAGTTGTAAGAATTGTTATCTAGTTATAAGTAGTACGTAGGTGTTAATTATTTCTTAGAAATCATATATTAAAATTATAAAATTTTTTAAATAAAATGACGTAGGAAAATAAGATTAAGTAAGTTCATAAATTATAAATATATTATATAATTAAGATTAGTTAAGTAATCAATTTGAATATAGGTATTGCCTTGACAAATATTTGTATAATATATTACTTTGTTTAATAATAAAAATAAAAAAAAATTCTTTTTTCTATACTACTCGTATCTTAAAGTAACGTAAGTACTTATTTGCTGTATGTACCTCTTCAAAACGTAAGGATTTAAAAAGCTTTCATGTAAAATCATCAAGTGGCGCATATAGTACGTGTGTAATGCACAAATTTGAAACGCGAGCAGTTGATCACGGAATAATTCGATTCATATTAGTTTATCTGTCACTTGAATGAAGTAGTGGGTAAACTTACACTCGAACCGAGTGGCGGATAACTTACTATGATGACATCCGTTACCGACTCGTAGTTAGTATGACGCCTGTCGACCAGCACGGTTGGTAGGTGCGGGCTCAATTCTCGTTGGAACAATTTTTTTTCTTAAAACGGATTCAGGTCTGGTTTTCACTTAAGGCTTCTTTGAGATATTTCTGGTTGATTGAAAGAGATTGCCACATGACAATAAGTATACAACGAAAATGTAATACAATGAAGGTCAGGCTAGTGAGATGATGGCAACCGAGTTTTAGGAATATATAATACGTTTCGATAGGATGCTATAGAAGTATCCTATCGAGGGGTTATTTTTTCGGGCTCAGCCTTGTTCTGTCAGAAACTGGGTCAGATTAGCCGCGACGAATAAATGCAGCTCGTAAAAGCGTCTGACTAATTTAAGGTCTAAAAAACCATAAAAAAATATTTAATGAAAATTAATAAATGATTCCACGCAAATGGATTGTCTGGTTTGAGTTCTGATTTTGTACGAGTATTACGACAATTCAATTACAGTTCCGAGTTTCTTAAAATCAGGAAAAGGTAAAGATCACGCGAAGGTCCTCGGGACAGACCTCTGAGAAGCGGGAAAAACAAACTGTCCCCGGGTAAAGCCTTTTCCCTTCAATAGTCGAGACGGATGTTTTCTTTAGAAACGTTCTTCCGGATTAGCTGTTCCCTCTGCGGGGATTACCTCCGCCTGCTGTTCTCTTCCTTCCTCCCGACCTCTGCCCCTGCCCCTGCCCTTTGCTCTCTGCGGAGTGATTTATCTCCTTTGCCTGCAGATAGCCGGATGATAGCGGATGGTTTCACTAATAGAATATACGACGAGCTCTGTGCGGGGATCACGGAAGTTTTGATTGACGTGTCATTCAGATGACTTGACTATTAAAATCACATACCAACACTAGATAGCCATAAACTATGATGAAAAATATTTGTTAATATTATCAGAAATATATAATTTACGTCATGATTTTAGTTTCAAGCTGTAACAATTACAAACAGAAATAAAAAAGGACAACATTGTGACAAATTTAAATAAAAATTTTGAAGTGGAAGATATCATTTTAATTATTTCCGGCTTTGTAGAAAATCCAAACAAACTCATGGAAGGGCGGAATTTAGGGCCGTTTGTGGCATTTCATTATATTTGAATAAGTGAGTTCTACTTAAAATAAAATTTACATTTAAATAAAGGGTAACGTCAATACACAATCTGTTGTTAATCATTTTTAACGTACTCGTACGTAAAGCCATTCAATTTATAATTGGACAGAATCAAAATATCTTAAAATGATAGTTCACAAAAGTATTTAAAAACTAGCTTTAATGTTTGCGAGTGAAAAATTTATGTTGGAAAAGATCGCATAAATGTTATAGAAATGCGTGCACTAAGAATACATAATATAGAGTGACGATGTATGACATAATACGGAATGCAGGGTTTAATGATATATGTGCACTTTAAACATAGAGTGACAATGTATGACATAATACAGAAAGCAGGGTTTAATGATGCATGTGCACTTAAGACATAGAGTGACAATGTATGACATAATACAGAAAGCAGGGTTTAATGATACATGTGCACTTAAGACATAGAGTGACAATGTATGACATAATACAGAAAGCAGGGTTTAATGATACATGTGCACTTAAGACATAGATTGACAATGTATGACATAATACAGAAAGCAGGGTTTAATGATACATGTGCACTTAAGACATAGAGTGACAATGTATGACATAATACAGAAAGCAGGGTCTAATGATACATGTCCACTTTAGACATAGAGTGACAATGTATGACATAATACAGAAAGCAGGGTTTAATGATACATGTGCACTTTAAACATAGTGTGACATAACACGTATTACAGGGTTTAATGATACTCGTACATGTACACTTAAGACTAACGTATGAAGTACGATGAAGGAGGACACTGAGATAGTTGGGGCACGTTGAATGAATGAATGAAGATAGACTAAATAAATGAATATAAAGTGTAAATTTGAGTGAAAAGCGGGATTGAGAAAGGCTATAGAAAGTATGGTTGGATCAAGTGAATGATACTCTATAAGAAAAAATGTAAAAAGTCAGAGAAATGCATAATTATAGTAAAAGAAGACGTGAAATAAGTGTGTTACGATAGGAAAGTCAGGCGATCTCTCCTTTCCGCCCACGCTGACATGGAAAGGGTGTGACGGTATGTATGTATGATGAAGAGACGGTTGGTTTAATTTTACAGTACTATCAAAGTTGGGCAATGGAAAATGTAACTTAATGAGGTGTGCGCACCAGTCCATCCACTCCGGGTTATTCTTCTTGAGGTGTGCGCACCAGTCCATCCACTCTGGGTTGTTCTTCTTGAGGTGCGCGCTCAAAGTAAGGAGAATGAACCGACTGGAAGCATTCGAAATGTGGATGCACCGGTGAATGCTACGGATACCCTGGACGGATATGGTCAGCAACACGAGGGTTCTTCAAAGAGCCAAAGTTGCTGACTAATATTAAAATCCGAAAGGTGTCCTACTTGGGTCATGTACTTAGAGGAAAAAAATACAAATTACTGCACCTGATCATCCAAGGCAAAATAGTAGGCCGAAGAGGTGTTGGCAGGAGGCAAATCTCCTGGCTCCGCAATATACGTGATTGGACTTGCATAAGGGGCGTTGGAGATCTTTTTCGGGCTGCCAGGGACAAAGATGTCTACTCTCAAGTGATATTCAACGTTGGGGGGACCTAACTTGACACTGGGAAGAAGAAGATTGGTCTTTCAAAAATGTGCTATGATATTTTGTCTATTTAATAAAGAATCAAAGGAGCGTAGTGAAATACTAAATACTAGTAGGACTGTGCTGATCTATCTAGGGTCGGTTATCTAGAAGGTACTCAGCCCCTAGTCTACTGACGTATCTAGGCTCGGTTGCCTAGAAAGTACTCAACCTCTAGTCTACTGACCTATCTAGGGTCGGTTGCCTAGAAGGTATTCAGTCCCTAATCTACTGATATCTCGAATTCTTCAACAAGCTCTAAGTAGTATCATATACAATTCCTATAGCGAGTATTGCGGTACCGAAGGCAATGAAAAATCCCCGCACTATTTTCTCCAAGAAAACTACATGAGTGTGTTCAACAGTTTGTGGATTACGTTTCTCAGCATTGAGGTCAGGAAGAAGAAGAAAAAATCAACAAAATTAACGGCTTTCTGCTGAAATCGCCAAAGTATTAAGGTTTCGGTAACCGTTCGAAAAATATTATATGTCCAATGAATGAAGTCTGTGACCTCCCGCTTGGTATATATTTCCAAATTTAATATTGTATCAAGATTGTTACGATTGTTATTTCCTACACTTGTGACATTCTTAGTTCTCCGTTTTCCCCTTGAATTCATCCCCTGCCACACTCCTCTGTGGAATACGGCCCACGCCACCTCCCCCCGGGCCACTCCTCGAAACCCAAAGAAAGCACTTCCGGTGTCCGAATACTCCACTTACTTGCAGAGTGCTGCTTGACAAAATTCTCAATACAATAATGAGAATATAGAAAAAATAAAAATATACTTTTCAAAAGAGAATATTCCGCAACATGATTAATTGAAAAATGTAATTATTTTTTCTTAAGTTATACTTGTGATCTGTTATCATCAGGGTCTTAAGTTATACTTGTGATCTGTTATCATCAGGGTCTTAAACATTTCTCAAATAAAAATCGAAGTAGAACTTCAATATATTTAAAAAGCTTGAGTACTAATGGGAGTCACTACACTAAACTCCATTTATAACTGAATATTTCCCTATCACATATCAGTTCGTCTTCCCTTGGTTAATTTTCTGCAGTTTTCTTACAAATATGCTTCTTTCTGAACATATGCAAATACAGAGAAATGTCATATCTACTGGCCGCAGCCAACACCTTCCTTTCTTTATACTCCGTTTGTTTTGTTTTTAAATATATAAAATAATCTGACAATAATAGCGGGTTCAAATCCGGAACTGGATCACCTTTGAAGAGAGTCTGCTAATCTAAACGTTGCTTCATAATCTGCCAATAATAGTGGGTTCAAATCCGGAACTGGATCACCTTTGAAGAGAGTCTGCTAATCTAAACGTTGCTTCATAATCTGCCAATAATAGTGGGTTCAAATCCGGAACTGGATCACCTTTGAAGAGAGTCTGCTAATCTAAACGTTGCTTCATAATCTGCCAATAATAGTGGGTTCAAATCCGGAACTGGATCACCTTTGAAGAGAGTCTGTTAATCTAAACGTTGATTCATAATCTGTCAATAATAGTGGATTCAAATCCGGAACTGGATCACCTTTGAAGAGAGTCTGCTAATGCAAACGTTGCTTCATAATCTGTCCTTGAATTATTATTATTATTAATCAAACCTGGAATTCCTGGATTAAAAAATCAACATTTTCCCAACTAGGTCACGGAAGTTATGTTTTTCACATACTTAAAAAATATATTAAAAAAGCTGATGATTTTTTAACAGCTTTTTGTCACGTTTCTAAGTATTAATATCTTATTCACATAATCATGTTTGGCAACTAATTAAAGGCGGTAATCAAAAACACTACGGGGTTTTCTAAATAAGCTCGTTAAGTTATAAGCTGTACCTGAATTAAGTGATACTTTTTTTAAATTACAGACACGACTGAGGTCTTGGAGATCCTTATACCTTCGAACACTACCTATAGTTATTCGAGCGGAGTAGCACAGTGTGGAGTTTGAACTAGACACTTCCTGCACAGAAGTCCAGCGAGTTACCGCACGGCCATGTAATTCAAATGGTGGCACTTAAGAGTACAGTGCACTTGAGGTGTTATTTTATATCAAAGCACCGGGTAAAAGATGTAGTCTTGCCACCGCATGCATGGGCTTTAGGTTTAATAGGTTACGTCTCTTAGAATTGTTGCTTAGTTTGCCCGACGAGGGGCTCTGTAAATGAGTTGGAAACTCGCACCACGATAATATCACCGCATTAGAAGAATTAATATACAAAAATGTATCATAATGATCATTACCATTCCTAGATCGTTTGATAGCTTCTTTCTCAAATGAATTTTCTTTCAAATTGTCTTAATTGTTATGTCAGTATATCATATACATATATTTACTCGCTAAGTTGGTATCCCTGAATAAAAAATGTCGAACCTAAAATATTAAAAAAAGTTTTTGATATCATTTCAGAATACATTGTGACCTGAAAAAGAAAGACAAACCTTTTAAAACCAGTCTTAAGTGCTAAAATACAAGGTTTAAAAACACTTTTTATTTTTTTAAGACATTTACTTTTTCAAGTGAAAATTAGCACCAAGACATGAAAAATCATTAATTTCGACACATTTTTTCTAATCTTTTGGAAGTTCAAAGTACCTTTGGTCACTCTTCCCATGGACAAGTATCTCTCCAAAGTGTAGCAGGCAAGCACGGACACTCCCAAATCATATTATCGGCTCTTCTCTCTGCGCCGTCACTTTCTGATTCCTTATTTCTCCCGTCCTTTCCTTTCTTGTCCCCGACCATTCGCCCCCCTTCTGCAGGCTTCACGACAAGCTTCCAGAGACGATGCTCGGCCAGAGTAAATCTGATAATGGAATTTGTGTATGATACACAGAGGGTGGACTACGTAGAGATTTATATTTGTAGTCTTAAGTCAATGATAACATAAAATTGATGTGGTATGTCTAAAGATTTCTTTAAGTTCAATATATTTTGTGGGTAGACCGCTGTGTTGGAATTGAAGAATTTATAGTTTTTTTTCCAACTGCTCCTAAAAATAAATGCAAACAGGAATTGAATCCGCTATCTCTGGGCTAGAACAATGCCCTATTGCAATAATAATAAGTTAAGCATTCGCGGTTCTTCGTATTGGTTGTTTAAAGTCTATAGGAGTGTTGTACCGCGTGGTTTGGCTTCAGGTGCCGACGTTTCGAAAACATAGCAGTTTTTATTTTTAGGCCTTGTTTGTGGTTAACTTCGCCATCGATCCGCATGGTTAAGTTGACTATTAATTTGCCTTGAATATCAGAACTGTAACATTTTCGAAACGTCGGCATCATAACCCAAATTACTGACATATTACCACTTTAGCCCGGGAGTCGTATTATTTTTTATTGCTTTTATATAATAATTCAACGTGATAGTGTAGGTGTAGAGTAATCACAACATGATAGTGTAGGTAGAGTAATTACAACGTGATAGTGTAGGTAGAGTAATCACAACGTGAGAGTGTAGTTAGAGTAATTACAACGTGATAGTGTAGGTAGAGTAATCACAACGTGATGATGTAGGTAGAGTAATTACACATTTAAACCGTATGTATCCTAATCGTTCAGCTCTTTTAGAAAATCAATGTAATATAATCCTGTACATGATTTTGTTTTTATTGTTTTTCATAACGTACTATTAATATTTTTATTAATGAAAAAAAAAATATTGTTGCATAGAATATTTTTGTGTTCGTTGATATTTTTGGTTTGTATAAATGCCAAATCATATACTGCCGTTTAATAAGCTAAATCTTCTCAAGGTTACTCCGATTCGGGGTTCAAATCCACTATTATTAACATATTAAAAATATAACAGGATAAATATATAAACATATTTCGAGTGTAAGGATTTGATTGTAGTGGCTGGGGTCATTAGATAAGGTTCTTTCCTGCAACTGGATATATTCACTAAAATATATTTGGTAAGATAATTGCGGAAAACTTAGTAAAGGAAGATAGTAACACATTCAGCTTTAGGTGTAATGTAGTGTATGTGTGTAATGTTATATACCTAATAATCATAAATTTTGGTAGGACTTCCCAAAAGGTTTGTTTTCAATGCTTCCTAAAGTTGTACACGCCATCCATATCTTTGACACTAAGAGATAAATCACTCCACGCCGCAGGATCAGTAACGGGAAAAGCTCTAACGTATATACACCTCCCCTATTGAAATTATTTGAAACCATTAATTTATCAGATTAAGGAGGAATTAACCCTAAAGTGGTTCTCTTCTTTAAAGGAACATCTTACATACATAGATTTAAAAGATATTCATTAAGCAACATGAATACAAAAAATCAACGTTTGAATCACATTAAATAGAACAGTTTATTGTTTGTGGTAAATATGATTTAATCTTTTAACAATTTGCAGACATAAAAAGCATTTGCTGATCACACACAGGTGTCAGTATATTATAATAAGCTTAAAAGCTTCCCGACCTCTGCTACAATGTGCTCGTGCTCGATGTGCTCGTGCGTTGGCTCTCTTCCAATCAAGTTTCGACAACGCGGCGCGTAATTGTCAAACAAGGAAAAAAGGGGTATGAGTCCTGGAAGAAGGGGTGGATCGATACAAAGAGTATACTCCATCTCTTTACATTCTCTGTACTTACGTTTACTATTCGTCCTGTACTGACCGGGACCGGGTCCATTCCGGGATAAAGGGAAACTTTGAAAATCCGGCAATTTTTTTATGTCATTGATAAGCATATGCTTGGATGCTTCCATAAATCATGACTACTTATGAAACTACTGACCATACAGTGTATGCAAAACTAGTTTCGTTCACTTATTCTTTCAGAGCACGTTTTGTTCTATAAAAGCAATTAAAAGTAAAGTTAACATAGCTACGCTATAGAGGAAGATATACACCATGAACTCCGCCATTGTCTTAGTATGTTGTGAGTGATATGGCCTATCATAACGAGTGTTAATTTTTAATTCGTAATGTTAATCGATTCAGTCAAGCTATTTCACAAAATGTATATTTTTCATGTTTCCGTTTTTTAAAAAGCCAGAAATAGAAAAATGTAGTCTCGTAATAAATGTCACCTCAAGAGCACTTCAAAAATAAATGCTGGGAAATGTAACATATACATCGTCACAATAAAAATAAATTAAGATGATGGAAAAGACGTAAAACCAGTTAACTAAATTAATCCACTAGTGGTCAATTCTGTGTTGTCTCGGTGTAATCAATAAGTACACGTCCATAGTTTTGATTATTTGGAAAACTACGGAAGACTACGTAAGAAAATGTTTTTAGCCTTAGAAAATAAAGTTATAGGGAAATACTGCTACATAGGGAAACCATTTGATATTGATTTAAAAAGTTGATGATAAAAAATATACGCTGTGGAATTGAAATATCCTCATAGAGCATCGGGAGATAAGTTTAAAGATATTATTATTTGTTTTATCAAACACTGTTAATTCCACCTTTTGTAACGGTTCTACTCGCATGTATTAAAAATCAATATTTCAAGTTGTCGTTCTATATTTACAGAGGTATTTTAGGAAGACGGTTGTAGGTAGGTCCAGGTCCGCGATATACTGCATTTAGTATTTGGCTGTTTATCCTGCTTTTCAAGTTGACAAGTCATTCATTGTTCAATAAATATTTGATATTTTTACTTTTCTTGTCCCGGTTTGGAGAAATACTAATATGGTAGTCCTACAGTCCTCGCGCTACAATACACGCTGCCTTGTGACCCGTTCGGCCCACCGTCCCTCCGGGGTCTGTCGGTACAAGGACTGGCCCCGAGAACATCAGATCGATTCACAATAAGGGTTGCCCCTCGCCCCCAAATATAGGGACCGAGGGCTGATTTTTCGTTTGAGATAAGACAAAAGGGCAATGATATGCCAAATTACCATTGAAAAAAATATGCCATTTAAATCAACACATGTTTTTAAGAATTTGAAGTCATAAAACGCAATCAAATAATATATTTAATTTTATTTCATAATATTTTTTTATCAAAACAAGTACGTATTTACAAAAACATTGTGTTTTATTATGTGGAGATCTCTTCTTAACATTGTGTTATGTTATGTGGAGATCTCTTCTTAACAACCAAATATATGTTAGATGCCTTTATTTAAAACTAAACTAGAATATTTTATTTTAAATATGCACTCCAGCGGAATTTGAACCCTGAACTCCCGAGTCGGAGGGCAAGTCTTATCAACCACGGAGACCACAGAGGTCGTCATAATAACTATGATAAAAAAAAAAAAAATTATTTTTTTATTTTTCTTAATGTTCCTCTCTACGTTGGAGATTGGCCATCATTATAACTATTTGAACGTTATCTGCAGCTGATCTGAACAATGCCCGAATGCTATAGTGCAATGTCTTATGTTCTTCAGCCTTCTTCCTATCCTCTGTTTTCCTTTTATCTTCCTCTGCAACATGACTTAGATTATTCCATATTTGTTTCCTTTCATGAAATGCCCAAAGTATTCTAATATTCTCCTCTTAATGCGAGTGAGTACTTCTTTGTCTTTTATCAAACGTCTGAGAACCTCTTCGTTTATTTTTTTATCTGAACTTCATAATAACTTTAAAGTTTCAGTGGATTTATTCACATTAAAATAATTTACTTTATAGCCTAATTAATGTTTGCCATCGAAAATAATTGTATAAGTAATATTGACGACAGTTAATGCAGCTTCGATCATGGACTTAGACTTTTCTCAAGCAGACTGCTTTTTTACATACCCAGTTGATCGCTCCTCTTTCTTGACGGCTTGACGGCTTCCTTTTCTATCGATGTCATCAGGCTCTGGATTTATAACATCTCTCTTCAATGACAACATTTAAATGTCCTATTTTCTTGTTCTTTTCCATCTTTTATTCCCAATCGTTGGTGATATTTGAAAATATTTTGTTTTATTGAGTTTTTTCAATCGTTTAATAATGATTTGATTGAGTTAAAGGTTTTTTTTATTTTCGGAAAATAGCTTTGTAATATTTCACCCAGTAATTGATACGAAAATGTCCGGTGAAAGTATTTTGGTGATGATACATGGATTCATCCCTACGAGCCTGAGAGTAAACGGCAAATCATGGAATGGAAACATCCTCAATCGCTGATCAACAAAAAGTTTCTTGTTTTGTCCCCTGAAAGCCAGACCAGCCCCATGAGGACACATATACGAGTACACTTCTGATGAAGAAGTGAAGACAGCGGTGCATTTGTGGCTCGCAGCTCAGCCGAAAACTTTTTTTAATGAAGTAATACGAAAGCTTGTTGACAGATGGACAGGGTGTATTGAAAAAGAAGGAAATTTTCTCGAAAAATTGTGTGTTTGTCTTTTCTAAAACTTGATTAAAAAAAATTCTACAGCCAGAGTGCGGATCATTTTTGACCTTCGTACATACACGTACCATCATGCCTTTATTTGTTGGGGTAGGCAGAGAGGAGGAGCTCTAGACTTTTCTACTTTGACCCACATCCTTCACCCCTTTCACATTCTCATACAACTCCTACGATTACTGTGACCTTCTACGTTTCCTTCTTTCAAAATATAATTCACTTGATCCAATTATACCTTCCTTGGTCTTCCTCTACCACACATTATACTTACACTTCCACTATAAACCATCTCACAGTGCTCTTCTTCATCTTGCTTAACACATCAACTTTAAATTCACTTCATCACTAAGCACTTAATTTCATATTCTGTCACGCATTACCACCCCATATATTCTTAGTATAAGCATTTCAACATTTATTGGCTTTTTTAGCATTTTTCCACGTCCACGTTTCCCTTGCATATAGCTTAGTTAAATTCACCGGACCGAAACTAGATTTAAAAATATGGTTTCCAAAGGGGATTGAACCTGTAAACCCCGGGGTAGAAGACAAAAGTTATTGACCAACTAGGCTACGGTGTCAACATATTTTGTCATGATATTCGAACATAGATTTTGTAACGCCTTCGATACGTCTGTAATGTTCTAAACTAATCAAAAATGTATTCCAGTCTATTAACAATGAACAAAATTTTTTGTGGGTCGAATCTTTTTATGCATAAATACGAGTACGTTCATATTGGGAAATATTGGAGTCGATTGTTCAAATAGTCGCACTAATCATACAGTAAAGTGAGAAGTAAATACGTGAGGCATCGGCGGCCGTTGGTACCGCCACCAGCAGGGCCACGCCAGGAGCAGTGCCACCCGTCTATGAAGACCCAATATGTTATACTCCTGATGACCTCATTAGCCTAGTTGGTAAGACTCTTGGAAGTCAAATCCTGGATGAATCTAAGAGAGTGGTTACACTGTAGCACTAAGATTCAGAGCAGCTCCAGCTCCAGACTCAAATAGCCATGATAATTGCCAAATCGAACGCGGATACTAACTTTAAGAAGATAAACATTAATTAAATATTATTTATAGTTATGGAGGTTTATAAACATTGTAATTTGTTTAATAAAACACGGTTAATTCCACTTTTTATAACGGTATAACCTTATTGGCTTCAAGGCTTTCTCCTCGTCATCAGTGGAGCACAAAGAAGACTGAATTATGTTCGAACTGGTACCGAGATACACGCTTCTAACGGTAAACATTTGGGTTGGGGACTGGAGGTTGAGGGAGGCATATGACAACCTCGGCGAGAGCAGCGGAGAGATTCTTGGTATATAAGTGTTTGCCAGATATTCACCCCGATGCACTGACTTAGAAATTTCTAGGGCCTCTAGTCTATCCAATTTATTTCCGTTACTACTGATATGTAAGAATTTGGCCGTGAAAACCATACATTTTCTATCGATGATGCCAAATTCTTAATTATGAATGAAAACGAATTAAACTGATAATTATTTTATACAATATTTGTCGTGGGTTCAAAATACTATATATGTATATTGATTGGCTACTTGAAAAGAAAAATGACTAGAGTCAACAAACTCAGAATGTCTATAAATCAATAAGATGTACCAAGTATAACTAAACATGAAGGTATAGTAAGAATTATTAGAAAAATAATACCTAAGTGTCACTTTAGTGTAAAAAAAATCTTCTCTAATTCATAACATAATTAATACTCAATATTATTTTACATGTCGACGTAGGATTTTCGACAACCTTTGCGATTAGCCGCCTACGTGCATCGCATATATTGCATACGTGGGAGTACGGCCCTGGGTGGTCGTTGGTGGCGGAGATCGATAAAGAAATTAAGCCGTTGACGTTTTGCTCGAGGTGTAGGGAGGGAGAAGGGAAGATTAAGAATTGAAAGAGAGGCAAGATGTATGAATGTGACAAGTGGGCGTGATGTTTGCTTACTCGATACGGGAGGTAGCGACGTCCACAGCTTGAGTTTGTGTCAGTACCTAGCTTTGGACACGCAATAAGTTGATCCGTCATACCGTCATTATCTGCGACGTGGACTTTAATTTAAAGGTTTAAACAACAATAATAATATTTGCTTCGTAAACAAATTTCATTAAATTCAAAATTTCAAGGATCTTTTTTTATAGAAACATCAATAAGATATCTATTCCTATTCCTATTCCTATGAACAATTCAATTTATTTAGATACATACGGATGGTACGAGTATGCTATGTCTAAAGTTTGAGGGTCAAGTTCATCATGCTATTTATGTTTTAATCAATATTTTTGTATATTATTTATAGTTAAGGCTTTAACATTGTGGAGGTTTAACCCTCCGTCGGGTGCTAACCAAATCCTAACACGTTCGGGCGCAACTCATCTGTGAGATTAAAAATTTATTTTCTGCTTACGCTTAAGGGAAAGCTTAGTAAACTGAACTTTTCACTCAAACATGATTATATAACATTTGTTCATTTCTTTGCACTTTTCAATAACAAAATAACAAAGATACCCATGTGTGAGGGGTAGGGAGTCAGGAAGCTACTATAAGCCTCACCCATTGGCACAAAAAACTAGGTACCTCATCTCACAGATTAGATGCGCCCACCCAAGGGTTAAAGATATTGTAATAGGTTTTTATCAAACACTGTTTATTCCACTTTTTTGTAACGGAGGGAGCATAAACAAGACTTGTTTGTGATCCCCTGAGGATGATGTGAAAGCCTTGAAATCGGTAGGGTTATACTGTTACAAAAAAGTGGAAAAAACAGTGTTTGATAAAATAAATTACAAAATATTTTTGTAATATAATTCATTTTGTATTTTTGTTGCAATAGGTTATTGAGGTGCATTAATATTATAAGGTTATTGAGGTGCATTGCCACGCGGTAACGCACGGGACTTCCGTGTGGAAGGTCGGTGGTTCGAAACCGGCGCTGTGCTATCCACCTTCAACGACACATACATTTTTATCGTCTATTATTAGAAAAAAAACATTTCGGTGTGCTCCGGTCGTTTAACTTCGGTGTACCATTAAACGTGAGTTTACTGGTGTACAACGACTCACTCACTTAAAAAGAAATAATGACTCTAAGGCACAGCTTTGCTTTTCAGCTGAATTTACGTTTGATTGCAGGGAATCGAAGGGATCCTCGACTACGAGACTCAGCAATGACGACGATGATTTATATGGGGAATATACGAGTATATTATCATGTGGAAAGACTTAGATTAGTGAACTAGCGGAACGTGTTCGTTTAAATTAAGTATCTTTTGGAAAAGACAGCGAATACGGATATCTACACTTTTATATCCACAAAACCCGCTTAAGTCACATCCTTGACTCAGTTCAGATATCTATACTTTCAAATCCACAAATACAGCTTTGCCTCATTCTTGACTTATATCTGAGTACAGATATATATATATATATATATATATATATATATATATATATATATATATATATATATATATATATATATATATATATATATATATATATATATACTTTTATATCCACGAATACAGCTTTTACCACATCCTTGACTCGTATCAGGGTACAGATATCTAGACTTTCATATCCACAAAAACAACTCAATCAGACGAAATTTATGTGTTTTGGTCAGTTAAAAAAGATAAGCAAACCTAGTCATACTGTATTTAACTACAGAATAATACACGGAAAGATAAATAAAATAAAATACAATACACTGAACACAGATAAACGTCAGGAACTGGCTGTTGATCCATCGATGGGCTGGAAAATCTCAATTGACTCGGAAGGGATATGTTTTGAGAATATCACATGATCGTATCACGACACGAGTGTTCACGGCGTTGCCCATAAGAAGACGTCTAATGATATGGCAAAGAAGGGCGTGAAATTGGAAAATTAATTCTTTTCCGTGTTCGAGCAATCAATTATTTCATCACGTGTTTCCAGCAGGAGGCAACATAGATCATCCTAGCATTTGCATCAATCAGACCCTGTCCAGAGTACGAGTAAGTAGTCCCAATGTTTGATCAAACTAGCGTGTGTTGCGTCAAACTAGCGAGTCTTGTACTACTTTCGTTAATGAAACCTCATCTTTGCATAGTCATCTTACATCGAGTTACCCCTACAAGGAGTTTATACAGCGTTCTCGAAGTAGATCACGGTAGCTGGTCTCCAGGTGTAATCTTTTCGAAAGCTCAATCCAGTCATCAGCAATTTTTTCTCTCTATTTTAGAAAACGTGGAATCTATCCGAAGGAATCGTTTTTACGCCCTCTTCATGCAACTACTTCTGGATTTTAATTTTGACATTGCTGTGTTAGGACATGTTTCGGTCGGCCTGGGGCACAGTTCCCGAAAATGCCCCAGAACCGACACGGTCGAAGGAGGGAGGAGTACCGTAACATCGTTACATCCCCGAACAACGGGATGAACAAACTAAAATAGGAATAAAAGCAAGAACGCTTTAAAGTGTATCTGAGTAGAATAATTAAAATAACGAGTGAATCCAGTACACGTACAACGTACTCGTATCATATAAATAATATTGTCAGATAATGTGACGATCACAGGAAGAGCGGTAGCAATGCATGAAAAGAAGAAAGTGTTCTTACGAGCGAATGGATATGCACATCGGGTACATTTTCCAGGGAATCAGGTCAGTAAACGGAAAACAGTGCTTAGCAGCGTAGCATAGTAAGGGTGCGGGTCTCCGTCTCTATACGACTGGAGGGCAGCTCCGATGCGAACGGAACTCGGTGACACAAAGGAAGGAAATGTGTTAATTTCTCTTCCTTTTATTTAGCTAAGGTTTCGGCATTCAATTTGAGGAATTCCGTATAAGAATGTTTACCAGTAAATTACTTTGTATTTTACTAATTACATTAATCGCCGTTACACGTGTTTCTACATCCTAGCCCGAGGCTCTCTTCAGGCGGAATGATCCCGGTTCGTTACGAGAGTGGCGCTAAGGCTGGCTATATTGGTGTCATGTTACTACTTACTATAGAATTCCTGAACCATGTAATATATACAAATCATTATTTCCAAAAGAGTAATGTTAAAGTTTTGCTTACGTCACAAACATTATATAAAACGAATTTAGAAATATTAGAGATACACAAAAACATTAAAAACAAAACACTATAGGTCTTTCAAATTGAGCGATTTTTTTTATTAATTTTTTTAAAATTCTTGAATAAAACACTCAATTAGATTTTTTTATTGGTCATTGAAGTATAATGTGTGACATTTAAATTCAAAAAACGATATCCGCCAAATGTTCACTTCTTGCAGCTCCACAGATGTCCACTCTTTTGTCAAAATTTTCGATGACATTTTGGCATAATTGCGGTTCTAACTCCCCAATAACGGGAATAATTTCGTTCTTAAGCTCAGGAATTGATCGGGGGATATTCTTATAGACCTGGCTTTTCACGTGATTCCAGAGAAAATAGTCCAACGGTGTCAGATCATATGATCTTGGTGATCAATTAACATCACCGTTTCCGGAGATCACAATACATAAAATAATTCTCAATTTAAGCGCGTTGTCGTATTGTATACGACTCCATTTTTATAAATGTCATACATTACACTTCTCAAGTGTCACAAGACCCAGGCAAGTTCGCTACGCTATCTGTGTTTTATCCAGGATTTTAAAAAAAGCGCTCAATTTGAAAGACCCTTTATATAACCAAAAAATGCGAGAGATTGCACACATTCTTAAACATATTTTTTTTGGGTCAGTAGACCACACGTGCCATACTTCTAATGTGGGTGTTCTATACTCTATAGTAACATGGCATCAGTCTGACTTAAGCGCTGCTCTCGTAACTGGGATCATTCTGCCTGAAGGGGGGCTCGGAATAGGAGGCTGAAACACATATAGTGAGGATTAATAAAATCAATAGCGGAAAAAATTTATTCAATGTTAAATATTCTCTTTCTTTTGATTTTATTAATGTTATTTTTTATTGGTGCTGTAATACTAAAATTAATTAAAAGAAAAATATAATCTTTATTTTAAATAAATTATTTTACTCCAGTGTTACAACAGATATACAATATTTTAAATCTGTAGAGGTCAAATCAAGAGTAACGTTGGTAAGTTTTCTTTTAAATATTTTGTTAACACCAATCATTTATATTGCCATAGGTCATCTCTGGTCGTTTCTTCTATTTATGTTATCTTGCTCATGACCATTTCTATTGCCATAGGTCATCTCTTCTATTTATGTTATCTTGCTCATGACCTTTATTTACTTTAATTTTTTTATTCACTTTCTCTAACCATATTTTTTCTCAATTTTAATAACTCGACTATAAAATTTCCCTCATATTTGCATTTAAGATTTGTTTAATTAACCCTTGCATTTGTTTAATTATCACTTCCATTTGTTTAATTATTACTTCCATTGAGCTCCATTTCACCTCACATAACACTTAAATTTTAGCTCATATTTATATTTTATAACTACATAGGTTAAAATAGCCTGGAATATAAAACGCATCCTGTATATTTATTATTCTGTCATACATTGACACACTACATATTCTCCTAAGTATACGTATTTACTCGATCCTTTTATCAATTTTCCACAGAAAAATTTCACTCCTTCCAAATATTAAAACTAATTTAATGAAATAGTAAAACCTTGCGTATGACCAATAATTTTCTCATAATCTCTTAAAATGCGAAAATGTTCATTTTGAATAATTACTGAAGGGTATAAATATTATATATTTGATATTTTATACTAGTAACATAGACTTAATTGACTGATGATTGGTTTTACCTAGCAAGTTATGTATCGCAATGTTGACCGTGATGTAGTTTTTGTTCCCGACTCAAATTTTGGATTAGAGAAAAATGTTCTACGAAAATATCCTCGAACTTTAAAGCATCCCTCTGGTTAGTTAAAGCTTCCCTCTCCTCTGGTTAGTTAAAGCATCCCTCTCCTCTGGTTAGTTAAAGCATCCCTCTCTGGTTAGTTAAAAAATATTGATATGTCTATAGACATAAAAGATTTCATTTTAAATAATGGGGATTTTTTTAAACAAAGGATAATTTAATGTACATAAATTTTAAATCCAAATTAATCAAGTTTATTATCTGGAAATCTCTCAGAACCGAGCATTCAGCATTCAGCATTCACGCAGTAATCAACGAATATTTAAGAACCATCACCTAAATTCTTACAAATCTCTCAACTCAATAAAGCCACGCAGCCATGCAGCCATGCATCCATGCATCCATGCAGCCATGCATCCATGCAGCCATGCAGCCATGCAGCCATACGCGTATACCTATTGTAAATTACAATTGTTACAAAACATTATATCACTCTGGCGATACATTTACAAATGCATATGTATAGTAGTGTAGTGTATCGATTGAATTTGAAAATATTTTTTTAATCTTATTTAACTGTATGATACATGTTATGCTTTCTAAGATAATTAATTTCATTTCTTTAAAAAAAATATTATTTATCTTTACAATCGAGCGAAAATTGACAACCAATTAAAAAACTCGTATAAACATACATATGCATATACCATCCTAATATTCCCGTCGGAGTAGACAAAGAGGACAGAGTGCCATATTTTCCTTACTCGATACATATTCGTCGTCTCTTCTACATCCACTAATCTTTTGATTCATTCCTCCCCAAATATTCCATACACCTACTCTGCTCCATCTTTATCTCACCGCCATCCCCAGAGACACGGCGCAGTGGGTCGCAAACCTTGCTGGCGTGTTAAAATAAGTTTCTAATAAAGTATTTTTTTTATTTTTAAACGTTTTATTGTACCTTTTGCTTAACAAAGTTCAACATGGCACATTCAATTCCATCTGTCAATCTCATCTGACAAGGAAAAAATAAGATAAGTGTTATAGTACATCATCAAGAAAACGATTCAAAACAGAAAAAAAATAACACGCTATCCCTCAAAACAACGACAGTGCAGCAAAAATCACTAAATTCAAACGTACATTTTATCCACGACGAATGATTAAGAACATTTGCATTTCATTCTATCCAACATTTTTTCAAGAAAATATAAAATGTGAAACTTTTTTACTAAGCTGTAGTTATTTTTTTCACTCATATTTTTTTTATTCCTGAGAATGATATACATTAATCCATTTGAAAGGGATGGTAGCGACCCTTCCAACATTACGCAAGCACTTTTAGCGCAACCCCATCCCAATACGATGTTTGCTCGATTCCTTTCAAGACGATCGATCACAGTCCAAGCCAAGCCATTTAGAATACTCCTATGCACGGCATTCATAAGACATTCTCCCGCTTGGTCTATACGAATTGTGTATTCTTCCGCTTACTCCTATAGTATGTGTAAGGCTGTCTCGTGTTTACTATTTCGGCCAAGTCTAACAACTTACTCGTTTGTTTATTTTTGCCAGACCAGTTTGTTAAGGCCAGAGTTTATAGCTTGCAATCAATACTTTGTATTAGTAGATATATGAATTGTGTGTGCAACATTGTTGGTTAAAAGTTTTGGTTAAAAAGGGTCTATGATTTAGTCGTCGTGCGAAATTTCTGCAACGTTGTGGATGTGTAGAGAATGGAATGACACACCAATCACCGATCGAGCCACAATGCATAGAACTGTTGCTGGATGTTAAAGACCCAATCGAGAAAGAAGATACAGTCATGCTGCAAGTACAGAAGTTCTACGCGGAACAGGTATATCTATCACAAATTGGCTAACACAGCCAGCTCCGGTGGCAGCAACGACAAGCACTCTTACCCCACCTCCGTATTATGATTTTTACTACACTCGTTACGGATGGTAGACATTCACTGATTTATTATCACTAATATAGGTGTTCACGCCATAGCATATAGTTAGGCGTTAGCCAAACTGGAAAGAAAGGAGAAAAGGAATGGTACTCACGGTTGTCTTGTTCGATGAAAGGGCGTTGATGACGGGATTCGGAGATCTCGGCTGATGTTGAGAACTCCTGGAGCCTCGTCGCGGTTGGTAAATTAGTTCGTCTAAGGTTTCTTCTGATGAAGCGTATTGGTCGCTAGCCGAGAACCCATACGCACTGGTTCGTCGCTGATGAGCCGGGCCGCCCGGCGGCTGGCCCGATCCGAGTTGTCCTCCCTCTCGTGGTCTATACGCAAGTGGACGAGACGAAGCCCGAAGACCGGAATATCGTCGTTGAGTTCAAACTACCACAGTTGGCGACAATACGAATAATTTAACTTGTGAGAATAACCTCGACAGGACCGGAAGCGATGACGATGCGGCCCGCGCGCGACGACGAACCAGTGCGGATGGGTTCTTGGCTAGCGACCAATACGCTTCATCAGAAGAAACCTTAGACGAACTAATTTACCAACCGCGACGAGGCTCCAGGAGTTCTCAACATCAGCCGAGATCTCCGAATCCCGTCATCATCGCCCTTTCATCAAACAAGACAACCGTGAGTACCATTCCTTCTCTCCTTTCTTTCCAGTTTGGCTAACGCCTCACGAATAGGCATGTAACGAGCAGATACCTGGAGAAATATTTTTTTACATGTTTAACGAATGCGAGTATTGTTATTAAACGAACTCTGGAACCAGCACCATCGGGAATTGATTCTGAAACTCCCAGGTGTATGTATGGCAAGGGTTTTATTACATAAGCTATAGAGATTGCTTTACATTTAATTCATAAATTCGTATGTATTACTGAAGCGGATATGTTGAAGAGCTGGGATTAACTATTGACATCCAACTCCATTGATCGAGTGTTCGGTCTTAGAACCACCAGAGCAGGATCATAACTTCCCGTTTGTCGTCAAAAGTGTTGTAGACGAACTATTCACCAGACTTGAACCTTTTTTTATTTGTAATATATTTATAAGTGTCATCGGCAGGAGTATCACTAAAATATAGAATTAAGAGCTCACGCATTCGTGGTACCCTGGGGGGGACTGACATAAACAGTAAGCTGGAAGAGAGACAGTTGAGATGGTACGGTCACATAAGACGGAGACCAACAGACCATACGGTAAATCAGGCAATGTCTGTGGATCTTCCTCGACAGCCGTCCAGAGCAAGACCAAAGAACTCCTGGATAATTCAATGCTCCAAAATCCTGCACAGAAACGTCATAGATGAAAACGACCTTCAGAACCGAAGAACATACAGCCTGAGAACGAGATGAGCCGACCCCAACAGCCTACCTGGGCAATGAGTTGGGACAGTGCCAAGAAGAAGATATTTACGAGTATGAGTGTCACTGGGAATCGAAAATGTAGCCCGCGAATGGAAAACAAGTGGCTTACCAACTTCATCACCAGCCTGATAGGTCACTATTGGGGTAGACAGAGAGAATAGAGTTCCGCATTATTATATCTCAGCACACATCTTTTGCCTCTACTATGTCCATACACCTCGTCACGTGTACTCTCATTTATAAAATTGAAATTTCTTATGCCTTTAATAATTAAAAAAACATATATAAGAAAATCAACTGTACGTAATTAAATTAATATAATGCTTTATATTTATGTAAAATATATTTTTTGAAAAATAAACTTTTTTTTCCCTTTGACACATTATCGGCTTGAAGTGAAGTTAACAAAGGGAAAGGGAAACAGTCGAGGGGATGGTCGGCTGGTCGGCTCATCGAGCCTCACTATAGCACCAACATCACAGCCTTTGTTTTTCGATTAAACGAGTTTTTTTTTTATAATCAAACGTATTTTTTTTCGTTCACAGTAACAAAACGAAATCATTTTTCACTACCTTTTTTCGCACGGAATTGCAAATAAAAGAAAACGCAAAGATTTATCAAACTACGAGAAAAGGCTTTTTATTTTATTTTTATGGACGACGTAAATAACAATCAAAGAGTTACAGAATGTTGCGCTCAATTCAACCGCAAAGAAGATATTTATTGTATTGTATTGTATTGTATTACACTTACATTGTATTTGTACATATATTGTAGAACATGCGGGTTTATTGCCTCGTGGCAATCTGGAAATATAATAAAAATTGCACCATCGTTTTGCTATATATTTTTGAATTTATTTTTATTTATACTTCTCACTTAACCATCTTTCTAATCTGGTAAATTTGGTCCAGTCATGTTTTCCTCGGTCTACCTCTTCCACGCACACCTTGCACTTCTGACCTGTATATTCGCTTAGTTATTATTTCATCACTTATTCTCTCCACATGTCCAAACCATCTTAAAGCTTCTTTCTTCATCTTACTTAAAACATCGATTTTATCCATGCATTCATCTCTGGTATATTTATTTGTTCCACCTTATTTCAAACATTGACAATTCACAAGTTTCGTTCATGCGTCTCTATAGTATTGATTTAACTTATATATATACTTCTTCTACTACAATAAATTCAAGTTTCACCTCCATACGAGTATGTCAAGGTGGGCGGCGGGCGGCGCGCACCGACACATTATGTTTTAAGGTTTTTGTTACTTTTGATGTAGTGCAGTGCTTTTTGTGTTACATTATATTTATCTTTGTTATGTGTAGGTACGAGTACATACGTGCAATTCAGTTATTTCCCTGTCGAGGTAGGTATAGAGGATAGACTGTCCAACTTTCCTGTTTCGACACACATCCTCCGCATCTTCTTCTTCTATACACTTTCTGATACCACTTCTACGATTTTTTCTCAGACTTTCTACGTTTCCTTCTTACGAAATATCATCGAGGGAACGTTAATGACGAGACTGTGAACAAACGTAGATGGAAAAGTTTTATAACATTTTTATGATTCTGGAAAGCTTAGGTGTAGAACTGTATAACACTTTCGTTGCATAAACTACAAACTGCTTTGGGGTGATCGGTTCCAATCAAAATCAGATTGGAATCGTTTCTTTTTAATTTAGGTAACACCGGTTATCGAACCTCGCAATCTCCAAGCTAGAAGACGTGCATCTTGCAAACTCCAGGCTGGAAGACGTGCATCTTACCAACTCCAGCCTGGAAAACGTGCATCTTACCAACTCCAGGGTGGAAGACGTGCATCTTACCAACTCCAGGCTGGAAGACGTGCATCTAACCAACTCCAGACTGGAAGACGTGCATCTTACCAACTCCAGGCTGGAAGACGTGCACCTAACCAACTTGACAACGGAGATCGTCAATTATGAAGAAATTGGATGATGATGATTTATTTCAAATGAATATTTCAATTAAAGAAGACACATTCTTCTTTCGTTTTACTGAGGCTTCAACATACACATTCATATATAAAATCACATTATTTCACTGTTGTGGTAGGCAGAACAGAGCGCCATACTTTCCTATCTCGACACACACATCCTTAGCCTATTCTACATCAATACAACTTCTGCAATTTCTCCGACTCTCAATGTTTCCTTCTTTCAGAATGTCATTTAATTTATCCAAACATTACTTTGTTGATCTTCATCTTAGACGGCTTCCACTCACAGTTATACTACAATATACTCGTATATCTGTTGTCTTAATCTATCTTCATTCATTCGTTCCACATTTCCAAACCACCTCAACTTACTCTTCTTTATTTTACGTAGCATATCAGTCTTAAGTTCACATTCATCCCTTATCACTTCATCCTCTATTCTCTAATACATTGTTATTCTACTTATTCTTCTCAATGCAGGTTCTCACAATAAAACAATGATAATTATAATAATAACAAAATGAGCACTTATTTAGAACAGTTTAAAGAGTAGACTTGTCTCTAGAGTGTTTAAAAACCATACTTTGTTTTATCTCAGTTGTTCCTTGTTTTTTCCTTTCATCAAAATAATCATTCAAAAAACCCCATTAAAGGTTCAACGATAATAAATATTAATTTTAAGGAGAATTTTCTTCTTTGAGATGCAAAAATAGTTATATTTTACTTGTACTTTTCTGTTTTTGAAGATATTGGAAAATTATATGGATAGAGAGAATCTCAATTCGACCTTCCCCCGAGCGAAGATTCTTTCCCTGTCCAGGGGCAGAGCACCCCCCGTGCCCTTGGCAAGGAGACCTACCCAGCACCCGGTCTTCGAGATACTCGGGGGCCGGCAACAGCGAATGGGGCTTATCTCTCCACTGCAAGGGGCGCACATTCGTGCGGAGTGTTTGCGGAAGTGATATTCCGGCTGCGGGTGACACAGGATGGCGGGATAGCGGGATAACAGTGCGGCAGGGAGCAGGGCGCGTGATAAGCGCAGATTTGTGGGGATTAATGACGAATATTACCTACTGTGTGTGCGCACACTGCGAGGTGTCCATTACTGTGTGTGCGCACTGCGAGGTGTCCATTACTGTGTGTGCGCACTACGAGGTGTCCATTACTGTGTGTGCGCACTGCGAGGTGTCCATTACAGTCACAGACTTCAACCAGCGTCCAGATTAAAATTTTGAATCTCTAAACTTGGTAAATACAGAGTAGCCTAAAATCAACTTCACCTTTGGGAAATTCGTAATAAAACAAAAGGTTTTTGTTATCACCTTTAATTACTTACTGCAAACATGAAACCAAATATTAACTCCTTATGTTAGATGTATCCAAGCGATTATACTGCAAAATTATTTTCAGGAAATGGAAGCTTTAATGACATAAACTCTTTGGCTTAAATCTTGTCCCTTCGCTCTGTTGTGATTTTTGCTGATCAATCCGCAGATTACTCGTACATTCTGCGATATTGCGGTGATAATCGTGTTAATAAAATCCTGTGGGAACTCGACTCGACTCAGCCTCACATCGCTTTATGTTTGGACCGATCGACTACTCCGATCTAGTGGCGTTAAAGTTAAGTTTTATCACATTCGAAATTTTGTGCGAAAGTATTAGCAGCCTGCTGGTTGTTTGAACTTCAGACCTTAAGCTGTTTTATAAATATATTGACTGCACTTTGAGTAATTTTACATCTCCTGTGATGTCGGACGATAAGTCCGTCGTCGCTATTATTTTTTTACACTCAGACGTGCTGCCACCGCAGGAATCCCTTTGAGCAGTTCCTTCTTCGTCACTACGTGACGTTAAAATCATAAAATAAAAGTTGACGACATTTATCTCATCTGGCTCGAAAACTTTGAATCACGTACCAGTATCTTATCCGAAGTAGGTATCGCTTCGATATTTTTTTTAATTTTTTTTTTATCCACTTGGCAGGGATTTCTCCTGTTACACAAAGAGGGTCTGCTTCTAGCGTTAGCTGGTTCGTAAGGAAGAATATCAGCCAGGATCCTTCTCATACTGCTAGGCGGTGCCGTGAATACTCGTATATCAACAGTTTCATTCAGTTGGTTCCAATATCTCTAAACCACGCGTGACTAAGTGTTTAGCCATGATATTCGTCCTGTAAGTTGGTATGCAGAGCAGAGGGGGATTTCTTGCACGGCTATATTTATTAGGTACATATAAACTTAGTGCTTCTAGAATCGCGGGACAATCTCTTAACGAATGCTTTGTTTCATATGCAGCGTGGTCGTTGAAATATTTGCGTATACTTATTTTTTTAGGTATCCCACAAAAAAAATATATTGAGGACTTGGTCACATAATGTCACCCCTTCGCGAAATCAGTTTTCCGGGGAACATCTCTTGAACCACTTCCAAACTGTTATTGGACGCATGACAAGTGATCCCATCCTGTTGATACTACGTCCTCGAATGGAACATCTCTTGAACCACTTCCAAACTGTTATTGGACGCATGACAAGTGATCCCATCCTGTTGATACTACGTCCTCGAATGGAACATCTCTTGAACCACTTCCAAACTGTTATTGGACGCATGACAAGTGATCCCATCCTGTTGATACTACGTCCTCGAATGGAACATCTCTTGAACCACTTCCAAACTGTTATTGGACGCATGACAAGTGATCCCATCCTGTTGATACTACGTCCTCGAATGGAACATCTCTTGAACCACTTCCAAACTGTTATTGGACGCATGACAAGTGATCCCATCCTGTTGATACTACGTCCTCAAATGGAACATCTCTTGAACCACTTCCAAACTGTTATTGGACGCATGACAAGTGATCCCATCCTGTTGATACTACGTCCTCGAATTGTCTCGCGTAAATTATTGCCATTTAAAAGTCGAAAACCCTCTGAGCATTTAAACGTAACGCTCAGAATAAACATGTATTGCTTGACTTTAAGCACCCTCAAAAAATAAGAACCGATGAGTCCCGATGCTAAGATGGCTGCCCGAACTGTTACTCGTATACAATGAGCAATAAGGTGGTCTCTGAAGTTTCAGTCTTGGGTTTAAATCGCTCCAATAGTGAATATTTTTTTTCTTAAAGATAAAGTCATTCACTTGAAAATGTGATTCGTCTGAAATAGATATGTGATTAAACCTGGAAAACTGTTCTAACATTTTAGTCATGAAATCCAATACTGTAACGAAACCTGCTTCACAATTCTGAACCAGTTGAATTTTATAGGGATGGAGTTTCAAGTCAAGCGATAAAGAGAGCACTTTATTCTGTGCCACCCTGTGTATGGGTTTCGATTCGATACTTTTAAAAAATATTTTATTATATATTTTAATTTTAACAATGCAGCACTCTTCTGCTTAACTAGGCATACGTGTATATAGTACCTACAACCATTAGATTGAGTGCTTTTCCACATCTGCATATGTGAAGAAAAACATATTTGGTAAGAAAACCGCAGAAAACCTACCAAAGGAAGATGAACAACTACAACGAAACTTTTGTAAATCTTCTGACACGTAAAAGTAGCACATTCGGCTTAAGGTGTAGTGTATTGTACAGTGTTCATATAACATCATAAATTTTTGTGAAACCTCCCAAAAAGATGATGTTTTAAAGTGCTTCCTGCAGGTGCACACCCCACCTATATCTTTAATACTAAGAAGTAGACTATTCCATGCCACAGGACCAGCAATGGCAAAAGCGATATCATAATACCCCAATATATTGAATCAATTTGAACAGCCAATTTGTTCGACATAGAAGAGATCGACCTCAAAGTTCTAATCCTTTCAAAAGGAACATATCTCAGACACAAATTCGGAAGATGCAATGCGAACATCCCATTAAGGAACAAGAGTTTGAAATGAATCCGTTCGCGATACTTTTGCTAGTGGAGACTTCTAAGAAATGGACTACTATGACAATGTCCATGAATACAATGTCCATGAATACCATACCTCAGCCTAGAAGCTGCATTGAAAACTGACGAGTCTATCAAGTTGTGAATGAGGCAAACCAGAATTAATGGAATAACAATAATCCAGATCAGTCATAAGAAATGAATTAATAAGAGTGAATTTTCCTCGTTGGAAGATATCGAAGTACAAATTTCAACTCTCTAAGACTACATACGAGTATATAGAAGCCCTAAGAATTAGTGTTTCTTTCACTCCCTCCTAGTCACCATGCAGCGCTTCTGCTGCAATAAATCTTATTCAGTAAGTGAAGATTGTGAAGTAACCTCAGAGTATCGCTGACCCTCCCCTCCACTAATCTGGGGGTACTTTCCGGAAGTCGGATACTCCGGTGCCTTGTTACAGGGAGAGTGGTGTGGGCTTCTCGAGCTGTTCGCTCGATATAGTTAAGCTACTTAACTCAACTCGCCAATAAATACAGTACGGCAGGAGGGATGAAGGGATGAAGGGAGGACGGCGCCTCTCGAAAGACCTTGACTTTTGTAGCTATTGATGAGAATGAAATCGTTTAATTTAAATATAACAGTAGAAAACGAAATTTATAAAACATTTAGAACATTTTAAAAGTAACGGTTTATTAATCTTATGAATGGAAAAATCAAAAAGGATCTTTCTTTATTGTATCGCATCTCACCGGGAATAGAGCCAATTGGTTTTATTCCGTTCTCACTTAAGAACATTTCTAATACATTTCTGATTATCTATTATTGTTCACTATGCAGATTAGCTTGCCATACATGCTCGTGAACAATTTGCCCTTCTCGAAGAATACTTCTCCAGAGTTTCTTATTTTTGGTGTTCTCCTTCCAATGCGGGATATCTAGGCCGAATGGCCATGTCTGTCTCTCTTGAAGATATTATTCAATGATTAACTGATATTTCTTAAAAAGGTCAGAGCAAGTATATCGATAACAATAATGGGGAAATACTTAAATTATACAATTCGGATTATTTTTAGTTTATTTAAAAGCATAACAGAACAGCAAAAATAACACCATACAATATGGTATTTAACTTTATACAAATATTTAAGTTTCACAGAATAATAAGAAACATCAATAATAATCGAGATATGAAAAAAAAAAGGAAATAATGGAAAGGGACAAACGTTATCACTTCGTATAACGAAGCATATTCATGTGTTCAGGATGGGAAATCGAGAAAGAGGGAAAGTTAGATAAAAAGCTACATAAAACATACGACTGCACTTATTAAGTTATAAAAATCAAATATATATTTATTTTTATATTGATATTTATTTACACATGACAAGAAATATACATAATTTACGAAAAACAACAGGTAATTTGATTAGGACATACAATTTTAATGGATCTGGGTTTGTTGCCTTTCATTTGTCGTGTCCCCGGTTAATTAGGCTTTTGCCTGTATCTCCCTGAGGATATTTAGCATGAAAAAATAAATCGATACTTCTTTCCGATTTTCGATTACACAAAAACAAAACCCCGTTGCACATTCTCACCAACCTGACAAACAGTGACACTCAATTACAACTGGAAACATCATGCGAAATCAAATTCCTCACACATCATCACTCCAGAAAGACCAAAAAATCCCATAATATACCGCTCACAATCATAAAAATAAAAACAACAATATACAGAAATACAAATATAAAACAACAAAACAAAACCCACACTTCAGAGCCCACACAAACCTTTTCCACACGTCATTCATCCTATAGTTCACCATTCAAATCAATATTAACAGTTCCTTGAAAAGTAAGAGTCAAAATAGACTTCCTGAAAATTACCAAATTAGTGTCAACGTATCAATATGGCCACCCTTCTTGGTGGTAATTGTAGATAATTAAAAAGATTGTTTTAAAAATAAACTCACGTTTTGTCATTGGCGTGCGGCGCCCCCGCGGAGGAGAGTCGCCTGTGCAGGCAGCGCAGCGACATGGCGTACCCCTAGCAGCCCGGCGCGCCACCCCGCCGACTGTGCGCGCGCCCCAGCGCGCGCCCTCCGAAGAAGGCACCCTCCTCGTTGCAGCTCTGACTGCGCTGCGGACCCAACATCGCTTTGGCCAACTCCGACATCCTCGCTGCCACCCTAAATCCCGGTCGCCCTGGCAGTTCGCACCCCCACCCGCAGCTTCCGGCACTAATACTCGGCTCTCACTCTTTTCGCGAGCTCATCAATAACACAAACCGGATGTAACAATTTCACGGTATCTTTCCAACAGCACGATCAGAGCTTCACTCTTTTCGCGAGTAGCTTCGCAATAACACGATCAGGGTTTCACTCGATTCGCGGGAAGCTTCGCTATAACACGATCTGGTTTCACTCTTTTCGCGGGTAGCTTTGCAATAACACAATCAGGTTTCACTCTTATCGCGGGTAGCTTTACAATAACACGACTCGGGTCTCACTTATTTAACAGCAACGGGATCTGCAATCCGCAAATGACACGATACAACCCTTGTGTGTTTTACGGACGCGGTTAAGATATTAATTCAATTATTAATTACGTATTTAATTTTATCCAATTTTGGTCATTTCCAAGTTTAGTCGTCTTGATTTCTCAATTTATTTATCGTATATAGATATATTTTTCTTAACGGAATTATTTATATATAATAAATAGTTGTCGTTTGAAGGCGCTTTTAAAATTGAATTATATTTTTATCGGCAATAATTAATAATTATTTATTTCTAAATCTTACTAAACCCGCTTTCGATTCAATTCACTAAATCACTTGTTTTATATTTTCTTAATGGCCACTCGATACGATAGATTAATGAATAATTAAATAAATATTTCTACCAATAGTTGCACTTCCTAAATCACGGCACACAGCACGCGGCACTAAATTGTTATAGAAGTCAATTGGAACAATGAATAGTTAACAATAAATATAATACAATACAATAAACAGTAATACAAGGTAATATATTATTTTATATAATATTATATCAATAAATGGTTAGAAACAATTGACGTATATTTTGTGTTTATCTAATTATTAACTCTAGGTTTTGTGTATTAATTTGGAAATTTCTCGAAAATTATTTTAAAATTATTATTGCCTTTGTAAGTAGCAATTATAAGAAATATATTATCTAGACGACGAAGGGCACTGGTTTGCTACGTTTCAATATTTTATATAATCAATTCATTTTATTTTATTTTTTATATTTAAGTACAAAACAAAAGTAAATCAGCAATGCTCGAAACCTCCCGTGAAGGTGAAAGTAGCCTGCAACAGAGAAACAAAACAAAAATAAATTAATAATGAAGGATTTAAGGGAACATATAAATATTCTACAGCATATTATTAAAGTTTTTTTAAAGCTATTAAATTGTTAAGGGTGCCTAATTGAGACGCTATCGATTATTATACTTCTAGTGATCGTTTATTAAGACGCCTTTATAAGAGATTACCAAAAGTGAGTTATATAACACGATATCAATGCACGTGGGTGTTTCCTTCCCTCCTCCGTGCAATTCGCATATTGATTGGCCAATCCATACAATTCGCATATTGATTATTCAATCTGTGTCAATACTTTTTATGCAGAAGTTGTACAAGTTGGACCGTGTTACTTGATAAGCTAAGTTCATTCCGGACTGTTAAAATATGAGCTGACAGACCATAGTCCCATTCAATTTATTTATTTAATTAACGACACAACAGTGTCTTTATATACAAATGAACATGTGACAGGTTATACAAGTACTTCAAATTATTGACAAATAATACAAAACTTTATCTTAAACTAACATGAAGATACAAAAAGCAGTAGTAATAATAAATTACATTCATCGTTTTAAAATTATTTAATAATTATATGCACGAGTATATTAACGTTCAATATATGTTATGTATGTTTACCACAAAATATTACCAAACTTCACCAAGCAGACTTACGTAATTGTCGAAGACTTACTTTATAGAGCTAAAGAACTCAGATTTGTTTTTAGTGGAATAACGCATACATAGAACAAATATTGGATTTTTTGAGAATTTTGTGGGAATTTTATGGATAGATATTGAGATATAGAAAACACATGGCCTCATTAGTAGAACGAGATGCAAGTTGCTTTGCAGAATTATAAGCTTCATACATGTTGATGCAGGGTTACTCAACTCCAGAGGCAAAGTATTGTCCTTAATGTTTTATTTATATTAATAAAGGAGAGCACACAGTTAGTAGCTGTTTCTAAATATTGTTGTGATATTCTGGCGAATACTATATATACTCATATTAAAAATATCTAAATTGTTGCAACACTCGTTTCCAAGTCTTTGCATACGAATTATAGAGGAGTTGATTTTATAATTAGTATAGCAATTTTCGGTATAAAAGGGATTGAGCTGTCTTGTGGATCTAGTGGGAATACGAAATGAAATGCTTGCGAGTAAGTGAGGTGCATCAATCACTGAGTGAATGATTTTGTATATCAGTACTATATAGACTTCTAGGAATAAGCAGTTTAAAGTATAAAATACGTAAAAAATTCGTTTATGTCTTGATTTTTTTCGACAGGGCCATCGAAGTGGGGTGGCCATATTACCGAATAACAATCTAAAATTGTTATTTCTGACATAGACTTAATTTAAAAATCTAGGTTTGTTTTTTTTTTCACATTCAAACTATGTATCAAATAAGTCCTTCAAACTGTATTTTTTAAAATTATTTTATTTATCCAAATGAATCATACAAGCAAGGTTCAATTATGGTGTGAGCTTTGAAGATAAATAACTCATTAAAATATATTAAATAATACAGCAAATCAATCATCCCACCTGAAAAAAAAACCTCAAAAATATTTCTTCTGAAAAAAAAACTGAAATATTTAGTTAACAATAACCTAAGCTTGATACAAAATGGGCCGTCAGTAAAACGCGTAATATAAAACGATAGCATTATTATACTCGTACAAGGTTTTTGTGTTCCAGAACAGTTATCCTTTTTTACGAAAAGCGCCCAGATGAAATAATATAATAACTCAATCTGAGGTATTTTACCATATTTAAAAAAAAATCTTATTATAAATATATCATAAGAGATCATTCACACGAAAATTTGCAATGAGATCCTGAAAGGGTGACCCACCCCTTTTAATCCGCCCTCTTGCTACCTGTCATTGGTCACTAACCACGAACCGCATGTTCCGTATAAATTCGCGACCCAAAGTGTGCATTGTACGCTACACCCAACCAACCACATTTACCTGGGGCGGATATAATCATTTGTTGCCAAATTATTCTCAAAAAGGTATAATATATGATGAGGAGGTCCATAAATATCCCACGAGAAGTTGCGATGACTTTCAGCTTCCAAAAATCAAAATGATAAACAGTCAAATAATTTGTTTTATTTGATTATTTGTAATTTTGCTAATTAATAAATGAACAAACGCTAACAAAACAAACGTAAGAGGAAGGCGGCGGAGAGGAATTCAAACACAAGTTGTTGTTGTTAGATCAAGTGTATATTTTGAAAAAAAGGAAATGTTAAAATGCAGAGAAATCGTAAGTAGAAGATGCGAAATATGTATGTCGCGATAGGAAAGTCTAGAGCTATCCTTTCTCCTTACTTCGACAGGGAGACGGCGTGATGGTATGTATGTATTATGTAATAAGATAATGATATAGTAAAATAATTCTGTTAAAAACTCTTATATTTTCTTACAATACATAAATATGAAAATACAAAGCCAAGTATTTAGTCAAAAATAAGCACATAAAAGAAGGGCGAGCCCCGGTGCCAGGAGAATAACAGTTATGAAGTGATTGGTCTCGATCGTAAATCCCGCCGCGCAGTCTCCTCCGCAAATCGACTGGGCAACCTGCGGAAGCCCGTAAAGTGAAGGGAAGGGATCTAGCAGAGATACCCGTTAAAAATTGATCGTTTTTCGAGATCGAGTTGTAGAAGGAGGGTGCGACGAGCTCGAGTTGTGTAGAAGGAGGGTGCGACGAGATCGAGTTGTGTAGAAGGAGGGTGCAACGAGCTCGAGTTGTGTAGAAGGAGGGTGCGACGAGCTCGAGTTGTGTAGAAGGAGGGTGCGACGAGCTCGAGTTGTGTAGAAGGAGGGTGCGACGAGCTCAAACAGGAGTGAGTCCGGGGAAGGCTTATATTCTAAATTTGAACCCACGAAAACAATACATTATATTGAGACTGTAAAATGTACATCTCATCATTATTGGCTATATTTTTTGAAATAAATAATAACTATTCGGTATACCTAAAATCTCTTTAACGCCAATCGATGAATTGTAAAATATTGTTTTCTATCTATTATTTCTCTAGGGCATTTTTTTCTTTTTTCGAGTGCATTTCTCAGAAAATAAAGAGAACGAGAAGAGTTTTAACTAAAATGAACCCTCTTTTTACAAGGCAAAACCTGAGCTTGTAATTGAGAAGGCGTACGATTTGCTGCTACGTGCACATATTCTCAATTCTCCTTCTATTGAATAGAGTCGTGGACACTTAACCAGAAAACATCTTTTTTGTATTTTGAATCTACAGACGCATCCTTCAAGTTTCCAGGAAAGTTCGTGTTATAAATGTGAAAGTACTTTTTCATATACGAGTATATAGGATCTGGAACTGCTTAAAAAGTAAAATTTGGAAAGTTGCTGTATCTGTGAAATAACGGGGGGCATTACACAGCTGAGCATCTACACTGTATAATAACGGGGGGCATTACACAGCTGAGCATCTACACTGTATAATAACGGGGGGCATTACACAGCTGAGCATCTACACTGTATAATAAAGTGAGGCAAAGAAAGATGCCACATACGAGTATTTTGGCTTAAGAACTTACGAAAACGGTTTGGGGTTAATTTTGTATGTCTAGCAACTGAGGTTAATTTTGTATGTCTAGCAACTAATGTTAATTTGGCATGTCTAGCAACTAAGGTTAAGTTTGTATCTCTAGTAACTAAGGTTAATTTTGTATGTCTAGCAGCTGAGGTTAATTTTGTATGTCTAGCAACTAAGGTTAATTTGGCATGTCTAGCAACTAAGGTTAATTTTGTATGTCTAGAAACTAGGTTAATTTTGTGTGTCTAGCAACTAAGGTTAATTTTGTATCTCTACCAACTAAGGTTAATTTTGCATGTCTAGCAACTAAGGTTAATTTTGTATGTCTAGCAACTAAGGTTAATTTGGCATGTCTAGCAACTAAGGTTAATTTTGTATGTCTAGCAACTAGGTTAATTTTGTGTGTCTAGCAACTAAGGTTAATTTTGTATCTCTACCAACTAAGGTTAATTTTGCATGTCTAGCAACTAAGGTTAATTTTGTATGTCTAGCAACTAAGGTTTATTTTGTATGTCTAGCAACTAGGTTAATTTTGTGTGTCTAGCAACTAAGGTTAATTTTGTATCTCTACCAACTAAGGTTAATTTTGCATGTCTAGCAACTAAGGTTAATTTGGCATGTCTAGCAACTAAGGTTAATTTTGTATGTCTAGCAACTAAAATTAATCTAATTGAATAAAATCGAGTAAGATTTGCTCAAATCATCTCATTTTCCAAATGGACATTTCGTTTTAACGACTAAGCAATATTTTGCTACATGTCTTCAAACGAGATTTTGAAAGATAATGTCGGTAAGGATGTGGTTCAATCTATAGACTTAAAAAATCCAACTTTTTAGGGTTTGAATATCTTGTACGTGAACTTAAATCATGGATAAAACTAATCATTTTAAGTAAATTTGATGTTTGTGTGCAAACATGATCTAACCTACACTTAACCTGTTTTGAAATATTTGTATTGCAGAAACATAGAGGCGTGTTGTATTTTATGGATTATTTGAAGACAAATTCTAACTTCAATTTAATCTCTCGTGCTTCATAATTTCATATTCTTACCACATATGGATATATAATACTCATACATGCACAGTTTGAATTAGAATAATTGAGAATCAGACTCATAGTAAGAATGCAATAACTGCAGAATATAGTAAGCCCGTTCGACTAGCATCAGGCGGGCCGCGATAGGTAAGCTCAAAACTGTGATACAGTTATTTCCACGATTACTTAATTCATCGTCCACCGCTCCGAGCGTTTTATAATAAAATAAACAAACACCTCGACCTCCCTATTAACCCATTAACAGATTATGATATAGCACCCTCGTACACTCACAAACGCCCAGATTGATCCTATCAAGGATACAACATTTAAAAAAAATCAATAATCTTAAAAGCCAATAAATCCATACATAAATCAGGCATCACTCAACTCAGCTCTGTTTAGACCAGTATGAACTATTACCAATGAAACATTAAAGCACAGCACACACGCTCTTTCGTTTTTATTTATATAGAACTAAGATCGAGGCTACACGAGTAGTTCCATACAGAAGGGAATACGAGTAGGTTGCCAGACTGGGAAATAACTGACTTATGCGGGGGAATGGAATCTCAGACTACTTTATTTTCCTCATTGAAGTAAATATCGATTTATTTACATTTTATAAAATACAACAAAATTCATTACTCGTATACTTGGTAGTCTTAGGTAACTGTAGCCTTAGGCCTCGGCCACACAGGTAGGAGCCTCGCTTGTCGCTTAGAGCTACGCTACTAGGTGACTATAATAGTCACGTGCGTGGCACGAAGCGTGCAGTATAGCCATTGCTATAGTATGGTGTGCGTTGGTTCGCTAGGATATGTCACCTTGCTCGCAGCGTAGCTCTAAGTGCCAAGCGAGTCTCCTACCTGTGTGGCCGAGGCCTAACGGTTACCATTTACTCTAAGCAAGTGAGCGGCTGAAGTTATATTCCTGACGAATGCACTTACGGACAGATTTTCCTCTTGAACCATTTACGTCTGAATTTATATTTCTATGTAAGATTAAAGGCTGCGTATCATAAATTCTTATAGCACTATTAAGTAATACAAAAGACGCCCTAAATAAAACCTAAATAATTAAAGGCTGCAGCAAATTTAAATCTGCCGATCGTAATGGAAGTTTGATCTACTAACTCGTACCATTGAACATTTTATTTCGATCTTTCGAGATTGTGTTTGCTGTATTGCAACAGCGTGCACGCATTATAAACCACTGACAATCATGCTCGATCAGGAGAGATATAGCCTATCCATATGAACAATTGCACTTATTTTTGATTACCAAGAAAATCCATTATTGCTATTTTGAATTCAGCGTCAATGACTACATATCTATGGCGTTATGGCAGAAGTTGATATGTCCGTTTTACCTTAGTTGACAGGAGAAACAATATTAACTTTGATAAGCTGTTAAAATCAGTACAAATAAGCATTTTGTAAGTTTTTCCAAACAATATATATTTTGTTTGGATAATAACTGACACACCAAGTTTTGCCACACCATGCTGATAAATATTTTCTATAAATTGGGAGACTAAACACAAAATGACAAAAAAAACGTACATATCAACTTCTGCCATAACGCCACAGATATTACCATTTAAGATAATCCCACAATTCATAAAACTTTTATCTATATTAAAAAATATTCGACACTAAAATCAAAAACTTCAATATTTTGTATGAAAATAATTCCATTTCGACATATCGTAATTCATAGTATAAATAGGCCAAATACACTATAAGAAGAAGCATTGTTATACAATAGGAAAAAGGCTAACTCTGAAAAAGGCAAGACTAACACAATAAAATAACAAACCCATATAATTTATTAAATTTAAAAAGTCTAAAGTCATATGAAAGTTCACAAAGTGCCCATTACAGTTCACAAAGTGCCCATTACAATTTGATACGTGTAATTTTATAATTTCAAATCTCGAAAAAAGTTAATTCGAAATTAGGTCAACACTTCTTCTTCTTCTTGTCGTGCCTTATCAGGTCCCCCCGACGTTGGCAATCACTCTGGCAAAGGCTTCTCTATCTTGCGCAACCCGGAACAGGTCCTCCACACGCTCCATCCCCGTTCAGTCTCTTATATTGCGCAGCCAAGATGTTTGCCTTCTACCAGGACAACGCTGCCCCTCGATCTTACCCATCAGTATCAACTGGAGGATTTCGTACCTCTCTCCACGCAAAATGTGACCCAGATAGAATATCTTGCGGACCTTTATATCTGTCAGTAGCTGTCTACGGCAATTAACTCTCCTCAAGACCTCCGAATTGGTGATCATATCAGTCCACGGTATACGAAGCATTCTCCTGTGCAACCATACCTCGAACGCTTCCAACCGATTCATAGTATAAACCTTCAGCGTTCATGTTTCCGAGCCATACAACAAGAACAGATCAAACGTAGCACTTCAACATTCTCTGCCTTAGTTTCAGATTCAATTTATCATTGCAGAATATTGATCTCATTTTGTTGAATGAACTACGGGCTGCTTCAATCCTGAACTTCAACACTTAAAGGCACGAAACAATAAAATGCCACGAATAATGCAATAATAACGGAGCCAATAAACAATAAACAGTGCATGCTGTGGTTCTGCGCGCCGTGTTAAGTATACACGTAATATCATGTCATATAATTATACATTATATTCTATTAAGGTTTGGGGGAGAATAAAGAGTGTGGATAGGGGCGGCACGGGATGGTGCCGGAAGGCTGAATTGGCGCCGCGCCGTGCCGGCCCGAGTATCGATTTGCAGAAGGAGCGATTGTAAACAGTGTGCACTCTGCTCTAGTCTGGACTGTACAAACCTCTGCGAAATCAGCTTCCTTTGAGAAATTAAACTGAAGTTCCTGAGGGAGTCTTCTTAACAACCATTATTGGGATCATGATGACCACCGTGATTTAGTTAGTAAGACATGATCATGGTGACCATATTGGGATCATGATGACCACCGTGATTTAGTTAGTAAGAAATGATCATGGTGACCATATTGGGATCATGATGACCACCGTGGTTTAGTTAGTAAGACATGATCATGGTGACCATATTGGGATCATGATGACCACCGTGGTTTAGTTAGTAAGACATGATCATGGTGACCATATTGGGATCATGATGACCACCGTGGTTTAGTTAGTAAGACATCTGTTTTCAAGCCTCGATGTTACAGGCTTGATCCCTACTGGAACCCAGATTTTACAAAAATGTCTGGTTTCACTTAAGGCCTCGTTAAGATTGGAAGTGATTTTTCATTGCAAAAAGCCAACCACGTTGTACTGTAACAAGAAAAGTGTAATAAAATAAAATTAAATAAATATATATAATTTCTCTTAAAATTTGGACATGTATGTTAAGAAAGAAGGAAACAAACTGATAGTTGCCTTCGAGATTTAGTGATGGAGAGAGTTGGTCCGTATCCCATGGACCACAAGCTGCATCAAGGTATCTTTCATCCAAAAAGAGGCTTCGAAGAACTTTCGACAAAATGCAGGAAAAGAGTCCAAACGTACTTAGAGTGTGTTTTTAGAAAGAATGATGAAAGCTATGAGAATTAAGTGATCACGGGGATTAGTTGAGCAAGGATCAGCAAGAAGAAGATTTCCTACGAGATGGACGTGTCACATAGATGAGTTGACAAGGTCCTCTTTAAGCGCTACATTCAACATGGCTCAGGACCGGGACGGGTGGAGATACGAGTAAGTGATGCGCTGAGTTCGAGACACAGAAGAGGACCACAATACCCAATATTGAGTACGTGATAAAGAAGAAATATGATTTCTTTTAAATAATTATTAATAAAGTTTAATATGTTATTAAAAAATGTAGCGACAGATGAACCATATGGAGTAGGGGGAAAGGGCCGAGACGAGTTGCATATCTGAACAAATGGTGATAAAAAGCAATAAACTCCATGGCCCAGTTAGTAAGCAGCCTGTCTACCGAGTCCCATTTTTTTCAATTAAGGTTTCAGTCATGGTTTCTCTTAAGACCTCTTTAACATCTCTGGTTGTTTGAAGAAATTACAACACGCTAATAAGCCCGCTTGTGAGTAAACATCTATAGAATAATACGATACAACGATAATCTACAATGCGAACGCAAGTGGAAGTCGTGAAAACTGAGAGAAGTATGGGAAGAACATAAAAGTGTTATTTTAACAGAGGGAAATATAATCGTTTGTAGTAAGGAAAACCGAATGATCTAAATAAAAGATGTATGTTTGTGGAGGTGTACGAGTATGTAACATATCTACTATTAAATAAGTCAGGTCAATGCAATTATACTTTGGTTAAAATAAAACTTCTGTATTTTTGATCCCAATTCGATTTTTACGCTCAAAAACCTTTATTCGAATGTTTATTTTTCGTATTATATTACATCTAAACCATTGTTTCTAAATCTTTTTACCCTTGCGACCTCATAAAAGAAAACTATAAATTTGCAACCCCACTGCGAAAATTCAAAATAAATTTCAGCTTTAACTATGTGAAACTCCACATAAAAATAAGGTGAAAAAAAGGATGTTTTCACCTATTATCACCTATTTTTATTTTCGTGATTCCTCTGATATAGCCCCGTAAACCCCCTGATATTACACCGCAATGCTCCTGGGGGTCGAGACTCGCAATGCTCCCGGGGGTCGAGACTCGCAACGCTCCTAAGGGTCGAGACTCGCAATGCTCCTGGGGGTCGAGACTCACAACGCTCCTAAGGGTCGAGACTCGCAATGCTCCTGGGGGTCGAGACTCGCAACGCTCCTAAGGGTCGAGACTCGCAATGCTCCTGGGGGTCGAGACTCGCAACGCTCCTAAGGGTCGAGACTCGCAATGCTCCTGGGGGTCGAGACTCGCAACGCTCCTAAGGGTCGAGACTCGCAATGCTCCTGGGGGTCGAGACTCGCAACGCTCCTAAGGGTCGAGACTCGCAATGCTCCTGGGGGTCGAGACTCGCAACGCTCCTAAGGGTCGAGACTCGCAATGCTCCTGGGGGTCGAGACTCGCAACGCTCCTAAGGGTCGAGACTCGCAATGCTCCTGGGGGTCGAGACTCGCAACGCTCCTTAGGGTCGAGACTCGCAATGCTCCTGGGGGTCGAGACTCACAACGCTCCTAAGGGTCGAGACTCGCAATGCTCCTGGGAGTCGAGACTCGCAACGCTCCTAAGGGTCGAGACTCTCAATGCTCCTGGGGGTCGAGACTCGCAACGCTCCTAAGGGTCGAGACTCGCAAATTGAGTATCGATGATCGAAACAATAACTTTTCGAATGTTAATTTTATAGCTCATAATGTCTAAATAGTCTCAAGGCGGTTTTTATTACATAGCATAACAGGAAACTGGGTGCTTCGCTGAATACTCGTCTCGTATAAACAACCTAATAACTAAAAGTGGAAAATTGCAATTACCCACCCCATTTCCACCCCCGCCTCCTCAAGCTCAACACTGATTGTCGGGAGACGTTCAAACTGCTGGAAATTCAATAATGAATATCCGCAGTCCGCTGCACTTTGCTTTGTGAACTGCAAATCAATAATTGTAATTTGGCACATTTTCCCGTAAACAGATTCTTATTCGACTAATGAAAGATGCTGCGTGAAAACTCGAGATTAAGATTCCACCTAAGTGCATTACACCTAAGATCTATTTGAGAGGAAAATACCAGCTAAAATAATTATTGGATTATAATCTAACGGCCTTAAAGCAGCCCTGCAATGCAATGAGGTCAATTATCAAAAGTGAGATATCCGCAAATTAATTCCTTTTGTCATATCACCATGTTAGCGGATAAGCTCTAATGTATAGCATAGATCAAATCTCGACTATTTATGAAACGCACTCAATCAGGACCGTGTTCCATAATAATGTTAGCCTCCAAGTCTTCGGTCGCTCTAGTGTTAGATGTTAGCTCCGACTTGGTTGGCTGACAGTGGCAATGCCGACAATTATTATAAAAACGAACCAACGATGATAACTTGCATTAATTCCAAACAACTTTTTGAATTATTATCATAACATGATTAAATAAAATATTTTCAACCAATAAATAACTTGATTACCGCCATCAAACAACTAACCGGATTATTATCATCTATAACTTACTTGATTATTATCATCATTTAATTTAATGAATTATTATCATCAAATAACTAACTATAGTAGAGTACTACCATCAAAAATCTTACTGGATTATTAACATCAAAAAATTTACTTGATTTTTACCATGGAATAACTTAATCGATTTCAATTCCATGAAATAACCTATGGAAATATTATCATAATATATTTAAAAAAAGTCATAAAACAGCCGATGGCTGGGCAGCCACTCACAAAAGAAAATTAATTTGAAGTTGGTCAGACGACTGTGAATTTAAACAAATCACAGGTGATAACATTCGAAACAAATCACTTGTTTATTTATTATCATCACATCTCAATTATTCAACAAATTAATATAATCAATTAACTTATTGGGTTACTACCAAAAAATAACTAATCGGGTTATTAATAATCATCAGATATGTAAGTAGATTATTATAATAAAATAGCTAACTTGATAGCTACCATAAAATAAGTGATTGGATTGTTATCATCAAATATTTAAGTTAATTATCATCATAAAATAACTAACTCGATTACTACCATCATTTGATGCTAACTGGAGTGTTATCATCAAATGACTTACTGTTGTATCATCACCTAATAATAACTGAATTATCATCATCATATAACTAACTCGATTACGGCCACGAAATAACCAACTGGATTATTATTGTCAAATACGTGAAAATTCTACGAAATAACCTATTGTGGGTGTCACTCACAAAAGATGTTAATTGGAAATGAACCAGCCGACCCAGCTCTTCTGTTTTACTGCGCGGCATCAAGACACGGATCGCTTAAGTGTCGGACCATACCTGATGCTATTCTGTAATATGTAGCTCTGGTACACCGGTACATACTCGTAAATAGTCCGTATAGAATAGGTATTTATGAAATGTAAGTTAGCGTGTATTTTCCCGTGGTATTATGTTGCGTAGTGTTCCACCACTTTTCCCAGTAAAGTCTCGGCGTAAATCACAACACGGGCTTGCGGCGTGACACTTGCTATATTGTCAGGCAGAATGAGCCTTACCGCGGCTAGCGGGGGTGGCGCTGGGAGGGCGGAGGCGCACCCCTCATCCCTATCCGAGTGACGTCACACGTGGCGGTATAATGACTAAATTTGGAAGCGGGAATCTTCCGCGGCGCCATTTTGAGAAGCTGTCAAAACAGATAAACATAGATTTGTGACAACAGGCAAAGCGCGTGCCTCCTCTTTATATCCGTGCGTCAGACAAATATTTATAAGCTATTCATCATTTCAGAAAAAGGGGGAATACCATTTGGTGCATTTTTAAGGTTTTAACGTTTCTGTGATATCAAAAATATAAAAATGTTTTAAACAGGGATTAAGTAAGATAAAAAGAGAAGCGTGGTTAGGACATGTGAAGAGACTGAATGACTAAGCTAGAACAAGTCAGAAATGTAGGATGTACGAAGAAGAGGAATTGATGATATCTCACTTTATATGAAAAATAATGTTCGGGTGATGGTCCATCTTTGTGGGGTTCGTGGGCTCACGTATGTGTTTATGGATTTCGTGGGGATGGATAGTAATTTAAATGATTTATGCAACCATTTAACTAGCTTCATTTACTTTTGTCTGGTTAGTTGGAAGAGATTGCCGCCTGACAATAAGCCCGTCAGATTGCATTTGCAATAAAAGTAAAATAAAATAAAAGGTAGGGGAAGGAAAACATAGCTGGATCTGATTGTATTTGCAATAAAAGTGTTAAATAGAAAAGAAAAAAAAGAGGTAGGTTGAGGAAAACATAGCTGGATCGAGTGAGTCAGATATTGAAAGAAGATTAAGTGAGGAGTATGAATAATGGATGATTGTTGCATGACGAGATGTATAAATAAATATGGAGGAGGTGAAAGTTTTATCCTTGAAAGAAAGTGAAGAGATCCGTCATATCTGCCTACTCCGCGAGGGATATGACGCGTTGATATGTGTTTGTCCAGTTTCAGTTTAAGACATTTTCCAATCAATGGTCCTTAATGTGCAACTCCAGCCCCCAGTCACAGCATATGCTACTAGACCTCCGTTGCCAAGTCGGAAGGACATCGAATAATACAGTTCCACGTGATCATAAGAAACATAAACAATCAATCATCAAAACAGATGCACATAGAAGGCACAAACAATAAAAATAATATCAATTCAAATTATAATGCACCGCATGTGACGTTTAAAGTTAAGAAGTTGGGGAGAAGGGAGAGGAAAATAAAGATAATAAATAGGTGTTGTTCTCATTTCTTTCAAATCCAAAGGATCGTACTTCGGAGCTGTGGCCTGAGAGACATTATAAAAAATATGAAAATGTGTAATGTATAGAAATAAAGAATGTATAAAACAATACAATAATTACAAAAAAAATCATGAAAATCAATCGGTGCGATTGGTTCAAAAATGTGAATTTGGTCACTAAGATTGATTTAACATCTGTGACTAAAGGTCTCGTTGTTATTCTCCCGTGGTATGAGACAGTTCTAGACAGACGTGGTATCAGACAGTTCTAGACAGACGAGGTATGAGACAGTTCTAGACAGACAAGGTATGAGACAGTTCTAGACAGACGAGGTATGAGGCGGTTCTAGACAGATGAGGTATGAGACAGTTCTAGACAGACAAGGTATGAGACAGTTCTAGATAGATGATATATGAGACAGTTCTAGACAGACAAGGTATTAGATTGGTTCAAAAATGTGAATTTGGTCACTAAGATTGATTTAACATCTGTGACTAAAGGTCTCGTTGTTATTCTTCCGTGATATGAGACAGTTCTAGACAGACGTGGTATCAGACAGTTCTAGACAGACGAGGTATGAGACAGTTCTAGACAGACAAGGTATGAGACAGTTCTAGACAGATAAGGTATGAGACAGTTCTAGGCAGACGAAGAACAGCTTATGTATCAGGAAATAAAATAAAGTAGGTAAGTTGTTGTAGTTCCAAAATTTTTTTGTATATAAATATTTGGTCAGTGATCATTCGACGATCTGATAAAGTTTTAAAAAATACTTCTGTCTATTTTCATTGATGGCCTCGTTTCCATGTTTCCAGTTAGTTGGAAGAGTTGGTTGAAGAAAAGGAAGGCCGAGGAAAGAATGAAAGATTAAAGAAATTTTAACTGAAAGAAAGGTAAAAGTAAAAGAAACACAGAAGCTTATAATAGATGAGATATTTTGAAATGGATAAGGCAAAATCCTCTCTGCCTACCCAAAAAGGAATATGACATAATGGTATGTATGCATATAAGGCTATTTAAAGGAAACCGATAAGAGGATTGAAGGCCCTTTTAATGGTTGTGGAAAAGAATGAGTGTTTAAGGGTGTTCCTATCAATACAGAATAGAACGTCGTCTGTGAGTTTTCAGTTCTTAATTTACTTTTAAAACTCTCGGATATCATTTGTACAATATTTATTCAAGTTTTTAGCCTTTTTAAGTTTAAAAGTTTCAGGGGGAATTTCAGCAGAAATCCTTCGAGAAGCAAGAGGGGCGAGCGAGGCTGCGCGGCGGCGGGATCCGGTTAGAGCGAGACAATGATCGTATTTATGTCGGCATAAAACTTCCTTCCTCTTACCGCTTCCCACTTCCTCTGAGGGTGAGCGGGACGGGTGAGGAACGGAATTTATAGCTTCGACTGAGCCACTGAAAATGTGCGCCTCAGAGAAATAAGTTCTTGTTGGAATCGTACTTCGGCCTCTGCACGCATCTTAAACAGCGCCAAGAAATGTTAAGATTATATTTCATTACAAAATACTAAAAAAATGTAGAAAGATCTACTTTTGTACAATACATATTATATTTCCTATACGTAATATTTCAACAACTTATATCCAAAAGTATGCTAACTAGATTTGTTCCATATGACATAAATTTAAGCTTTATTTAAGCTTTAGCGCGGTGTCCTTAAGAAAATTAAACTACTATGGAGCCCCTTAGTATTTAGTCCCATGACAAAATGTCAAATGTTTGGCATCTGCGTCATGTTCATTTTACTGTATGGTTCTTAATCTTCACATGTTACCATTTTTTACAATAGAACAAATGCTTAAGGACAATGATGAGTGTCAGGCGGTACGATAACGCGATTATTTACATTTTTCATCTTCAGGAGCAACAGTTTCCTGTATTGTCCACGACGAAGGTGAAGTGCTAGAGGTGGATATGTTACGCATTGAGGATGCCGCCTGTTAACTGGGCAAGAGCTATACTGTTTCATCACCCACAAGGGACTTGCTATCTTAAAGAACGCACATGAGATTTGGAAATATTTCGTATGATTAATGTTAAACATGATTACTATCTCAAATGGTGTTTTGGTGTAGTTGGTCCTATGTGAACGTATGTCGCAAAATCCAAATTCATGGTGAATAATAAATGTGAAAGGAAAAGTAAATGCGATATATGGTGTGTAATGAAAGATAAGGGAGAGTTCAAGAATTCTGCCATTTCGGCGGTACTTTTTCTGATGATGGAACAGTTACGAAGGATATTGAATGGCGTGCAGCCATGGAAAACAAAGGCAATGGCGTGTTAAAACCTATGTTTCCTAACTGTAAAGGATCATTATCTACCAAGGTGATAGTTCAGTACAGTACTTTAGTACTAACTTTAATGTATGGGAGTGAAACGTGGCATAGGACAAGACGGAGAAGAGCCGATTAAATGGTCTAAAAATGCGTTTACTCAGAAGAATACATCATGTGATATTGTAATACGAGTATATGAAAGTACCGAATGAAGTGATTAGGAATGAATGTAAACTTAAAGCTGATGTGAAGAGTAACATGAAGAAAAGCTCTCTGATATGATTTGGGTACTAGAAATAATGAATGAAAAAATACAAATATAAACTACAAATATGATTTGAATGCGTGGCAGAGGAAGACCGAGCAAAGTATGGTTGGATCAAGTGTATGATACTTTGAAACAAGGAAACGTAAAACGATAAATCGTTGGAGTTGTGTGAGAAGATGTACGGGTGTAGAAGAGGCTAAATAAATGTGTTGCAATTGGAAAATCTAGCGTTTTCTTCTCTCTGCTTAACTTGACACGGAAACGACATGATGAATTGTATGTATTATATTTTATTACAATATATATACGAGTACAATTACTAACAAAAATATTATTTATTCATTTTCATTATTTTGTATACATGAGTAAACTTGGCGTTTTTGACGAGCTAATTGCTATATACTTATTTTTTAAATACATTTTACTATATTAATTCGTGACAGATTTTACAAAATTAATTTAATTTAAGTAAAAAAAATAATGACTACTAGATAGCACTCAAATATCTCAATAGCAATTATAATTAAATTTGAACTTACGTTAATCAACTCGCTATAACACCTTAATAATTTTAAAAATATTAAAGTTTTAGATTTGCTTTTCACTGTACACATACGAGTACGTACTCGTACTCGCACGTGTATTACAATTCGGTTGTATGTAGTACAACATAACGGTAAAGTTTGTTTAGTCAAAAAAAATACATTCGGCCCATAACTCCACGCGTAACGACGAATAACGAAACGATGTCTTGCAGGAAAACGTAATAACATGGAAAGTTGTGTAAAAAACATAAATCGTCGGTAAAGAAGAAATGTTATCATGGAAATAACCCGGTATGTTGGCAGTAGATGTATAAAACGTGTGTGCATTAAATATCAGTGTATGAAAAAATCGGAGAATACTTCACTTCTTGAAAGAAAATGAACGTTCCACCGCACTACCAAAGAAGATTGAGCAAATTTCTGCAAACCTGAAATAATAAATATTGGTTGTCTCTCGCTTACTTACAGAAAAAATAACACCTGCATGTTACAGAAACGATATTGTGTTTAAAATATTTTAAACGCAGAATACCAACGAGATAAACTTTTATATATAATATAATATAATATAATACTCATATAACACATACGAGTGACGTACATGGAATAGAATTTATTTTATAATAATTATAATATGTTACATAATGAGTCTGGTTTTATTTCCGTTTTTTTTGTAGGAAAAGAAAAGTCTTAGGAGCTGTTTGAGAAGGCGTATGGATGTGGAAGAGGCTAAAGATGTGTGTCCCGATAGAAGTATCCTCTCTTCTACCTACCCTAACAGAGAGACGGCTTGATGGTATGTATGTATGTGAATTCTAATTAGAGTTGCACTAATATACGTAGATCCGCATGCTTTGAGTCGCACTAATATAGATTCGCATGCTTTGAGTTGCTCTAATATAGACCCGAATGCTTTGAGTTGCACTAATATAGATCCGCATGCTTTGAAATAATGTTATTTGGTTAAAAAAAATTAGAACAACTTTTTTCAGTATGTTTTTCAAAAGCGTAAAATTTCAGTTAATTTCCATTCTCACCGAACTCAACATTCCAGTCTGGAAGATTTTTCCATCATTCAAATGATTAAGCAACTTTTGAGCAACAATAAAAAATACAACTTGTCAGTCGTTATAGACTTTAATGGAGCTTTCTCTCGGAAAGGGATCGGATCGGGCGGAGAGGTGATATCTTAATTGTTCGACAAAATGTGTTTTCCTTTTTTATCTTGCTGTTAATGTTTTTGAATTATTGAAGTTTTGTAACAGTTCAATCCTTTCTTGTGAATTTAACTTTTTTTTTGTATCTCTAAACACTTTCACTTCATTGACACCATCGTTTAAAATCATTAATTTTATTACACTGTAAACAATATATTTTATTGTATCATACAGTAAAACCTGACGGTTTTATTTTGCCATGTGGTAATCTCTGCCAACCAGCCATACAATACTTATGATAATAAAATGAAAATTTAAATAGCGCTGTTTAGAAAGCGAACTCTCATTAAGGGCGCCGTTACTTGAGACTCAAACCCACTAATATTGACAGATTAAAAATATTATAAAATAAATATATATGGTATGAGTTGAGTGTAAGGGTTTGAAGTTTGTAACTGTGTTCATTCTAAATCGCAACTGCGTAAGTTCAGAAAAAAATCAGTTGTTTTAAAAACTTTTGAGACAAACAAGGGATGTTAAATTATTAATGAATAGAAAAATAATTGTACAATATCAGTGACCAAAATATAATACAAAAAAAGGACCAAAATTTAAAAAAATCAATTAATAATGTCATCGATGACCAGGATTGAAAAAAGTAAAGTGAGATTGTTGTTTTAGAGGTCTTGTGTGAAAACCAGACTGGAAACCTTTGGAAAATATACCATACATTGGGCTCCAATGAGAATGAACTCTGTAGCCCCCAGGTAGGATGACAAGCGGTTTAGGCTAAGGTGAAATTTAAAGATTTCTTTTTATTTTCCGAATATTGTTATATAAATAACACAAAAAGTTTTTCCACAACAGACCTTTTTACCCCCTTCTAGTTGGTGATTGATAAGTTGTATGTTGATTCGATTGATCCGGTTGGTGGCTTCGTAAAAAAATAACCATTTGGCAATCAACTCATCAATTTGAATGGCATTTAACGTAAATGCGAAAAAAAAACACTGAACTTGACCTATGGTTTGAATTTATTTGATAAACTAAACGGCATAACTAATTTGATTGAATTTGCAGAAAATTTCTACGGATTAGATTTTAAATAATTTTATTTTTAATCAGGTACAATAAAATTAAGAAGTAAAATTAAGTATTATACAGTAAATCAATGATAGAGTTCCACATGATAATTAGATACATAACCAATCGGCAAAACAAAAATGAAATACGAACAACGCAGATAAAATCAACTAAAGTCATAATCCACAGCATGACACGGGGTGTGGAAGTTTTAAAAACGGAAGAGGAAAAAAGAAGATGACAGAAATATATAGTATTCTATTGAGTTTTAAATCAAACTAACGATCTTACTTCGTAGATGACCTTCACGGCCAAGTTAGGAAGGCAAATGACTTCCACCCGGGGGTTTTGGGTTCGATTACTGATGGTGCCCAAAAAAACAAAAAGGTCTGAATAAATAATAGTTTGTCAGGTAACAATACTTGTAGGCTACAAGTAACTGCGCGAGTTTAGTAGTTTCTTCACGTGCTTTAGTGTTACTAGTACGTGCAATAACGAACCGCGAGTTCCGTGCCTACTTCATTAATTCTAAACCAGTCGACTCGCTTATTGGGGACGAAGATTTTCTCTCACGAGCACGCTCTTCAATATGTTCGAATCATTCGAAGTTCGAACAATTTTTCGCGGCTTAAAAATATTTATCGCATCCGTCAAAACCTATCCATTGAGACTAGACGTAGAATAATCGACGCGCTCATTATCCCAATAGTCGAGTATGGTGATTGCATCTATGGACCGTGCCTTCTAAGGAGAACCGAACGGAAATTGCAAAGATTGCAAAATGCTTGCTGTAGGTATTGTTTCAACATTCCCCCCAGAGGACACATCACCCCTTTTTTGAGAGCTTTTAAAATTATTGACATGACACAATGACGGTTTCTTCATTTAAGCGTACTCATGCATAAAATTACCAGTTCAAAAATGCCACTTTATCTCTTCGAAAAACTGAATTGGTCTAGAAACTTTCACGGCTACGAGACTAGAGGCAGAGAGACTCTTTTACTTATCCCAAACCATAACCTAACACTGTTCAGGGGATCCTTCTCATACTCAGCCAGCAAATGCTGGAATGAGTTGCCCCAGGCCTTGAAGGAGCGGGTGAATAGTTATACCTTCAGAGATGCTCTAAAGCGTTATCTTCTGGGTGGTTAATGGGTTTCTCAGTGGTTAATGGGTCTCTTGTTTGCTTTTCTTTTCTTATTTTCTTTCTTTTCTCTCTTTTCGCTGGTGGTGAATCGAGGATTGTGCATACGTGTTTGTGCGTCATTTCCTCATTAATTCTTTTAAAACTGCTTATCTATTTCAATGTATTACTGCCTAACTATTTCAATGTTGTCTCAACTATCTTACTTTCCATTTGTCATTATGTAAAATTTGGACTCCTTTGAGGCTTTTCCCTTCTTTTTTTTTTTTTTTTTCCTCGTTCTTGCTGACAGTTAACCTGAGGTGGTATATGTGGGTTTACTTTCTATTTTGTTTTCTGCCATACGTTTTTGTTTTTTTTTTTCTTTTTTATTATATTTATTCTTTAATCTAGATATGCGGGGGTGTGGGATGGAAGCCCCCTGATGCCCTTGCGGTCGGGCTCGCCCTACATTGGTGGGGTGTATCTCGGCCGTGGGAATGTTTGTGGGATGAGCCCGGACCTTTTGGTGTACTCTCTCTTGAATGTGTTTTTTTTCTTTTTTTCTTTTTTTGTCATCTACTATATTTATTTTCTGTGTTTATTTTTTTGTATATATTCCTGTTTCTACGTGTTTAAGGGTGTGGGCTGAAAAACATCTGGTGTCCCCGTGGCTGGGTTCGCCCTATATTGGTGGGGTGTATTTTGGCCGAGGTGATGCTATTAGATGAGCCTAGACCTTTTGATAACTTCTGCGTCTGATGTATTGTCTGCAATTTATGTGTTTTTAGAAATGTTATTCAGGTGTGATCTTGTACATACTATGTTGCTGTCAATAAACCTAATATTTATTTATTATTTTTTTAATCACAAATTGAAAATGGAAAAAAATCTTTATTAAATGACATTTAACTACAAAATACTCGTGTTAGTAGCTTAATGACGACAGGTAAGTAAGCAAGTAAGACACTTGTCTTCTATCGGTGGAGTTAGGGTTCAATTCCCGATGGTGTCTATAAAATAAAAATTAAAAAGGGTATTAGCCTGATGTAAAAGAGTTCATCTGGTATTGAAACTTCTCCACGTGTGGTAGTATTGCTAACACATATGAAGTTGAACTACGATCTACGAGTACGTGCCTACTCCGATGTTTCTTATCCCGAAAGCACGGTTAATGGGTTCCAGTATAATGTTATCTCCCGATCGTGCTCTTCAACATGTTTACATAAACAATTAGAATATTTGAAGGGTGCCGTACGAATAAATGTTTTTTTTTTTAATTATATATTTGTTTATTTGATGTATCAAAAAGTAAGTATATTTAATGCTGTTTTTCTACTTATCATATAACATTTATCCTCACGAAACATGTCTTACCTCCGATCTCGAAGCTCTCTTCAGAACGCCAAGTCATTAATAATTACCTATAAAATATATTTAAATGTGGAGTTCCACAGAGCTAAATCAAAACCCTCGGATAAAATAAAAATGCTGTTTAGTGGGTTGGATCGTTATGCATACTAACGTCCAAATCTACCCTTCCCGTGCGGTTCTATCTCAACCTTTCACTTTTTTTGCCACTTTTAACATAATTTTTTAATGTTATAAGATGAAATCCGTCGGGCGGTCATATCCGGTGCACATTCAGGGCCGATATTTGCTTTTGTTGAATGCAATGCGGCTTTTAATAAAATGATAAGCGTATTCTGCGATGATAATCTAAACTAGAAACTTTGACAACGGTTAGTCAAATGCTACGTTTGGTCAGTGTTATTATATGGAGTGGAATTATGAACCCTCGGAGTTGATAGTATGAACCGACTGGAAGCATTCGAAATGTGAATACACCGGAGAATGCTACGGATATCGTGGACGGATATGATCAGCAACACGAGAGTTCTTCAAAGAGCCAAAGTTAATAGAGAGTTGCTGACTAATATTAAAATGCGAAAGGTGTTCTATTTGGGTCATGTACTTAGAGGAGAAAAGTACAAATTACTGCACCTGATAACTCAAGGCATAATAGAGGGCCGAACAGGTATTGGCAGGAGGCAAATCTCCTGGCTCCGCAATATACGTAATTGGACTGGTACGATAAGGAGCGTTGGGGATATTTTTCGGGCTGCCGGGGACAGAGATGCTTACTCTCAGGTGATAGTCAACGTTGGGGGGACCTGACATGACACTAGGAAGAAGAAGAATGCATGTAGAAGAGGCGTGCGACCAGTTTTAGTGGTAGTCATTTATCCTACATACATATCATCACGCCGTTTCCCTGTCCGGGTAGGCAGAGAGGACAAGGCGCAAAATTTTCCATCGTTATACACATTTTTTGCCCCTACTATATTCGCACACCTTTTTATACAAGCAAATCTGTTCGGACCTGTGTTATCAGCACTTCGAAACGATTACGCCGCAAATATTTTAAATTGAATAAAAACAACGTTTGTCCTATAAGTACACATATTTGTGGCACAATATTCGTATTTCTCAGCGGCCTGCGTATTAACTTAAAGAGAAGCGGGAGAGTACATAGATAATGCCCATTTAAAGGGGTGGGCCGATGCTGCGGTGGGACCGAGCCGAGACCCTCTTCAGGCCGGTCGCGGCATGTTTGCACGGGACGCTCTTACTCGTATTTATTTACTCATTTTAGGATGTTTGTTTGTTTGTTTGTTCATTTCTTATTTGTTTATATGTACAAGACACATTCATTTAAAACAGATTCCCAATGGAAATATCATTCGATTCAAATTAATGTTGTTGAAATAATACTTTATTAATGTCAAAGTGTGAATACTAATATATCATCATCATCTCGTACAAGAATAAATACATGGATGATCATAATTTAAGTTATCACAAGTCATAAATATCAATAAATAGTCATTATTAATCTTCAGTAGTTTTAAAACGCTAAGATTACATTCAGGGGTCCATAAACGATATTATCTCCCGGCCACGCTGTTCACCGTCATAGCAGATGTGTTAAGGAGTATTGCATGGTTGAGTACAAACATGCTTGTATATACCATCACGCAGTTCCCCTGTCAGACTTCCCAGAGAGGACAGTGTCAGACTTCCCTATCTCGGTACACATCCTTCGCCTCTCATATCCATACACCTTCTCATACAACTAGAATTTTAAATTGGTGAGAATAATCGTAATAAGGCTCTGGGGTAGAAATTTATAGAAAGTCTTATTAGTTCTTTAAAAGCATCAGCAAGCTGTGTAAAAGTAAACATTATCATCCCCATCCCGTTATATTGCTATTGGAGAAAGACACAGAGAATAGATATCCACATTGTGTATCGGTGCTTACCTAATGTGTGGAGGTGAAACTTGGAATTAGTAGAATAAGGATATATATTAATACTGTAGAGAAGCGTGTACTAAGAAAACATTGTGGAGTGTCAATGATTGAAAGAAGGCGGAATCAAGAAATCAGATATGAATGCACAGATAACATTTGTGGAGTGTCAATGATTGAAAGAAGATGGAATAAAGAAATCAGATATAAATGCACAGATAAAATGGATATTTTAAGCAAGATAAAGAAAGTAGCTTTTAGATGGTTTGAACATGTGAAAATAATGAAAGTATTACTTAGTGAATATGCATGTCAGAAGTATAAATAATGTTTGGAAGAGGTAGACCGAGGAAAATGTGACTGGATCAAACGGACCATATTTTGAAAGAAGGTAAAGTGTGAAGTATGAATAATAGAAGATTATGCATAACGAGATGTATGAGTGTGGAGGAGCCCAAAGTTATGGGATTTGATAGAAAAAATTGAAATTTGTTCTCTCTGCCTATCTCGTTGTGGTGATATTTATGAATGCATAAAAAGTCCCTTGAACTGAGATTATATAATTTGCTCTTAGCACGACAATATTATCGTTAAATGACAACATATTGGAAATAAAAATATTGATGAGGCAACCTTTACAAGCAAGACGAGGTTAAATACTGGGTCTCGGATGGGGTTAATCCATAAAATCGATAATTCGTTTCAAATAATAAAGTCTTCTCTCATATCGGTTCTTACTGGGGCATACTGCGCTCTGTGGGGGATTAATTAGGAGGGTAGGGCCGAGGGCAGCGGCGGGGGCAGAGGATTGAAAAAGGTAAGACAGCCCCTGACGGCGTGTGCTCATATCTCTCCCTTCCTCCTGCCCTCTATCTCTCTACCCCTACATCCTCCCCGTCTCCGGGGAGAGCCGTCGGGCAAGGAAATCGTGGGAGTACATTTAAATTACCACAATTATTAACGCCTCAACGAAAAATTGTTTTCGAATGAAAAAATCTGCGGGGACATTTATTACATAATTATATTTTGTTTCAGAAAAGACACTGAAATTGTTCACTTTAGGACAAGTCGCCTGAAAGTGTTTTTCTCTCACGTGGATTCTCTCTCGCGCTCGGATCTTTTTGTTCAGGATTCTCATACACGTTCAGATATTTTACACCTGGATCTTTTTCAGTTCTACCAGCAAGGAATATATTAGTTAGGTTGATTACATGCCACCACCAAACGCTGTTATGGAGGACAACATAAGACCATACTTAACGCGTTCTAAATCAGTACAAGATCAAAATCTTTTTCATTACATTTACATCATTCTTGTAAAGCGACACTAGGCCTCGCGTTCAAACAGCCACCCAACAAGTTGTCAGTACTTTCACAGAAACTTTCAAATTCAGCTAAACTATCTTTTGACATCACTAGATCGGAGTAGATAATCGGTCCGGAGATGAACCGATGTAAGGCTGAGTGGAGTTCGCTTCGAGAATGAGTGACTTAATTAACATCGCATTGCCACAAAATGTGATAGAATATATTGACATTCCTTCAATAATAACAGTCTGGACCTATCCACATAAGACTAAACGGGGAATCAATGAAACATCACCTATGCAAGGCGTGTGCACTGCAACCGTGGCCACAAAATAGACGATTCAGTGTACAACATAGTCTACAAACACACAGAAAATATTGTACGAGTAATATAACATGAATTAGACTAAAGATCTTCATAATTATAAATAAATAATTACTTAACAATATTGATATTACTTCTGTACGTGTTATGCCCTTCACCAGGGGGACAGTTTCAGCTTATTTTGCCCTTGTTTACTTCCAAAACAATATACATGTTACATGAATATTTGTATAATTGTACAATATTAAAGTTTCGTTGCATAAAGTAAAACCTGGTGGGCTTATTAACATGTAGCGATCGCTTCCAACCAACGAACTAATAAACTTTGAACTGGGCCACGGAAGTGGTCGTTATGTAGTTATATTACAATATTTTGGTAGCCATTGTTTGATTACATTTATTTTTATTGTAATTGTTTTATTTTTTTATATTGTCTTTTGATAGACCTCATAACTGTTTTTATTATTATTATTATAATTGTTGATTTAAACATCATTGTATACGGTATTTCTGATAGGAAAGGTGACTGATTTTATTTTCGCGTAACTACCAGCGTAATAAATCATGGCGCTTTCAGTATGAGCCACTTACTCGTACAAAGCGCCAAAGCTTGCTTGGAATGGAAGAGCCCATAATCTCCGAGGCCGAAAAAGTGTGCATGCTGAAGAGACTAATCAAGGCTATGCTCGAGGTTTCCTTTGATTTCAAAGGAATTATTCATAAGGAATTCACGCCAGAAAGTCAAATGGTAAACGCCGATGTGTAACATACTTGGGTGTTTTGAATCGTTTATGGACCAGGATTCTTCGAGTTCGAATACCAGGAACAAGGGGTACGGTCTTTGTTGCACGAAAATGCACCAGCGCACAAAAACAAGATTGTACGCGATTTCTTGACCAAAAAAAAGTACTGGTCACCCCCCCCCCCCCCCCGTATTCGGCTCATTTGGCTCTATGCGACTTCTGGTTATTCCTGAAACTAAAATAGGCGATGAAAAGAGAAAGCGTTTCTACACGATTTCCTGCCATCCAGAAGGCTTTGATCGCGATTTTAGTCGCAATTTCAATTAATGAGTTTCAAGAGTGCTTCAGAAAATTTAACAACCGCTTCCAGTATTGCATCAACTCACAAAGAGTGTATTTTAAATAAGAGGTAATATTAATATGTTGTTTATAGTTAAGGCATTGACGTTGTGGAGAACAAGAGTCTTGTTTGTGCTCCCCTGAAGATGAGGTGTTAGGGTTATACCGTTACAAAAAAGTGGAATAAACAGTGTTTAATAAAAATAAATTACAAGGTAATATTAACTAAAAATAAACAATGTCTTGTATTTTATTTCCCATCAGTCACATTTCGTATTGAACAGATAGTGTACGAGTATATATCATTAATTCTAGTTAGTTGTATAGTATAGTATATAATAGTTAGTTAATAGTTTTCCAAATATCTCGGCTATCCGAAAAGGATGCTTTGATCCGAGATTTGGCAGGCAGGAGCAATATCACCTGCCGCTGGAAGTGACGGGCGCGTGCCGCCACCCTCTCCCTCTGTGCGGCCCTGGTAATCCCCTCCCTGCCCTACAACTATCGAATTAACTGACCAGATCTTCCTCTACATTTTTCAAATGAGTAAAACTTTTATAATTTCGTATATTTTTTTTATTTTTTTTAATATTGCTATGAATTTTAGAAGTGTGTGCACTTGAGAGGTGAAGCTAGATTCACGTCATCAATGTATGAATTTTAGAAGTGTGTACACTTGAGAGGTGAAGCTAGATTCACGTCATCAATGTATGAATTTAAGAAGTGTGTGCACTTGAGAGGTGAAGCTAGATTCACGTCATCAATGTATGAATTTTAGAAGTGTGTGCACTTGAGAGGTGAAGCTAGATTCACGTCATCAATGTATGAATTTTAGAAGTGTGTGCACTTGAGAGGTGAAGCTAGATTCACGTAATCAATGTATGAATTTTAGAAGTGTGTGCACTTGAGAGGTGAAGCTAAATTCACGTCATCAATGTATGAATTTAAGAAGTGTGTGCACTTGAGAGGTGAAGCTAGATTCACGTCATCAATGTATGAATTTTAGAAGTGTGTGCACTTGAGAGGTGAAGCTAGATTCACGTCATCAATGTATGAATTTTAGAAGTGTGTGCACTTGAGAGGTGAAGCTAGATTCACGTCATCAATGTATGAATTTTAGAAGTGTGTGCACTTGAGAGGTGAAGCTAGATTCACGTAATCAATGTATGAATTTTAGAAGTGTGTGCACTTGAGAGGTGAAGCTAAATTCACGTCATCAATGTATGAATTTAAGAAGTGTGTGCACTTGAGAGGTGAAGCTAGATTCACGTCATCAATGTATGAATTTTAGAAGTGTGTGCACTTGAGAGGTGAAGCTAGATTCACGTCATCAATGTATGAATTTTAGAAGTGTGTGCACTTGAGAGGTGAAGCTAGATTCACGTAATCAATGTATGAATTTTAGAAGTGTGTGCACTTGAGAGGTGAAGCTAAATTCACGTCATCAATGTATGAATTTAAGAAGTGTGTGCACTTGAGAGGTGAAGCTAGATTCACGTCATCAATGTATGAATTTTAGAAGTGTGTGCACTTGAGAGGTGAAGCTAGATTCACGTCATCAATGTATGAATTTTAGAAGTGTGTGCACTTGAGAGGTGAAGCTAGATTCACGTCATCAATGACCATTTACGACTACCTTAAAACTCATTATGTATGTTTAGATATTTTTACCTTGTTGTTAATCTGCGTTTTGTATGACATAATTTTACCTTGTTGTTACATACACGATATTTTTACCTTGTTGTTAATCTGCGTTTTGTATGCGTTTTGTATGTTGTTAATCTGCGTTTTGTATGACGTTTGTTTTACCGTTTACCCAGCAATCGACACAAATCTATAATAAAGTCTTAAACATGACTTAAACGATGGTATTTCACTCATTTGACTATCTCCATAAAGTTGGTAGAAAACTTGTATTTCGAGATCAATTCCAAATTGTATCTTAAACAAATCCGGAATCCCAGTTCGGTATTTTCTAATGAGGTTTTTTAAACATGACATATATCTGGTTGGTTGAACATAATTGCCATTAAGTGATTAGCCCTACGTTTTAAACATGACATATATCTGGTTGGTTGAACATAATTGCCATTAAGTGATTAGCCCTACGTTTTAAACGCTAGACAGGAAAAAATCTCCAAAAGAAGTCGCGATACTGAAGATTATTCATTGTTCGCTGATTTTGAAGAATTGGGTCAGATTGGAGCTCAATAGCGAATCAATCAAGTTCTTTTTTAATTTGGATCGAGAATACACCCCTGAACAGTGGTGACAAATGAGAGGGCTGTAATAATAACATGACGTCATTCCTTGTCTTTTTTTAAACTTTGACTCATTCACACTTGAACAGGGGTGTAGGTCACTTTATGGCCGAGTACTCTTGAGTAATGATAAAATAATTGAGCTTTGACAACCGAAAAATACCAATTATTGACAAATGGCGGTAAACGCTCATATTTTATGTAGAAAATTTAACAAAACGTGTTCTTAGTGACATAATTCAATAGTTCCGCACAGGCTTGTCACGGTTTTATCCGCGTTGATATTATTAAACTTATTTTACCAATTTACATATGCTTATGCTATATTTAATAATAAGTACAGATACTGCCATCTCTGTAGAAGATAATGAATCTTTAGTACTCGTTAGGATGATTTCTGTTCGAGTTGTCATTTATCTAAAGTAATCCGTTTCACATGCGTTATGTGTCGTAAGTGTTTGCGCGTTAGTATTTTTTTTTATAGTCATTCAAAAAATTTAAGAGGAATTTCCATAATTTGTCAGTTACAAGTATTTGTGTCGCAATGCTTTTTGGCATCAATTATCCCGTGTTTTGTAAAAGTTTGTTTAAATTTGTGAATTTTAAGTAATTTAATATAGTTTAGCTTTTTATATTTAAAGACTTTGTTAATGCAGCGTAAACACGTATTCCTTTTACATTTTCCCTCCTCTACCCACAATTCCCCACTCTACACTTTTTTACCGTTAGATGCGTCTAGTATGCTGGTGCCAGCCAGGGCAGTCTTGTTTGAGTTCCCATGATAATGAGGTCAACATATTGAAACCTTTAGGGCCATGTACTCGTATCTTAAGTGGATAAAACAGTGTTTAAGTAAATTAATAAGAATGTCTTTAAACCTCCACAGTATTAGCAATTTATTTATAAATAATAAATGGAAGGATACCTAGAAGTCAACATTTCAAGAGCAGAGCCATAACAAAGGATGGGACAACCGGGGAACTGACCCCAAGTGCGTTATCTGAAGCGTGCTAAAATCGACTGATAAAAGAGGAGTGCAGCATAAAATGAATATACAAAAATAATCGTGAACAGAACCGATTGTCAGATATGGCAATAATAGTGGGTTTAATCTGTCAATAATATTGGGTTTGAAAAAAAACGTTATAAATGTTGGATATTTTAACTGTAATTTGTTGTTTAATGGGATAAAGCGAGCAACTCTCAAAATTTGACTTCTTTTTTCAAAAATCGTCCATATTAAAATAAGGGGAAAATGTTTCAGATGTTTCATCCGTTCCTGAAAATGTTTAGAAAAAAAAGACATTTTATTGTGTGGGTGCATTTTTGAATGAGTACACCAGGAACCAAAATACTTCATCCCAACTCTGCTCGAGATAGGCAGTTCTGATAATAACAGACCACAGGTGGAAACTCAGGAGAAAGAGGAAGAATGATTAATCGGTTAGTTTTGTAAGGAACTATTATAAATACTCGTACAATGGTGTCTATAAAGAAACTAAACTAGGGTAAGGAGCAAGTCGGACTACGAAGCGTGACACAGTTGGCAGTGGGGTGGCGCAGAATACCGTATTATAGCACTCGGCTGTCTGACGCTCCAGAAACCTACTGGCTCGTGCGGCTGCGGGCCAAGTTGGGCCGCAGCGGCCGGCAGTGGGCCGGGGTGCCGGAGCGGCCCGACTGTCTATGGCGCGCGTTGCCCCCCGGTGCGCGGGGCCAAGTAGGTTACTCTGGAGTTGCCGTTTATTCGCATTCATTTTATAAATTTTGTTGCAAATCCCAATGTTAACTGCATTTCAGTGAATAAAAACATTTTTTGGACGTTAAGTTTATTTTCTGATGGAAAATAAAACTATGGCATAAAAATATTTCTTGGTATTGTATAAATATTGTTAACCCTTCCTCCCCTGTGATGTGTAACTAGTACATATTGCTTCTAAAAACTTTAATATCTCTATAAATATAATAAATACTGGGTTCAGATTTTAGGTAAACAAATAATATAATTAATAATTAGCACTTATCGGCCACATCAGAGATATTTTGTGAAAATCGGGAATAAATTCACCAATACAATCAAACGTGTGCCAGTGTGTGACGTAGGTATATTTATTCTAAAAACCGTTATGGGTGAGAAAGCGACGCTATTTCCGCCTCACTCTCACTCTACTTCGGTATATGGGAACGCAAGAAATAGAATCTCAGTTTGCAGTTGTGTTTCTTCCTTCGAGGCCTAGCAAACACTGTTTGTCCGTCTCAGGTCTCAGTCGCTCTAGCGCATTCATCTGAGGTGTTTTTTTTTTGCACGTTTTGTGAACGTCAGCCAATGTTTTTTTTATGTTTTCAGCAATTAAATTTCAATTATTATCACTTTTGACTTATAATTCAATTAATTTAAGCGATTGGTTATGAATATTCTTATTTTTCCGATTTTAAATTGCTCATTTTTTCATGTGTATTGATGTGTATTGAATACACATCACCGGAACGGGCGGATTTTTTAGCACAGGAAGGGAAAAGTTAATTTAACTCTTTTTGGTAAATATTTTCATAATTTATGGTTGTACACGAGCACTATACACATACGTGTACACTACACAACACAACACTCCACCTAAAGTGGAATGTGTTCCTGTCACATATGTATCGGATGATTTCCCGAGGTTTCTTTATTGTTTGTCTTCACTCGGTAAATGTTATGCGGTTATCTTCCCTTGGTTAATCTCCTGGGTCATTTATTTTGTTACATTTTGAAGCTGTCAATAATAGTGGTTGTCGAGTTGCAGCGCCCTTGAAGATAGTTTATTCTTGAAATGGCGCTGTGTAATTGGTCGGTCATTTTATTGTTATAATGTATTAGTGCAGTTTTGGTATCAACCCCTGTGGCCTTGTAGGTAAGGCGCTAATCAATTTTACTTTTAAGACACTCAAAACGTTGGAAATTATTTTTTTATTTTTGAGAAAAAAAACTGTTACGTCATACTTGAATCCAGGATAAGGATCCGCATTAAATACCGCGGTATACTATTGAAGAGGTCTCTTGCACGCGCCTACATTTTTATTATCAAGAACAAACGTTCGTGTCGTGCAAGAGACAACTAATGTCGGAGTGACAATTGACCGTGGCCTAGGTATATTACCCCATATAACATCGTCCCTGCTGAGTGCAAGAAGGGCTTTTCGAATTGTTTCGCGCTTGGCGAAGCTCATATGAGACCTACCGTTCTGTACGAACAGACTCTACTATAGTGCAGTATTCTTGTGAGTTGTGCGCTATGCAACCAGGTGATTGGCACATACAAATTGATGGGCACACAATCACAAGTAAGCGAGACTCGAGAGAAACAACACGACAAACAAGCGAGGCTGGAGAGAAATAACACGACAAGCAAGCGAGACTTGAGAGAAACACCACGACAAACAAGCGAGGCTGGAGAGAAATAACACGACAAACAAGCGAGGCTGGAGAGAAACAACACGACAAACAAGCGAGGCTGGAGAGAAATAATACGACAAGCAAGCGAGACTTGAGAGAAACAACACGACAAACAAGTGAGGCTAGAGAGAAACAACACGACAAGCAAGCGAGACCTGAGAGAAACACCACGACAAACAAGTGAGGCTAGAGAGAAACAACACGACAAGCAAGCGAGACTCGAGAGAAACAACACAACGTGATACAGTGCAAAGGCAAACACAACGGCATATTAAGAAAAAAATAGTTTCTTATTAAGGACGGTGGTATTACTAGTGGTCTATATAAAGTTAGATACACAATCTGTTGTGAGTTTCGTTTCATTCAAATTTTACATTATTGGTTATTCCAAATTTATGTCAACATAGATGTTTCTCTAGCTTGGATTTCTTCATAGATTGGTATCAAGGATACCGAATGTATCGATTCTTTGGCGAATGAAGCATGTTCAACTGATCGTCCTCTATCTGATTTTTTCCAGCCAGCAGATCTTATAAAATTAAACATGATACTTGACTCTGATGGGTGCTGGATTGGGATGTAACTGGTGTAGGATCTAAGGGCTCTCGGTATAAACAATCTAGTAATCGAGTAATTTATCCTTACGAAACCATTCTTCAATATAATGAAAATGAACAAGATGAAAGTGTCAATCGTGTGTCGCTTACGCATGGGCTCCTGCGAGGTGAGGTGGCTTATCACCTTTTCATAATGGATATTGAGGAGGATTCCGGCTGCAAGTGTGGTTCGGATGATGAGACTTGTGTGCTTTTCGGTTGTCCTTTACTCGACAGATTTGAGTTACTAAATGTCATATATTTGCCACGTCTAATGAATGCTGCTTTGAAGCTTTAAATTGTCTTAAGTTGTTTTTTTATTATGATTATACGAGTATTGCCTTTAATAATTGCATGTTTACTTCGATATACCATCACAAACTATCTTAGTGGGGAGGATTGCCTGTTAGATAGCAGCACAAATTATCTAAGAAAGGGGGGGGGGTTGCCTATTTAAAAAAAAAATTCAATTTTATTCCGAAAACGAATTTAAGTCGTCATCTTAAAAATAATCTATTAAATGTGCTAAACATTGTATTGTATTGCCCTTTTTTATATACACTACCACTTGGTATGTTGCAATCTCATTGAACCAACCAGAAAAATGTTACAGATGTCTTGAGTGAAAACCAAACTGGAATCTTTTTTGAAAAATCTGAATTCCAACGGGAATCGAACCCGCAACCCCTGGATTTTGAGACAAGCGTCTTACCAACTGAGCCACGGAGGTTTTACTTTCACAAAAAATATGGTTAGCAAATTAATTTTAAATTGAATTAAAATAATGTTTTACAGTTTTTTAATAACTTATGTACTACGCCCATAACATTGTTAACGGTTATTGTAAGTATTGTATTATAACATTCTTAAATTCAGCAGCCCGCCAGCCGCCAGCCGCCAGCAGAGTGCTTAAGAGAGAGGATAATGTGATTAAATCTGTTCAGTCCAGTCGACATGCGAGACGGGATATTCCCGCCGGGAGGGAATACGCGACACGTTTTAAAATAATATCACGTGTCGCGTATTCCCCGTGCACATTCCCTTCCCTCTGTTAGCCGCACATGTTCCTCAAAATGTATTCCCTAAATCTTAGTTCCCCTCCGTTCAATCTCCCTGCTCTACCTTTATGCTTTGATAGCTCCTCATATTATATTGTGGTCATTAAAAAATCATTAGTGTTCTTTCAAGCTCAAAATGTGGCATTCAACTTCTTTCAGGAGCTTATTTTATTTATTTGCTTTCTTATTCAATTTTCAAAACTCTTTCTTTGTTGTCGCCTTTCACAGAGGCATTTTAAAGAACCTCAGAGGTAATAAAATGCTTAATCATAAATGAAAACAATTTAGTACTTATCTATTTAAATATAAAACTTGCAGCGAACCAAGATATTCCTGTTTTGATTATTACATACCCTTCACTACGCATCAAGCCGTATATCATATGTTACTATCACATATCGGAAGATCTACAAAGGTTACTTTGTAGCTCGTCCTCCCTCGGTAAATTTTCCGCAGTTTTCTTACCAAATATATTGTTTATTTCTTAACACATGCATATTCGGGGAGGTGCCGTATCTAATAGCTACAGCCACTTACTTTCTATCCTAACACTTTGCTTATATATGATATTTTGCAATATTTTTAATCTATCAATAATAGTGGGTTTTAATCCCGGGTTAAAACGCCTTTGATGAGAGTTTGCTTTCTAAACGGGGCCACATACTCGTAAATTGTCATTTTATTATTATTACTATTATATATACCATCACGTTTTCTCCTTGTCAGGATAGGCAGAGAGGAGCGCGTAGCAGACTTTCCTATTGCAACACATATTTTGCCTATTTTACGTCCTTAGATAGACCTTATCATACAATTCCTTAATTTTATTTTACTTTGTACATTTCCTTCATTAAAAATATCATTCACTTGATCCAATCATTCTTTTTTTGATCTTTCTTTTATTATTTAAGTAAACATATTCCATTATTTTATCAGATCACTAAATGACGGAGAAAATCAATGATAAAATAATACAAGCACACACCGTTACTCCAGCGGTGTGATGACGTGTATTTATGTTTTACGAATTTGATTTGATTCGTAAATTGTAATTGTTTACGAATACATTAATGTCTAAGAATTATATAAGCAGTTTATTTTTTGCCAACGCAGTCAAGTCAGTGACAACCTAAAATAAATAATGTTTTTTGTTTATGAAATCATCCAATTAAATCAAGGTTGTAAACAATATAATTAGTATGGAATAAAGCATTTATTATTTTCTTGAACACTTCATTGTATAACAATCTGGCTGACTTTTTACCAGCTGGCAACCACTTCAATATTTTGTCAAGTGGGTACGAGTATGAAAGTCTTTATTCAGTCCTGTTAACATGGGCACGTACAACAGTAACAGTATGTTAGTACGAGTATATACCAATAGTACCAAACTGTTAACATGGACACGTACAACAGTAACAGTATGTTAGTACGAGTATATACCAATATTACCAAACTGTTAACATGGGCATGTACAACAGTAACAGTATGTTAGTACGAGTATATACCAATAGTACCAAACTGTTAACATGGGCACGTACAACAGTAACAGTATGTTAGTACGAGTATATACCAATAGTACCAAACTGTTAACATGGACACGTACAACAGTAACAGTATGTTAGTACGAGTATATACCAATATTACCAAACTGTTAACATGGGCACGTACAACAGTAACAGTATGTTAGTACGAGTATATACCAATAGTACCAAACTGTTAACATGGGCACGTACAACAGTAACAGTATGTTAGTACGAGTATATACCAATAGTACCAAACTCAACGAAATATTTTATTTTTTTTCTCCCAAATGATAGTTTTAAGAATTAACCTTTCAAAGGCACCTTCAAAAAGCCGATTTGTGGCACATTACAGATCAATACTGGGAGTGCAGTTAGATGAGTGGAATAATCTGGACACCACCTTCACCCTAGACAGTGGTTAAGTTGTCTACACGGTCATCTATTTCAATTGGAATGCTTGTGGCACAGTAGAAATCGATACTGTGAGCGCAGTTTGATGAGTGGAATTATCTGGACACCTTCACCCGGGACAGAGCTAAAGTTATCTACACGGTCATCTATTGTATTTAAATTGGCATGCTTTATTACGAGTATAATTCCTTAAGCGTTAGTAGAGACCAACTCACTTTTTTATACGCATAATTTTTTTAGCACACATACCATCCTGCCATTTCCCTGTCGGGGAAGGGTAGAAGACAGTGTGCAAAACTTTCCTTACTCAACACTCATCTTTCGCCACTTCCACATCTGGAGAAGAATATTCCTAATGCAAAGCAATTCCAATGTGCGTCGCGTTCATCAGCATAGAGTTGACGATACAGAACAGTGTGGGTTGCGTTCATCAGCATAAAGTTGACGATACCGAACAGTGTGGGTCGCGGTCATCAGCATAGAGTTGACAATACAAAACAGTGTAGGTCGCGTTCATCAACATAGAGTTGACGATACAGAATAGTGTGGGTCGCGTTCATCAGCATAGAGTTGACGATACCGAACAGTGTGGGTCGCGTTCATCAGCATAGAGTTGACGATACCGAACAGTGTAGGTCGCGTTCATCAGCATAGAGTTGACGATACAGAACAGTGTGGGTCGCGTTCATCATCATAGAGTTGAAGATACAGAAAAGAAAATATTAAAACTAAACCCTATTGACTTCCACCTTTCAAATACGTTACATATGTTATTAGTAAACTCCTGATGGTATACCATTAATTAGAAAGATAAAAAAAACGCTCTTAGAAGGTTTGGACATATGTAACGAATGAATAAACAAAGAGTAAACAATAAATTAACAGAGCTTATAGGAGTGAAATGCGTAGTCGAGGAAGACCAAGGAAGGTGAATGATACTTTCGAATTTGAATTCGTAGGAGTTGTGTGTCACGATAGGAAAGTATGGCGCTCTGTCCTCTCTACCTATCCTGACAGGAAAAGGGTGTGATGGTTATGTATGAATGTGGATTATATTAGGACCACAAATGTTACATATTGAATTCTTGCAAATGTTACATATTGAAGTTTTCAAATAAGAGGGGGATTATTCTCGTTTCTGTGAAATTATGATACAATATTTCAATCTTCCCGTCCGTTAATGAAATTGAAATTAATTTGAAAGTATAATCTTAATGGATATAGAATATTTAATCGAGAAAAAAAATCTTTCATAAACACGTAATAATTGTATCGACTTTTCCATTGTTTTAATAATTTGAATGTAATTAATTCATATCGATGAAATCGTTTTTCGTTTTAGATAACAAACTCCTATATGTATAAAAAGAACATTTTTATCAAAGGTTCTGCCGTTTATCTCTATGAGACTCCATATTTGAATATTCAACAATAAATAACTTTGTTGTTCTACTTATTACGTTAATCCCCGCTACACTATTTCTACCTCCTATTTCGAGGTTCTGTTCAAGTGGAACGAGTCCGGTTTGTTGTGATAGCAGTTCTTATATAAGAGTGTTTTCATGTCAGTTTATTTTATTTATTTATTGAACATTTTTATTGCAAATACAATCTGGCGGGGTTATTGCCAGGTGGCAATATCTTCCAACCAATCAAACAAAAGTAAATTAAGCAAGAAATTCATGAACACATACGTGAGCATACGACCACAAACCCCACAAAGACGGACAATCACCCAAAGATTCCTTTTCATATAAAGTGAAACATCATCAATCAAAGAAAAAGGTAGGGATGGTGGGAGGAAAAAAAATATCAGGAATGAAACACGCTATATTAGTGACTAGAAATTAAGAGTTTTTTCAGTCGCTTCTGAAAGCATGCCATGAACGGAGGGAGTCTAGAATTGGTTTCAACTGATTCCAGAGTCTCACTGCGTGGAAAATAAAGGACGACGAAACAAAAAAAGGAGCGGTGAACTGGAAAGGCCAATACACAATCTCTGTTTGAGCGTAGCGCTAATCTTTGGTCTGAAAGACGATGAAAATTTTCGGTGAGATAAGAGGGGGTGGCGATACAGTTAAGGATGGTATACAATAGAGAGAGTAGGTGAATTTGGCGTCTATTTCAAACATTCAACAAGTTCAATGTTTTCTGGTATGAAGTGATATGATCGTACTTTCGTAGGTTGAAAATAAATCTTAGACAAACATTTTGAAAACGCTTCCAAGTAACAGACGTCCACGTAGAATCGGAAAGAGGAGAGATTGCACAAGTAAAATTTTGGTTTTATAGGCAGGATTTTTTGTAACACTTTAAGGGAATGAAGGCTGAAGAAGATACTTCGGCTTACCTCATTTATTTGATCTCGCCATGAGAGAGTGTTATCTATTAGCACTCCTAGAGATATCAAGTAATATTGGAGGAAGTAAGTCAGTGGTGAATTTACCGAGAAGCTGAGGGCTGCCAATGAGGATCGCTTGAGACTTCGTAGGATTAATGAGTAAGCCATGTCCCTTAGTCCACTTAGAAATCGATTAAAGGTCCGCATTTAGATCGTTCAATGCCGTGTGAAAGCAATTTGGATCAAAATGTACATACATCTGCAGGTCATCCGTATAAGAACACTTAAGAGATGATGTTTTTGGTTGATGAATATAGAAAAAAGAAGTAGAGAGAATTCCACCTTGGGGAATGCCTGCAGAGAGATCAGTTCATTTGGATATACGCTCTTGGTATTCACAAGATTGTTGCCTTCCTTTTAAATAGCTCGAAAACCAAACAATGGCCGATTAAAGAATCGTAATGAACGCATTCGAGCCATAAGCAGATCAAAGTCTACAATATTTAATGCATTACTAAAATCCAATAGACACAACAGTGTGACCTTCTTAAAGCTCATTCCACGTCTCACATCATCCGTAATCTTGACCAGTGAAAATCGAAATCCTGACTGTAACGGGTTAAAAATTTCAAATACTCGTAGATTAACGTAGGAGTCAATTTGTACATGAACAATTTTTTCAATGATTTTAGATAATGCAGGTAGGATAGATATGGGCCTAAAGTCTTCATATGACGTATTTGAGCCATTTTTCGGGATCGTAATATATAGTCTTCTTCCACACAGTAGGAAAGCGGCTAATAGACAAAGAAAAATGTAATATATAGTATGTGTTATGATTGGAAGAATAGTATCGACAATCAAAGAGGTGAATACAATCGAAATATTGTCGTCACCTATCGCTTTTGAGGACATCGTCAAAAGAATACAACGAACCTAATTTATACGAGTATAGTATATACGAGTATAACCTCGTATCAACCGCCGAAAAGCGGAACTCAGGAACATTGAGTCGAGGCATTATAAGAATTTTTCGGAGAGTGTTCTGCTTAGTGATAATGTCTAAATTGAGTGATGTTTGTTAAGATTATTAATGTCTAATGTGAAGTTACTGGAGTTGTCAGAGGATTTCACACCCGTAGAGTTGAGGATTTCCCAACTTCTTTCAGGCTGACAGTTTTGAAGGGTTTTTACTATGGACCATCCATATATGGCCTTTACTATGGACAACCTTACGATGGACCACCCATATCAATAGAGAATGAGGCATATTTACGGAAAAAATCCATTTTAATAACCCGTTTTGGAAATTGCCATTGCATTTGACCAGAATGCAAAAGGTTTCGCAATTCTTCAACGTTTTCCTCTGCATTAATATTGTCGAATTCTAGGAAATGTTTGCATAAAATATTTTAATTAATTTATTGAAATTGAAATATTTTCGTAAATATGTATATCACACCCACTTTCGGTATGAGTGATCTATAGTAAAGTAAAGTAACATGACACCAGTCTGGTATAAGAACTGTTCTTGTAACAACCGGACTCATTCCGCCTCGAGAGACTCGAGATACTCGTACGTAGGTAGGAACATGTGTTACGGGGATTGAGGTAACTAGTGGAATAATAACGTCGTTTATTGTTAAACATTTTTTTATTTACCTTTCAATCGACGAACTTAATAAAATAAAGTAAATTGACGCAAGGTGAAGTTTACTTATAAAAATTAAAAAACGATGTACGTAAATGTATAAATTCAAGTTTAAAGCTTCAGTTTATTACGTTTTTACGATGTTACGATGTTATGGCTTCGAACTCGGTTCAAAGGATCATCAATCACTTTCTTTTCAAGTCGTGAAGAGTAAATATAATATAAAAGCGAGATTCATTTTTAATATTGAACGTTCCCCAAGAACGGCGCGTGAAAGCCATGAATATTTTATGGTTCTACGCTTAGTTTATCCCGAAAAATTACACAGATTCCTGAAGAATAATCTACCTTTACAGGAGATTTTCCTCATAAATCATCCACAAATTGGTAAGTAATTCCCGAATAAACACAGTTGTCGGGGGGCGGGACCGTAAATCTGCGCCACTAAAATAGTAAGGGGAAATGGTCTGGACGTTAGGACACTAGGACGCTAGGACGCTAGGGCGCTAGGACGATAGGACGCTAGGCGATGTGTATACAGGACGTGAGGTGGTGGGTTATGTTAAGCTTCGCCCTCACTATCGTTTTCACTTGACGAGTTATCTAAAGCTCGACATAGAGTAAGTCAAACACCGTATTTAGTCACGTTGTTTGAGATTCACTACCGAGAAGCCAAACTCCATCAGAGACAATGCGTTGCAACAGTGAAAACGAACTATCGGCCTCTTTATTTTATCGACGTTGTCATTAATTTCCGTGTCCGAACCATCAACTATCAACTGAGTCACGTGTTTCCAGTAGGAAGCAACAGAGATCACTCTATCATTCGCATCGATCAGGTCCTCCCTAGATAATGTAGTCTCAATGTTCGAACAGACCAGCATGTGTTGTAAATCAGTATTACCTTCGGTCACAAAACACCATCTCTCCGTGTTCATCTGATCACATTTATTTATTAACGCAATGCACATATACAGCCTCTGTAGTCTAGTTGGTAAGTCTTCAAACCGTGGAGGGACGGGTTTATGGCATCTTTAGCATGTTTCCGGTTGGTTGGAAAATATCATCTCATGGTGACAGAATTAATAGATTATACTGAAATAAAGTCGTTAGACTGGGCCCGTTCTTTATTTTTTAGTATCATCGGGAATCGAACCCGAAATTTCCGGATGGAAAACATGTGTATTACTAACAAGGCCACGAAGGTCTCCTGTCATTCGGTCATCTTTTATTTTCAATAATTTATTCATTCGATGCTCCGTAAAGAATTGCACTTCATTAAATTTTTATTTTTAATAATTTTCAACAAATTATACAATAATATTCCACATGTCATAAAAAGACAAAAACAATTTTCGCTAATTGTTTACACTTTTGCTAACGCCTGCTCCAAACTTTATTCACAGCATAATCCTGAATATTGTACTAAAGTGTTCCTGTTAACATGGTCTAGCTTACTTGAGATAAATAACTCGTAAATGCGCTAGACATGATCTTACTATATGTTCCATACAACTTGAACTTTTGATAGTTTAAATTTTATAAAAATAATAAAGAATAATATTTTGAGATTGGCATAGACCATGAATTAAATAAATAAATATTTGTATTGTTGCATTAAATTTTTAATGTATAAAGTTTACTTGGTAGACATATTGTCATACATACTTATTAAGGTATTACAATTCGAGAAGTGTAAAGCATATATATTCGTACATTGCAGCTAAATTTGCGGCCTCTGAATCTCGAAAAGCCTTCAATAATTAACTTTTTTGTATCACATACAACATTTTCTTTATTTACCCATTTATCATATCTGTAAGTGGTATCTGACCTGTTGTCGGTGTCCCCGCTATCCTATTCACACTCCGGTGTGACACCAGTAGAGGAGGAACTCTTTCCCTTCGTGGAAAACTTTTTCATCAAAATATGACCATATACAATTTTGTTACGATCGCGCAGTAAGAATTAAGAGTAACTAAATTCTTGCCTAAAGGGACTTGATTGATATGGTAACTTATTGATAAAAATGAGGAAAAAAAATATATGAAATCGATAAAGTATTGCAAGACAATACAAGCAAGTACCCCTAATTTATTGACATAAAAATAGGAAACTTACCCAGAATTACTGGAGAATTACAATAACTTTTGCCATAATAAGTTATATTTATTATGTTTTAATATATTTTGAACTACTTTTTTTATCATTTAAGTAATATTATAACATATTCAAACGTCTAGTTTACTTTAAGAAGTCGTGGTACAAATATATTCAGTTTTAAAATCTTAAAACTAAAACCAGAATCCGATAACATTTTAAACAAAACGAGAAAAAAATCAGCTGTTGCGACTACAATTGCCGGAAACAAGATTCGTCATACAACTTTCAAGACCATTATTACTTGTCTAGATCGGTTGTTAAGTGTATTGTAATGCGCTTTCTTTGTACTCGTATATAATATGTATAACTTGGCGGGATTATTGCCATTTAACAATCTCTTCCAATAAACTACAAAGATGTTAAAGAGGTCTTAATTGAAAACAAGACTGGAATACTTAAAAAAAAAGGTTCCAACGGAAATTGAATCCATAACTTCCTAGCTAGATAACAGTTCATGCACAACTCAGCCATAGAGGTGAGAACTTAGAAGAGTATCGAGATATCAGGTCATGCACAACTAAGCCACAGAGGTAAGAACTTAGAAGAGTATCGAGATAACAGGTCATGCACAACTAAGCCACGGAGGTGAGAACTTAGAAGAGTATCGAGATAACAGGCCATGCACATCTAAGCTACGGAGGGGAGAAGTTAGAAGAGTATCGAGAATGAGGCGAGGCATACTTTAAAGAAATTTTAATGAAAAATTTAACGATACATCATTTACCATGTAAGAATAAATATTTCGTTGAGGAATTGATGAAAAAGGCTCGTGTCAAGAGTGTCGCTGATTTGGTACAGTGCGGACTGTCTGCCTTTGTAAGACCTCGTGTTGTGTTGGTAACATACTCGTAAAGTTTTGGCTTGCATACACTGGTTTCTTTGTAATTAGTTTTGTTATAATGGTTCTGAATTATTTTTAAATCTATTTTTTTATATCTTTCGTTCCTTTATGAAGCACTCACTCACTAGTTTTTTTTTTAATATTATTGTTGTAAATTGCATTTTACCATATGTTATATAAATAAATTAAAAAACAGTTTAGTTTGGACTACGTATAGTATGATTCGAGTTTAGTTTGGACTACGTATTACGATACGTAGTCCAAACCTTAATTGAATTAGGTTTTCAATTAAGTGATTCGAGTTTAGTTTGGACTACGTATTACTATACGTAGTCCAAACCTTAATTGAATTAAGTTTTTAATTAAGTGATTCGAGTTTAGTTTGGACTACGTATACTATAGTATGATTCGAGTTCTATGGATTTTAATATTCATTTTATATTAATATTTTCATTTCTTTTCTTCAATATTTCAATTTTATTAATTTCTTTATTGTTTGCATTTAAATTTTCTATTCAAATTGGTTATATTTTGATTCCAGTAGTGAGAGACATTGCCGAAAAACTGAAAGCTGTTTGAAAAATGATTCGCTTTAACCTCCGCATAAAACGTTATTTTGTAAAGTAACCTGTAATGATCACGGAGTAAGTACGGCATACGGTTTTGGGCTTCTGGACTCTGACCTGTTGTATGCAGTAGCACGTACTCGTATGTACTACTATACACGTACTCATATAGCAGTAGATATTATAAATTATGTTACAATTATGTTATTTATGTTTTATTGTAGAATGTTGTACATACATACATATGTTACCATCACACCGCGTCATACTTATCGCGAAACGCATTTTTCATTTCTTCTATATTCACATTTATTTATTTATTTAACATTTTTATTGCAAATACAATCTGGCGGGCTTATTGTCAGGCGGCAATGTCTTCTAACCAACCAGACAAAAGTAAATGAAGCGAGTTACGTGATCGCAAAAAAAAACATTCAAATGACTATGAATCCCCACGAAATCCATGAAGACATATGCTCACAAAGACGGACAATCACCCGAACATTCCTTTTCATATAAAGTGAGATATCATCAATCAAAAGGAAAGGAAGGGATGGTAGAGAGGAAAGGAAAAACAATCAGGAATGAAACACGTTATACTCGTATTACTGACTAGAAATTAAGAGTTTTTTCAGTCGCTTCTTAATGCATGCCAAGGACGGAGCGAGTCTTATATTGGTTTGTAACTAATTCCAGAGTCTCACTGCATGGATAGTAAAGAACGACGTAAAAAAGCGGTGCAGTGAACTGTAAAGACCAATAAACAATTTCTGTTTGAGCGATGTGCTAATCCATGATCGGAGAGACGTTGTAATTTTTCGGCAACTTAGTTTTATTTTTCAGTTTTATTGATTAAGGTTGTGTTTTTTTTTAATATGTAATGGTCACAATCGACTGTTAATCTAGGAATAAATAAATTAATAAAATGTTTAATAATAAAACCATTAAAAAGGTAATATGCGTCTGATCAATAAAAACTTTTTTATTTTCTTCTCATTAGAGTAACATTACTGTATTTATATCGCAATTATTGAAAGAAAGTTAACGTAGACAGATGATTTGAGGGAGATCAAAAATCCTAATTAAGCAGACACGGGGAGAGAGACTACCATAAATACTCGTAGGTAACTAAGGAATGAGACGGGTATTGGCGGCTGACAGTCGGGACGGATTCCTGCGAGGATTGGACCATTCATCAAGCCTCGCTCAACTCCATCCAGAATTAGCCCGAACAATCTGCGCTTAAACGGGAAAATCAAAAGTGCCCAATTGGTAACATACTCGTAATATGAAATTATATTTTCTATGCCGGCTTACTTAATTTGTGAATATTTCAATTTCAAATTCTGTGACAATTTGACGGTAAAATATTTTTATTTATTTATTTACATGACAAGTAATTGTTGTGTAACTAAAAAAAAGACAGGTAATTTAAAAGAGATACTAAATTTATATGGAACTGGGTTTGTTTCCATTAATTTTTCGTGTTCTCGCACACTAGGCGTTTGCTTGTACGGGTATCTTACTCTGGACAAATATATATTTTGGTTAGTTGTAAAAGGTTGCCGCATATGATTAAGCCCATGAGTGATATGGTAATAAAATGTAACCCTCTTTAAAAAAAAAGAACAAACCTCGAGTGTTGCGGATGATTTTCATATCTGAACGGCATCATGCATCCTACATCATTCCAGATCGTAAAGTTTACTTCTACATTCTTCTCTCCTAACATTCATACATCTCTTTAAACACTATCTACCATAAAACTTATTTAATGTGCCTTTTTTAAAATGTAACATTTGATAAAATATCATTTTCTTAAACTTTTCCGTGGTTTTCTTCAACAAAGTCAAAATGTCAAAACATAAAAATGCGTCGGCATCTTGTTTGACACATGGAGTCTTACTGGAACTTGGACGTGCAAGAAGAATGATCGAAGTTAGAATATCAATGCGATGGAATTGTGTATACCAAAGAAATTCTATTCATGTATTGAGATTAGAGAAAAAAATATTGGATGTACTCGTAAATACACAGTTAAATTTAATGTTATTTCTAAGATAACGAAGCTTAACTGTAATTTGAGCATGTGGAGAGACTAGATGGTGTATATGTAAAAGGAGTAGACCCGGGAAAACAGTGATTTGAACATGTGGAGAGCTAGATGGTGTATGTGTAAAAGGAGTAGACCCAGGAAAACAGTGATTTGAACATGTGAAGAGACTAGATGGTGTTTGTGTAAAAGGAGTAGACCCAAGAAAACTTTGATTTGAACATGTGGAGAGACTAGATGGTGTATGTGTAAAAGGAGTAGACCCAGGAAAACTTTGTTGATTCAAAAGTAATAGAACACCGATAACGAGATGTACGAATTGAAAGGAATTGAAGTAATCGCGTCTGGAGGGGGAAGCGTAGAGATTTCTTTACTCTCCCAACCCGTCAAGGGACTTGGCGTGACGCTATGAATGTACCCTCACATATATTGTACCTACTCATGTAATATCTTCCAAGAACGCCCTTTCATACACTCGTACGAGTGTAATTCACAAATCCCTCTTACCGTTTAATGTTAGTAAGAGGCACCGAATTTTTTATATATTCTTTTCATGAAATTCAAACCTTTTAAACACTTACATAGCATCACGGCATTCTCCTGTCGGGGTAGCCAGAGAGGACAGATCGTCAATCTTTCATATCACGATACAATTCCTTCGCCTCATTCACATCACTAGATCTCATACAGCCCCTTATATTTATCTTACTCCTTCCTTTTCTTTCTTTCATTTTATACATTAGCACACCACATATTATTCTCAGCGCACGCGTTTCCACTGCAATTACTCAGACCCTTCCCTCTATGTTCTACGTCCACGTTTCACTGCCATAAATTACCGTTGCTACTAATACGCCGCTGCTAACCAATATTTTAGCAGGACCCGATATTCAACTCTTTTATTATTACATAATCCAGCAATACATAATACGAGGCATTATCTCATTTCATATTCGGATAAAGAGATTTAAATGTTCAAAAATACAATTTTGTTCCGCACAGCCACGGCACGGCACGGCGCGGTGCGGCGTCTTCCATACGTATGAGTCGCACATTTATTCGATTTTATTCCAAACGGAGGAGACACATTGTCTCGGAAATATTTCGACACGTTTATTCGGTTTTATTCTGAAGAAAGATTTCCTGGCAGGACAACCATCTTGATGTTTTTTTAGAAGAATAGATTCTACGAAATATCACTTAAATTGCGCAGTAATTACCCGTACGGATTTTATTTAAAATTTTGATAATATTTCTCAATTACATTTAAGGTAAAATAGTATTTTGTGAAATATTTTATATAATTTTAACCCTTTTTTAGTGATAAATATTAAAAACATCACGCATTAATCGACGTCTTGTAAAAAATATATTTAAAAAAATTTAAATTAACGAAATGTTTTAAGATTAGTAAATTTAACAGCACTCTCATATTATATTTGTCACCATGTATTTTATTTATATTTTTCCAAATAACAGTTTTAAAAAATAAGAGAAAAGAAAGCCCATAAATGGTGTTTTGGATCATAAATTTTTTAAATGTAGAAAAAATAGACAAAAGAAAACACGTTAAGGATATTTATTGATCATTAATTTTGACAAGATTTAATGTTGCTATCTGTAAACAATGTTTTCGATTATTTTGAAATATTTGTGACAATAATGTATTAGTCACATATTTAGTAATATAATATTACAACCACCTTTTATAGATTGTATAACAACCTTTTGATGTTATATAATTGGATCGTGTATGGGGAAAAGAGTGGGTGAAATGAAGAGGTCTCTGGTTAAAGAAGTAACTTATTATGTAACTGACAAATGGAAGGTCATGGGGTGGTCTGGGCAGAGGCGGCAAGGGGGGATATACCGCCACATGGGCACAATACATCCTAAACCAGCCCAGTATATATATATATTTTCTTTATTTATTTAGTTATTTTAACTGCAAATTGAATTGAAAAAAAAATTGAGTTAAAATGTTTTATTTGTTTAAAAATAAATCGTTATAAATGGGATAGAACTATAAATGGGATAGAACTATAAATGGGATAGAACTATAAAACGTGCTTAGGGAGGAAATATTTGTTGTTTTCACGCGCCGTTGTATTTAAGATAAAATTTTGTTTCGTTATTTAAGAAAAACGTCTCGGAGACACGGCGAAGGAAAAAGTTTTTCCCTTCTTAATAATTATTTGAATTTAAGAAAAACTTTTTTGCAATTTACCTGACAACACAACGCGAGACACAGAAACGAAAAAAAAACAACAACCGAAATGTTGAATCGAATCCCGAACCAAATACGACGAAAGCACGACACGACACGACACGACACGACTATATAATAGAAATGAATGTATGGAAAGTAGTATAACGAACACACGAGGGACTGGCGAAAGGAACACGCGTGTTGCTACCGGGCAGTAGCGTCCCCTTCGGGGGCAGGCGGAGCACTGCCTGAAACTGGCGGATTTCTACGGGACTACACGCAATACAGCATTACGGAAAATTTATAAATAAATCTAGCTCTTTTATGGAAAATATCCGACAAACTTTACGGTGTACTTTTACAAACAACTATAGATTTTTCCTTTTTACGCCGGTTTCAATTGGCTTTCCACTCACTAGGCTACATATCGTGTAACACTTCTGTTATTATTAGGATAAAATTTACTCCGTCTTCCAAAGGGACTAAAATTTTATTTTGCGTCTTTTGAAATGTTATCTAAAAAGTGACTCTTTTATTCTGGTTCTGAACCATTTTTAGCGCAACTGTTCCGCGCAAGGGTTGGTCTTTCAGCGCCGCGGGGCGCGACTGGTGGTGGAAATGGAAACTAAGTCGCTTTTCCAGCGAACGAACGAGGTGCGGGATTTAAATATACGAAATTTCAGAAAAAGTAAATGACACCGAGTCGAAATATTTTTTATTCATATTGGAGGAAAAAATATTTTAAAGATGTGTTTTCACCCTTTTGCTGCACGTCTTCATATTGTTATCAACCGAACAAATCTAACCTCAAACGTATATAGATATTTTGACATTGAAATTGGCGGGAAATGTGGCTTGATTTACAACACCGGTACGCCCATACAATAAAGCGAGCGCTCGACATATAATATAAGCGAATGGTTGCTCGCTTTACCCACCTTTATTATAACTCACGTGGCTCATTAAATCGCTTTGAGCCAGTTCATGTGTTCCAACCATAAAAGTGTACAGCAGCACGGCGTTGTTTGGAATTCATTTACGGTTACACCCATGTTTAGTTCTTGCTACGTTAGGTCTGCTGACCTAATGCACTGAACTTTGAAAATTGTTTCTGGTGCATGGAAAAGTGCGTTTTAACGTTTCAAAAATAATCAATGGTGAAGTGTTGGAAATACGAGTATGTTTAGTTAATGGAAATTATCGATATTATTGTATAAGAAATGTTTTTTTTTTGTTTGAAATAAAAACAATTTATTGTCATTGTTTATTTCTTTTAAATGAATAAATAGAATATTAAGAGTAACTTATTGTCAGTTTCTGTAACGCATGTAATGAAAGATGAACAGTTATATTTATATTTATGAAGTATTCACAAAGAAACATTTAAAATTGAGAATTGAAGTATTTAACAATGCTAAACCCCCTCTGTTTTGAAGATAAAGAGAATCACTTCACTGGGCGTGATCTGTGTTGATATCTGGTCTCATTCCTACCAAAAATTTCATATAGTTATCCTAAATACTAAAACAGTCAGTTGAAACATCCATATCCTATACTTGCACACGGCATGATCTTGTTGAATGAATTTTCGGATATCGATATTTTCCCCATCTCAGTGGATAAATCGAGGATTAAACTCCATATAAACTTTGTAGGTATAACTGAGTCATATCATAGATAACCACGAGTAGCATTGCTCCTGTTGGCATTATCCTGTATACGAGTACAGTCTAAATAATTCTCTCTTTCTCTTGTTATTTTATGTGATTGGGTTAAACCTGTACAATTTAAAATATAATAAAAACTACATGCACAATCCCAACCGCGTCACAATTTCAATTATTTTCATGAATGATCGGTTTATTTGTATAATTTCCTTACAACTGTTCACTTTTTATTTCATGAAAGATTATTCGGTGTTCGTTGAAAATTGCCTCAGGGTTTTTTATTTCTAGCCATTTTGCATTGTTATATTTGTTATTCTATGTCATCATAATGGTAGTGTAGTAGTTGGTAAGACGCTTGTCATCCGACCCACGAATTGTGGGTTCGGCTATTTTTGATATTTTTTTTAATAATGACCGATGTGATGAAAAAGGTTTTAGTGCGAAAATAGAAATGAACAAACCACATTTTCTAATGCTCAAAAAAACATAGTCGTGACAAATGAAATACAGAATGTTGATAGCAAGGAGACGTACGGGTGAGTTCCAAGACGAACGGTAGATTTAATGCGCTGCAGTCTTTCATTAAACAGAGTTTTATGTAGCGCCATTTTCATATTGTTTCATATCACTGTAAGAATTATGAACAGCATATAAGCTCCAGAAAAACAAATTCAGCTGTAAAATGGTCTAAGAGTAAAACCAGTCTAGAAGTGAATCCGCCAGTAATCAAACCTGGGGTGCCCACTTGCTTAGTATGAATGCTAATCGTAAGACCACGGCCGCCGACTTCTCAACAAGCAATTGACACAAACTGTGTAACTCTGGTTGGTTGGATAATCCCATCGATTGTACGAGACCTACCTTTTGCAATAAAATATTCAATCATACACATTTTTGACTTATTTTAAATATCCAAAAAGTATAAATCAATCGGGCATTTGGGGAAATGTCGCGCCAGATCAAAGAGAATTTCATTGTTAAATTTCGTCTTCAAATATTTATTGCTTATGTAAAGTGACTTGATGTTTCCCCTATCATCTCTGTAGAGGTAAACTTTGAGTTGGGGCCATTTTGCATATATAACTCAAATCGATGTATTGATTATGAATACCAGGACTGACTCTCCACCGCAATATTCTACCTCCTCCCTCCTCGCCCTGGAATCGGCTCGGTTCGGGCGTAGGCGAGGTCGTGGGCGTGGACGAGCCCGTGGTCTACACGACCAACGCTGATCGGGAATACCATGCTGGCCAACACTAACCGGTACCCTTTGCTATGCGCTTTACAACTACTCTAGTTGTTTTATATACGTATTGTTACATATATGTTTAATTACGAGATATACTATACCATATATTTGTATATGATATACTATACGGATACATATGTTGTGTACTTTATTGTTATAAATAAACCTATTATTACAGTACTAGCCCGACAATAAGGCGAGGTTTTTATTTAAAAAGGCGACACGCTAAAAGGGGGGTCGCCTTATATTCGAGTCACAAGTCATCAAATTTCCAATGAAACCATCATCAATGGATTTTGAAAATGTTGCATATCCATTAAAATGGACGGTGCTGAAGATGATGTTTTGTGGGAAAATATGATTGAGGATTCCGAAGACGATAATATCACTGAAGATGAGAAGAGACTGATGCTGAGGATGCTACCTATACCATATAGCCATATGTGAATCTGACTGATCTGATTAGCTACTGTAGTTGGACTTTTTCATTTCTTCTTTTCATGTTTAAACATGTACTTTACTTTTATCAGGTTACTTTATTTTAATAAATATTATTCGTTAAACATTTTGCATTTTATTTTTCATAATATTATAATGGTGAGGGAAATGGTATTTTCTCCAAAAAGCAGATTTAAAAATAGGGGTCGTCTTATAATCAGGGTCGCCCTATATTCGGGCCAATACGGTAATTTATTTTAATTGTATATATCAGTCACCTCACAACACTCATTAGCTGTTCCGAGATAGCTGAGTTACACCCAAGATATTAACACATAAATAATTCAACAGATCCGAACGCGATATGCGTATTATGTATTGATAGAAACATACTGTGTTGAGATCAATATACTATACTTATATTCTTTATTAATATAATTAAGTGTTTGCATGTGATATATTCTGCATTATGGTGTTGTGACAACTGTACAGACCAGCATGCTACTCGTACATACACGTAAGCTAGGAAACATTCGAAATGTGGGTTTATCTAAGAATGATAAAAAAAATATTGGTCTCGTCGTATCTCAAACACCGAGGCAGCCGAGGATGTACACATATGGACATTATCTTAAAATATTTCGTAACGTTGCTTTTGATATGGAAATTTGAAACATTTTGATGCTATCATTTTCTTTACAAAAAGATTCATCAAAATCAAAGAGCGACAATTGGCCGCTCGGGGCTGCTGACGCGATGCGGCGAATGCTTTATCGATTGTATTGACAAAGGGACGCGAGAGTCTGGAGTAAGGAGAACGCCAAAAGGTGAAATCTCTGCTGGAGTACTCGGTTAGGCTGGAGTGGAGGCAGGGCCGACTTGAACCATACAGACCGACTGAGTATCTTTCTCGGGCGCGTATTCGTAAGAAACCTACCTGTAGAGCACAAATGATAAATAAGTCAGGATGTGAAACAAATATAAAATTAAACACAAATCGAGTAACCACTTGCAAGTTAACTACTTTGTAGGAATCATTACAAACAAATTCAAATTAAGTATCGCTTCTTGTACATAAAAACATTCCAATTCTTTCATCCTATCGTGTAACTTATAATTAAGCATCGCGACTTCCATGATAACCTTTGACAACTCCTTACCATCCCACCCATGCACTTCGTGGTTCGAAGAGTAGTTATTAAGAGACGTCCTGTTGCGTTTCTCGTTTGATTTTTTTTTTTTTTTTATCTATTAATTGTTTCAAAACAGGCTTAGCCCAATTACTTTGAAAAATACAAGACATAAAAAAGAAGAAAAATGACATAGAAAAAATAAAAAATGATATAAAATAAAAAATATTGTATATGCATACATACGAGTATATACACACAAACATATGATACACATATATTCACAGTCACTTAAGTACGTTGATGAGTGCTTTCTAACGCGCTCAATCTAAGAAGAAAATTTACTTTTGCTTTTGGTAATGTGATATGAAATATGTCAATATCCGAAGCAGTCCCGTTCAGGAGAGTTAAGGCCCTTCCAACAAGCATAGCGGCTGGAAGACCCGTTCTTGCGTATGTTATTGAGAACAGTTCTTGCCGGCGCAGTCTAGTGTAATTGTTAGGAACATTTAACGCTAATCTTTGTAGTAATGCTGGACAGCTCACAACTCCTCGAACGAGTTTGACAACGTATACCAGGAGACGCAGATCTCTTCTTACGCTCAAAGAGTTATACCCGAGCATGCCCAGCAGAAACTGAGTAGGATAAAGCCCTGGATAGACACAAAACTCTCTCATATAGAGATATCGTAGATATTTTTTTTGCACTTTCTCCGCCATGAGTGAGTTTTGCGCCCCCACCGAGCTCCAAATGGAAGCATTGCTTTCTAGTTTGCTACGGATCAATGAATTAAACAACGTTTTGAGCACCAATTGGACGATTAGTGCAACGAATCTCTAGTGCAATGTCTTTCCACGTTTAGGGTGATCACGAGCCTCTCCAAGTTATCTCTTCGAAGTGTTGCCATCATAGAGAACCCTGTGGCATTCCCAATTTGGTTATTTCTTCTGCCTCATTACTTCTAAATCTGCCTCATTATCCCTCCATACTTCCTGTTAGCATGAGTTTAAATAGAAAATCTGAAGATAGGGCGTCCTTTACTCGGAGGAGAGTTTACTCTCTAAAGGGCGCTGTACAAATTGTACTTTTATTATAATTAAATGTTTATCATCATACCCACATGACATGATGCTATATTCCGTAAAACTCGTATATTAAATTGCTTCAATTACAATTGTTGCATTAAAAAAATTACAAAAATATTTCAATGTCAGCATCGACCATGGAAGAAAAAATAATAAATAATTTGCAATACTATAAAATAATTATATATAATATTACTGACTAAAAAAATACACGTGGTCTTCGGATTGTGACTGGCTGCCATTCGAGTTTGTGAACGCATAAAAATTACTGGACTTTTAATTTATGTAAGATTTCTACTTTACCTTTGCGGAACTCAACATCAAAAAATTCAACAGTAAATTACATTGTTATTGCACAAAATGTATTAATCCCCGCTACACGTGTTTTAACCTCCCATCTCGAGGCTCTCTTTAGGCGGAATGGTATCTCTGTATATTTATCCCGCTAGAAACACGTGTAATGAGGATTTGTGTTATAAGTAGAATTAATAAGTAATTTATTGATAACACATGCTCGATCTTTTTTAAATTCCTAAATAGTAAATTTTTGGAGTCACATAACTTACAGAAAGTTGCCATTATATAAAAAAGACATGTTTTTTTCAGTAATATTCTGTATTTTTTTAGGAATCTTAATTTTTAAACTGAACAACATGTCTCTATTTCAACAAATTTAACTTAAAAAAATCTCCAATAATTGATACCATGCAGATAAATTCATATAACAAGTCCCTGCGACCCTCCAGGGACTCGACAGTAATGGAAGCCGGGACACTGCGTAGGTACCTGAGACACTCGAACCAGTGCAGGCATGCATACTTTTCATAAGACCAACATACTGACATAAAGAAACTATTCTAGAATGTGTGGAGAAACAATGTTCGGTGGAATAAGGAATAAGGAATGAGAACATAAGAAAATATGGCGAATTGAAAGAAAATTTTGTGCTTAAAACGAAAAAAGAATAGTGAGATGTTTTAAAACGAAAAAAGAATAAAAGAATAAATTATGAAACATTTACAAAAAGAATACATACAATTAGTATAGAAGATACGAGGAGTTTTGGAAAACCTATTAACATGTGTCCCATCCTAATATGATAAATCCTATTCTGAAAGAGGGATGAATGAAAAGCCTTTATAATAGGAGCGTACGAGTATTCATGATGACCTGTGAAGTGTAGATCTGTTTATCTGTCGACCCCAATAGGGATATGACGTTCCACCATCGTTACCTCCTTTAAATGGCTTTACAACTCTGGTAAAGCATAAGCCACTCTGACAATGTTTCGTCTAGCCTATCTGTCTTCTTCTTTTATTCACTTCAGCTCCAGACTCCTAAGATCCTGTTGCACGTTGTCAATGAGTCTCTTTAGACCTACCAAGTATCTTTCCTTCGCATCTTTAGACCTACCAAGTATCGAGCTCGTGCAGTGATCATTGTTGTCATTGTCAAATCATGTATCTCTCTACAAAAGTAATAAAGCGCCCCTGCGAGTATAGCGGCTCTGGAGCATATTGGGTGCTATTGTGATGAAGATGAGGCCTTCCCTTTCTTCGTCTTGTAAGGCATAGCTGTTTGGGGAGGGAAAAATATAAAGAAATGCGCTGATTAACTCCACCCGACCAAATCACTCTCTCTAGAGAAATCTACCACACTCAAACCCCCAAGAGCCATACTTCGGCGATCGCTTTTAACTTTTCCCTCTGAAATATTCTTGTATCTTCAAGTTAATCCCCTTTGGGCATCCTTCAATTGATATTGTATTAATAAGAACTATAAATTAAAAGTAGCATTATAAAAAAAATCTTAATAAAAAAATTCTTTTTTCTTTCAAAACCAACGGGAATCGAATTTCCAACGGTAATTGAATTCGTAACCCACAGAATCAAAGACACGCTTCTTACCAACCAGGCCACGAAGGCTGTCTATGTGTATTTTGTAAAAAAAAAATGTTAACGCACCTTTCAAGTCAAAATTGATGTGTTGAGCGAAAGAAGCACTTAATGTGATTGCGGGAATATACGAGTACGAGTATAACACTCCCAACACGTGCCGTTTTGTCTGAACATCGGAACTACCCGTACGTGCCCTGGCAGGGCCTGATTGATGCGGGTGACAGAGCGGTCTCTGTTGTCTCCTGCTGGAAACACGTGGCATAGTTTAAGGTTGATGGTCCGGACACGGGAATGAAAATGACTGAAGTGCTCTTATCTCTTTGACATTTAGCACTGTCGCCCTTTTGACTTCTCGCTTTCCAGTGCTCCCTATTATGGATCAAATCTGGACTGGTTTCTAGCACTCAAGCACCTTCTTGAGTTATATTTTTTTCGGACATCATCTTCCGTTTTTTCTCCTTGCCCTGGTCCCGAGTTTGAGAAGTTCTTTTAGCGAGTTTTTTTTAATATGTGCGAACCATAATATTCTTCTAATTTCGTACTAATAAGTTTTTTAAAGTGTCTTTTCTAGTGAGATATGCCATTACCTCACTATCCTCATTTCTTTTATAGCTTCTACAAAATAAGTTTTTCAAAGTGTATTTTCTAGTGAGATATGCCATTATCTCACTATCCTCATTTCTTTTATAGCTTCTACAAAATAAATATCACCGCAAAGATTTTTATAAATTGAATAAAATTGAACTTGAAAGAATAAATGATAACATTCAGACGGACTTAGTTCCTTGGTTCGATTTTTTAGCTTTCGACATTTCAGCTTATTTTGTTAATTGATAGGTTGACTAAAAAATTACTTTTCAATTTGTATTTAAAATAACTTCTAAAATAAATACAAAATTTTAAATATTTTTTAAATAAATGTTTCATTTGAATTTTGAAATTATGTATAATATATCATTTTGATCAACTTCCAGACTCTTGCTACCCACACGAACGTGAAGTCCTTCAAAACCATTTTTCGTAACATTAATTCAAACTTCATGCGATATTTGAACTATTACTGCTCGAATTTTTTTTTGGTTTAATCGACGTTGGTGTACGAGTATTGGCTTGGATACGTATTTTAAGGTAACTTCATAGAAACAAGTCTGGAGGGGCTAAATCTGTAAAGTTATGGTTTTAAATAAACAAGGGGAAAATGAATTTAAAACATGTACGTGTATTATATTCATTTTCCATTATTAAAAAATACCTGTTTCTAATGTACACTTGAGATATGCGTTGTATATCTGAAGGCTATCTTTTCAGGCGTTTGAATCCATCGTGTTAGACGGTAAATAAATGATGGCGACCGAAAGATTTTTCGACGTAAAAAGCACGCGAAAGCACACATGGGTATAATGCTCTGGTAGACTGACGTGGTTATCTAGGATAGGTGTCGGTGAGGCGCTAAATAAATGTTGTATTGAACCTTAAAAATATGTAAAATTGGCAACACATTTCTATCAAATGCGTTTTTCGATCCATAAGGAGGTTTCGCAGATCTAATTGAAATGTATCTGGTTACTTTAATTGGTATTTTGGAGGGACCAGTCCTATAGCGTGAAATATACTTCTTCCAGATTGTAAGTAAACTGATTTCATACAAACATTCTAGAAAATTATCATGTTCACATTATTTGAACATATCATAGACACCCTTGGTGTAAACTTTGTTCACAAAATGCCACTAGAACATTAAATGAATATTAAGCCATTTGATTTCCCTCTAAGAACCAAAATAATTGAATTTGTAAACACAAATAAAGACATCTAAGTTATATTATTAGTTAAGGCGTTAAGACTGTGAAGGTTAATTAATGCCTTAACTATAATATAAATAACATAACACTTAAATACATTGGAATTTGTTTAATCCAATACTGTTGATTCCACTTTGTATAACGGTATAACCCTACCGGTTTCAAGATTGTCACCGCTAATAAGACTTGTTTGTGTTCCCCTGATGACAAGGTGAAAACCTTGAAACCGGTACGGTTATATCGTTATTTAAAATGGAATAAATGGTGTTGGATTAAACAAATTACAACACATAAGTTACATTTCATCTACCTCCAAACTACGCCAACTGCATCACAATGTGGATAAATTAAATGATCAAAGTACGAGTATATGATAATATGATATTATGTATATACATTTATAGTATTTATAGTTAAAGAGTTGGAGGTTTAAAGACATTGTAATTTATTTAATAAAACACTCGTTTATCGGTTTCAAGGTATTCAGCTCATCACCAGGGGAGCACAAACAAGTATTGTTTGTGCTCTGCTGATGATGAGGTAAAAACCTTGAACCGGTAGAGTCACGCCATTATCTTAAGTGGAAAAACATTGTTTTACTAAACAAATTACAAAAACGATGTCCTTATATTCGTGACAAATTTAATCAGTATAACTTACTAGTCTTATGTTAACGGTGCACATATCGGCCAGACTGATGAGACGATTACGGTACAGGCCCCAGCAGGTTATAGCCGGTTAAGGTAAGGTCAACACTGATCTTGTTTGTATAACTTACTAGTCTTATGTTAACGGTGCACATATCGGCCAAACTGGTGAGACGATTACGGTACAGGTCCCAGCAGGTTATAGCCGGTTAAGGTAAGGTGAACACTGATCTTCTTTGTATAACTTACTAGTCTTATATTAACAGTGCACATATCGGTCAAACTGGTGAGATGATTACGGTGCAGGTCCCAGCAGGTTATAGCCGGTTAAGATAAGGTCAACACTGATCTTCTTTGTATAACTTACTAGTCTTATGTTAACGGTGCACATATCGGCCAAACTGGTGAGACGATTACGGTACAGGTCCCAGCAGGTTATAACCGGTTAAGATAAGGTCAATACCGATCTTCTTTGTTTTTTTTATATAATGAAGGAGTAAGGTGTCCTACCATCGGACCGAAACTCCGAACAAGCTATCCATCACTTGAGTATAACTATTATGCGACGCCATTCCGGAGTTCAAATTCACTGTTCCACCAAAATCCAAGTCTCATTGTAATAACTGAGATCTACAAGAACTCCTCTCTATTTTATTTATTTTCTCAAAACAGACTTAGCCCAAATACTTAGAAAAATACAAGAAATGTTAACATTAAAAATAAATAAAAATTATATCCGTCAATCACTTAAGCTCAAAACTACATAAATAAAAAATACGGTATTATGTATATCACGTGAGTCACTCTAGACATACTATACACAGGAAGTAAGATAAGAACATACTTACATATATAACATAAATACCATCACACCATTTCCATGCTAGAGAAATCAGAGAGGAAACTACTCCAGAGTTTCCTATCCGCCTCTTCTACGTCCATACAACTTCTACGATTTCTCTAGCTTTTTACAATTTCTTCTTTCAAAATATCATAAACCTGATCCAACTATACTTTTCTTAGTATTCATCTACCACACCTTCATTCGTTCTGTTAGCCTTTCTTTATTTATTCATTCCATATACCACATCTACCACACCTTCATTTGTTCTGTTAGCCTTTCTTTATTTATTCGTTCCATATACCACATCTACCACACCTTCATTCGTTCTGTTAGCCTTTCTTTATTTATTCGTTCCATATGCCCGAACCGTCTCATAATACTCTTCTACATCTTGCTCAACACATTCGTTTAAAGTTCACATTCATCTCTAATCACCTTATTTCAGATTTGGTCGAACATTTTCAACACATTTGTTCTTCTAAATACACGCATTACTACTAGATTACGAAACTGCGCAAAAGTAAGTTTGCGCCGCAATGGATCACAGTGACGGAGTTGGCGTAGGACAGGGCTACGGACCGAACTATTGAATAAAATGGGAGGAAAATGAGATCGTTAAAATAAATACAATTTTTAAGACATTTATTCAAATAACATTTTAAAAAATTCACATACATTTTAACGAATATAAATAATTTCTTACTGAAAGTAAGTTTCTTCTCGTTGAGTCGGACTGGACATGATCAGTCGATTTTATTTACATGCAACACGAAAAGAGCCCAAAAGAGCCCGTACTCGATCCCCAGCCCACATTCTATTTCTTCTAAGATATTCGGGGAAGCATCGCGCTGTTTTGTGTTAACTCGTGTGCAACAACACTTTTCCAGGGCGGGATTTCACCATTAAATACGAGTATATAAAAGAAATAGAATTGACATTTTGGTACAAACAAGAGTGAAGTCCACTGTTTCATGTGTTTAATAAGTCAAAAAGTGTGTTTTGTGGGTTGGGGCCTTTTGCAAATATTATTACCACTCTTCACATTTTAAGAATGAACTTTTTTGCATATTACATTTTATTTTAAGATGTTAATTGAAAATAAATAAATTGCAAACTACGAAGCGTGGCCTTCGTATTTTGCAATAAATAGCTTATTTTAAATAACTTAAATGTATATCTATAAGTAACATGAATTGAGCTAACTTAACTCGCCTTCAACAGTGGAAGAACAAACGTTGTGGAAGAGTTATCGAAGGTTGAAAAAATAATGTTGAATAATCTGACAACGTTTAAAAATAAAAATGAGGAAAATGATACATTAACTGTAGTTACCCTAAATGATGAATGTGGGAAATGTGTCCAAATGTACAATATTATTACACAGAAACATTATTTAGGGAAAAGCACTTTTTTTAGTATACAACAGGTTTTAATTTAATTTTGTGAATCTCCATAATAGAGTAATTAATAGGAATTCAATTTATTATTTCACTAATTCCAATAAACCCAGCGACAACTGTTAACTTCGAATTATACGAGTACATACACGTAAAGTAAACATTTCACACACGTCACAAAAGTCATAAAAACAATGTACTCGTATTTTAAAATATCAGAGTAACACAAGGCCAAAATATCAGAGTAACACAAGGCCAAAATCAATTGTAAAGTTATAAATTATAAAAGATCGTAAATAGTTTCGAAGAGTCAAAAGACTGCACGTACTCGTATTTCCGATGAAATATGTCACGTCATTGACTTGTTACGAACCAGAATTATTCCGCCTAAAGAGAGCCTCGATATAGGAGGTAAAAACACGTGTCGCGGGGATTAATATTATTAGTAGAATAACAAAGTTAATTATTATTAAATATCCAAAAACATTTCTTTTATGACATCAAATAACTGATTTACAATTATTCCCTTTCAATGCACCCGTATGATATTCAAAAATATTCTTCATTGTAAAAATATAAAAAAGCTCGGTTATTGTTTATCTTCTTAAAAACCTAAATGTACTGTTGTATTTTTTATATTTTATAATGGATATATTCATTTTAACACACGTTTATTAGATTTGAATTAAAAAAGCATCAATTTAAATTCATTTTGATTTATTTAAAAACAAAGAGAGTGTCCCTTTAGTACATTATAAAAGTTTATATAAAAATTTAATCTTAACTAATCGAGATTTCAAAATAGATATATAAAAAAACATGTATAAAGATAGAAAATTCTACAAGGAAGACAAAAAGAATAACGATATGAATTAAAACGAAATATTTAACACTAAGCCGGCTGCATCGCTCAACAGAAGGTAAGCTCGCTGCGTTCGCTGCTTTTAAAAGAAAACTAAATCGTCGAACAATATATTATTTAAAAATCCGTGTTCATAGTGAAGAAATATTTCTTACAAATATCACAATAAAAAATAGGGTTGCAATATCCGCACGTCGCAAGATTCTCGATATTTAATTTGCTTAATATGTTTTCGTCCCCTTAACATCTTAATCCAGTTATTACCGAGTAATGTTCTTAACTTTCTCTCCATAGATTTAACTCTTCGATGTCTTACCATTATTATGAAATTACTTATAATATTCAATAAGTATTGTAGTTTCTCATTACAGGTATATCTCGATTAGTGCGGTTTCGATCAGCATCATTTTGTATTTAGTACGATTTATATTTTGGTCGTATATTTCAGTAAATGGTGATAAATCGATTTAATGCGTTTTCCCAAAATATGAGAAATAAATGAAAAAACATTTTGCTCAAATTGTGGAAATTATATAATATATGTGATGTTGAACCTCAAGTGCTAAAATAATCAGGCATTAAAAGAGAGTTGGGTTTAGAGGAAATAAACGATGTAAAGGTTAGCGAATTACATCTCGGCAATTATGATTTCGTTGATTAAGAACAACAGCGTGTTTTTGAAGATGGAAATAATTTTGAAGCGGAAGACGTATCGTCTAAAACCTTTACTTTAAATAAATTTCATAGAATATTTCGCACTCTAGAAAGTCTAGAAGGAAATTATTAATGATGATCCCAACATTGAATAAAGCATACAAATCTACCGGAAACTTGAAAAAATTATTCGCTTCTGAATAATGATTAATTATTGAATAGAACAAAATTATATGGCATAAATTTCAATATTTTGCCTAAAAGTAACATTACAATAATTTAAACTTGATACATGTGTATCTGCCTATTTATAATATATGTTATGGTCTTGTTTTAAATTTAAAAAAATCTGAATTATAGCATTATGTTATCTCGTTGCATTCATATTATAATAAATATCTGAAATATAGCATTATGTTATCTCATTGCATTTATATTATAATAAACATCGAATAAGCCCCGTATTTTAAACCAATCGCAATATTTCGTATTTGTATTTGAACAATGTTTTTCTATTAACCCGATATCGATTAGTGCGGAACTTTTCAAGACTGCAAAACCGCACGAATCGAGGAATCGCTGTATTAAACAATGAAAAAATTAAGTGAATTTAGGGTGAATCGATAACATTTAGGGTGAATCGTGATACTAATAAATAAGGAAGCTCTTTTCAATATACTCTTTAAAATATAAATAGTAACTTTTTATGGTGAAGTTTAGGAAAATGTGACGACAAATAGCTTTTACGTGACTTGAATTAAAAAAGTATTACAATTAAACGTGATCAAATACACTTAGAGATGATCAAATACACTTAGACATGATCAAATACACTTAGACATGATCAAATACACTTAGACAATGTAATACACATATTAGGCCAAATTTATTTAAGAATTTATACAGTATAAGAATACAATTTGGGGTTTGGTTTAATCTACTCGTACTTAGTTAAAATATCTTATATTTACAATAATTCACGTAATAAAATACAATGCCGTCGAATTAACACAATTTAAATGATTCTCCGCAATATATTTAAATTGAAGTGGATAAAGTGTACGAATGTCATTTTTCAATAATATCCAACCCATTTATTAAATGTTTGTGTCCCAAACTGGGGGTCGCAAGTTCGATTCCTGTTAGAACCCAGATTTTTTTTTTAATATTCCAATCTGAATTTTACTTAAGACCTCTTTAACATGTTTCTTATTGGTTGAAGAGATTGCTATATGGCCATAATCTCGTAAAATTGTACTGTGTGCAACAAAATTTTAATCCAGCACAATATTAAATAATAAATTAATAAAAAAGTATTGTAATTTATTGTTTAATAGTGTAATATCCAGCCCACTTTTGTCCTGTTTTGGTTTGCATACTTCAGGGAACGGAATACTGACAATATACGAGTAGATTTGTATGATTCAATTTTAACATGATATTTTACCTAATAGAGTTATTGCACACACTTGTATATTCAAAAATCTTTCCAAATCCGGGTTGCAATATTTTGCCCACATACTCGTACGTGTAATCTCGCTTCGACTTCGTAATTTGATAACAGTCAAAAGTTGATATTTTATGGAACATATGAAATTTTAAATGTATTTACTTACACAATACTGTGCCCCTTCTTAGAAAATACTGCGCCCTTACTTACACAATAATGTGCCCTTACTTACACAATACTGCGCCCTTACTTAGACAATACTGCGCCCTTACTTACACAATACTGCGCCCTGACTTAGACAATACTGTGCCCTTTCAACTTCTAATATAATTCAATATTTTATACGGTTCACGTCTCAAATATTTACTAATCATTTGTATCAGGGGACGGCAACCGTTGATTCAGTGTTCCGTTTGGGCTCGTGCCACTCTTTCAAATTACGCTAGTAAAATTATAACTTAATTTAAATTGTACCTATAACTTCAACGACCATTGGAAATGCAAAAAAAAGAACCATAGAAGAAAATATAAATTTGATTGAACAATTAATTCCGGTGAATATATATCACACTAAGAGCGAGTTTACTTTCTACGCCAATCAACACTTCAAAATGGTATACTTGACTCTGATATTGAAAAGGTTGGCCTTCCCCGTACGTGCTAAATATTTGCGTTATTAAAAGTGGAATGTCATTAAGGATAAGATCCTATCTCAGGCAAAAAGATTTATTTGTGAAAAATCCGAAGATATTTCAGGGGAATTGAATTAAATAAAGAAATGTTTTTAATGAACTAATCATTTAAATTCAGCGCCCAGCGCCTATTTTCACTAAAATAATCCCAGAAACAGAACATGTTCTTACCGTGATAAGCAAATCTCCGTAAATAGAATGGAAGAAATGTTATCAGTGGGCAAAACAAAGTTGAATGCCTAAGAAAAATATATAAATATCGATTTAAATATAACGTAAAATGTATATCAGAGAACAAATGGAAATTTCCAAACATTTTTTGGGCATTATAAACTGAAGCTGGCTATTTTCATTTTTCCCGGCACAGGCAGGCAGTATCGGCATAGGCAGGCAGTATGAATGCTGTTAATATATGTATCATGGTTAACTGTTTAATTTTTATGCCACTTTTTAAAAGGTTATCAATGTTGGTTACAGTACACAAAATACTTTATTTTATCACATATTTAAAAAGTATACCTTGATTGTTTGTATGCAAAATTATTGAGTAAGTTTAATGTGGCATTTATGGCTAGGGTCCATCTTTAATAAACCCTTAAAATACTCGTACAACATGCCTCTAACTTTCTATTGTACAAATAAAACAGATTAAATGTGAGTTGGGTTCTTTATGCATACATACTATATGTCTAATTAACCTGAAATAATTGGTATTCTCAATAATTTAAGTTCGCGTACAAGATAGTCAAACCTAATACAGCGGGCGGTTTTAATTATATTAAATTTCAAAAACTCACTTCCACATAAATTGCTTACAAAAAAGGAAATATCCATTCGGCAAATGGAAATGGCTTGAGCAAATCTTACTCGATATTTAATAAATAATGTTTTGCCCTTAGTTGCATGACACGTAATATTCGCAAAAATAAAATATTTATTTTTTGTACATTTTACTAATATTACACTATTTTTCTTCTCGAGGCGCCATATTCTATCGGAAGCTGGTTACCATCGTGGCAATCTTTATCTTGTTTTCTTCAGCCCTAACGTAGTAGAACTGCACCCATAAGTTCTCAAGTCAAAAGTTATGATCCAGTAAGTTCTCAAGTCAAGAGATTTGATCCCGTAAGTTCTCATGTCAAGAGATGCGGATGTCTTCCTGTTTTGTTTTAATTTTATTTCTCGATAATCAGTTGTGTAATAATATAAATCGTGCTTCTTATTATATGACTGATATACTGCAACTTGTAGACGTTCACAGTTTTAAGCAGTTTAAGGTCCTAATTTCTTACACACAGCCCTTCCAAATTTGTAACACGATCGACCCGGAGAGTCTTGAGGATGCGTCCGTGTATCCATATCTCAAAAGTTTTCATTTTTCGTGATGTTTCCTAGTTTAATAGTCACGTCTCCATTCCATAGAGGAGAGTAGAGTAGGTTTAGCAACGGACCGTGCTTATTTTCGTAATTTTAAAACACAGCGATAGACAGAGAGTAACGTACCTACTCCAGTGATTCTTGCGATAGTATTGCCAACACACACAGCGATAGACAGAGAGTAACGTACCTATTCCAGTGATTCTTGCGGCAGTATTGCCAACGCACACAGCGATATATAGAGAGTAACGTATCTACTCCAGTGATTCTTGCGGTAGTATTGCCAACACACACAGCGATAGATAGAGAGTAACGTACCTATTCCAGTGATTCTTGCGGCAGTATTGCCAACGCACACAGCGATATATAGAGAGTAACGTATCTACTCCAGTGATTCTTGCGGTAGTATTGCCAACACACACAGCGATAGATAGAGAGTAACGTACCTATTCCAGTGATTCTTGCGGCAGTATTGCCAACGCACACAGCGATATATAGAGAGTAACGTACCTACTCCAGTGATTCTTGCGGTAGTATTGCCAACACACACAGCGATAGATAGAGAGTAACGTATCTACTCCAGTGATTCTTGCGGTAGTATTGCCAACACACACCGCGATAGACAGATAGTAACATACCTACTCCAGTGATTCTTGCAGTAGTACTGCCAACACACACAGCGATAGACAGAGAGTAACGTACCTACTCCAGTGATTCTTGCGGTAGTATTGCCAACACACACAGCGATAGACAGAGAGTAACGTACCTACTCCAGTGATTCTTGCGGTAGTATTGCCAACACACACAGCGATAGACAGAGAGTAACGTACCTACTCCAGTGATTCTTGCGGTAGTATTGCCAACACACACCGCGATAGACAGATAGTAACATACCTACTCCAGTGATTCTTGCAGTAGTACTGCCAACACACACAGCGATAGACAGAGAGTAACGTACCTACTCCAGTGATTCTTGCGGTAGTATTGCCAACACACACAGCGATAGATAGAGAGTAACGTATCTACTCCAGTGATTCTTGCGGTAGTATTGCCAACACACACCGCGATAGACAGATAGTAACATACCTACTCCAGTGATTCTTGCAGTAGTACTGCCAACACACACAGCGATAGACAGAGAGTAACGTACCTACTCCAGTGATTCTTGCGGTAGTATTGCCAACACACACAGCGATAGATAGAGAGTAACGTATCTACTCCAGTGATTCTTGCGGTAGTATTGCCAACACACACCGCGATAGACAGATAGTAACATACCTACTCCAGTGATTCTTGCAGTAGTACTGCCAACACACACAGCGATAGACAGAGAGTAACGTACCTACTCCAGTGATTCTTGCGGTAGTATTGCCAACACACACAGCGATAGATAGAGAGTAACGTATCTACTCCAGTGATTCTTGCGGTAGTATTGCCAACACACACCGCGATAGACAGATAGTAACATACCTACTCCAGTGATTCTTGCAGTAGTACTGCCAACACACACAGCGATAGACAGAGAGTAACGTACCTACTCCAGTGATTCTTGCGGTAGTATTGCCAACACACACAGCGATAGACAGAGAGTAACGTACCTACTCCAGTGATTCTTGCGGTAGTATTGCCAACACACACAGCGATAGACAGAGAGTAACGTACCTACTCCAGTGATTCTTGCGGTAGTATTGCCAACACACACCGCGATAGACAGATAGTAACATACCTACTCCAGTGATTCTTGCAGTAGTACTGCCAACGCACACAGCGATAGACAGAGAGTAACGTACCTACTCCAGTGATTCTTGCGGTAGTATTGCCAACACACACAGCGATAGACAGAGAGTAACGTACCTACTCCAGTGATTCTTGCGGTAGTATTGCCAACACACACCGCGATAGACAGATAGTAACATACCTACTCCAGTGATTCTTGCAGTAGTACTGCCAACACACACAGCGATAGACAGAGAGTAACGTACCTACTCCAGTGATTCTTGCGGTAGTATTGCCAACACACACAGCGATAGATAGAGAGTAACGTATCTACTCCAGTGATTCTTGCGGTAGTATTGCCAACACACACCGCGATAGACAGATAGTAACATACCTACTCCAGTGATTCTTGCAGTAGTACTGCCAACACACACAGCGATAGACAGAGAGTAACGTACCTACTCCAGTGATTCTTGCGGTAGTATTGCCAACACACACAGCGATAGATAGAGAGTAACGTATCTACTCCAGTGATTCTTGCGGTAGTATTGCCAACACACACCGCGATAGACAGATAGTAACATACCTACTCCAGTGATTCTTGCAGTAGTACTGCCAACACACACAGCGATAGACAGAGAGTAACGTACCTACTCCAGTGATTCTTGCGGTAGTATTGCCAACACACACAGCGATAGACAGAGAGTAACGTACCTACTCCAGTGATTCTTGCGGTAGTATTGCCAACACACACAGCGATAGACAGAGAGTAACGTACCTACTCCAGTGATTCTTGCGGTAGTATTGCCAACACACACCGCGATAGACAGATAGTAACATACCTACTCCAGTGATTCTTGCAGTAGTACTGCCAACGCACACAGCGATAGACAGAGAGTAACGTACCTACTCCAGTGATTCTTGCGGTAGTATTGCCAACACACACAGCGATAGACAGAGAGTAACGTACCTACTCCAGTGATTCTTGCGGTAGTATTGCCAACACACACCGCGATAGACAGATAGTAACATACCTACTCCAGTGATTCTTGCAGTAGTACTGCCAACACACACAGCGATAGACAGAGAGTAACGTACCTACTCCAGTGATTCTTGCGGTAGTATTGCCAACACACACAGCGATAGATAGAGAGTAACGTATCTACTCCAGTGATTCTTGCGGTAGTATTGCCAACACACACCGCGATAGACAGATAGTAACATACCTACTCCAGTGATTCTTGCAGTAGTACTGCCAACACACACAGCGATAGACAGAGAGTAACGTACCTACTCCAGTGATTCTTGCGGTAGTATTGCCAACACACACAGCGATAGACAGAGAGTAACGTACCTACTCCAGTGATTCTTGCGGTAGTATTGCCAACACACACAGCGATAGACAGAGAGTAACGTACCTACTCCAGTGATTCTTGCGGTAGTATTGCCAACACACACAGCGATAGATAGAGAGTAACGTATCTACTCCAGTGATTCTTGCGGTAGTATTGCCAACACACACCGCGATAGAAAGATAGTAACATACTTACTCCAGTGATTCTTGCAGTAGTACTGCCAACACACACAGCGATAGACAGAGAGTAACGTACCTACTCCAGTGATTCTTGAGCCGAAAACACAATTGACGAAGTATAATGTAATAATGACGTCCACTAACCAGAGGAAGCACTCTCCAAAAATTACTTTGATAAATCCGATGAGATTACATCGTTATTATGTCGTCATATATGATCTTAATATTTACTCAAACATCAAACGTCGCATCACCAGTGCCGATAGTGTCGCGAATAGTAGACTTGTTATTTATTAATGACACTCCAGACATCATGCAACATGTGTTTATTTTGAGGTATTTATGAGCTCCGTATTATGTTCCAAGAACCCAGCGGATTTCAGGTGTTATTTTATCACGGAACAGCGCTATACAAGTCATCAATTTGTTGTTTTACTATAATAATTGTTGTTTTCCGACCACGCTCTTCAAAATATTTTCACCTCCAATGCGAATATATCGAGTAGTACCATATGAATGAATAATGAAAGGGAGAAGTCTCGTTTGAGATCTGTGTGGAGGGTTTTAGAGGAGGCAACAGAATCGGGCGCCGCAGCAGAGCGAGGGTCCCGCTCCGTCAGGGCCGGGTGGCAGCACGAGCTCCAGGTCATCTCCCTCGTCCTCGTCTGTGGGAGAGAGCTCTTCCACGGAGAGACTGTCGAGTGGCTCCTGAGGAGAGGCGCCGCCCCCCGGAGTGGGCACTCCCCCACCACCACCAACTCCTCCCGCACCCCCACCGCCCGGGTAGCTCGGGGACCGCCGCGCCGCCGGGAAGAAACTCACCACTTCTTCTTCACTGGAACAAGATAAAACGACATCAGAATAATTGGATCCTCTCGAGATGTCCAGAAACTAATAAAGATTTAATCCAATAAAGCACGACCAGAAAATGCTTGAAAATTGTACATTTAGAAAATGTTATATTTTTCTGCAGTGCATTATAATTTCAGCTTTTGTGTGCAACAAACTAATATTATTGAAGCTGTTAAAAATATTTGTACTCAATTGTACCTTGCCACAGACTGTTTAGCCAATTTAAATATATGTGCATGTTGCATTCAGCTTCCTTCATTAAATCAGAGAAGAACTTGATTGCATGACTTCGCTCTTTTTCTTTATTTTATTGAGATGGACCTTATGAAAAATACACTTTTCTGAAAATAAATTTGCAAGTCATTCAATATGGCATATTGCACGTATTATTTGTTCCAATTATTATTATCCTATTGTGAAATAAAGTGTCATTTACTTAATAGTCTGAGATCGACTTAAACAAACAAAATTTTATATTCTATCTAAGGTACATTGCGGAAGCTTTGAATGCTGGCATTAATGTGGACGCTATATACTATACATGCTATATACTCGTATACAGACTTAAGTAAGGACTTTGATTAGGTTTATCATAAAATTTTCCTATCCAAGTTATTCAAACTAAGAATCCGGAGAAACCTTCTGAGCAGGTATGAGTCTTATCTCTCTAGGAGAACCCTTGTGTGAACAGTGATGGAGTGATTTCAAGGGAATTTGATCCGATGAATGGCGTGCAGCAGGAGTCGCATTTGGGACATTTGATAAGGTACTCAAAAAAACATATTGGGCTAGGAAACCACAGAAAAATTACCAAGCGAAGACAAACTGCAAAGAAACCTTTGTACATATTTCAATGTGTGGTAGTAACACATTCGACTTTAGATATTATGTAATTTAAGATAATTGTAAGAGTGGTAATGAATGTCCATGCACCTCTCATCGACGCCGTGCACAAGAATTGGGAATGTCTCCATCATGTTTGTTAAAAATTGTCAAAAAAAATTTGCATATTTATCCGTATAAAATTCAATTGACACAAGAGCTACAGGAAATTGACCATAAACGGCGGCGAGATTAGAATGCTCGGGTGATACTGGTCGGTATCACGACCACCATTTTTTGCATTAAAAATATCTTGGGCCTACAGCGCATGTGGTTCTAACAGGACAGTGCCACATCACACACAGCTCATGCTACGATGCAAATTTTGCGAGAAACTTTTCCCGGTCGAATAATGTCAAATAAAAACGGTGATATCGACTGCCCCCCATGATCCCCTGATTTGACCGCCCCCGATAACTTCCTATGGGAGTACTTGAAGGGAAAGGTGTGCACCAACAAATCAACCACAATCCCGATGCTCAAGGACAACATTCGAAAAGAAATTGCTGAAATAACACAAAAAATCTGCGAGAATGTTATGAAAAAATGCTTGAAAGAGCTTGCGTTTGCGTCACGGCCAGAGGCGGTCCCTAGACTGACATTATATTCCATACATAATTGTAAAAATCATATAATCAATCAATTAAATACAAAATTATAAAATTGTGTTTCATTTAAAAGTTATTTAAAAAATATATCGGCCTGGAACATAAAACGCACCCTGCATAATAATCATACATTTTGATAAGATCCCCTCCCCCAAAAAGGTTGTCTTCAAGACCATTCCACGGCACTCGACTAGCAATGCCAAAGGCTTCATCATAATACCCCAAAAATACATAACGTTGGAAAAAGGACCAAACCCACGAAAACGCCAGAAGCAACTCCAACTGAAGCTGCAAAAAACAAAGAACGTCCAAAAACCTACTCAGAGGCTACAAGGCAAAACCCAACAACCTCTTCTCACCAAGATTTTGACGATTCAGCACCAAAAGGCTCGAGTGACTGGAAACTAGTCAAACGTAAGACCAAAAGGTCAGTAGTAACTACCGGTTCAAAAATAAATACTGATCTGAAGGCTGTAAAAAGGACAGTCTTCCTACACGTTTGGAGATTTGTCCCAGAGACAACCACGGACGATATTTTGACATATGTGAGGTCTATCGAGAAAGAAGACTTTCAAATTGAAAAACTCCCTACGAAAAAACAATACGCATCATTTAAAATTGGAGTACCCGAGCAGCTAGCTGAAAAATTCAACGACCCTGCTAGTTGGCCAGTTGGGATAGCTGTCTCCAAATTTATATTTTTAAAAGCTAAAAAGGCAAGTCTAGGAAATGAGCAAAACAGGAAAAATTAGAATTTTGTATCAAAACGTAAGAGGTCTCAATACCAAACTTCAAGAATTCCGGGACAATACGCTATTACAAAATGCGGACATAATAGCGCTCACGGAATCCTGGTTGTGTCCGTCTGTTCAAAATGGAGAACTGTTTGAAACAAATGAATACCATGTGTTCCGGAGTGACGCGGGCGAGCGCGGGCGGGGGGTTCTGCTCGCTGTAAACCAAAGGATTCCCTGTGAACGCATATTTGAGCTAGAAATTTCAAAGGACCAAGACATCTGGGTGAGGTGCAGGATAAACAATACAACAATATATATTTGTGTAGTTTACTTCGAGTGCACGGGTGCCGACGAAACCAGACAAAAATTTTATGACTCTCTGAATTCGGACAATCTTAAGTTACGCAACAAAAATGTTTTAATTATAGGAGATTTTAATTTGAATAACGAATCCACGGAAGTATTATTGGATTATGACTGTTTTCTTCAGTCCAACGATCTTGTCCAATACAATCACATAAATAACGAATACGGCAATATGCTGGACCTAGTATTAAGCAATACCAACTGCAAGGTGGACAGATCGTTGGAATGCTTTGTAAAGGAAGATAGACATCATCCGACACTCTCCGTGGAGATCCAGGTGAGATGCGTGGGCCGTGGGAGGGGTCGCAAGTATCGCCCTTCGCCACCCAGGGCTCCTCCCCCCTCCCCACGCAACTCCCGCCCTACATATAACTACTATAAGGCAAATTTTTTACTCTTAAAGAATATTTTACTACATTTCGGCTGGATCACCCTGTATAGCATAGATAATATTGACGAAGCCGTAGAGTACTTCCATAGTGTCATTTACGGAACGCTAGATATCTGCGTCCCACAGAAACATAATCTACCAAATTTGCCCAACTATCCAGTTTGGTTCAATGTCGATATAATCCGAGATCTCAAAAATAAAAACAAACTTCATAACAATTATCTTCAAAGCAGAAACCAGGCTGATTACTTAGAATACTCGAGGCTGAGAGCCAAATTAAAAACTCGAATAAAACAATCGCGCCATGAGTATTTAGCCAAGATAGAGACCGACATCCGAGGAAACCCTTCGAATCTTTGGAATCATGTAAAAAATAGAAAAACAAATAAAACTAGCTTCAAATCTATGAAACTGGGAGACAGTATAACCGAAAACTCCCAAAAGATTGCAGAAAACTTTGCACAATATTTTCAATCAGTTTACCTAGATTCAGCGGCCAAATATGACACAAAAAATATATTAAACAGTTCGTCAGACAGCAGAAGCATATCGCTCCATTCTATTTCTAAGGAAGAAGTGCTGAAAAGCATAAACTCCTTGCAAACCGACAAAGCAATCGGACCAGATGGGTTATCAGCCGACATTTTCAAAGTCTGTGCGAAATACGTGTGTGATCCCATCTGCTACATATTTAACTTGAGCATAAATAACATTTCCCGTAAGCTGGAAGACAACCAGGGTCTGCCCTATCTTCAAATCGGGAGACCCGTTAGACTCTCATAATTACAGACCTGTAGCTTTTCTCTCTTTGCTTCTAAAAAATTTCGAAACTGTACTGTGCAACCAATTGACCCACCAAGTATCAACAAGACTTATTGGAAACCAGCATGGCTTTTTGCCAAAACGATCGACTGTTACTAACCTTCTCTCTCTCACACAACAGATTGCGTCAAACTTAGACGAACTTTCACAAACGGACGTAATATATACAGACTTTCAGAAAGCTTTCGACAAAGTTGATCACGATATATTACTTAAGAAAATGCACAAACTTGGCTTCAGCGATAATCTAATTGGATTATTTGCATCTTACCTAAAAGAAAGATCTCAATACGTAACAATCCGTAACAAGTCTTCTGTGGAATTTATCGCAAGATCTGGTATACCACAAGGATCCAATTTAGGTTTCCTACTATTTCTCATATTAATAGACGACATTCAAAATTCCATAAGTCACTCGACATGTTTATTGTTCGCTGACGACTTGAAAATATTCAAAAAGATCAATTCACCTCACGACTGTGCACAGTTACAACAGGACCTAGACTCCCTAGTCTCCTGGAGTGAGCAAAATCATCTTCTGTTCAACATTAATAAATGTGTCTGTGTATCTTATAGTCGATCGTTTTCACCAATCCACCATCAGTATAATATACAGGGAGTGGCACTAAACAGAGTTTCTGAATTCAAGGATTTGGGCGTAACCTTCGATGTCGGACTCACGTTCGTTAACCATGTCTCACGTTTGATATCGGACTGTTACAAACTACTCGGTTTTGTAATGAGAATATCAAAATAATTTAACAGCACCGATATCCTCCGAAACTTATATAATTATCTAATTAGAACCAAATTAGAATACGCATCTACGGTTTGGGCTCCTCACCAGCTCAAATATAAAAACAATATAGAACAAATACAAAAAAAATTCCTCAGATATCTATGGTACAGAACAAAGGGCGATTACCCAAAATATGCTCACCATGCCGAACTTCTCACGGTGTGTAACTATAGAAGCCTTGAAACAAGAAGGCAAGAATCCATTGCGATATTCCTAATAAAGGTTTTCCAAGGTTCCTTTAACTGTCCCGCGATTCTAGAAGCACTAAGTTTATATGTACCCAATAAATATATCCGCGCAAGGAATCACCCTCTGTTCTACATACCAACTTACAGGACGAATATCATGGCTAAACACTCAGTCACGCGTGGTATAGAGATATTGAACCAACTGAATGACACGGTTGATATATTCTCGGTACCGTCTAGCAGTATGAGAAGAATCCTGGCTACGCTAGAAGTAAACCCTCTTTGTGTAACAGGAGAAATCCGTGCAAAGTGGATAAAAAAAAAAAAAACCCCCGTCCTATCGAATCGATTTGGAAAAATGTATTTATTAGGTGACTCATGGTCAATGTATTCTATGTTATGGTCTCCCATGACTGGAACGAGTATGTTACCTGTCGTCCGTGTCCCAGGCCACCAGAGGCTGGGTCTCCCGTCCGCCCGGAATAGGCAGCCTCTGCAGCGGTAGCAGGCTGCCTGAGCACTTCTTGCCTTCCTGCAATCCAAATCAAACATTATTCATTACCTTATTAGTTGTTGATAGACACCTGTGATTATTTCTTTTTATTTATTATATTCACGACATAACAGTGTAGTTTACATAACATGAAAACATTCACGACAAAATAGTGTAGTTTACATAACATGAAAACATTCACGACAGAATAGTGTAGTTTACATAACATGAAAACAATAGCGCACAAAACGAGTCAATTTCATTACTTAAAATTATTTACAAAATTACATAAAATTTATCTTAAACTAACATGAAGATACAATGAAATTAAAGAATAATATTAACGCAGCACTTGTTTGAATTCGTGTTACATTATAAAGAATGAATGTATATTTCAGCTCGATATCTGTATGTATGTACGAGTATATTTCAGCTAGGTATCTGCATGTATGTATGTATATTGAAGCTCGATATCTGTATGTATATACGAGTATATTTAAGCTCGATATCCGTATGTAACATTTGTATACATGAGCTCGATATCAGTATGTATGTATATTTAAGCTCAATATCCGTATGTATGTATGCATGAGCTCGATATATGTATAAATGTATTAGGTGTTAACATAAGTTGTGTCCGTTTTTTTTTCAAATTTAAAAATGAGCACCAAAAGTAAAACAATATGGTAAAGGTTATACGTTAGTCGAAAGATTTTTTTTGCTCTACAAGATATTGTGTTTGCTTTTACGTTACATATATTATTTTATTTGATTACAAGCCTTCAAAATGGAATGTCAAGTAGACGAAAGTGAACATTTTCGACACCTCCTTCTGTTTGCGTTCAATCGAGGGAATAAAGCTGCCTAAGCAAAGTGTACGGTGAAGATGCTATGAATGAAAGGACAGGTTGTCGATGGTTTTGGCGTTTCAAAGACGATAATTTCGACCTGAAAGACATGGAGCGTTCCGGACGACCAGTGGACTTCGATGAGGACCGCTTAAACAATATTATTCATAGAGATCCTCTTTAAACCACCGTAGAATTAGAATAGAAACCGCCGCACCCTCTTATCTCGCCGAAAATTTTCAGCGTCTTTCCAATCATGGATTAGCGCTACGCTCAAACAGAGATTGTTTATTGGCCTTTCCAGTTCACCGCTCTTCTTTTTTCACGTCGTCCTTTACTGTCCATGCAGTGAGACTCTGGAATCAGTTACAAACCAATATAAGACTCGCTCCGTCCTTGGCATGCTTTAAGAAGCGACTGAAAAAACTCTTAATTTCTAGTCAGTAAAATAACGTGTTTCATTCCTGATTTTTCTTTTCCTTTCCTCTCCACCATCCTTTCCTTTCCTTTTGATTGATGATATCTCACTTTATATGAAAAATAGTGTTCGGGTGATTGTCCGTCTTTGTGGGGTTTGTGGGCATGTTCTCACGTATATGTTTATGGATTTCGTGGGGATGGATAGTCATTTGAATGATTTATGCGACCACGTAACTTGCTTCATTTACTTTTGTCTGGTTGGTTGGAAGAGATTGCCGCCTGGCAATAAGCCCGCCAGATTGTATTACAATAAAAGTGTTAAATAAATAAATAAATAAATAGAATTGGCTGCGCAGATAAATTGTAGTCATATGACTGTATACCGTCATCTTAAATCAATGGGAAAAGTCCAGATGTTCGGCGCTTGGGTTCCACATGTTTTGAGAGAAAACAACAAAAATCAACGTTCGACAATTTCTGCTGGTTTGCTCGCGCGTCATCGAGCTACGCATGGCCACAAGTAAATGTTCCTTTACCGCATCATTACTGGTGCCTTTATGTGAATACGAAGAAACGGAAAGAATGGGTGAGTTATGGTCAACAAGCAACACCCAGAGCGAAACAAGGTTTGCATCCGCGCAAGACGATGATTTGCATCTGGTGGGATTGTCAAGGCGTCACCCACTACGAGATATGTTACTTGAACACAATCAGACAGTCAACGTGGAGCTATACATTCTGCAAATGCAGCGGCTCAACACTGCAATTCAACCAAAAAGGCCGGATCGGCAATATGGCGTTATTCTGCAATACGATAACGCTCGCCCCCATATCGCCAACATTACGAAAAATGCCATTCAAACGCTTGGTTGGGAAGTCCTGCCAAACCCTCCATATTCTCCAGACCTCGCGCCGAATGTTGGCAAGAAGTTATAATTGACTAATTGGATGGGTGAAGTAAAATAGGCACTAAGTACCAAAAAAAAAACAAAGTATGCAGTTTCGTTCTATGTCATACATACAATAGAATAAAACTGCATACTTTGTTTGTTTCTGTTTTTTTTTGTACTTAGTGCCTATTTTACTTCAACCATTCATTATGTTGTAAAATAATGAAGGAGAATACATTATTGACTAATTTGTTGTATTTTTTTTGCTGTGTCCTCTTGTTCTCTTCATTTGGAAAAAAAACGGACACAACTTATGTTAACACCCGATATACTATTGTATATTATATTACAAACTATTGGCAAAGTTGAAGCACTAAAGCACGGACACTAATAGTACAATATATAACTGTGGAACATATCTTTTATATTTTATAGGGAAAAAATTGTTTGATTTAATTGTTAATCAATGTTTATGTACAACCTTCTTTTTCTTCAATTATTTTACTTTTCATTGTTTAAGCGTCACGTTTTTCTCGTTTAATTCAAATCTATTTATCGTCTTGTGAATTATTTCTGATGTTGGCCCCGACTGTTCGAGCCAGTCAAAATTGAATAAAGAAAAATGTTATATTTATTGTTAATATTTTATTTTAAATTTCTCAATCGTTACTTTTGTTTATAAATAAACAGTACGTTATAATATTTTAAAAGCCACAATTATGATGATTTTCTGTGAATACCAATAATAGATTTTTCCAAAAGAGGTATATAGTACATATGCTATTTAAAAAAAAGCTAAAAACTAAAAAAACAGCATTCCTCTCGTGGTCTGCTCATATAATTCATTATTATTTTTAAGGAAGCGTTGCTTGCTTGCTTGGCTACGCGTAGTCGAGTTTGTAAAAATACAATAATATGATACATGTCCTTAGATAATACTACATTTTAATTCGTTACAAAAATACAATAATATGATACATGTCCATAGAGAATACTACATTTTAATTCGTTACAAAAATACAATAATATGATACATGTCCATAGAGAATACTACATTTTAATTCCTTATAAAAATACAATAATATGATACATGTCCATAGAGAATACTACATTTTAATTCGTTACAAAAATACAATAATATGATACATGTCCATAGAGAATACTACATTTTAATTCGTTACAAAAATACAATAATATGATACATGTCCATAGAGAATACTACATTTTAATTCCTTATAAAAATACAATAATATGATACATGTCCATAGAGAATACTACATTTTAATTCGTTACAAAAATACAATAATATGATACATGTCCATAGAGAATACTACATTTTAATTCGTTACAAAAATACAATAATATGATACATGTCCATAGAGAATACTACATTTTAATTCCTTATAAAAATACAATAATATGATACATGTCCATAGAGAATACTACATTTTAATTCCTTATAAAAATATTAAATACCAATTTTACCTAATAACTACTAAAATGTTTGTTGATAAGTCAGGGCGCTTGTCTCGATTGGAAGAGATTGCCACATGGTAATATGATAATAAATCAGAGGTATTGTATACAATTAAAGTTTAATAAAGGGTCTTTCAAATTTAGCGGTTTTTTTTTATTCTTGAATAAAACACACAATTTGCTTTGCTTTTTAAAAACAATTTATTGATCATTGAAGTACTCGTATAATGTATGATATTTAAACACAAAAAAACAATATCCGTCAAATGTTCACCATGTTCCACAGATGTCCACTCTTTTGTCCAAATTTTCGAAGACATTTTGGCATAATTGCGGTTCTAACTCCCCAATAACGGGAATAATTTCGTACTTCAGTTCAGGAATTGATCGGGGGTCATTTTTATAGACCTAGTTTTTCACGTAACCCCAGAGAAAATAGTCCAACGGTGTCAGGCCACATGATCTTGGTGGCCAATTAACATTACCGTTTCCGGAGATTACAATACATAAAATAATTCAACAATTTTAACGCGTTGTTGTATTGTATACGACTCCATTTTTATAAATGTCACACTTTTCTCTTCTGATTTTACAAGACCCAAGCAATTTCGCGACGCCATCTGTGTTTTATCTAAGAATTAAAAAAAAAACGCTCACTTTGAAAGACCCTTTATAATAATAAAACTTATATTTTCGTTCGCTACTTTCTTGCTTTATTATTTTACTTAATTTACCTATACACGCAATAAAAATATAAAATGGTCGGGCATCTTGCGAAACTTTGATTGACGGTAAGATTTTGGCACACGCTAACCAAAGTGCATACCGTTTGTCTGTACCAACTGTCTGGCTCCGGCCCTCGCCACGAAACGCAACCTCGCATACCCCTGCGCGCGTACCGTGCCACATCTTACGAGTACTCGTACGAGTAAATCTCGATGTATCGTACTTATTCGAACACGAGTATTAGAACATACCCCTACGCGCGTACCGTGCCACATCTTACGAGTACTCGTACGAGTAAATCTCGATGTATCGTACTTATTCGAACACGAGTATTAGAACATACCCCTACGCGCGTACCGTGCCACATCTTACGAGTACTCGTACGAGTAAATCTCGATGTATCGTACTTATTCGAACACGAGTATTAGAACATACCCCTACGCGCGTACCGTGCCACATCTTACGAGTACTCGTACGAGTAAATCTCGATGTATCGTACTTATTCGAACACGAGTATTAGAACATACCCCTACGCGCGTACCGTGCCACATCTTACGAGTACTCGTACGAGTAAATCTCGATGTATCGTACTTATTCGAACACGAGTATTAGAATACGTCCCGCTGCTGGGTGGAATATCTGAAGAATCGGTGGTATTCAAATATATATACATATTACGTCGCGCAAGAAATAATATTTACTCGTACATTTTATTGCCCTCCGTTAACTTTAAATAAAGGTAGTTTTCATTTCAGTCTGTTTATCAATTGATGTGACTTGTTTCTTCTATACAGCGATACCATACAACGCACTAATCAAGGTCGGCCCACAGGTGCTCGGGCACTTATATGTTTCTTCTATACAGCGATACCATAACCTGCAAGGCTGTGTTCAGCGTTTCAGTCTGTTTATCAATTGATGTGACTTGTTTCTTCTATACAGCGATACCATAACCTGCAAGGCTGTGTTCAGCGTTTCAGTCTGTTTATCAATTGATGTGACTTGTTTCTTCTATACAGCGATACCATACAACGCACTAATCAAGGTCGGCCCACAGGTGCTCGGACACTTGTATCGTACGCAAACCGTTGTACCTGCAAGGCTGTGGTGTTCAGCGATCAGATGGGGCGCAAAACAGCAGAAAGGCCATAGCTGAGATGGCTGGATGGGGTGAGAGAAACACTCAACGTGACACTTAATACTGCTGAGAGAAATAAGTGGCGGAAAATCTTCGATGCAGTAAAAGTCATTCCGGGTTTTGGAGCTGATGATGTAGATGAATTTGAAGAGAATAAATAGTATTTACCTGATTTCTATTCCTGGCTCCCGACCGTTTCTGCATAATCCTAGATGTGGGCACTCCTCCGATGCCGCGTTTGGGACTAAACTGGAAATTAAAAGTTTTCAAAATGAAAAGAAAAGAACTAGTTTTTTTAAAAGTAAACGTTTTGATTTGTACTGACGCCCAGAACCATAAATGCGAGGATATGCGGTTTATATTGTACATTCAGGTTCCGTTTTTATAATCTTACCGGGATATATGAGGATCAAATAATTAAACCGTGTAACTGCCAAAACTATGTCAACTCAAAAAATGAGCAGTCTTCAGATCTCAACACGTTTTTTTCTGTACCCGGTATCCGGTATCCGGTATGTTGGCAGTAAAGCTCAAATGTACGAGTATGACATGAATCGAATCTTAACAATTTACGATACGCACTAGGTGAGGTTCTTGTCCCTTTACTAGCGCATACGGTAGACAAGCTGTACATTTTTTATATGATTAAAAAAAGAAAATATCTTTCATAATTTTCACGACTTTCTATAATTATGAAAATAAATATACATACTCGTATGTGAAGATAGATCATTTTATCCAATCAAAAATGCCAAACGAATAAAGATGTAAAGAAGTATTAGCGTTTTGTGATACAATCACGATAAAAGGTTGATATTCCATTGCTCTTTCCTTATGCATCTTTGCTTCGCTTAGTGACTTTATTGTTTTTTTGCCAATTTATATGTATTTTCTTAATTTTTACAAAAAGATTTTTTTTTTTTTTTTAATAAAAATAAAATAAATAAAAATAAAACGATGTTATTATTATGACGTGAATTTTGAGTTCTTTAGGCAAACCAAGTACGAGTATTTATTTTAGTTCTCAATCAGAGGACCGTAATAAGCAGCCTTGTACCATTCGCATGATCCTGAGGTTTAGTATAAAGAATTATGTCAAGTTTACCTGACGAGGAGCGCACTCAAACTCGAGTCCTAATCAGAATATCAAACGAGTGGAATTAACGTATAAGTATTATTATTACTTTTATTCTGGACTTCCACAAAGATAGATCTGAATAATTTGAAATTTTACTTCATGACACAAAATATCCTTTGCAATATTCATATGAAACATAGTGTTGAAAACTGTATTTATAATTAAATATCAAATATTTATTACCTATAACGCAGGATTCAAAAATGCTTTATATTACGTCCTAATATCGTTTATTTTTGCTTTTAGTCCACGACCTAAGGGTAAAAGATTAGAATGAACCTCAAACTAACAAACAAACCGGTGGCAACATGAATATTCTAAATAACGAAAGAGTTAGTTTCGACTATGGATAATCGTTTTTTTCTGACTCACATAGCTGTTTATTTAAATTTACATCATTCATACAATGATTATTGATTAGCCAAGTTTTAGGCAAACAGTTTTACTGTTTGGAATTTATAATAAATTGAAAGTACTCATACATATAATATCTAACAAGATTGAATGTTATGTCAACACAATACACGTAAACAGGCTGACAGTACCACGTGACGGGGAATATAATATAATATATCCTTATCACTAATACTCTCTTACCACACTACGAGCCCTGTTGATCATTTTGTACCAAGATTGAAAGATTCGGTTCACTCACCGTGCCGGAGATACTCGTATCACAGAAGGGTTTGGTATCCCCACTGTCTATCCCACTGTCTTCCATCATGCGGTGTACTCGTAGTTACTGAGACATCTGCCCATCACACTCACCACTCACACATCACATACACGTGTACGTAGGCCAATATGTTACACATCTGAAAAACAAAAGCGAAAACACTAAACAACGCGAAGAAAATTATTTATCAAAATATGTCTGAAGGTTTCAGTTTATTTTTAGAATTTTCTTTATATTGCTTACTAAGTATTAACAAAGTTAGCTGTTTAATTAAATATGCTACATTTTTTTTTCATATTAAACTATTTTCATATTTTGACATTTGAAAAGCGCTATTAAATGCTGAAATTATATTATAAACATAGAGAATCAATGCAAATGTTACTTTTGAATATTGAAATATCGATTTGACTTACCTTGGGATAAATTCTGTTCAGATAAAAGAAAATTCTGAAAATATTTGATCCGTTCGGCTGAAACAGCTGTGTGAAAGCTCACGTCACCGACGTACACAAAGCTCGCCCGCTTCCCGGCCGCCATGACGGGGCGACACTAGCGCCGCGCGCGCGCAACGCGCCCGCGCCAAGAAGCACATTCTACCTGTCAAATGGCGGGGCAATTCGAGTTTTTTTACTTTTCCATCTTTAGTAACTAACTAGAAAAATCGAGAAAAAAATTAAATATGAAATATTACAATACAATTCAATATTATATGAAAGTTGAACCAATCACAATAAAATTGACAATATTTAATAAACATACACGTAGTAATAGCAATATAAATATAGATAAAACTTAGAGAACGTGATTACCGGTTGCTTAGTGACGATAACTTAATACGTCGATAAATGATAATGAGTGTGTCTGATATGAGCAAAAATATGTGTTATTTATTTGCTATCAAATTTATAATAATAAATTTATAATATCTAAACATACAGTTTAATAAATTTATTTTGTGCATTGTATAAATGAAATAAATGATGGCTAAACAAGGGAAAAGTTTCAAAGTAAGTACATGTAGTGTAGGTATATGTTATCATATCCAAATCAATAGTTTTTTTACATTGGATTTTTTTATTTATGTTTATAAATCTCTTTTCAAATAATGTCGAGTCGATTATTCCAGATCAATTAAGAAAAGTGACAATTTAAAAGGTTTGCGTGGAGTGTTCGCATATTCTTGTATGTGGACATCGTTTACCAATACAAATGTACGAGTATATACACAATAAAGTACAAGTACGTCACGAGTGCCGTTTTTTTTCAAACAATATATTCATCTTAGGTAATAGATTAATGGTACCATAAACATAAAAAAAGATGAGAGGCAACTTTAATTTTAAGATCAAATAAAATAATCAAAATATAATGACAGAATAAGATATACTCGTATGACTTTCCAAAAAGTGACGAAATATTTGATAAACCTATTTGAAGACATATTTGACGAACTTATTTGAAGACATATTTTATAAACCTATTTGAAAACATATTTTATGAACTTATTTGAAGATATATTTAACCGATTTCTTTTCAATCAAACAAAAATAACCAATAAATATTTCCGAATACTTATTTAGCTTTAACTTTCCGCGGATCAGTGCTATTTGCTATTTGGTGGGGAAAATCTTTAATTATATTGGTGTATCGTTTTTTCGAGCATTCTCAATACTTTAGTGCCATATGGTTGAATACAAGTAAAAAAATAATATTTGTTATTAAAAAATAAATAATGTTATGGAACTAAGACAAATCATTTAAAATATGTCATGAGTTGTCATTTCATGTCATTCATTATTAATTAATTATGGTAGTCATGGAGATTTTTGTTATTTCACAACTATTCAATCATATATACAATACTATATATGAAGAAAGTCATTTGCTGTACTGTGATATCAATTCACTCACAATTTTGACATTTATTTATGAAATATTTTTTTCTATACAGTAAAAAAATATCAGGAAAATTTTCTTTCTAGCTTAGTTTTGTTTTAAATAATATATTAAAAAGTAAGATTATTTTTCTCAATGGAATTTTGTAAAAATAAAACAAGAAATGTTTTTGTAAATAGTCAAACCGAATAGTTAACTAAAAAAGAAATAGCTACTCGTATGTTTGTGGAATCGTAATGATTTTGACTGCGTTTTTATTTATAAGTGATGATCTCTGAATTATTTTCATAACACTGATATTGCTATTTTTGTGATATTTAATGAATTAAACATTCGTGAAAGAAACTAATTTGAAAATCATTAACAAATTATGACAGGCTTATTCAGATTAAATTTAATTATTGTAATAAAAAAACGTTCAGCATGATGCTGCCTGACACAATGTCATGCACTTCTATGGCACTGTTTAGTGACCGAATGTTGCCTGGCACATTGTCATGTACTTCTATGGCACTGTTTAGTGACCGAATGTTGCCTGGCACATTGTCATGTACTTCTATGGCACTGTTTAGTGACAAGATGTTGCCTGGCACATTGTCATGTACTTCTATGGCACTGTTTAGTGACCGGATTCGTTCCTAGGGTCATTTTGTCAATTTTTCGTTTTATCACATTAGATTGTGAACCTACGTGGAAAAATATTATTATGTCATAATTGTAATATTGAACTTACAAAATGATCATTAATTCAATAAAGATTAATTTTTAATAATTTATGTGGTCATACACACAAATGGGAACGAAGACAAACGGTTATACACAGAAATATTTCCTGTACAATTGGTTACATACACAATTGGTGACACACAAGTTATTCACATATAAATAATACTATATAAGTATTAAAATTAATATATATTATGTAGATTATTTGGCAATTAAAACACAATTTTTAAAATATTATGTCAAAAAATATTTAAAAATGAGTCAAAACTAACTACAATAAAAAATAACATGTTTTCGAATTCATACCATTTATATATGATTTATTAATAAACAATCTAAGAGTCACATCCTCCGAAATTCAAGAGAAATGTACCAATTTAAATATAATTAAATAATTTTGAAAAAAAGCAAAGTTCATGTGTTATTTACTTTTTTCTGCCACCGATGCAAGTAAACGGAATAGAATTATTTTTATGAAATAAAATTTCATTTTGTCGCACTTAACGCCAGTTCATTACAAGAAAATAAACTGGAGCAATTAAACGCGGTCGCGACAGGTCTCGTCCCTTCCTTCAGTGCCGACTGACTCGCGACAGTCGCCTCGCTCGCCGCTCGCACCAGAGGAACTCAACTGAGAAGGCCGACTGAGCAGGCCGCCTCGGTATAAATCTAAAGCACACCCGGCCTCGCTCTCCGGATATTTCGGTCGGATTTTATAGAATAAACGTTCCTCTAAACGGGGTGAGAGTTTTCTGTCAGACATAGGGCCGGTGTGAGTATAAATATAGCAATTCTACTGCCCCATTTAACGACTGAAATTATTTATAAACTTATTTAGTGTCAGGCTGTATCAACCCATGGCTGAGTTTATTTATTTTAAACAGAAAACACATGTACATGTATTAATTTAATGTGCGTATGCTGCTACCTTTCAGCAAACACGCCACGTAAACATATCGACCTTAGGATTATAATGGCAAAGAATTAAGAGAAAAAACGAACAGACAAGTGAAATCTGCTGTAGTCTTTGTCCATTTGTCTAGTCGTACTTAGCATAGTAGAGTATTAAGCGCCTGGTCCGTCTGGTCCGCCTGGTCCGCCTGGTCCACCGTTGAAGACTTTGTTAGATGGATCATTTTGGTCTGGATCTTCAACTGTGACCATTAATAATAATAATAATAATAATCAAAGGAAAATTGATCAAGTTCTTTACAAGAGCGCCATAGCTCGGGACTCGGACCCACTATTGTTGACATTAAAAATATTACAAAATAAACATAAATATATAAGTTGAATGTAAGGATAGAAAGGTAGTGGCTTGGGGCATTAGAATATGGATTTTGTGGCATTTGAATATGTTCGGATAAACATATTTGGTAAGAACACCGCAGAAAATTATCCAAGGGAAGACGAATTACAAGGAAACCTTTGTAGACCTTCTCACTCCGCCTTGAGTAGTACTCGTACTGCTGGCAGAACATATCTTCTGGTGGCCTTGTCCTCAGGATCGTCAGAATACACAAGCCCTTCCACAACAAGAAGGCAATAGCAGCTCGAGCCAGGGCTTTAAATTGGATATTCTGGCTTATCTATTTTGGACAACTAAGCGGCTGACTCAATTTCCATGTGCCAATCTCTTCCAACCAACCGAAAAGATCGCTATAAGCCAAGTGGTATCCGATGCGCATTAACTTATTACGAAGTTTACTACAAATAAACCCTGAATATGAAAACTGGAACGGCTTCATAAGCTAAACCTCCAGATACAACACTCTAAAAGACCTTATATTACACAAATGGTACGAAGAACCCCAATAGCCTCAAAACTTATATATTTAACACCATGAAACATGACTTGTACTCACTTTGGTAGCCCACAGGCTTTTCTGCATGGGCGACACACCCATTAGCGAAGGTCCTGGCGAGCCCTTCGTGTCTGTAGACAGATTCGTCGCTAATTTAAACTCCAATAATTTAGGACAGCTTTCTCCGTGCGTGCGCCCTGCGCCCATCAAAGTTATATGACATCGAAATTTCTCCCTGGGATCGCTGTCTATCAGGAAATCAAACCTCGAACGTTTTGTTTTCCTGATCATATTTGACGGTTTTTACGAAATATAACAGTCTAAAATAGAACTTTTACAGTGCAATTAAATTTTACTACACTTTTCCTCGTATAAATTATTTTCATCGTAAAAACAGTAAGGTTTTTTATTATCTCTGTGCTTCGTTGAAAAAGAAAAATATCTGTGCCTAGTACGAAACTCAAAACAGATTCAACAAATGATCATAATCATTGTATTATATTGTATTACACTTTCATTAAGGTCACTTGGAGATAAATTGAAGCCGAATGTTAATAAATATATTTAAAATGTTAGAAAAAGAATAATAGGACAGTCGCGAAAGTTTTGCCTTCACCATAATAAAAAGAATGGTTTATTTATGTTCATATAATGAAAATATATTTTAACACTGATTATTTGTAAGAATACTAAATTACTTTTCAAAATAGTTATTGAATCTCAAGTCTTAGCCTTAATACAAGTTAATACTATCTAACCTTAATACTATCTTACAATACGAGTATATCACCAAGTGTCGAGAGTCCGGATCAAAAGATATTAGTAAAATGTTATCAAAACCTTTTGCCCACCTAGACTGTTCACTTAACACCTTCATCAGATGCCAGCTGTTGATTCTTCGAGTGTTCTTTTTTTATTGTTAAAAAAATCCATTTTTCCGGAAACGAAATCTGCGCAGTGTGAAGGAGGAAATGGGCAAAATTCGATAGGGAGCTTTTTAAACATGTCAGACTTTGTAGTCGATCTAATTCGTTGAATTTTTTAAACATGTCAGACCAGTATGATTTGACTCAGATCGCACTGGTCCACCCCGCGGCTTCTGATTATATTTCAGATGGAACCCTAATCTCTGTCTAGTCTTTACTTATAACCTTTTAAAATAATTCTGGTTGATTGGCAGAAATTGGCATACGATTATGTAAGATGAACTTTTTACGACGAAGAGTAATATTACTAAATACAACATATTCACACCAGCAGAGCCGCACATACAATAATATTACTTAATACAACAGATTCACACCAGCAGAGCCGCACATACTAATTTAATAATATTACTAAATACGAGTACAACAGATTCACACCAGAAGAGTTGCACATACAATAATGATAAGGTCTTCTACTCTGATTAAATAACTTGGATTTTCTTCTTTGCCGAATTTTTAACACAGACACTGTCTCGCTTTCGATGATTCACGCCCCTTTTATACGAGTATGTTACTCAAAAACCTAAATGACCAACAATCGCGTCAGACGAGGATGTGAAATCAGCAGTTTCAAATGGTTCAGTAAACAAACTCCAGATTTCTTCAATATCCGATTCAAAAAATATTGTTAGTGATGCGTTGAGGCTAGAATACATTAAATTGAAACAATAGAATGAGGTATTTTTACCGGAGAGATAAAAGAAAAAAATAATTTAAAATAATTTTAACCAGATTCAATATTTTGAGTCAGTAGTGAGAAACTGAATAAAAACCTCAATATCAATATCAAACCAGTCTTAGACACGGGACACTTTTACTCTTCACTTGGGGTTCATGACCATGTTAATGTAATGGCAATCGATTACCTCAATATCAATATCAAACCAGTCTTAGACACGGGACACTTTAACTCTTCACTTGGGGTTCATGAACTTCACTTGATTACGTAATAGCAATCGATTACTGAACATTACTATGTCTAAGAAGAGATGGGTCTACCAGATAAACGAGTTTGTTACGTGACTTGGCATTACGTGGGTGGATATTGTGGTTCTAGAGGGGATAGAAGTGAAGAGATAACAAGTATACTGGGATGTGGATAATAAATAACTACTGGGTCTACTGGGTTGTTGATAATGAATAACGAGTTTACTGCGATATTGATAATGAATAACAAGTCTTCTGGGAAATCGATAATAAACAACAAGACTACTGTGGATGTCAATAATAAATAACAAGTCTCCTGTGATTTCGATAATGAATAACAAGTCTACTGGGGATGTCGATAATAAATAACAAGTCTCCTGCGATATTGATAATGAATAACAAGTCTACTGGGATGACGATAATGAATAACTATCAGACTAATGGTGCCACTGATTCGGCATACTAATTCATGAGCAGATATTTAGATTGTTACGGGTACATTATAAGAACATATAATGATAAATGATACGAGAATGTTTAAGGGAACCAACCCCTGAGGCATTTCATTGATAACGCCGTTGCGGAGAGTCTACTCCCTAAACGACGCTATATAAATTATCCTTTTATTTTGAACGCTTCTTCTAGTTTGTGACTCAAAAGCTTATATTTGAAGATGAAGACTATTTAAAACCCTTTTATTCGTGACAAATTACAAATTACCTTACTCTAGTATTTTTGTTTGATTTTAAGTGTAATATTTTGTTTTACTATCCGACGTCATAATAAAAAAATGGGAAAGCAAACTGAAAGTACAAATACATTACAAATGAATAATTCAATTATTTTTAATGATTTGGACAACCACTCACTATACTCGTATGTATGCAAGGCCTATAGATTTAACTGTAGGATTTACCTTGAACTAATTTGGCGTGTTTGTCGTTTTCTTTTTAATCGGATTTCATAACAGAGAAATATACCATAATAATTCGAAAATATAATTTGATACAGACTAATCCAATCCAATCATTTGTGGAACCGAATAAATATTAAGTGAATCGTGATGAACGTCGCAAAATAAACTATGAAATCCAATTTTTGTAAAGAAAAAGATTTTTATAAAAATTGTATGATTGACGTTCGTAATTATTTAATGTTTCCTTTCATATTCATGAAACATCACCGAATAATTCTTTCTTTTTTTCGAAAACATTACTTTAAAAAAAAAATAGATATAACTATAGAATTACTCGTAAATCCGACAGCAACGGTCACGGTTATTTACAGTCACGTTCACTTATTGTACTAACTACTTTAGTTTCTTTCTTTCGAAACAATTTGACTTATTAACGCGTAAAGAATTCAACCCACAAAATAGCACATGTTTTCTTCAATATCTTAAAATAGGCTCGAGACAGATAAAGTAATTGTTCCTCTCTTTAACGTTCCTCTCCACTTTTGGAAGCTGGCAATCATCATGGGTATTGGCTAACTTAATCTGTAACTGCTCTGGGTAATGTATTCGTGCTACGGTGGGACCACTCTCTTAGATTCTTCAGACAGGAATAATTATGAAAAGATTCCAGGCTGCAGACTTCCCATTCTCCGTGTTCCTTGTATGTTTCCTTATAATTTTATTTGTTTCCTCTCATGAAATACCCAATGTATTCAGATCTCTTCTTCTTAATGCAAGTGAGTACTTTTTTTGTCTGAAGACCTCCTCGTTGCACACTTTGTCAACCCAGGAAAAATGTAACCTTCTCCTGCAGCACCACATTTCAAATGCTTCTAAGAATTTTGTGGTGCTTAGACGAGTGTTCAAGTCTCTACACCATAAAGAAATACTGAAAAGTTGTGACATTGTACAATGTGTATTCTTTATTTTAGGTTGAAGTTTCTAATGCAGATATTATTTTTTTATTTAAAGAAACAGTTCCGTGCCATCTCAACCCTGTCTATTCTATTCTATTATCCTACTGTATTCTACTGTATTCTAGTTTATTTCTCATTTATGTCAAAACTTGGAGTCTCTTATTTGTTTCCACTCTTTATCCTGGCAGTGAGTCTTGGCTTATGTTATATATACGAGTATATGTGAGTGATGCGTTTATATTAGGAGTACAAATTAGATCGGTCCGTTTCCAAAAGATGGCTCTGGCTGTTATGAATGGTTCATAGTGACAGCCGATTTTGACGGTTTTAGAGAGGTTAGACATTTGCCAATAATATTCAGTTTATATCGCTTTGAGTTTTATGCAAAAACCTTGTTTTGTACAGTGTTGAAAATGTCGAATTTTGTGTTAACCAAGCAGCATTTGCGGGAGGTTTTAATTTTCTGCTTTAATTGGAAGAAAAGTGCAGCTGAAGCCCATCGAATGCTTATCGAAGTTTATGGTGACGCTGCTCCAACTGATAAATCTTGTAGGGAATGGTTTCGACGTTTCAAGGATGGAGATTTCAGCGTCGAAGACAAGCCTCGCTCTGGACAGCTAAAAAAAATTGAGGACAAAGAATTAGAGGCATAACTCGAAGAAGATCAGAGTCAAACGCAAGAGGAGCTTGCAGAATCATTGGGAGTGACTCAACAAGCCGTTTCCGTACGATTGAGAGCCATGGGAATGATTCAAAAACAAAGAAATTGGGTGAAAGGCGATTTTTCACTTGCGAGCAGCTGATTCAAAGGCAACAAAGAAAAGTTTTTTTGCATCGGATTGTAACTGGAGATGAGAAGTGGATATTCTACGACAACCCCAAGAAGAAGAAAATACTACGCTAAGCTCAACATCAACACCAAAACAGAACATACATTGTTCGAAGATCATGCTCTGTATCTGGTGGGACCAAAAGGGTGTTGTTTACTATGAAGTGCTGAAACCTGGTGATTCCATTACGGGCAATCGGTATCGGCTACAATTAATTCGTTTGAGCCGTGCATTGCGAGAAAAACGGCCGGAATACGAGCAAAGAAATGATAAAGTTATTCTTCTTCATGACAACGCTCGGCCTCATGTCGCAAAAGTCGTAAAAAAATATTTGGAAACGCTCAAAGGGGATGTTTTACCGCACCCGCCGTCCCTGGACATTGCTCCTTCTGATTACTGGTTGTTCCGAAGGATGCAGCACGATTTGGCAGGTCACTTCTTTCGTAGAAACCGAAAATTGGCTCCAAACGTGGATCGCCTCAAAAGACGAGTCATTTTTTCGAGATGGAATTCGAAAATTGCCTGAGAGATGGGAAAAGTAGTAGCCAGCGATGGACAATACTTTAATTGATCTGTTCATTCATTTTGTTTAGAAATAAATGCATTTCTGAACACAAAAAAACGGACACACCTAATTTGTACACCCAATATTTTTAACAAAGTTTATACATATTTATCGTATTTATTTTTGTATCAACTGCTTATTTATTGTGATTTTGAGTTCAGTTTAACAATAGTTCACGTGTATACATTCGGGTGTTGTCCCAAAAACATCTGGCGTCCTCTTGGACGGGCATTCGCCCTCCTATGGGCGGGGCTGTCTTTCGATGAAGAGGATATTATGAAATTAACCATGACCTTTTGATTGTTTATCTCTTATAAAAATGAATATTCTTTTTAATTCACAAACATTTGTCAAGCTCGTTCAAGGGGTTGTGAGTTATTTAGCATCACTAGAAAGAATCGTTATTATTTTCATGCCCTACTTCTACAGCTGTAACATATTTAATATATTCTGTTTTTAATGTTTATATGTAAATGTATCTTTTTATGTAAATGTGTTGGGTTTTTTTTCTTGGTACATATGAAATACTCGCAGCTAAAATTGTTAACATATTCGGTTAAAAGGTACATCATGCCATTGTCATTGCCGCTGGTTATCAAATAAATTACAACTTAATTGGTTTAATATCTACTGAAATAATAGTTATATGTAATTACCACACATTAATAATAAAAATGAAAAACAGAAAAGCTCCCGGCAATGATGGTATACCCATCGAAGCAATAAAACTGGGAGGAGAACCTTTGCAGAGACGTGTTGTATGTCTTTTTAGTAAGTGTCTGGAGGAAGGAAAAATACCGCAGAGCTGGAATAATACCAATATTGTTCTCCTTCATAAAAAAGGTGACCACAAGAGGCTGGAAAATTACAGACCGATTAGCTTACTATCACAAATCTATAAACTTTTCACTAAAATCCTTACAAATAGACTCTCTTGTAAATTAGATGCATATCAACCACGAGAACAAGCAGGATTTAGAAAAGGATATAGTACAAACGACCATCTCCAAACGCTAAAGAATATTATTCAAAAGCATAGCGAATACAACATCCCATTAACACTCGCATTTATAGATTTCGAAAAAGCGTTTGATACAATAGACCATTGGACTGTATTCGAAGGCCTTGAAAATTGTCGAGTTGACTATCGATACTCGCAGCTTCTTAAACACATATATGGGAATGCTACTTCTACTGTACAGCTTAAAAAAATTACTGAAAAAGTCAAAATACATAGAGGCGTTAGGCAAGGCGACACAATTTCACCAAAACTTGTCACTCTAGTATTGGAGGATGTATTTAGGAAATTGGACTGGGCCGACAGGGGTGTTAATATAAATGGGGAGTATTTAAGTGACTTGTGGTTTGCAGATGGTATTGTACTTCTTGCTTACGACGAAAATGACATTGCTGAAATGCTCAATGACGTTAGTAGGGCTTCATCACAAGTGGGCCTGAAAATAAATTACAGCAAAACAAAGATCGTTAGCAACACAGGTCAGACAACACCCGTCACAGTCCAGGAAAAGACAATAGATAAGATTTCTTCTTATGTATATCTGGGACATACAAGACTGGGTAAGGAGAATCAAGATGCTGAAATTGAGAGAAAACGAGGCCAAGCCTGGACTGCATTTGGAAAGCTGCCCTTTATTCTAAAATCTCCAAAATACGCGAGAGACATCTTAAAAAATCCGTATTCGACTCCTGTGCTAACATATGGGCTGGAAACATCGGTGCTGAATAAACAGATTATGCACAAGCTCATGGTGACGCAGAGGGCCATGGAGAGAAGAATGTTAAATATCTCTCTGAGGGATAGGAGAACCAATGAATGGATAAGGCCGCAGGCCAAAGTAGCTGATGTCGCCGAAAGAGTCGCCATTCAGAAGTGGAACTGGGTGGGACACATTGCCAGATGCACAGATGATAGATGGACCCAGAGAGTGCTGGAGCGGCGCCCAAGACAGGGAAGAAGAAGCGTGGGCCGTCCTCAGACACGGTGGTCAGACTGTATTAGAAGAGTGGCCGGGAGCAACTGGAAACGATGTGCCCAGGAAAGAGAGGAATGGAGGAGGAGAGGGGAGGCCTATGTTCTACTTTGGATGGAGACGGGCTGATGATGATGATGATGAATAATAAAAAAGAGAATTTATAGTGTCGTTTATACAATTATAACAGATCTCTTTAAAAGCGCTTTACATCGAGAATCAAAAGTAATAGGTGTTCCATTTCTAACATTCCATTTTTTTTTTAATTGAAGAAAAAAACATCACAATTTTTAGTAACTTGTCGATTGATTCATTTCAGCAAAGAAGAGACATGAAAATTATGTTAATTTTTTTTTTAAATTAAATGTTCTTTCGAGTGTTCCTTCAGAAGGCCTCGCTTTCGAAAAAAAATAATTATATTTTCGAAAAATTTTATTCAATTTCATCAATAACTTGACAAGTGTTGTTCTTGAGCTTGTCGATCGACAGCGGATTATTTGCGTAGACTTTGTCCTTTACAAAGCTGTACAGGAAAAAAGTCTCGAAACGTTAGATCAAACAACCTCGTCACTTAATTGATGTCACCATGTTGGCAAATACCACGGCCATGAAATGTTGTCTGCAATAAAGCCACTGTTCGTCTTGCTGTGTGGCACATAGTGCCGTCTTGCTAAAATAACATATTCTCGAGATTCATATCCTCCAATTGAGGCCACAAAAAGTTTGTCAGCATGTTGCGATAGTGTTCATCAATGACAGTAACCGTTTTACAATCATCATTTTCAAAAAAGAACGGCCCAATGACACCTCCAGCCCTACAAACCCACTATACTATGACTCGACGCGGATGTATTGACTATTATTCATGCACTCGAAGGTTTCATAATACTTCCATAAACACGGCAATTTGATTATTGACATACCCACCGAGCTGCTAAGGGGCTTCGTCACTGATGATGATTTTATTACAAAACTCAACATCATCCGCAGTTAGTGTGCAATGAAACAAGGTTAGGTAGTTTCAAAATGGCGCTAAATTCAAATCTCAAGGTGGGGATTTCCAAAATGGGGCATCCTTTATTATTCGAATATTATAAAAAATTTAACAATTTAAATTAACTTTATTACGCTTCCGTTATGTTCAGTAAAACTTAGCGAGTTTATTGTTATGTGACAATATCTTACAATCAACCAGAAAGATGAAAATAATTTTTAAATGAAAACCATACTAAAACCATTTTGGAAAAAAAATAGTACTAACGGGAATCGAACCCGCAACTTCCAGGTCGGAAGACAGATGTCTTATCAATTAGATCACGGATTGAGTACTTCCCTACACTGGCATATTAAGTAGCGCTTATAAGCTGCCTTTTATAAATTTAAAATCACATCGCGCTTTAGGAGACAATATATCATAAACAGCGCTATAAAAGTCTTTAAACCATAATATTGATTGCTGTTGGATCCTTCTTGCGTATATACGACCATTTCTGATTCTATAACTTTGGCTATTCATAATCCGCGATTCCGCTTATCTAAAATTAGACTTTTTCTACCTTCGTGTTAAATTGACTTAGCTAACTGAAAAATGTCGTAATATCCCGGTTAATTTAAAGTTTAGCCTCACGCAAAAATATTCGCTCATAAAAGTAAATCACAAGTTTGACACGCTCGCCCCGCCCCCGCCCTAGCCCCACACCCGCCCACCTAAGCTATTTATGTTTAGATATATTCCTCGGGGTTGTGACCTAAACTTGATAAGTTCCAGAAGTTATTATAAAGATATCGTAACCATAAATTTAAATGTGTTTTTCTTTTAAAAGATTAAATATGATGACTTCGTTGCGGAGTTCATTCTCGTTGAAAACCAGATTTTTATGAAAATGGTTTCAGAAAGCTTTTCAATTAAGGCCTCTTAAATATATATTTTGGTTGGTTAGAAAATATTCTACTTGGGAACGGAAGCGGGAACAAGCCCGCCAAGCTATATTGTTTTGATTGGTTAGAAGATATTCTACGTGGGAACGGGGACGGCAACAAGCCCGCTAAGCTGTATTGTTTTGGTTGGTTAGGAGATATTCTACGTGGGAATGGGAACGGGAACAAGCCCGTCAAGCTGTATTGTTTTGGTTGGTTAGAAGATATTCTACGTGGGAACGGGGACGGCAACAAGCCCGCTAAGCTGTATTGTTTTGGTTGGTTAGAAGATATTCTACGTGGGAATGGGGACGGCAACAAGCCCGCCAAGCTGTATTGTTTTGGTTGGTTAGAAGATATTCTACGTGGGAACGGGGACGGCAACAAGCCCGCTAAGCTGTATTGTTTTGGTTGGTTAGAAGATATTCTACGTGGGAACGGGGACGGCAACAAGCCCGCCAAGCTGTATTGTTTTGGTTGGTTAGAAGATATTCTACGTGGGAACGAGAACGGGAACATGCCCTCCAAGCTGTATTGTTTCAACGAAAGTGTAATATAAGAATACAATATGATCAATGTACTATAATTTTAGTAGAAAGAAACAGGAACTTCTTGAAACACATAAGTTCATTTTAAATATCATGAAATATTCGAGAGATGGGCAATAGGAATTGTTAATAACAAAACTATCGTGGAGAAGAACGGCCATCATTATATATGTTACGTGTATAATGACCATCAAACACAGCGAAACAGAGCACCTAGGGAGACAGACTTGTTAACGATAAAGACTTTTGTTTATGTTTAGTCTTATTTGGTGACTCTCTTTTTTCAACTCTATGGAGGAGCTCGGCCATCTCATCTTCGTCGTTTGCCCCATGACGAAACCGCCTCTCCATCCGTTTAATATTTCTCTCATGGTGTACCTCCTCCATGTAGTTTGAATAGATCAGGAGACAGTATGCAATATGCAATCTTGACGTACTCCTTTCTGCACTAGAAATGTTTCTGGTCCGTTCCTAAAAACTCGTCTACTTTCACAGGTGTCATATTTTGTATATACAGGTTGTGAATCAAAACCATCAGAACTCTGCTCACAAATTTAGTCTAAATTCTACGAACATCAAAAAAATCTGAGCATCTCGTTAGACTGAGATTGTTCTTACTAACGCTAAATTAAATCAAAATGTTTCTGAATTTATTGAAGAGGGGTCGAATCTCAAGAGCGGCTGCAGTTTAGACATATTTAGCATTATGGTATGTGTGGTCGTTTTATGCATATTTGCGTATAAACTGTGCAGGTTAAGTCATATATCTCTGATCAGGCACTGAGTCTAGTTGATGGCTGACATTAACCATTGCCTTATGAAAATACTGATTTTTTTTAGCATTTTCGTGAAATTGTCTAACGGATTTATTACAAAATATTTTTTTGCCTGCTTCCAAAATATTTTGGAATTCAGCTTTAGTAATAAATATGTCCTAAATAAACAAACTAAAATAAAATAATGTCTGAATATAGAACCAGTCCAGAATAAAAAGAGAAACACAAGTTTGCTTAGCAATGACGTTAACTACGAGTATAAGACTACAGGTGCTGACAAGCTTAGAAGACCTTCAAACACATATACTTATAACGTCATTTTCTTCACTGTGTGACTTACCAACTTCTGATTCGAGCCTCATGACTTATGATTACTGTTTCATTTAATATCGCCTGAGTTGGACGAACAAAAAAGTCATTTGGAATGTTGATTCTGTTCACGATTTGTTCCTCACAAGTCTCGCAGCAGACGTGTTCTGTTAACACGAAACAAGCGATGAATTGGAAACAACACCATTAACAAAGTTTGTTTACACTGTTTAAAGATTTCTTTCTTATGGCGTTAGACAGTTTGTCTCGTAATACATATTATACGAGTACATAATACCTAGACAAGCAACAAATATGCTAACTTTTAAATTTGAACTTAGTTTGACGTTTTAGTTTTTAAAAATAGGCTTTGGCACAATTTGAAGATGAAATATTTATGAGTCACTCTTGTCAGTTTTGGCACAATTTGGAGATGAAATATTTATGAGTCACTCTTGTCAGTTTTGGCACAATTTGGGGATGAAATAGTTATGAGTCACTCTTGTCAGTTTTGTGTTATTCCAATATTTTAATAAATACTTAACTACTTAAATATGAAGAATATTTAACAATGACTTTGTAAGGATCGACTGCCGTCACTGGGAACCGGGTTGCGTTCCTGACTCTGATAAGTTCAATAGGTTGGTAGTCTACCTCTTCGTGGTCTACCCCGTAGTACTGCCGTCACAGGGAACCGGGTTGCGTTCCTGACTCCAATTAGTTTAATAGGTTGGTGGTCTACATCGTAGTACTGCCGTTACTGGGAACCGGGTTGCGTTCGGTTGGTGGTCTACATCGTAGTACTGCCGTTACTGGGAACCGGGTTGCGTTCCTGACTCCAATTAGACGGACTACGACGTGAACGTAAATCTCATCCACCCCAGGCCGAAACAAATGCTTCGAACCACCCCCCGACCCCCTATCCGGAACGGTAGGCGACGAATTATGTCCAGTGCACATATATAATAAAGTACTTATTTTTACTCCCATAATTAGTCTATGTACAACTATTTATTCTTAAGTCACAGCGTTCTCCCCCACCCCCATCTTCGTAATATATTTATAAATATTCAAATATCTATGTCTATGTATACATCACTATCCTTTCTCTCTCTGTATTTATATTTATCAACGCTCGTGACATATAAAATATAAGTTTATTAATATGGAACCTATATGTATCCATAACTTTAATGTATGTACCAAATTCTATCCCTCCTCTCTATAAAAAACTTTTATAACACCCCCACCAAACAACCCAAAAAATAAATTTCCCAAATCCGTTCTACACGCCCGATGAAGGAGTAAGGTGTCCGAAAATCGGACCGACACTCCGAGCAAATCATCAACTAGAGAGACTCCAATTAGTTTAATAGGTTGGTGGTCTACATCGTAGTACTGCCGTTACTGGGAACCGGGTTGCATTCCTGACTCCAATTAGTTTAATAGGTTGGTGGTCTACATCGTAGTACTGCCGTTACTGGGAACCGGGTTGCGTTCGTGACTCCGATTAGTTTAATAGGTTGGTGGTCTACATCGTAGTACTGCCGTTACTGGGAACCGGGTTGCATTCCTGACTCCAATTAGTTTAATAGGTTGGTGGTCTACATCGTAGTACTGCCGTTACTGGGAACCGGGTTGCATTCCTGACTCCAATTAGTTTAATAGGTTGGTGGTCTACATCGTAGTACTGCCGTTACAGGGAACCGGATTCCGTTCCTGACGTTATGTTGCGTTGATGTTCTACCTCTTATTTTGTAAAAAAAATATATTTAACGGTTTCAATTTCACTGTTTTATTATCCAAAAATAAAAGGTTCTTTGACAAATTTATTAAAAAGGAAACTTGAAACATGAATGTCTTATAGAAATGATAACCTAAGTTCAAAAACTTTAAATCTTTGGATACCTATACCCACATATATGAGTATGAGTACAGTACCTACACACGTATATACGAGTATGAGTACAGTACCTACACACATATACGAGTATATGAGTACAGTACCTACACACGTATAAGAGTATATGAGTACAGTACCTACACACGTATACGAGTATATGAGTACAGTACCTACACACGTATACGAGTATATGAGTACAGTACCTACACACGTATACGAGTATATATGAGTATATGTAGTACTGCGTCACATCATAAATCTCAGCCTTTAAAGTACGAGCTTTCCGAAACATTTTGTAGGCGTCAAAATATTGTATTCCTAAAATATAAAAGTGGAGACCGAAGATATTCCAATATGTAGATATAAACAATATATTGACAAACAATTATATAAACTGCTCCCGAATAATGTGAATCATGGTCGACAAGTTGTCTTCACTGACTATTTATTGTACTTAGGCTCCAGTATTACCAACAATGGAGGATGCGAGGTCGGGATAAAAAGAATAACTGAATGGTAAAAAATTCTATATCAACACCGTTTATTCGACTTTTAATGCGTCTTTTTCCACGTCACTGTTTTATTCCTGTGCAATAAAGTCGGTACTAAAATACTGTTACGGGCTATCATCTTAGCTGATTTTGGTACCATCCACTTTTAGTACATATGTTTTAGTGCCCCATTGACTTTGCTCCCTATCGCTTCAAGCCCTTTGATATCCCCCGTAACTTTTTCTCTTAACTATTTCAAACAAAAGGGTTCTATTCACAAAATATTATTTTAAAAAACTTAAATCATTACAAATTAGTATCTCTTACACCGATATACTCGTACACATATTATTGTACAATATATTTATCGGTGTAAAGGATGTAAGCTTACGTTGTTTAAAGCTTATGTGAACCGAAGACGCCACAAGGTGTAAAGGATGTAAGCTTATCGGTATAAAGGATGTAAGCTTACGTTGTTTAAAGCTCATGTGAACCGAAGACGCCACAATATTCACTTAGGAAACATCGACAGTGAATTGTCTTATATTCACTGTGCTATTGGCACTGCTCAAGTGAGTGCACTGAATCCATTGCAATGTATTTATTTTCACTAATAATATGGCAAAATTTGAAATATAACAAGAGGCCACTTACTGAATCTGGTTCCGGTCCCACGTGTTCATATATCATTTGAGAGGAAGAATATGTAATTTCTAGCATACAACAGTTGTGATTTCTGTACGTTGTGATTTCTGTAATATTACAGCTTCAAATTTAAGGCATGAGCATTATGTAATAAGGCGACAGTTTGACAGGCAGAGACGGTAGATGAGGAACTTTTAGAGTTCTCTGTATAGGCATGAGATTAAATGACTGATGCGAATGTAGGGCGTATAATAATGTGTTTAAAGACGAGCATCTTCTTACTCGTCTCTCAATCAACTAGTCAAACATCTTCTTACTCGTCTCTCAATCAACTAGTCAAACATCTTCTTACTCGTCTCTCAATCAACTAGTCAAACATCTTTTTACTCGTCTCTCAATCAACTAGTCAAACATCTTCTTACTCGTCTCTCAATCAACTAGTCAAACATCTTCTTACTCGTCTCTCAATCAACTAGTCAAACATCTTCTTACTCGTCTCTCAATCAACTAGTCAAACATCTTCTTACTCGTCTCTCAATCAACTAGTCAAACATCAATAATGTACGTCTTCTTACTCGTCTCCTATTCAACTAGTCCCACATCAAGGATAGAAAAAAATTAATTATAAGAATTAAGTAGTTTTATATTATATAATACAATTATTAACTCAATAAATATGTACGAATTTCACTTACAACAAATTACTAAGTTATTCCTTTAATTTCATTAATCCCCTCTACAGATGTTTTTACCTTCTATCTCGAGGCTCTCTTCAAACTGGAATTACTCCGCCTGAAGAGAACCTTGGAACACGAGGGAGAAACACGTGTAGCGGGAGTTAAAGCAATTGGTGGACTAACAAAGTTATGTATCGTTTAAATATTCTAATATAAAAATCTCTTCACATAAAAATATTCAAAAATTTAAATACATTATTGATAATTATAATCTTGTTCTACACGTGGTGCATTTTTTATTTTTTTTGTTTAATCAACGTTTTTATGACCAATTTGATCACAAAACTTTAGTCGTTCAAGAAATATACATAAACAATGTTTATTTGTTTCACATAATATGTTATGCTAATTCATGTACACGAGAATATACTCGTAATGCATTCAAACTCATTTAAATGAGTATAACGATCGATGGACTGCGGAGTGTGAACATAACGTGAATGAGAACGAGACTCAAGATGTCTTGGGAAGTTTCAGGCTCTATCGATCCGCTCAGTTTCCTCGAGTCTAGCCGCCAACCTCCGCAAAGTGAGTAATGCGAATGCAAAGGCTTTCGGTGTTCACTGTTTACCCTTCACGACACAATAATGCATCTGAAACAGTACCCGTGTGGATATGATAAAAACAACAAACTCCTATAAAATAATTCCGAATCCTATTTCACATAATTATACCAAAACATTTGTTTTTGAATATGTACATAAATTTCATTAATATTTACTTTGTCATTTGTCAATCAATATTCCCCTTCTGTGGAGACTCGCCATTATTTCCTCGTTATTTCTCTCAAACTAGATCATCGAAAAGAAATCAGTGGGATTTGAAACCGGTCAATAAATTTCATTATTAAGTAAACATTATATATCTTTTTGTATCAAAAAAGGGATTTTAATTTTATATCAAGTTCAACCCTTCCCTTTTATGGCATTGATGAATGAAATTAATATTAATCGAACTCATAAACAGTTCCAGTATTTCATTCATAAAATGTGCATGTTATTTTGTAGTTATTTTATTAAATATACGAGTATTCAGTTTCAGTCTGTTATGTCAGATATGAGACGAAACCCTTTTCAGGTACTGTTTCAGCGGCCTTGTCGCGCTAGGAATGTTCGTGTCCATTGTCTTGCATGTCCCCATCGTCAGTCCTCCGGAGCCCGATACCCGAATACCACTGTCCTCCCCTTCTGAATGTTTACAAATAATTATCCGATGAACCGTAGACTTTATTGGTATTGATCTTCTGACTTAATAATTATTGTCGTGTTTAGAGGAATGTTGCATGCCTTAACAGAACTTGGTTAAATCATAGGCGTTTATACTGAGGCACTATATCTTATTATTACAGTTATTTATATAGAGGTACTGTCTCTTATATATATTTTATTGATTGCATCTGTTTTTTCTGTACCAGTTGGAATATTCGTATTAGGAACTCGTACTATTGCGCACTTCAATGGGAAATATGTTAAATATCATTTCATACGAATTTGTAGTATGCACTGTTGAGGCGCAAATTGAGTGTTAAGTAAGGCGATAACATGTAATGCCTATTAGCGTGTATATAAAATATATTTTGATATACATAATATATTTTTTTATAAAATTTTATGAAAAAATGTATAAATGGAAGTTTATCTTAATTCTAAGTTAGTAACATTAAAACAATCTTTAAAATTTGTTTTATTCCTTTATGATGTTCGTATTTGGTCGACTTATTTTGATAATATTGTTTTAATATTCATGACAACATTTTTATGAAAAACTCTACGATATGTTACTACAATCAAGTAAAACTCTACGATATGTTAATACAATCAAGTAAAAGATAACTCATAAAAACATTTCGGAACCGGCAGCATTAGATGTACCATCCTGCATAATTAATTATTTGATACAAAAACTGAAGTCATCAACTGGATCCTTCTTACCCTTTTACACTCCGCTGGCAGAGTTGATGATCTGAAAGGTCGTCAGCTCTTCCCATCCTATATTCATCTCATATTTCATACATTCGCACCACTCATCAAATCTTTATTTCTTTAGTTATCATTGTTTGTTTTTTTACTCAATACACAATTATATATATATATTTTTTATTTTTTTATTTTTGTCCACTTTTATTGTCCACAACATTCATTCTATTTGCTCAGTTCCTCCTATTAAGCAGCCATGAAGCCCGTCAAATCGGACTTCTGCATCAAAAATAAACGCATCATAATTAAAAAAACTACACCCAAAAAAAAAACTACACCCAAAACAACTGAAACGCCCGCACCCGTCCCCGAGACCTCGCCTATACCAGCCCTCGCTATGTCTCCGGACCGCTCAACATCCCCTGATCTGACCATCTCCACTTTCGAGGAAGCCTTCGAGCTCTTCAAGATGGAGACCACATCCAAAAAAGAAACAATGAAGATGGTAAAACTTCTTCGTGAGCTCTTCCATAAAGGTGAGGTCTCGATTGAGGCCAAAAACCGTCCATCTGATTCACCCACTGTCTTGCCAGCGGTTCCAATCACAACACCGCCGCACCCCACCCCCACTTCTGACCCCCCACTCTCCCCACCAATAATTATCATCCCGGATACTCCAGAAATGGACTGGCAATCCTTTGCCAAAAATCGCAAAAGGGCTCTCCAACCCCAAGAAAGCCCCCCCCTCGTTCGCCCCCAATCAAACCCGAAACCAGCTGATGCCACTGTGACCCAAACCAGCAAAAGGATGAGAGGCCCACTCAGCCCTCCTCTTCCCGCAGCCCCCGCCCCACCTTCAAATATAGACGTACGACCTCTACTTCCAGTCAAAAAAGACCGCATCCCCCCCATCGTTCTTCACAATTCCGACAAGTACGGAGACCTGAGAGCCAAACTCAGGTCTCAAAACATCAACTTCTCCTCGAAGGTTCAGCCCAATGGTGATTTAAAAATCTCCACAGAAACCGTTGAGGCTTACCGCTCCCTCGTCCACATCACCGACTCTCTCGCCATCCCATACCACTCCTTCCATCTGGAAAACGAGAAGCCCCTGTTAGCCGTCATTCGTGGCCTACCGACCCCTATCAGCGTCGAGGACATTATGATCGAGCTCAAATCCCTTGATTATCCGGTTCAGAATGTGTATCGCATGAAGAACAGGAATAGAGTGGAACTCCCTATGGTCATCGTCAAACTGACAAGGGACTCTTCCGCAAAACGCATCTTCACCGAACTCCACGGTGTACTCGATATTCGAGTCACAGTGGAGGAGCTGAACAAGCGCAAAGGTATGGGCCAGTGTCATCGCTGCCAACAGTTCGCCCATTCCGCCGGCAACTGCCACGCTCCAGCCAATTGTGTGAAATGCGGTAGAACGCATCACACCTCTGAATGCAGGAAGCCCGCGGACACTCCCGCCACCTGCTGTAACTGCGGAGGCCCACACACGGCCAACTTCAGAGGCTGCCCACGCTTCCCCAAGAGCAACCTCCCTTCAATCGCTCCCCACCACCACTTCCAGACCCCGCAGCCCTTACGCCCCCTCATGGATGGCATCTACCAACGCCCCTCCACCAACGCCCCCTTATCGAACGCCCCCTCGGCAAACAACGCCACACGGCGATTCCCCAACGCCCCCCAGAGTGCATCGAAACCAGTCACTTCCAACGCGTCATACGCGAACGTCGCAACTCATCGCCCCCTATTATCATCATCTACACCCCAAAGTTACATATTGCCCGCCGCTCCCCCCCCAAATCGCGATCTCATTTTGAATAACTTAAAATCAGCCATCACCGAAGCCATGAACCTCCTCAACTACATCCAAGAACATGGCTCGCACCTATAAACCATCCCATATATCCGCCGCGTTCTGGAATGCAAACGGTTCCCTCAGAACACATAAACAAGAGGTCGAGGATTTCCTTCTCGAGCACAACCTGGACGTGTTGCTGATAACGGAAACGCATCTCAAACCGAGCTACCGTTACAGCATCCGTAACTACTACTGCTACAGAGACGACCGCCTCATCGGCAGAAAAGGCGGCACCGCAACTCTCATCAAAAGCACAATAGACCACTGCCACATCCCCTCCCCTCCCACCGTCAACATAGAATCCACATGCGTAGTGGTGAACACCGCCAATCACGGCCCTCTTAAACTTTGCGCGACTTATCTTCCACCTACCTCCCCACTTGTCGAGTCTGAATTGGACTCATTCCTCGCAGATAATATCCCCACCATCATGGCGGGAGATCTAAATGCTAAACACCCCTTCTGGCACAGCCGCACTTCCAACACTCACGGTAATAAACTTGACGAAATCTCCTCCCGGAAAAGATACTTCGTGGAAGGACCCACGTCTCCCACCCTCTATCCACTAATAGACAATCATCGCCCTGATGTCATCGACATCATTGTCCATAACGACATTCTCTATCAAACAGATCTCACGACTGTTCACCAGCTTCAATCCGATCACTACCCGGTATTACTTCAATTGACGGATGGCTTACCACCCTTCTCGCCCTCAGCCCTTCCGCGACACACCACCTCGTGGAGCGATTTCGCTATTAACGTCGACAGCAGCATCAAAATACCGACAACCTTCCCCGACACGAACTCCATAGACGCCGCTATAAATGACTTCACAACCACCATCAAATCCGCTCTCACATCCTCTTCAAAAGAGAGACCAGCCGATAAACCCGAACTTCCCCTTCCTCCACATATCAAAATACTGATTATGGAAAAAAACAAAACCAGAAAGTTGTGGCAAAACACAGCTGTCCCCTCTTACAAAACCGACTACAACAGATTAGTCAAAAAAATCAAACACCTCCTACAGCAACTCCGCAATGACAAATGGTCAGACTTCGTCGAGTCTCTCGAATACAATGATGGACTCAAATGGAAACTAACACGTAGCCTTAGAAATACGCCCTCCCGACCCAGCTCTCTTCAAGGACCAAATGGCCCCGTTTTCTCTGCTCGCGACCGCGCAGAGACCTTTGCTGACTCTCTAGCTAATATCTTCTCGCCAAATGCAGACCTCTCTAACCCCTCTCACTCAATAATGGTCGACAACGCAGTTGCCGACATATTAAATGAGCAAACCTCCCCCACCACAGACTTCTTCTCACCGTTAGAAATTCAATCTATCATAAAAAATCTCATCAACAAAAAAGCCCCCGGCCCCGATAAAATCAATAATCTCACCTTGAAAAAACTTCCGAAAAAAGCCATTTACGCCCTTACCGCCATTTACAATGCCTGCCTTCGACATAAATTCTTTCCAACCCCATTCAAAAACGCCGACGTCATCATGTTCCCTAAACCGGGTAAAAGCCACGTTATCCCTGAAAATTACAGACCGATCAGTCTGCTCCCGACTCTAGGTAAAGTGCTCGAAAAATTAATCCTAGAACGTCTCTCGTTAGAAACTTACTCACGTAACATCATCCCAGATTCGCAACACGGATTTAGGCCATTACACTCTACCAACCATCAGCTTCTTCGCGTTGTAGAACACATCATCAAATACTTCAGCTCCAAAGGCCTCACGACCCTCCTTTCACTAGACGTGGCGAAAGCCTTCGACACAGTCTGGCTCAACGGACTCATATTCAAACTGCACAAGTCAGGTATTCCCCTCAGACTAGTGCAAATCATCGCATCATTCCTTGAAAATCGCTCCTTCTCCGTCAAAATAGACGGTATAAATTCATCCCCTCGCCCCATTCTGGCAGGTGTGCCCCAAGGTGCACTGTTGTCCCCTATCCTGTATAACATATACACGAGCGATATGCCCCAATTTTCACGTACACATTGTATCACCGCGCAATACGCTGACGACACAGCCTTTCTCTCTTCATCGAAATATGAGTCCGTATCCCACAACAGACTGCAAGACTTCATTCCCATTCTGGAGCACTGGTGCACCAAATGGAAGATCAAAATAAATCCCACCAAAAGCACAGCAGTCCGCTTCTCACGCAGATACATCAAACCCATCAGAACTCTTAAACTCTTCGGCCAGAGCGTCCCATGGTCAAAACACGTAAAATACCTAGGCCTCACATTAGACAGTAGACTCTCGTGGCATAAACACGCCCTCAATATCAAATCAAAAGCTCACGGAACACTCAAATCATTATTTCCCTTGATCAGTAAATACAGCAAACTTAGCACGCGCACTAAACTCCACCTATATAAAGCGATCGTCAGACCGCAACTGACATACGCCCTTCCGGTCTGGGGCCACGCGAAGAAAACAACGCTACATCACATTCAGATCATTCAAAACAAAGCCCTCCGCATAATTTTAAAAGCACCCTACATCGTCCGTAATTCAAGACTCCACGCAGATACCAAACTACATACTATCCCCGAACATATGCGCGCTCTGGCCGAAAGGTTCTACAGCTCTATATCCCGTCATCCCAACCCAGTCATAAAAGCCTTAGATAACTACAACGCGAACACCAGTTACAGACACACTCGTCCGAAATCAATATTGCGAATCATCCCTCCGACCCCCCCCTCTTTAACTCTAATCATCCCCCCAAATGACCCCCCGATTGTCACTCTGAACACCCCATCATCGATAATTCCTCCGGCAGACAGTTTACCCCCATAGGCAACCGCATTTCTCACCTTCAATAAACATTTTCTACACCTTAATATATTTATAAAAGTCACACACATTTCCCCACTCATTTACTTATCTACATATACTATATTCATTCTTATAATTTATTCACAATTCATTTTTTCATTTTTTTTTTTTTTTTTTTTTTTTTTTTTATTTTTTTTTCACCCATTCAATATAAAACAGTGTGTGACGACACAAATTTATGTATATTTGTATTTAATATTATGTATATATCATCATATTTATATATGTATTTAATCGTTTATAATTTCTCATAATCATTCATAAAATCAAAACAATTACCACAAACCTATCCTTTCCCGATTCCCAAAAAGATCCAAAAATTTCCAATAAATATCTTAACAGTCAGAACTTATCCGATGAAGGAGTAAGGTGTCCTACCATCGGACCGAAACTCCGAACAAGCTATCCATCACTTGGTCATCAACTGGAAAAGTACCCACCGTATACGTTGTAAAATGGTATAGAACTTAACCACACAGTTAAGAATAATACTTTCGCCGCAGACAGTGAAACCCTAAGGGTGTATCCCTGTATGGAAATATATTTCAACCAATCGAACATATTCAGAGATCTTAAGTAAAATCAGGCTGAAAGTTGTTTGAAAAAACGGGACCAATAGTAATCGTGCCCGTAATACAAAGTTCATAAGATAAACGCAAGAGATATACGAGTAGACCTCACCAACTCACTAACTTGGCAGGCCACGGCCAGGTGAGATATAGACCTCACCAACTCACTAGCTTGGCAGGCCCCGGCCAGGTGAGATATAGACCTCACCAACTCACTAACTTGGCAGGCCACGGCCAGGTCATCAGTAATTAACCAAGAAAACATGTTTTCAAAATAAGTCGACAAGTTTTTTTATTACAAAATTTTAATATGGAAATATTCCATTGTAATTCTAAACACGCTTCCGTGGTTTAGAAATATGTGTATTCATAATCCTTAAAAGCTTAAAATATGTGTACTCTTAATCCTGCTCCAATATCTTAAACCACACTTTAACAAATATCCTGTAACATCACTTACATTTAAACAATGCAAGAATCACAACTGCTTACACATTTAACATAGTGGTGATGCAATTTGTTTTAAAGAATTTGATGTCCCACTTGCAAGGAATGCTCCACACGCCACTATCCCCAGCTTGCCCCGCACAGCCCACTACTGTCACCTGAAACGGAAGTGTCACCCCCCTCCCTGCTTTAATTGCAGCCCCGGCTGATCTACTGCAACCCCTACTTAACACAATTCCTTTCCTTTAAAACTTATCGTTTCTTCATGATCCTCAGGGTACGACAACCTATTCACAATTTTCCGCATTGACATAATCTTTTTTTACAACACCATCACTTTAAAACTTTGGTTACTGTGTCACAGAGTAATGGGGATACCAACTTGCTTTAAACTTTGGTTACTGCGTCACAGAGTAATGGGGATACCAACTTGCTTTAAACTTTGGTTACTGCGTCACAGAGTAATGGGGATACCAACTTGCTTTACATAATATACTCGTAGTATTCATGAAATAAGAAAACACCAATTTAAAGAACAACATTGAAAGAAAAAAAATCTTTAAAAAATCAAAGCAAATACAAAGTTATATAATTGTATTGTGTAACACTTTTGCTATACACAATACAATCTAGTGGGTTATTCCCATCTGTTAATCTCTTCCAGCCAATTAGAAAGAAAAATCAGACTGAACTCTTGAAAAAAAATTGATATAATTGGGAATCGAATTGGGCTAGGTAACAGGTAACAGGTGACTTTCCAACTAGACCATGGATATCGAGACCCACTCGTAAGACTGAACAGGTGCCGGAGAAGGTAATGAATAGCCATCAATAAGGAACTCGCCCTCTTCCTGTGGAACTGATATGTTTTTCTCTTTCTATTTCATCTTATTTATTTAATTTTTACACGATAAGAAATGATATTATAATATTAAAAGCAACAGTTTAAAGAGATACACTAAAATGATAATATAAATACGTGGATGATACTCGTATTTATATGATCATTTTAGTGTATCCCTCCCCCTCCCCCCGACACGCTCCATTTTTACAGACTGATACCGTATGTTAGATCTGCTGACTGACTATTTACTCGTAGAAATTCTTATTGAAATCAACCGACTTAACACATGTACCATGTATACTCTCGTGTATATTCATATACTCTCGTCGCTGGTAAGAACAAAGAAAAGAGAAGATAGGTAAGAACAAAGAAAAGAAAAGATACACTATTTTAGTTCAAGTAGAAAAAATAAATCCAATAAAATGAACACTTTTCACATACAAACAAAGAAAAGCATGCGAGTATATCATATGTGTATAATGGATGTATTTCTACGCAATAACAGCCTTAGGATAATTTCATATGAAATATTTGTATTTCCATGCATCATGTTTAGATATTGTATGTGTATAATACAGTTATAATATAATAGTTGTGTTTTAGAAGATTTAGATGCGTTATGTTTTATTATGTAATTGCTATTGTTATTTCTGTGATATGTTAAGGATGTTAAGTGTCATTTATTTTGTCAATAAATAAATAATTGGGGTAAATAGGGGCTCCAAATATAAATCGATCGGGCAATTTATCCCGTTGAAGCCACGATTTAATATAATGAAGTTGAACAAGATGGAAGTTTCAATCGTGTGTCGCTTGCAGGTGGGCCACTGCGTGGTAACTTCAATCGTGTGTCGCTTGCAGGTGGGCCACTGCGTGGTAACTTCAATCGTGTGTCGCTTGCAGGTGGGCCACTGCGTGGTAACTTCAATCGTGTGTCGCTTGCAGGTGGGCCACTGCGTGGTAACTTCAATCGTGTGTCGCTTGGAGGTGGGCCACTGCGTGGTAACTTCAATCGTGTGTCGGTTGCAGGTGGGCCACTGCGTGGTAACTTCAATCGTGTGTCGCTTGCAGGTGGGCCACTGCGTGGTAACTTCAATCGTGTGTCGGTTGCAGGTGGGCCACTGCGTGGTAACTTCAATCGTGTGTCGCTTGCAGATGGGCCACTGCGTGGTAACTTCAATCGTGTGTCGCTTGCAGGTGGGCCACTGCGTGGTAACTAATCATCCCCTTTACGGAATATGTCATTGTAATGTAGGAGATCCCGGCTGCGAGTGTGGTCTGATGATGAGACTATATCGTATGATTTTCTGTTTTTCCGCTGTCCTTTACGTGACAGATTTGATTTACTAAATGCCATACCTTAGCCGCGTCTAATGAATGTTGCTTTAAATATTTCTTAAATTGTTGATTTTTTTTTTAATTTCGTTAATTGTATTTACTCTTATATGTGTAATAGCATTTTTGGCTTAATGTGATAGCACATTAAGCTAAACCGACCCCTCGACCAAGTCTAACTGTAAAAAAAGTGCTTTTGAGTGTATGGTGGGATGCAAAAGACATAATTCATCACGAAGTCCTCCTTTACGATAAAACAATTACGAGTGAAGTATACTGTGCCCAACTCAAAAATTTGAATGCAGCAATAAGGCTAAAGAGATCTGATTTTTTCAAGCGACATTTAATTTTATTGCAACACGACAACGCCCGACCCCATACATCGAAGATGACTGAAAATAAAATAAAGGAGTTTTGATAGAAAACTATTCTTCACCCACCCTATAGTCTCGATTTGGCTCCTTCAGATTATCATTTATTTAGATCTATGCAGCACTATTTAGCTGAAAAAAAATCGCACTTTAGAAGAAGTGAAAAAGGCATCGAGAGATATTTTGCATCCAAATCTACTCAATTTTATTCTGACGGTATTAAAAATTAGTTAAATAGGTGGAAGAAGGTTGTGTCTACCGAAGGAGAATATATTGTATCGGTGTAATAAATAGGTGGAAGAAGGTTGTGTCTACCGAAGGAGAATATATTGTATCGATGTAATAAATAGGTGGAAGAAGGTTGTGTCTACCGAAGGAGAATATATTGTATCGATGTAATAAATAGGTGGAAGAAGGTTGTGTCTACCGAAGGAGAATATATTGTATCGATGTAATAAATAGGTGGAAGAAGGTTGTGTCTACCGAAGGAGAATATATTGTATCGATGTAATAAATAGGTGGAAGAAGGTTGTGTCTACCGAAGGAGAATATATTGTATCGATGTAATAAATAGGTGGAAGAAGGTTGTGTCTACCGAAGGAGAATATATTGTATCGATGTAATAAGAAAATAAATCTGTTTTTTTTCGATCTACCTCTTTTTTTCGATCTATCATTCAGGGTCTGTTGTTGGCTAATTTATTGGAAATCCTTTGACTATTAAAGATATTTTTTAATATGACATAGCATGCTACTCAAGCAGAAAATTAAAAAGAAGTTATGGTGCTAGTAGACTCTAACTTTAAGGATAAAATACGTTTCTTACTAAAACTGATTATTCGTCAGTTTCCCGTTGATTCCTGAAATAAAATATTTTCTCCTGTTGCTAATTTGCTCTTTTCTGCACAGTAGACACTCACTTCAACTTCGATACGTTGTTGGATAAAAATCTTTCAACAATAAGACCAACTAATTCCCAGAAGTATCGCGTGTAAAAAGAGCTTATTTATTACGACCTTCGCAGTCAGCTTACAGGCTTCAGATGCGGGAACGTGAGTATGGAAAATAGGAGAGGGGAGGTACTGGTAGTCACGTTATTGGCTCATCAAAATCCCAATGCGCTACCACCAGTGCCAAGTTCCTACGGCATTTCTCCAGACTAAATCGCCTCACAGAAACTTTTAACGTGTTTAGCTTTCAGACTTGTTATTAGGAGCTCCGGCGGACTGCGGCGGTTCCGTGGACGCACGCCACGCGACCCCCTCTCGCACTCTGCAGCCATGGTAAGTCCCGCGCTGGCGGTGTGCGCGCAACGGCTCACATACCGGAGCTCGCTTGTGCCATGTGCCAGTGGATCTAGGAGATAGATACCTCATGCTGTTTTTGAGACACGTTGCCGGAGGCTGGTGAAACTATGGTTCATCCCATCTGCAAGTACACATTGCAATCACTAACTATAATGTTGGGTTTTATGAAGATGACCATGAACTTTACATACATAACCATACATATTCTCATACAGTAATATTTTTTTCTTTTCAAATTTCATTAACTCGGTCGAACCATACTTTTCTGCACTACACCTCTCACTCATGATGGCGTTATAAATTTATTGGGTCAAACTTTCTGTATTACATCTCTCACTCATGATGGCGTTATAAATTTATTGGGTCAAACTTTCTGTACTACACTTCTCACTCATGATGGCGTTATAAATTTATTGGGTCAAACTTTCTGTACTACACCTCTCACTCATGATGGCGTTATAAATTTATTGGGTCAAACTTTCACACATAAACATGTCCAAACCACTTAACAGTGTTTTTTTTTACCTCCCTCTTAACACGGCAGTTTTTAGCCAACAGACAACCTTTAATAATTACATTTCTTGTTCTGTTATACATTAACATTCCGCAAATTCTCGGTACCCGCATACGTACCGCGTTTGCTCGATTCCTTTCAATAATTTTACACGTTCACTCCTTAACTTTAGTGCAATGGAACAGTAGTGTCAGCATACCGAGTCATTTTAACAACATGACCATCGAGCCATGGATATACTCGTAAGCTTAGCGGTAAGATGAGACGCAACTACATTTAATGTTTATTAAGTCTGAGAAACATTTTAACGACATGACCGTCGAGCCATGGATATACTCGTAAGCTAAGTGGTAAGACGAAACGCAACTACATTTAACGTTTATTAAGTCTGAGAAACATTTCCGCTGAAATGTGAGTATGCAAATATTAAGATTGTCTAACTGTTAGCTAAAATTTCTACTCATTTTTCGTGTTGCATCTTATTGAATGATTTTTTTTTCAGTCAGTTAAGCATGTATTTTTTCGGCTTTAACGTTGTGGAACTCCTATTTGAGTAGTTGACAATAAATAACTTGGTTATTCCACTGATTCTCAACATTTCGCCTGAGAAGAGCCTTGGGATAGTTGGTAGAAACATGTACCGCGAGGATTACAGTAGTTTGTGGAATGACAAAGTAAATTGATTGTTAAATATTCCTGTCTTTATTCATATTTCAACACCTTTAAAACAGGATTTTTTACAAGAAAGTGCATTTTTTTTAAATCCCTTATCTTTTAAAATTGATTGTGATATGTTTGTCAGAATATTTATGGCACTGTCAATTTTTACTTAAACATCAGAATAGCCATTGATAGGTCAGGACCTAACATTTTTAAGCAAGATGATGAATACAATATCATCAGTACCGCTGTATTCTTTAGTAATGTTGTAGTCATCAGTTTTATCATCACTGAAAATTTCATGGATACATCTTTCCAAAGTTTTAAATTTTCTTATTTATTCAAATAATACATTTTATACAAATATCACGCCAGCCCTAGAGTTGTCAGAAGGGGGCTTTTTATTGAAATAATACATTTTATACAAATATCACGCCAGCCCTAGAGTTGTCAGAAGGGGGCTTTTTATTGAAATAATACATTTTATACAAATATCACGCCAGCCCTAGACTAGAGTTATCAGAAGGGGGCTTTTTAATTATATTTTTAACAATTTTGACACAAAACCAATACGAAAAACAAAGATTATTAGAAAATATGCTGGCGAGAAAATTGTTAAATAACTTTTTTTATTTATTTAATAAATGTTTGTAACCCAACTAACGGCCAACGTCCTTTCTCTGTAAAGATTATTTACTTTGGGAAATTTATAGAATCCTTTAGTAACTTGCTCGGATACTTTTAATACCTACTCGCCGCATCGTATTATTCATTTTATAGAATCCTTTAGTAACTTGCTCGGATACTTTTAATACCTACTCGCCGCATCTTATAATTCATTTTATAGAATCCTTTAGTAACTTGCTCGGATACTTTTAATACCTATTCGCCGCATCGTATAATTCATTTTATAGAATCCTTTAGTAACTTGCTCGGATACTTTTAATACCTACTCGCCGCATAGTATTATTCATTTTATAGAATCCTTTAGTAACTTGCTCGGATACTTTTAATACCTACTCGCCGCATCTTATAATTCATTTTATAGAATCCTTTAGTAACTTGCTCGGATACTTTTAATACCTACTCGGCGCATCGTATAATTCATTTTATAGAATCCTTTAGTAACTTGCTCGGATACTTTTAATACCTACTCGCCGCATAGTATTATTCATTTTATAGAATCCTTTAGTAACTTGCTCGGATACTTTTAATACCTACTCGCCGCATCGTATAATTCATTTTATAGAATCCTTTAGTAACTTGCTCGGATACTTTTAATACCTACTCGCCGCATAGTATTATTCATTTTATAGAATCCTTTAGTAACTTGCTCGGATACTTTTAATACCTACTCGCCGCATCGTATAATTCATTTTATAGAATCCTTTAGTAACTTGCTCGGATACTTTTAATACCTACTCGCCGCATAGTATTATTCATTTTATAGAATCCTTTAGTAACTTGCTCGGATACTTTTAATACCTACTCGCCGCATCGTATAATTCATTTTATAGAATCCTTTAGTAACTTGCTCGGATACTTTTAATACCTACTCGCCGCATAGTATTATTCATTTTATAGAATCCTTTAGTAACTTGCTCGGATACTTTTAATACCTACTCGCCGCATCGTATAATTCATTTTATAGAATCCTTTAGTAACTTGCTCGGATACTTTTAATACCTACTCGCCGCATAGTATTATTCATTTTATAGAATCCTTTAGTAACTTGCTCGGATACTTTTAATACCTACTCGCCGCATCGTATAATTCATTTTATAGAATCCTTTAGTAACTTGCTCGGATACTTTTAATACCTACTCGCCGCATAGTATTATTCATTTTATAGAATCCTTTAGTAACTTGCTCGGATACTTTTAATACCTACTCGCCGCATCTTATAATTCATTTTATAGAATCCTTTAGTAACTTGCTCGGATACTTTTAATACCTACTCGCCGCATCGTATAATTCATTTTATAGAATCCTTTAGTAACTTGCTCGGATACTTTTAATACCTACTCGCCGCATAGTATTATTCATTTTATAGAATCCTTTAGTAACTTGCTCGGATACTTTTAATGCCTACTCGCCGCATCTTATAATTCATTTTATAGAATCCTTTAGTAACTTGCTCCGATACTTTTATTATTATTCATTTTCGTTACAATTTTGTAATCGCTACCCGATAAGTGTATTTTTCTTTTTCTTCGATGAATTCCTAATGTTTATTTATTCTCATACAAATAGAATATAACATGTTCTGTTCAAAACCCTCAACTTATTGACATTTCACTTCCATCCACTTTAGCCGACAATACTCGTATTCCGCGAGTGGTCGACCCGAGTGATGAAGGTCCACATGCGAAACTATTATAACATATTTAGGCCTCCGCTCCGAGTAGAAGCCCTGCACGGGCGGGCCGCGCCCGGGCCCGGGCCCGCATAGGGCCAGGACCACTGTGGGCCGCTCCGGCCTGGCGAACGGACGTCACGCCGAACCGAGCCGAGCCGAGCCGTAGGGTTAACTATTCGTATGTTTCCCTTCCTTGAAACGGTTCAGTATCGCGAGTTATTTATTTGTTTGTTAAGTTCTTAAAGTGTCGTGTCACATTCCCTCTGTTCTGTTCTGACAACCGAACAATATTCGTGTATTTACGACTAGTGCAACAAATAAACTTGAAAATGTCAGGCGTAGTTCTAGACCCCGAAGAAGTGAGTTTCATTTATTAATTTTATATTTCATTGTTCACTTGCACTGCACAATCATGCAAATCATTTTTCACCTACACAAAATTCACGAACAATATAAACAGTAAAATAAAAGTGGAAAAAGTTAAGGACGATGGAGAGTGGAGAGTGGAGAGTGGAGAGTGGAGAGGAAATGAAACACGTTACATTACTGACTTGAAATTAAAAGTGTTTACCCACCTTTAATTTACATACTCGTCGAGAGTTTAGCTTGTTATGTATATTTTTGTCTCCATTTCATAATTTTATTTCTTATAACATTTGGACAGTTTTCGTAGGTCGTGGGTTTTATCCTAAAAAAATAAAGACTTAATTTTTTTATTTTATCCATTTCCTGGCACATTAATATTATCACACATCTAGAAACATTTCCTGGCACATTAATATTATCACACATCTAGAAACATTTCCTGGCACATTAATATTATCATACATCTAGAAATATTTTCTGGCACATTAATAATTTTATAACACATCTAGAAACATTTCCTGACACATTAATATTATCACACGTCTAGAAACATTTCCTGGCACATTAATATTATCACACATCTAGAAATATTTTCTGGCACATTAATAATATTATCACACATCTAGAAACATTTCCGGGTACATTAATATTATCACACATCTAACAATATTTTCTGGCACATTAATAATATTATAACACATCTAGAAACATTTCCTGGCACATAAATATTATCGCACGTCTAGAAACATTTCCTGGCACATTAATATTATCACACATCTAGAAATATTTCCTGGCACATTAATAATATTATAACACATCTAGAAACATTTCCTGGTACATAAATATTATCACACATCTAGAAACATTTCCCGGCATATAAATATTATCACACGTCTAGAAACATTTCCTGGCACATTAATAATATTATAACACATCTAGAAACACTTATTATCAATTCATTCTCAGTAGGCTGAGTGTTCTTAGAAGTTATTTAGGATTAAACATGTTTTAATACAAACCGTAATTGAAACAAAAAATTTGAAATATAATCTTGCAAACAAATACTGAAACATCTGTTTTTGTTCCGCTAGCGACTTGAATATAGGGAAAGAATGCCTTCTTCCAGGTCAGTCTACAGTCAGGTACTGTATTTTTCCCAAAAAAAGCAACATTACGATTTTTTTCTGAATTCGTTAACAATGCCATGAATATACGAGTATGTAGTATAAACCGCTTTCAAAAAACATAATTAGAACCCTCATTTCCCATCGACACTGAAAGTAGTTGTTGCTCAGCAAATATAGTAGAACCCTCATTTTCCATCGATACTGAAACGAGTTGCTACTCAGCTAATAAACCGTTTTGGTTATAATAAAGTCAAGTTATGCTTTTTGTGATTAGTTTTAATTTTTTTAATTAGTTGTATATTTAACAGTGATAAGATTTCTATCTTTTAAATTCTTAAAGAAAACCCAAGTAAAAATTTCAGGTAAAACACTGAAAATTATGTCCATCGTGTCTCATTAAGATCATTGAGGACGGCGGACCTTGAGGAGGCTACCAAAAATGCTAACGAAGAGGCAAAATATATTTTAGCGTGTTTAACTATAGACAATATTTTCATATATCTCGTGTAAACATACGAGTACATGTTCATTTATCTCGTGTAAACATACGAGTACATGTTCATTTAAATTGAAATTAAAGATTTCTTAGTACGAGTATTTTTGGCAACTATAAATATTTATCATGCGTGAGTTTAATATGATTAATAATAAATACTCGTATTTGCATTCACTTGAAAACTTTTTATATGAAAATAATTGTGTTCATTAAAAGTAGTGGAGAAATGTTGTGGAGCTCTGTTATTAAAACGTTTTAAAAACATATTGTATCTTATTAAACTTTTGTTATAAACAGTACAACCAGGCGATTATCATGTGAGTACTTACAACTTTTAAGAAGGGTAATATGCCTTAAATGAAAAACCAGAACTGGAACCTCTTTTCAAAAAAAAAATGGGCATTAAGGGGAATCAATCATGTAACCTTTAACCTCCCTAGACTTGAAAACACTCACTTGACACACATATGCTTTCTACGTTCCTAAAATGTTTCAAGTAAAGCGAGAAACCAAATCCCATTACGTTCAATAGCCATAGGTTCTAAAATATCATATAGGTATCAAACAGAAACAAATACCTACTTTATATAAGATATGTTTGTTGTCAACTTCGTTAACTTCGACAGTGAAGTTGATTACAAACAGGGCCTGAAGATGAAAGCAGCAACGTTATCGAAACTTCAGCATCATAAGCCACACCACACGATTACAACACTCCGAAAGACCTTATACAACTGATACGAAGAACCGTGAAAGCCTCAAAACATATTAAATAATTTATAGTTTTAAAATACTTATAAACAACTTCGTGAACCATTCGTTAGATGATTACGAGTATTCCCAGGTGGGAACTACACGTATACTATACGTATACGAGTACTTAAAATATATTAAAACACTATGTTTTTGAATAAAGTTGAACTGTAGGGGCTAAAAAGTATTATACTTCCTTTTTGTAAAAGTAGTTTCCATTGCTCTGAACCTTGAACTTGTTTGCTGCGAAAGGCTTGAATGGGTCGTTACATGGATTCGTATGTTTCCGGGAGCGCAGGAGAACCGACTAAAGAAGACCCTCAGCAAGGCGGTGGGGCTGGGGGAGACGGAACGGAGCGAGGGAGAGGAGTCAGTCGTGCGTCCCCTGCTGCGGCCCCCGGACCAGGAGCGACTCACCGAGGAGGTAAGTGCCAGCACCCGAAACCGGTAAAATTACTCATACTCGTAACATAAATTCCACTTCTATCGCACTGTTTAGTGATGAAAGCGAAACTTCAAAAGTTTTTCGAAAACCTCAATGTTCTACCCTCCAAGACTTTATACATATACGAGTACCATAGGGCTGGGCTACTAACTAATTACTTCGATAGATTGATCAAGATACCGAGATTTCTGGTTTAATTCGCTTCAAAAGTTTCTACTGTAAAGTAACTTTATTTATTTTGCATGACAAGTATTGTACGAGTGTATTAAATATGTATTTTATATTTTTAATTGGAAGTGGATTGTAAAGGGAATGTTAACTAATTAATTGTGACTGTACACCTTCACTTATGAAAGAAGTGAATGTGGAAAAAATCGTTCGTTTGTTAATAATACGTCGATGTTCAAGGTGATTGATTGTATACTCTTTCTAGTGTTTGTCAACCTTTACTAACTGGGGTTGGAGAAAGTAAATTTATCATTAAACGATAAAAAAACATTTCAATTAACGTTTTTATTTATTGCAACGTGCATAAAGTGCCATTTATCAGTCATTTATATTTCAGAGTCTCACATTTTAAATACAAAAACCGCAGCTCCGTATTGATGTTCATATTGTAGAATGTTCATTAATTATGAGCAGTGGAATTACACTTTTACTACTGAATGTGAACAAATAACACTGTAGTACACATTCACTGATTATTACTTGAGTAAATTTGTACATTTCATAGTAATAATTTACGTACATTGACCATCCATTTCCACTGTAACATATACGTCTATATGAAAACACAATAAGTATGTTATAATACTTTTAAGTGGATGCTCTCAAATAATAATGTAATTTGTTATCAGGAGCTGCAAGAGCCCATAACGCGCGTGCTGACCACCATCAACCCGCTAATCCCGCCGGGACAGGCGGAGTACAGCTTCTTACTAGCGGAGTACGTGCTGCTGCCCTCGCCCACCCCGAGGGAGGAGGGCTGCTTCCTGCTGAGCACCCTCTCCGGTACCGCCATCAAGAAGGATGGGCGCGAGGCCAAAGCGCAGCTGGCCGCCGGGTTCGGTAATTATTAATTTCATCCTACTGCCACCATCCACTATTAATAGTGTACTTCGTGACAGAATATCGTGTCCCCGTTCAGTTTAGAAGTAGCTACACAAATTGTATTATTCACCAATTTAATGAGGCAATGAAATAGCTCCATTGGCAAGACTTCCGGCTCTCGCAAACCTGCTGCCTCTTAATCTACGACACAAAAACGCCTTAATAAGTGATTACCAAAAGGTGGGGTTCAATGACACGCTATTAATGCGCGTGGGTGCTTTTCATTCTCCTCTGGCTCATTTTAGATTTCGACGACCTTTCTTCCACCTTGTGAGGGATTCTAACGTGCTTGTCCAAGAATTTGGCTTTCCACAAAGATTGTTTGTTGTGTACCCTGAATTAAAGGTCTGACCAGGGTTGAAGTGCACATGCCTCACACATAGGTGGGATCTCGTTGATTCTCCGTTGTGCTCGTGTGAAATGGGTCAGACTATCGGTCACATCTTTAAAGAGTGTCCAATATGTTGAGGTATTCCCGTGAGATATGAAGGTGATTCATCGGTTTACTTCTGAGGCTGTGTCGTGGATGAGAGACCTGAACATATAGTACGTGTTAGACTGATTGTGAGAGAAAAAGAAAAGCAATATTAAGTTCTCCTCAATTTATTTTGTTTATTCGAGTTCCATACTTGCCATAGGACTGTTGTAAACAAAGTTCCTCTAATTTTAAATAAAATTCCTTCTTTTGGGAAATCAATTTGTTGAGATTGCTAATATATGTATTTTTCCACATCTATTGAATTATAAAAGAAGGCTGATTGCACAATTTATGAAATGTTGATTTTTTTGTGAATGGTCGGAGTAATTTTGTAATTTTACAAGTCTATCGCGATTTGTGGATTGCCTCTGTAAAATGGACTGGATGTGTTTTGATCTATAATAACGCTTGTTAAAACTGATGCTGATCGCATTGTTTGATTATGATCAAACAATTAAACTTTTTTTATTATTCTCTTATATTTGTATGTGTATGCTACTGCACTTTTCTTTCCATACGTGTATAAATGTCTCGGTGCCTGTACTATATGTGTATACTCGTACGTGTATGTTGCTAAATTTTAGTATGATTGTATGATAAGAATATTGACGTATGTGTGTGTGTGTGTGTGTGTACTGGCTAAATGATGTGCTGTTTGAAGTATTTTATTGTGGTAGTTTATTATTATTTGGTTTTTATGTATTTGTTTTAAATTGTATTTTTTTGTTTTTCATATATTTGTCTTTTGTAATTAATGAAACGCTCTATTTATATTTTTCAATATTATTGTAAGGTCAATTGTATAGTACTGTTGAATGAATAGATAAATAAATATAACTTATAATATTGACGCCCTTTCAGATAATATCCTCATTGTGTCGATCAATTAGTCGGATATTTTCAGGAGTGAACCCGTTTCTTCCGTTTCCTCCGTATAGCCTGAATAAAATCTGAATTGAAGAGTTCTCAATGTATTTTTCATTAAAGTATCTTATTCAATAAAATATTATTTTCTCTTTCTACGCCACATTTCTGTTTCCATATTATTCTTACTGTTTCTCCATCCATAACTCGATGCCATCAATTACAATGACAACTGTTTATTTTCATTAGAAACGTCACGAAATGATACATTTGAAATTTATTACCCGGCAACCTGAAAACTTTTCAGTATTATAAAAGATTAATTTGGGTGGATTGCCTAGTTAAAAAAATATTAATGGCAACATTTTGACGAAATCATAAGAGTCGCCAATTAATTTGTGGAATATTTTGACACTTGGTCGATATTCTGTATTTATCTTGTAGTATGAACTTATTTTTAATATGTAATTTTCTCTTTTATTTAATAAGTACACATATGACATTTCTATTTAATAAGTACACGTATGATATTTATATTTAATAAGTACACGTATGATATTTCTATTTAAAAAGTACACGTATGACATTTCTATTTAATGAGTACACGTATGATATTTCTGTTCAATAAGTACACGTATGACATTTATATTTAAAAAGTACACGTATGACATTTCTATTCAATAAGTACACGTATAATATTTCTATTTAATAAGTACACGTATGACATTTCTATTTTAAAAGTACACGTATGACATTTGTATTTAATAAGTACACGTATGATATTTCTGTTAAATATAATATGTTAAGTACACGTATGATATTAATTTATTTAAAGTACACGTATGATATTTCCACAAGTTTCAAAAACAAAATATTTTATTATTGTTAAATATTTAAATACTTTTGTGTATAAATCACATTTTTTTCTTCCCAATTATATGTAATTGTAAATTAGTGAGCTTTTTAGAATATTTTTCCACTGAAAAAATATTCCATCGTTCTAAAAATGTATTTATCATTTTTTTTATATCCTTCGGTCCGAAACATTTGGGCCTTACTACATATGTGTGCCTACTCTTTTATGATATTTTTTTTGTATATAGGCCATGTTAATCCTTATACTTTTTGTAACACGCTGATTTTGTATTCATATATTCTCTAAATTCTAATTTGAAACATTGTTACTATCAATGGTCGAAAAAAAGACCGTATGCTGAATCAATAAATATTTCAAGAAAAAAAAATAATGATTCTCCGTGAAGTGTCTCAGTTATGGAGGGCCTATTGAGGAGCTCAATCAGAAGGATGGATTCATAACCTAACCTAACCAATCTGTCCTGCAGGCAACCTGAACCTGGATGACTCCGGAAGCAAGAAGCCCAAGGCCAAGGCGGACGACGAGGAGGACGAGGAGGAGGAGGAAGAAGAGCCCGCAGCCGAGGAGGACAAGACCGGTGAGCCGAGCCCAGCCCTTTTCTGAATACCTTATTTTCATTTCATCATAACACAAGATATTACGAGCAAGGTTTCTCGATCGGTTTAAACCGATACCGATTAACCGGTTATTTGGACAATTTCAATATGACGGTTATTTTTATTAAGTTAACCGATAGAAAAAAAACTTTTTTTATCCAACCAAATTAATTTTACTAAGCATATTTTAGTGTAGCGTTTGGTCATAGCTTCAAACACGACTTGTTATTTCACAAGTTATTTTGATTACCACCCTGACGGTGACGGTCGGTTAGTTATTGTCAAGATTTAGCGATCCTAAACAACAATGAATAATAAACAAAATGAACATATTTTGCATAACCAGTAAAAGCCAGTTAACCGATTTTTAAGATGTAAAATAACCAAACACCAGTTAGACAAATTAGGTGGTCAATTAGAAACCCTACTTGTGCGATCTTGTGGTAAACACTTGTCTTTTATCACAAGACTTTGGTTCGAATACTAATGGTTACCGAAATAAAAGTGTTCCAGTTAATTAATTTTCAAATATACGTGTAAATTTTACAATTTTCGGTTGGCAGGGAGAAATTATCTCGCAGTAATAAGTTCTCCAGGTTGTACAAGTATTGTATAAATAAAAAGTTAAACAATAAATGATTTACTCGAATAGCGTCGTTTCATAAAAATACATAACATTTTGAGAGTTTTGCTTTTGCTTATAAATGTATACAATGGAAGAATTACCTAAACTGAATGAATAAAGTGAATTGAATTGAAACTTTCCTGTGTTTCGGTAAGAATAAAAATGAAAAAAAATAGGAAAGGATAAATGATCGATACCGTACATGATTTGTTTATGTCAATATACATGTGTATACATACATGATTTGTTTATGCCAATATACACGTATATACATATATGATTAGTTTATGATATGCCAATATATGTTACACGTATATATGGTACATATGTTAATTGTTTATGCCAATATATGTTACAGGTATATACATTCATGATTTGTTTATGCCAATATACAGGTGTATACATACATGATTTGTTTATGCCAATATACAGGTGTATACATACATGATTTGTTTATGCCAATATACACGTATGTGATATACATGCATGATTTGTTTATGCCAATACACACGTATTTACACATACATGATTTGTTTATGATCATGTCAAGAGGTACGGCCACGTTGATTAATAGGTAAACCTACTCGTATTTTAGGCAAACCTAAGCATTTGTCTAGGGGCACTAAGTCAGAGATGGATGAGTATAAATAGGTTGTAAAACATGTGAGAAATAAACAGATAATATGGGGTTTAATGACATGGTCAATGTATTTGCGGTGAAAAAAGTAAGACGGAGACTGGAATGTGTTGGGTGTCACCAAAAATACACCATCATTCGAAATGGAAAGGATAAACACGTTTTAATTAACGTATGGGGAGAGTATGCAAACTGTCTAGGGGCGCCATCTATACAAACGTGGCACTGCTCACTAGGGTGAATTGCCTTAACTAAAAACACTGCCATTATGTAGATGGGTAGAGGTACCGTTAGGCTGCCCGAAGCAGTGTACTGAGGGGGAGGGATTAACATTAGCGAGACGCCGGAATTATTGAAGAACCGTCAAGCAGAAACATTTATTTAAGTTATTTTTATTCCTGTTGATTTCTTTATGAACCGCCAATACACGTATCTTTAATTTCAAGCAAAATATATCAGGTCTTCGTAATAATACTGTCTTATTTAGAAAGTTAGATTAGCGAATTTTGAATATCCATTACTATTGAGGCATAAATAATATTTTACTTTAGTTTTATAACTTTTGGATATACTGCTGCCATAACATTATTTAATGGAATTTTAGTTATCAAAATGTTCTTAATTTATTGACAAAATAGGTAAGTGTGTATCCTATAGTCGATCGTTTTCACCAATCCACCATCAGTATATACTATACACTCTATACAGGGAGTGGCACTAAACAGAGTTTCTGAATTCAAGGATTTGGGCGTAACCTTCGATGTCGGACTCACGTTCGTTAATCGTGTCTCACGTTTGATATCGGACTGTTACAAACTACTCGGTTTTATAATACGAAACCAATTAGAGTGTGCATCTACAGTTGGGGCTCCTTATCAGCTCAAATATAAAAACAATTTAGAACTACTTTGTTTTAATAAATATTTTTCGGTAAACGGTTTGCATTTTATTTTTCATAATATTATAATGGTGAGGGAAATGTTATTTTCTCCAAAAAGCAAATTAAAAATAAGGGTCGCCTTATAATCGCCTTATAATCACCCTATAGTCGGGCCAATACGGTAGACGATACTACAATATAATTGGCATATCATAGTAACTATTATAAAACAAAGAACAGGGTAAGTACAAACCATTTCGACATGTTCATTTATTTAGAAGTAGACAAGAAAACCAAACACGACAAAGAAGAATAAAATAAACTTGTTGAACACTTTCTGGCAAATTTATTGCTTTTCAATAAATTCCTTCCAATTAACCTACTTTTGTTTCACATTATATTTTTATTGGTATCCATGACCGTGTCTTTCGAGTATTGTGTTGTATTTTATTTTCGTTGTATTAAGTACAAGCTGGTGGGCTTATTGACATGTGGCAATCTCTTCCAGCCAAACAGGAAGGTGTTAAAGAAGTTTTTAGTAAAAACCAGACTGAAATCCTTTAAAAAAAACAAACTGGGTTCCAGCGGTATTTCAACCCCTTAACCTCCGGATCGGAAGACAGGCGTCTTATCAACTAGGCCACCGTGTCTTTAAAATAGTGTATGAAAACAATATTCTATTATAGAAAAACTAACAATAGCTAAAATTAAAAAATGCAAATATCAATGGAAGTTGAGGACGAGGACGAGGAATATATAACATATCTGTGGCGTTATGGCAGAACTTGATATGTCCGTTTTTTGTCATTTTGTGTTTATTCTCCCAATTTATAGAAAATATTTCTCAGCATGTTGTGGCAAGACTTGGTGTGTCAGTCATTATCCAAACAAAAGATATATTGTTTGGAAAAACTCAAAAAATGCTTATTTGTACTGATTTTAACAGCTTATCAAAGTTAATATTGCTTCTCCTGTAAACTAAGGTAAAACGGACATACCAACTCCTGCCATATCGCCACAGATATTAAACTTGAAGATAAACAACGCTTCGTTAGTTTATAGTACTCTGTAAACGGGTATTAATAAGAATGTTAAACATGAGATTGAACCAAGAAAGTTGTTCCAAAATAGAACTGACTGAAATAAAAGTAAGAAAAGCCACGGGCAATTTTACTTTTATTAATTTGAAATGGAATTATTGATAAATACGCTCTGAAGTTTGTCCAAAATGAAAAATATGTAAAACATAAAATCAGTTGCCATCCAATTAAGATAGTTCTGATTTATAATATAATAGACGTCGCAGTATTTTTTTTTTTTTTGTTAAAACGAGGCGCGCGCTCTAATAATTTAATTATGAAACACAGTGCTAGTCACGAGTGAAGATTTTATTGTATTGACTCAGCTGTTAGATGATGTAACTAGATAGTATTGTTGTGTTTAATGCGGTTTTTTATTTGAAAAATTATTACGTAATGTTTTGGTTAATCCTGTGAACATTTTATTTACAAGCACCGTTTTATAACAGTTCGTAAAAGTTATAAAAAAACTCTGAAACCTTGCATAGCTCGGATTAATCGTCAAATACTAGTATATAATGTCAGAGTATGCTTCATTATGCAGAGGAGACGGAGGAAGACGAAGGGGCTGCCGAAGACGATGACGTCCAGGAGAGCGCCCCGGGGGAGGTGAGCGCTTCGGGTGGCTCGGAGGACGATGCAAAAAGGGACACGGAGGACGACGAAGAGGAGTTCGATATCCAGCCCAAGGCCAAGAAGCTGGAAAACCAGTTCAACTTCTGCGAGAGGGCTGCTCTCACCGTCAACTTGCCGAGCAGGGTGAGTTGCCACCGTGATATCATCTCGTTTTATTTCCATACAACACGGAGCATTCCGTACAGAATATTTACTCATATATATCCAAATTGGGAATCTTTCCTGTTTTGTTACCAATTAAATGGTTTCGCAACATCTCTGGCTAGAAATTTCATCCAACATTTGGGTCATATCAATTTGAGAAAAGGATGTAATAAGTTTAAGATGGTTCATTCTCCAATGGGTTCGGAGACATTGGAGTAAGTAGACGAGTTAGGTTAACTGGGCAGTTAGGTTTTAGCGTATTGTATAATGGGTGAGTTGAAAGGAACATCGAGAAAAGGATCCGTTAAGATAGTTGGGACATGTGGAAAGAATGAATTATGGAGTATACAATTTAGAATGACAAGATGTGCGTGAAAAAGGAAGGCCAAGGAAAACGTGGCTAGATCAAATGGACCATTTTTTAAAAGATGGTCACTTGAGGAAAAATATGAATAGAAGGTTGTGTATAACGAGATGTAAGAATAGCCGGAGGCATAAGTAGTTTATTTAAATAAAGTATGGAAACCCTCTAAACAATGCATGTTTCTCATAAGCGAATGTGTGTATAAGCTTGTGGATGGACATGAAGTTATTTCTTATAAGCGAATATGTGTATAAGATTGTGGGTGGGTTTATGGACATGAAGTAATTTCTTATAAGCGAATGTGTGTAGAAGCTTGTGGGTGGGTTTGTGGACATGAAGTTATTTCTTATAAGCGAATATGTGTGTAAGCTTGTGGGTGGGTTTGTGGACATGAAGTAAAGCAATGGTTTATTATATAATATATGTGTACGTGTATATATTTATTTATATATATTTTTAATCCGTTTTCGTAGAATATATCGAGACTCTCGGTATTTTTATAATAGGTACTAACGCTTTTGTTAAGATATAGCTTTTTCTAAAGATAATAAAAATTTTAGAAATAAGATATAATTTCAAGTAAAATTTGTACATTTTTATCCTGCATAGTTTGAAATATGAATACAATATGCAGGAAATTAAATCAGAAATTGAAAAACCTGCCAACTTTATAAATGATTCAAAACCTCGACGGTTAAAACTCATTCAAAACCTAAGTCAATAGTATATTGGCTAGAGGGCGCCTTATCTCCATAATATTTTAATGTTTATGGAAAATCAGATGGATGAACGGTTATTCGGTGACAATTAAATGAATGAACCAGAGAAATGACAAAAGATAAACCCAGAATTAATACCAAAGATTCACCAGCTATTGGTTGTAAGTAAAGAAGCTTTTATTGAAAGTTTTTTTTTTGCAAAGCTAAAAAAACGCTTAAATATAAATTTGATTTTGTGGTAAGGATGTTCGTAGTCTTGGCTTACTGCGGAAGGAAATTAATTGCCTGACTGTAAATCGATCTCGATTAAAGCGTTTTGTGACATCCATGTGTTTCGGGTAAAACAGAGAGTTTCGGGTAAAACATAACCTGTGACGAGTATAATAGACAGCACAATACAAAGTAGGTGATCAGGGTACGATCAGGGCACGACCCTCAGCATTGAACGCGCGCTGAAGAATAATTTTAATCTTTACTAAATTTTCACATAACATTTTGTTTATTGTTGTATTCATGCGCAGTCTGTAGAGACCCAGACGTACCCCCCGCCGCGCGCCACCTTCTCCGCCACGGCCATTCAGTCCATCATCTACGATTTCTATCAGCAGGACTACGCGCTCCGAGAGCGGGAGCGCGAGGACGAGAAGCCCAAGAAGGTGGAAACCAACGTAGTGCAGGTACTTCTAACCTAATTATCTATTTGCATTATCTTAATAGTTCATTTCGGTCAGTGGTTCTGGAGCATTCTTATAGTGAGCGGTGTGTGGTGTGGTGTGTTATGGTTCTGATAAGACATGTTCAACTAGTTGGTCACCGGCCGATTCTCTCTATTGTGTATTCACTCTTACTGACGTGCCGGAAGTCTGGCAGAAACCTAAAAAAAAACTAAAGTCGGTGTTTTTATATTAAATTCAGACAATATTGAATAATTAGCTCGTCGTGTTGTCCAGAGTTCTCTGAGTTATTCTTCAGTTCGATACCACCATCTGCCACGCTGTTATGGGTGACAAATTATGTCTCCATCTAATGTGATCTACTCGTACAATAGAATATGTAATTCTTTATTTTTTTATGTGCGTGACACCACGTTGTGACGAAGAAGGAACTGTTCAAAAGGAAATCTTTCTATGATGACACACCTGAGTATGATCACAAAAAGCCTTCAGAGCTTGTTTGTAATCAATTTCGCTATAAGTGAGTGTATGTGCATCAGATACCGTTTGGCGTATGGAGGAGTCTTAACCTTAACGTGATTATTTGCAGCCGAAGAAGAAGATCCCCGTACTGCGGGAGAAGTCAGACAAGGAGCTGCACGAGGAACGGGTACAACTACGCGCTCGGCAAGCCTGGACCATCCTCGAGCGACTCGTCAACCAGAATATCTTCGACGAAATCGGTCAGGGACACTCTGCACTATCTATATTCATTTAACACCATTACGAGTTGTGTGAATGAAGAAGAAATGGGTATTTTGAATGCAACAGAAGAGTATCTTCATCCTGCACATATCAAATCTCCTCAACTTTGGTGACAGCAAAAACAAAAATACTCTTTGTCTTGACAGAGTAAAAACTTTTCGATCTTGACATAACAAAAGCCTATCGGACTTGCTATAACACAAGCCCTTCTATCGAACTTGCTATAACACAAGCCCTTCTATCGAACTTGCTATAACACAAGCTCTTCGGTCTTCCCTGAGAAAAAGTTCTTCAGCTTCGGCAGAACAAAAGCATCTCTATCACTCAGTTCAATTGAATCACTTTCCAATATCCTATTGTATATTGCTGTTGTCTACGAGTCAAAAAGTCAGATTTATAACACCTCGCTAGTATTTCCCTTTGATAAAGAATTGTGAAGGCCTCATCATCATCATCCGTTGAACATAGGCTTCCCCTCTCCTCCTCCATTCCTCTCTTTCCTGGGCACATTGTTTCCAGTTGCTCCCGGCCACTCTTCTAATGCAGTCTGACCACCGTGTCTGAGGACGGCCTACACGTCTTCCCTGTCTTGGGTGCCACTCGTGAAGGCCTCACATGACTAATAATAATCTTTGATCTTTGGCTATTCTATAAAAAAGGTGACTCGGTGTGATGATTCTTACGTTTGCCCCATACAGTTGCATGTGTTAATTGGTTAGAAAGAATTTTAACTAGTAAGTCTTTGAATAATATTTCCATCGTCTCCCATGAACTTAACTCTGAAAATAAATGGCACGAAAATCTGTTCAAGTGAGTAAAAAAATTAGTTTAGATAATTGTATACCATACAGTGAGTATTGTAGAATTGTTTACAGTGAGTATTGTAGAATTGTTTGCAATGAGTATTGTAGAATTGTTCACAGTGAGTATTGTAGAATCGGAATACAGCCAAATGGGCTTCTCTTGTCCACGCCCATCTTAATCCAGAAGAGCGTAGTGGGCTGCAAGGGAACTGAGGAATGAGTACGTGTACCGTTCCTAAGATGACTCTCAAATGGGTTCATGTCGTCCATACTCGTAGTCAGCAGCGTGTACTAATCAGTGAGTGTTGTAAAGTATAATTAATGATCTAAATAAGATTATAAGCCTGTCCATTCATACAACAGTGCATGTTAGAGGTCACAAGCACCAGATCTAACCTGTACTGTAGACTGTAACCGAGCAGTGGGCATTGCGGGGCAAAACCCCTTATTAGGTCTATATAATGTACTGAACAGTACAGGGCACTACAACCATGTTTAGCTTGTATACTATTCTATAATATATTGTAGGGTTCAAACCATGTTTAGCATGTAGACTGCACTGAGCAGTTGATATTGCAAGGCACTTGAACCATATTTGGCATATAAACTTGAGTGCTCAATGTGTGTTGTAGAGCGCTACAAGCGTGTTTAGCATGTAAACTGGACTGTGAAATGGGTGTTACAGGGCACGACTACCGTTACTGGGAGGACCCGTCGGATGAGTTCCGCGAAGGCGAGGGTTCACTACTGCCGCTGTGGCGCTTCAGCTACGACCGCATGCGCACCAGCTCCGTCACGGCGCTCTCCTGGAATCCGCACTACTACGATCTGTTTGCTGTCGCTTTCGGCTCGCGTGAGTACTCGTATATTTATACTTCTTCTTGAGAAGGCATCTCCTTATCCTATTAACAACATCCATTGCTGTCATGTCATGTCATGATGGTCACCAGATATAAATAATGCGGTAGTCCTCCGTCGCTTTCCACGTCGCAATATTACAGTCGAGGGAACACGAGTACATTGTATGAACATACTACAATATTATATAAGCTACACGTATTTGAGAACGGCCTTCTACGCCTTGGTCCTGTTTTAACAACGGTGTTGCCCATCTAGACAGCTTGTCTTCTTCGACATTTAACTTAAGTTCGTTTACGGACATACTTAAGTATTTTTTCTCAATATTCCTCTATGCCCTAGAAACTTGTATAACAAAGTCCCTAGAAGATCAAGGATAGACACTTTTGAAATTGGGGCTTGAGACGATTTCTGAGGGTTTCATAGAAATAACGACAAACAAATGCCTCTATTTTGGAAGAACTATCTAAATTGTAAAGCGATAGCGATACTCGACAATAACTAACAGATATACGAAGAGGCTTAACTGATATTGTGCCTTATACTCGTACATACGAAGAGGCTTAACTGATATTGTGCCTTATACTCGTACATATTTTATCATGTAACTGAAATAATTGACCGACTTAGAGGGATGTTTGATCGCATGTTTTTGTAAAAGAAGATCTTTAAAAAGCTATACTCGATAAACATAAAAAAGGGTTCATATATGTACATATGCGTACAAACATAATATCGCAGCATTTCGCTATTGAGCTAGGCAGAAATGATAGAGTGTCAAATTTTCCTATCACGACAGTTTCTTCGCCTCCTCCACATTTATAAAATGTGTCAAATAACTCCTCGAGTTTATCTTCTTCTCTTAAACTTTCCTTCTTTCATTTCATTCACTCGGTCCAACCATACTTTCCCTGTCGTCCTCTACCACGACTCCCATATTTACCTGTACCACATGTATTTACCGTTCAATAAAAAACTATACGAATCAAATCAATATCCTTGTGAGCGAATAGGCCAGCGGTTTTATTGGAATCTGCGAAAAAGCTATTTTATTTTCAGAATTCATAAAAATTACGACTGTATGATAAATTAATAAAAAATAGTATAAGGTGTTTCAGAGTGTTGTACCGCGTGGTTTGGCTTATAATACCATCAGGCATCATGAGCCAAACCGCACGGTACAACACTCCAAGAGATTTTATACAACTGATACGAACCGCGAAAGCCTAAAAGCATAAATTAACAAGTAGATTTTTTTAAACGTAAATGAAACTCATAAATATTTATGTAAGTAATAGAAAATTATGCAAAAACCATAGAACATTATACAAAATATTATGGGTGTAGGTCAGAAATATTATAGGTTGGTCAGAAATATTATAGGTCAGAAATATTATAGGTATACACCTATGGTAGGTCAGAAATATTATAGGTATACACCTATGGTAGGTCAGAAATATTATAGGTATACACCTATGGTAGGTCAGAAATATTATAGGTGTACACCTATGGTAGGTCAGAAATATTATAGGTATACACCTATGGTAGGTCAGAAATATTATAGGTATACACCTATGGTAGGTCAGAAATATTATAGGTGTACACCTATGGTAGGTCAGAAATATTATAGGTATACACCTATGGTAGGTCAGAAATATTATAGGTATACACCTATGGTAGGTCAGAAATATTATAGGTATACACCTATGGTAGGTCAGAAATATTATAGGTATACACCTATGGTAGGTCAGAAATATTATAGGTATACACCTATGGTAGGTCAGAAATATTATAGGTATACACCTATGGTAGGTCAGAAATATTATAGGTATACACCTATGGTAGGTCAGAAATATTATAGGTATACACCTATGGTAGGTCAGAAATATTATAGGTGTACACCTATGGTAGGTCAGAAATATTATAGGTATACACCTATGGTAGGTCAGAAATATTATAGGTATACACCTATGGTAGGTCAGAAATATTATAGGTATACACCTATGGTAGGTCAGAAATATTATAGGTATACACCTATGGTAGGTCAGAAATATTATAGGTATACACCTATGGTAGGTCAGAAATATTATAGGTATACACCTATGGTAGGTCAGAAATATTATAGGTCTATACACCTATGGTAGGTCAGAAATATTATAGGTATACACCTATGGTAGGTCAGAAATAAGTAAGTTGAGTTTTTTTAACTTCAATTTATTAATGAGATTCCGTTATATTTATAATTATAATTATTTTCATTGAATAGCGATAAAATACTAAAAACGTTCAGAAAAGTTGTAGTTAAAAATGACTGACGCGTTTCGCTCCATGCTCCTTCTTACTCGCATAGAATTACTCTAACATATGTGTGTAAATGCTCGTACAGTGAAACGTTGTATACATTGTACAATTATTTTACTCTCTCTGCAGTGGAGTTCATCCACAAAGAAAAAGAAGGCTGCCTGTGCCTGTTCACGGTGAAGAACCCGTCCTTTCCGGAGTATTTCGTATCCACGGACTCGCCCGTCATCTGCCTCGACATTCACAATAAGTTCCCCTATCTCATCGTTGTAGGTAAGTATTTTCTCTCTCAACATAGAAACTTAAGAACATTTAAGAATATTGGCGTCAGTGAATATAGTAAAATAGGTCTTTGAACTATCTGTATAGTAGAAAAATGGCCGAAAACTCCGAACGATGTAAGATACTGCCAATAGTAATAAGTTCACATGAACGATGTAAGATACTGCCAGTGGTAATAAGTTCACATGAACGATGTAAGATACTGCCAGTGGTAATAAGTTCACATGAACGATGTAAGATACTGCCAGTGGTAATAAGTTCACATGAACGATGTAAGATACTGCCAGTGGTAATAAGTTCACATGAACGATGTAAGATACTGCCAGTGGTAATAAGTTCACATGAACGATGTAAGACACTGCCAGTGGTAATAAGTTCACATGAACGATGTAAGATACTGCCAGTGGTAATAAGTTCACATGAACGATGTAAGATACTGCCAGTGGTAATAAGTTCACATGAACGATGTAAGATACTGCCAGTGGTAATAAGTTCACATGAACGATGTAAGATACTGCCAGTGGTAATAAGTTCACATGAACGATAACAATAATAAATTGGGACTAGTTAGGTCCGCATAATTTTCAGTTTTCTCTCGTAAGCTCTTGCTTTCATTCCAAAACTACTTAAAAGCGTTGTCAGTGATCAGATGAGCTTCCTTGAGACAGAATAAGAAGTTGATTGGATGTCAGTGATCAGATGAGCTTCCTTGAGACAGAATAAAAAGTTGATTGGGTGCCAGTGATCAGATGAGCTTCCTTGAGACAGAATAAGAAGTTGATTGGATGTCAGTGATCAGATGAGCTTCCTTGAGACAGAATAAGAAGTTGATTGGGTGTCAGTGATCAGATGAGCTTCCTTGAGACAGAATAAGAAGTTGATTGGGTGCCTTTACACCGCATGGACCACTGTCTATGGACCATTGTCTATTCTTTCCAATGACCTGTAAGAGGAAATCAAATATGATTTACCCACCGCACATTTAAAGTTGTGCATCCAATATGTACTGAATTTCAGTCTATTCAGTAATCACCATTCGGAGAACTCCACTCTTGGTAAAACTGTTCATTTTCTGCATTCAGTAGACAGCAAATCAAATTTGTTCCTAAAAGTGATGCTCCGCTCCGCTCCGCAGGGCAGGGCAGGGCAGGGCAGGGGCATTAACATACGAGTATTATCATTTAGGGCCAATATTATTTTTGTTTTACATTAATACATTTAATAATATAGAAATGTTATTGTTTACCCATACATCAAAGTCTACTCTCTGATTCTTCAACAGGGTTTTAATCATTTATGCAACATTATTTAAGATTGTCAATTCGTATTTCAATAATCTAGAACTAACTCAGCTTTTCATGCTACACGTTCAAAATGTTTTGTTCCATAGTGTATGAACAAAACGTTTGGTTTTGTTCACACACTATACCACTAATTATTTGTACAATTCTTGCATAACAAAACTGTACATATTGGGTAATCAATATGGGCATTCTATGGAAGTAAAGTGAAGAATTTGTTCTTACCGGGATGAATTGTTTGAATTATATTATGTATGATAGATTTGTTTTGTGATGTGCTATTTGACTTATATTTTTTTTCTATTGAATAACACTGCTTACATGTCAATTATCAATTTTATTTCTTGTGTTTCAATCTTTGTTATCGAAAAGATAATTTGACCTCTGAAATCAAAAATAAAAATGACAACATTCCCAAAATATACAGATCGGAAAGATCTCCAAGTATCCTCAAAATTAGATACTACGTTTTAATAACTTTAAACCGAACCAAAAAATGTATTACAAACTTCCTAAGTCCTAATTTACTCGATGAGAAAAAAACCAAAGCCTTGGAACTTATAATTAGGTTTCATACTTGAAAATATCCTTAATTCAATCAAGCTGTACTGACGTTGTGACTGAGCTCCATTCAATCTCCATGTGATATCCTTAATTCAATCAAGCTGCTGACGTTGTGACTGAGCTCCATTCAATCTCCATGTGATATCCTTAATTCAATCAAGCTGCTGACGTTGTGACTGAGCTCCATTCAATCTCCATGTGATATCCTTAATTCAATCAAGCTGCTGACGTTGTGACTGAGCTCAATTCAATCTCCGTGTGATCTTCGCAGGTTTATACGACGGGAACGTGTGCGTGTACAATGCGCAGCTGGCCAACGAGAAGGGCTACCAGTACAAGAGCAACTCGGTGGAGGCCAAGCACAGCGCCCTGGTCTGGGAGGTACCCGTTACTGCCCCTAACTAACCCTCGCCTCGCCTCGCCCCGCCTCTAGCTGGAGGATGAGTATTGTTATGTAATAAATAGCACCGATAGCGTTGTGATACGACAAGTGTAGACTCATTAATCACGACTTAATCTTTTGGTCATTACTAGTGTGTTACTGTTTTTTAAATAAACTTGTAAAAAATGAAAACCTATTTAAAAAGGTGCTACTAAGAATTATATGTTCAAATCAATGAATTGTTTAACTAAAACACTTAATTTATTAGATATTTAAATGTTGAATTTTCTGTATTTGAGGTAACTAATTAAAGAACAATAAATTTAGATGAATTGCCTCAATACAAAACCTAGTCCAGTAGTTAGTGACTTGTAACATACGAGTATTTTGTATTGAGGCAATTTTGTATCCGGAATAAGTGAAAGGTTAAGTAATCGTTCAGTGGATATTTTAATTTTTTTAAATCATATTTCCTCAAGAAATACGAGTATACTAAATTAAATAAAAACAAGTTTTTTTGTAAATTAAAATGACTATATTTAGTTTTGGGTGAACTAAGATTTAGTTTATGTTTTTTAAATTAAATTTACGAGCAAATTAAATAAACCGAAGAACTTTAAAATAGGTTTAATACGTTTCCACTGATTTGTTTATTTTTTTTTGGTGCAAATTCGAAAACCGATTTTAACTGTTTTTTAAACCGATATTTGAAAACAGGGTTGTCCATAAGTCAGAAAACAATGACACCCTTTTTAGTAAATATATGTGTGTGTGTGGTGTTCTCATATGAATGGGTTTACTAGGAATTTCACTCCTTTTTTTGCATTATTGCTAACTTTTATGAATGAGTAATCTCAATCCAGAAGTACAACATATTGCCGTTCAATTAAAATGAAATGAATCGCTTAATGCTGTGGAGATGCGTGTACTAAGAAGCAACTATGAAGTGTCAATGTATGAAAGAGGGTGAAATGAAGCTATTACGAGTAGTATTGAATGCGTGGATAAAATGTATGTTTTAAGTAAGATGACGAAAGGAGGTTTAAGATGGTTCGGACGTGTGGAGATAATGAATGATAAAATATTAACCGAGTGAATGTACAAGTTAGAAGTACAAGGTGTGCGTGGAAGAGGTAGACCGAGAAAAACATGGTTGGATCGAGTGGACCAGATTTAGAAAGAAGGCAAAGTGATAATTATGAATAATAGAAGATGAAAAAATGTGAAGGAGGCGAAAGTTGTGCGCTGGATAGAAAAGTTCAGAGATCTGTTTTATCCGCTTACCCCGCAAGGGTCACGGCATGATGATATGTATGTTATATATGTAAATTGGCTGCTCCTGGTGGCGACTGATGGTCCGGAGAACTGAGTGACTCGGTTGCAGGTGCGCTGGGCCCCGGACTCCGCGGACGGCGAGTGCAGCTTCTGGTCCGTGTCCGAGGACGGGCGCGTAATGGCCTGGAGCGTCACGCCCAGCGAGCTGCTCGCCTCCACCGCCATCCACCTGGCCCTGCCGGCCCCCGCGCCTGGCCTGCCGCCCATCAGAGGTGAGCTGAGCCACCCATCTCGCAGCTCATACCACGCTACTTGTATATTGAAGAGTCGAAACACAGTTGTTGTTCGGTGAACACGCAGATTAATCCAATCCAAATCACAGCCGTTCCTTATCAAATGTCGCCCGAAGTCACACACATTCATATGTAAATACTCAATCTGCTGGAAATTGAACTCAGATAAAAAAAAATCGGTGATACAATACTTACTAAACGCTAATGAACTAACAGAATACAGTGACACCTCAATATAACGGTCTAATTCAGGCTAATTTCCATTCCATATCCTTAAATGTTTCCCTTCCTTATCTTTAAATATTTCCCTTCCTTATCCTTAAATGTTTCCCTTCCTTATCCTTAAATGTTTCCTTTCCTTGTCCTTAAATGTTACCCTTCCTTATCCTTAAATATTTCCCTTCCTTATTCTTTAATTTTTCCCTTCTATATCCTTAAATGTTTCCCTTCCTTATCCTTAAATGTTTCCCTTCCTTACCCTTAAATATTTCCCTTCCTTATCCAATGTTTCCCTTCCTTATCCTTAAATTAATTATTTCCTTTAGTTCAACCATCATTATTAATCGAGATTGGTTACTTATTTTCTTTTTTTTTTCTTGCATTTCAATTATTTTTAATGGAAAATCTGACATTTTAATGTATCCAAGCTGACCATGTTTAACCATATACGCACGAGAATAATAAAAAAAAATGTCTAGCGTGGCTCCTCTGGAGAGGAAAATAACGCATTGACTGATAAATGTACTTAAAAAAGGAATTCTGAAACACTGATGATTTATCATGGCAAGTATTTTTTTAAAATAGATTTTGTATTTCTAAATTTTGCCCAAATACATTTTTTACAAAGAGCTATGTAATGCTAAGATATGGTAATATATATCAAAGGAGCCGCCATCTCAGGTATATAATGCTAAGATATATCAAAGGGGTCGCCAACTCAGCTATAAGGACGCTTAATTGCATTAATAAAATGACAATTTACACAGCACTGCTAAGAGACCATACTCTTCTCAAGTTCTTCAAGACTTTCATCAAGTTCTCGCTTGGACGAGAAATCTCAAATGGAGCAATATGGGTTGGCATTCTGTGACGCCAATTACTTGAGGGATTTGAAGAGAAAGCGATACTACTATTAGATATATTATTAAAACGCCCAATGTCTGATAACAATCTGGTCAATTATTTATATATTCAGTATTCCGCTGCAGAAAAGTATTGCAAAGCACAATTATCAGCTTTTACTTAAAGAGAACGCTGCATCTCTGTTATTGTTCGCATATGTATGAATAGTGGGGGCGTTTTAATGTTCAACCTGTAATATTTAAAATCTTCAGCCTATGATGTTTTTAATTTTCAGCCTATTACATTTTAAACTATTAGCCAGTGACGTTCCATGGCAGCATTTAGATGTTTTCCAACTGCCATCTCGCGCACACACCTTTCACATCGAATTCAGTCCGGTTGTATTTTATATACCATCCTCTCTTTGGTGATATTCTTAATGGTCTCCATCTATGAGCACAAGTTCAGGACCCTCGCATATCTTCTAGAATGGTCCAGCAATGTATCCAGCTCATTTCTAATACGCTCGAGCAATCTCAGCTACAACATCACATACCTCGTTAGGACTGTAATGTTGTAGATGAGCTATTATTTATCAAAGTACAAGTTTTCCTGTCACTTAAAGTAATTTACGAGTGTCCTTACCTCACCCATAACGTTTGATGCACCTGTCTGACGCTCCACCCGACACGCACCGAGATGTGCCTAGCGGACACGGAGAAGGGGCAGGTGCTGTGCTCTTCATACCTAACCTAACCTGTCTAACTGGGCCACTAACTGCCTAACTGCGCAGGATGCGGCACCTGCCTGACGTTCCACCCGACGCGCGCTGAGGTGTACCTGGTGGGCACGGAAGAGGGGCAGGTGCTCCGTTGCTCGCGCGCCTACTCGCGCGCCTTCCTCTCGGTGCAGTGCGCGCACCACATGCCAGTGCACGCGCTGCAATATAACCCTTACGACCCCACCATCTACGCTACCTGCTCCGCCGACTGGAGAGTGAAGATCTGGGAGGACGGCAGAAGGTAACTAGGAAGGTTTATTTTCATAAGGCAATCTCTTCTAATAAACCAGAAAAATAATTTAAGAATTTTGTTTTCAGTATTGGGTGATAAAATGCTTTTTTGAGTCACTGTTTGAAACTCATAATGGCAAAACGAGCTTTATGTTAGTTAGCAGTTGGTTCAAAAGTCTAACGCCATGGACAGTCAAAGACAACGGGAAAGAGACGTTATTACCTTACTTACTTACGCTAACTTGCCATAGAATTCACTCCTTCAAACATATTGTACTCCTCAACGTTAAAAAGAATAGTGAAAAGAACGCCCAGTGTATTCTACCGCTTGAAAGAGTGCGCCTACACTATGGAAGTTTGAGATTTAAGATTGCAGTCTTTAGTCACTGTAGCGTGTACAAGATGGACTGGTTTTTATATTAGTTTTTGAGGAATCACCAAAGTAAGTCAGTTCTCCTCAGCATATCTGTATTGGTGATGAATGAATACCCATTAACCGTGACGAATATAATACTCGTAGAATGTGCAATACAAAATGGGGGATCAGGATAATTGACGCTGGTGCCACCGGAGATGACCAATTTGTGTTAGACTTGTCCTGTTGCATATAGGGCAAGGGACTTCAATACTTGTACACTTCAGTACTTATAGCTTGTCTGTGTTTTTTTTCTCTATCAAGTATCCGGTGACTATCAACAGTTCTACGCCATTGGGCTTTCTGGTCCCAGTTGTGCTGAGCATTGTTGCATGTTTTTAAGCACCTCAATACATCTTTATATCTCTTGCAATGCCTTCTAAAAATGTTTGTATTGGGAAAATATTGGTAATGCACACGTGGTAAACAGCGTAGCCGTGAGATAACATTGTTTTTGGCCCCAGAGATAGACCCCATGCGGACGTCTGTTATTTGGATATTATAGAGGAAGAGCTGGATAAATTCAAAATGTTTGTCTAAGATTTATTTTTAACCTAAGAAAGTTCAATCATATCACTTCATACCAGAAGGCACTGCACTGGTTGGACGTGAGAAATAGACATATTATATATATTGTATATCCTTCACTGTTCCGCCACCCCCTCTTATCTCAACGAAATTTTCAGCGTCTTCCCGATCATGGACTAGCGCTACGCTAGAACAGAGATTGTTTATTGGCCTTTCCGGTCACCGCTCTTCTTTCTTTACGTCATCCTTTACTGTCCATACAATGAGACTCTGGAATCAATTTCAAACCAATGGTAGACTCGTTACGTCCTTGGCATGCTTTAAGAAACTATTGAAAAAACTCTTAATTTCTATTCAGTAATATAACGTGTTTCAATCCTGATTTTCCTTTCCTCTCCACCATCCCTTCCTTTCCTTTTGATTGATGATATCTCACTTTATATGAAAAAGAAACTTCGGGTGATTGTCCGTCTATGTGGGGTTTGTGGGCGTATTCTTACGTATGTGTTCATTTGAATGCTTTTTTTCGACCATAACTTGCTTCATTTAATTGTTTGGTTGGTTGGAAGAGATTGCCGCCTGGCAATAAGGCTGCCAGATTGTATTTGCAATAAAAGTGTTTAATAAATAAATAAATAGTCTATGTATTTAGACCCATAGGAGTGGGTCATAACTCGTTAGTCATTGTACATGTTAACAAAATGCTCGTAATTGCACACAAATAAGTAAACCTTACCTATGTTACACATAACATTACATAACATAACATATGTGTACAAGTATCTTACAAGGCTACGAAGGTCGTCAATTTAGAACATAAAAGAATCATCAGAACAGTTTGTATAATATTAATCATGAATATTGTATAATAGTTATGTTACGAATCGGTGATTTGTCTATTTGTCTACATGTTGATCAAACACTTTGATTTGAAACATTCTGTTTTAAAATACTCGTAGTTTGGTGCCTAGAAAATATTATAGTATACTCGTAATATATTGCAATACTGAAAAATAATATAATATAATATACGTGTTTATCTTTCCTAGTCCCAGGGGATCAATAATGTTGCTAAACTAACATCGAGGCAAGGAAAAGCTTTTACCCCTACAACAGCCTCTACAACAATCATTACGAGTATAATGACACAAAGTACCGAGCCCCAAATATAACACATTGATTTTTATAATTTTTATTTAACCTTACAATACTAGCCTCACACATTTAAGCAAATAATTGTGAATCTCTTTTTTAATTGTTTATACTGTTTTTGGTTCCTGCAAATACAAATACCGAGATGAATAAAGTTGGGTTGGGTTGGGTTGGGTTGGGTTGGGTTGGGCAGCTTCTGGAAAGCTAGAAAATATTTTCCCATCCTCCATGCCACAGCATTTTATATCAAGTTCCTTTGAACTAATTTTGAGCCCTTAATGACGTACTCAGGAATAATTTGACATGGTGTGGAATGGTCTACCTCTTTGAGCTAGAGATAAAAGTGGCGTCTGCAGTTTAAGGAAGCGTTTGAAGACAACTGTTTTGGAAGGTTTTGTGAAAATTTACGATGCTATATGAAAACTACGCACATACACTTCGCTACACCTAAAGACATATCTATTACTATCACACATGGGAAAATCTACAAAGGTATTTTTGTAGTTAATTTTCTCTCGAGAAGTTATTTGTGATTTTCTAACCAAACATATTATTCTGTACAAATGCAGATGGATGATGCACCTAATCTTATGACTTCAGTCACTACCGTCCTATCCTTATACTCAACTTATACGATTATATAAATATAATATAATATATACACGTACGAGTATGTATTTATTTTGTAATGTTTTTAATAGGTCAATAAAAGGGGCTTTTAATTCCGAGTACTTGAGCGCCCGCGCCCGCGCCCTCGAGGAGAGCTTGCTCTCTAAATGGTTTTATACAAATTGCTCTTTTATTATTATTATTAGACAATCGCTAATAATAATAATAAAAGAGCGATACTATTAGCAATGATAGAAATTTTAGTCAGAGACTGAAAAAGGAATGGCAGAATCCAATGGAAAGACCAAACATACCGACAATATAGTATGTGGCTTAACTGGAGTGACAATGAAGCTACAGCATTACAGTATGGAGGAGACCCTGGATGGATGATAAAGTAGAGGAAGTATGACAGTACTTTTGCTTTCCTTAGGAGTATATCTTTGTAATATTCTTGTCAAAGCATGATAATAGACTGTCTATTTTAGCGAACCCCTTTTTTGGTTCGACCTGGGCTCGAGCGTGGGTGACGTCAAGTGGGCCCCCTACTCCAGCACTGTGTTCGCCGCCTGCACCTCCGATGGAAAGGTAAGACCATTTATCATGTTCATATTTTATAACAACTGCAAAGATACGGATACTAAAACAAGTCATTGGACAAATTAGAACTTAAATTAAATTACATGTAACAGATTGAGGAATGTAATGGACATCGACAGATGTTGCAGACAGAGACAAATCTATCGAGTTGTCAAATGTCCTTTTGTTAGAATAATAATAATAAAAGGACAATTTATACAGCCCCATTTAGAGAGCAGACTCTCCCTGAGGGTCCTCTTACTCGGGAGTCAAACCCACTATGATTATTAGATTAAAAATATTCCAAAAAAATTGTGAAACAAGTTAAGAGTAAAGATAGCATTCTCAATTTTGTGAAACAAGTTAAGAGTAAGGATAGCATTCTCAATATGGGCTCGTATTTAGCTGCCGGTTTGCATTTGATTATTACAGTTTTCTTAGTGAATTTTTCTTTAAACTTTTTCCTTTTGTTTCTTTTATATATTTGGTTTATTTTTAAATTGTCATTTTGGTGTTTAACATACATGATGTTTAACATATATAAAATACATATTGTCACCTCTCCCTTGAGGGGTAGACAAAGAGGACTTTTAGAAAAATCTGGGTTCCTACGGAAATAGTCCGGGATAAGAGTCACGCATAGTCCGGGATAACAGTCAGGTATCATGCCACTAAGATGTTTTACTGAAAGTTGAGTTACTTTTTTTAATATTTTTTTTTGTCTCTCTCTCTTCCTTGGCATTATTATTCCCATATGGTGGTGGGTTCTGCCCTTCCAATAATTCGCCGCCACTTCGCGCGATCCTGTGCATCTTCCGGAGCGATATCGGCGCCCCTCATGTCTCGCCCAACCACCACGCGCCACCCGCGCTTGCGCCTTCCTCGGGACCTCTTACCAGGGACATTAAGTGTCTGCGCCCTGTTTCCTATACACTTTGGCGGTCTTCTGCTGACGTGTCCATACCATTGCAGCATACCTCTCTTGAATCTTGTCAGAGATGTCGCATACACCTAGACTCCCACGAATGTAGGAGTTTCGGATCCGGTCAAGCCTTGTGACACCACACATCTATCTCAACATTTTCATCTCAGCTGTCTGTATGGCACGGACGTGCCTTAGGGAGGAATTTCAGGTTTCTGAGCCATATGTGAGCACAGGCCGAATGACACTAAAACTTTGTAAACTAGCCCCTTGAGTTTGACGGGCATCTTTTTATCACAAGTCACACCCGCGACTTCCCGCCATTTCAGCCAAGCTGTGGATATTCGGTGCTGAATATTTGAATCTAGGTCTCCTGATGAGTGGATCATGGTCCCCAGGTACTTTTACTCCTGACACTTTTCTGTTTGTTGGCCACTGATGTTGATTGACGTTGTGTCTGTGCCAGGGTCATTCAGAACCATATACATGGTTTTTGAGACGCTTAGCTTCAGTCCACCACCACTCAGCTGGTCTCTCCAGGCCTGCAGTACACCTTCCAGCTGTGCTCTATTATCGGTGCATATTGTGACGTCATCCAAGTAAATAAAAGTCTACTGTGCCTCTTTTTGTGCCTCTTCCGTCAGCGCATCCATAACAATTCCAAAAAGATATGGACTCAATGCTGAGCCCTGATGGACTCCTTCGGTGACATAGATGGAATTCGTCGTACCCACTTCTTCACGTTCTAATTGTGGATTTTGCATCTTGGTACATATCAATTATGGCACGAATGTAAGTTTCAGGAATGTGTTTCCTGCGCAGGCTCCACCAGATGGTATTACGTAGAACCCAGTCGAAGGCCTTTTCCATGTCAAGGAATGCTATTGCATTCCTTGACATGTATATTTACAGTGGATGGTTCTTGGCACGGTATTCCTCAGCGATGGTATTGAGGGCAAATATAGGGTCAGTAGTGGAGTAGCCAGGCGCCAAACCATATTGGTTTGTGGATAGGGGACATTTTTGTCTTAGTATACCTTCGATCACACTCTCATACAGCTTCATCATTAATTTGATGGTTCGGTAGTTGTTGCACTCATATCTACTGCCCTTTCCCTTGTACAATGCCACTATTGTGCTAAGTCTCCAAGCGTCCGACAATATAGTTGTTTCCAGGATCCTGTTGCAAAGGTCAGTTAGGATCTGGACACCATGTTTGCCAAGTCACTTCCATGCTTCAATGGGGATTTTGTCTAGACCCACTGATTTTTTATTGGACATTTTATGCAGTGCTTTTGCGGCTTCCTCCTCCAGAAAAGGTGCTACGAGGCCAAGGTTATTGGGGATGGATGGCAGTTCACTGGGTGTATCCGCTCGGGTATTAAGCAGACGGTCATAGTATTTATGCCAGGTGGCCACCACTTCGACATCCTTATACTGCAACTGTCCATTTTCATCCTTTATAACTCTAGACTTGATGCTGTCACTTGTAGCCTTGGCTAATTTGTAAATCATTTTGTGTCCTTCTTTGCTGTTTAGATCATCGTACATTGGTTGCATGGCCTTTGCTTTTTCAATAGCAATTGCTTTCTTTGTGGCTTTCTTTGCGGCTTTGTGGCTGTTTCTGTCGTCCTCTGTTTTTGTACTTTGCCATTCTTTGAATGCGCGTTTTTTGTTCGAAAGAGCCAACTTGACGGTTTCATTCCACCATCATGTTCCCTATCCATTTTGGTTCCTCCTCTCGTACAACCAAGTGTCTCTTTTGCGACATCGGTTATACAGGCATGTAAACTTTCCCAGATCTCGTTGGGACTGTTCTGCGGATTGATTTTAGTACTGGATAGTTTATCCTTGAATGCCGCCTCTTTCTCACCTTTAAGAAGCCACCATCTGAAAGTTGCATGTGCTTTCCCTTTTGGTTTCTTTCCTGGTGGCTTACAGATCATATCCATGAGTACAACTCGATGCTGTGTTGTAACACTTTCACCTGGGATGACCTTACAGTTCTTAATTCAGCCGACGTTACTCATGTTTGTGAGCACATAGTCAATCTGTGAATGGTTTTTGCCACTTTTGTATGTGATTAAGTGCTCTGGTTTCTTGCAAAATAATGAATTTGCAATGGCTAAGCCGTAAGCCGCCGCAGTGGCGAGTATTGTTTCTCCTGCCTCATTCACACTTCCATAACCCTTTCCTCCGTGAACTCTATTATAAGCATCACTTCTCTCGCCTGTGTGCCCATTCAAGTCTCCCCCAGCACAATAGTCTCACCTGATGGTACCCGCTGTAGCACACCATCAAGATCGCTCCAGAAGTTAGCTTTATCGGCGTCAGAGCACCCTACCTGCGGTGCGTAAGCCGATATGACAGTCACCATCTCACCTTCAATCAGTGCTCTCACACGCATGAGTCACAACGGTCATTTAGCCGTTGTATATCAACAACGTTGTCGAGATGTTTGCTATGGATGACTATCGCAGCTCCATTTCTACCATCACTCGATCCGGTGTACATTAATTAGCTTGTAGCCCTCGCCTACATCTCTCGCTTTCGAGCCCTTCCATCTAGTCTCCTGTAGGCATGCGATATCGACTCTTCTACGAGTGAACAGATCAGCGAGCTCCCTCGTTCTTCCTGTCAGGGATCCAACATTCAGAGTGGCAAAGCGAATCTTAAGATTTGTCGGAACTAACGTCTTTAGCCGAGTCCGTCCTTGACCCGGTAGCCTACACTCACTTATCGCAGATGTAGGGCGATGTATCTGCGCGTTGTTATGCGGCAACGCCATTGTGTAATTATATTAAATTAATGTGTAATTAATTATATTAATGCGTAATTACAATGTGTAATTATATTAAATGTCTGTTCTATGAAAAGACCGCGATCGTTGATAATGAATAAGTATATCAATTTTGGCTATTACTCGTATTTACCAGAGTTACCACCAATATTTAGTATCGCTTCATTATAGACCTTTATAAGGTCACCAGTACACGGTAGATTTACTTGCACGAGCCAGACACACAAACATGTACTTACTACTTAATGAAAAAGTGTCGATAGTGAAGTGCTTTATTGTAAGATGAACTCGCTTAAAGACTGACAGTGAACCTGTGCTGAGCTATAGCATGTACTCGTACTGTCAAGAGATACTCAGATAACTTTGAATGTAGTCATATGTTTATTCTTTTTGAAAAAAAAATATTTGTCGACTATTTACACATTTTTTGTGTAAAAAAGTAGTAGGGAGAAAAAGTGTTCTTCCTTGGAGCATATTTTAGATGATGGAACTTTACTATGAAAACTTAATAATCATAACATTTACATATTTTATTTTAGAATTGTGATTTGTCAACCTCGGTGATTGGGAATGAAGTTTTATTTGAATATTTTATCTTTGCAGGTGTTTGTATTTGATCTGAATGTGAACAAATACAAACCAATATGCATCCAGAGCATTGTATCCAAGAAAGTGAAGAAGTTAACGAGAATAGACTTCAATTACCATCTCCCCATTCTTCTGTGTGGAGACACCAAGTAAGCGGAAAAAGAGCTTTTGATTTTTCCATTATATTTACGTAAGAACACTATCAAATTTAGCCACTGTCCAAACAACACAGGATGAAGGCCTAATTGATTTCAACTTCTCTCCATATTCTGCGAGCGTGTAGCTTAGAACTTGAGGATTTCGTCAATGGATAATATCAAGATGCTCAGTGCCAAATTTATTTGAACTTGGAATTTGGTCAGACAGTGCTTACCTATACTGAACATACATCAACAGGAGTACTCCTCCATAAAGACAACCAAAGCCAATGATAAGATCTGCGAAGCATCTCGCACAAACCCACAACTCGATGGTCCGGACACGAAAATGAATGATGATTTATTTCATCGCTGATTCTTCAGTGTATATTTCTTCCAATAATTCAAATTCAGTAAGAAAATTGGCCTACAGTTCTTTAGCAGGTTTTTTGATAGTACTCATTTACCTTAGGGATATTAAGTTCCACCATTATTTTGATAGTACTCATTACCTTAGGGATATTAAGTTCCACCATTGTTTAGTTGAAATAATTTCATACGGATGTATTTATCATTTTGACTAGGGGTGCAGTACACCTGGTCAAGCTGTCTCCCAGCCTGCGTGTGATGTGCAAGCCCCCTAAGAAGCAGCAGGGCTTGTCACAGCGCACGCTGCAGGAGATGAAACTGGCAAAGCTGCTGAGCCTCGTGCGGGAGCCGCCTGCCACTCTCCAGCTTGTGGACGAGAAGGTCGAAGAGGACTAAGCGAACGTCATCAAACCTAAATCATTAAATGATTTTGTGTAAAAGTTTTTATTGATAGTTTATTTTAACAGTGGCGAGTTGAATTTCTTAGAAAACGAAATTCAATATACATACGAGTATTACAAAATGTATAGTATTTACGAGTAATATTTGCAGACTCGAGGTGGAGAAACAGTCATGCAGATAAAGATAGACAGATATTTATTCCCTTTTCCGTGTTTTGTGTGTTTTACTTGTATCACCCTAATTTGTGTCCTATGTCAGTGATTTGAGGAGTATCTATTCCACTTTTGTGTCATATGTGACTGAATTGTTTATTTGTGATTATTTTTAAGAAGTATTTTGAATAGTTGAATAGTGACTTTCAGTCGATGGTGGTGGTTCTCCCTCTATTCCCCGCGCAGTCCCCGAGTCGCGTTGCTCGGGTCAACCAGAACGGGATTGTGCATGACAAACATAACCAACGGGATAAGTATGGTGCCATATGTCAGTGACCCTGGCAAGCATCATCAGGTCCCACACTCCACAGCTATTCATTGCTTTACCCGCCCAAGAAGAGGAAGAAGGCACAGTGTGACAATTTTATGACCGACAGACAAACACATATAGAACATCAGGATATATATACTACATACATTATTCTATCAAGTGTAGGTATGGAGTGTAAGGATGGGAGGGAAGCATTGGAACAAAAACTCACCGAGGGAAAACGAGCTTCAGAAGACCTCTGAAGCTCTTCCGTTCTGTGATGTTAACCCATTCGGCTTTTATCCAATAAAATAGTCTCGCATAAATTAATCGAATAATACATTTGTTATGATGTTTTCTTTCCTTGCAAGGTTTACGTTTGAGTCTGACAAAAGTAAATGCTTCTCATCCTTTGAATAGGTCAACCTTAGCGGATATTTGGAAGGAGATAAGAATAATTAATAGGTCAGCCTTAGCGGATATTTGGAAGGAGATAAGAATAATGATAAATCTACAAATACTCGTATTATCCAAATCAATCCCAAATTTTCCAAGTTCCGCCTGGATCACAGGGATGTTACAAAATGCCTATATCTAGCAGCCCGCATCCTACCACTTTAGGCCGACATTGTAAATCTATCTAAGAATGTAAGTTGGCATAATCATGTCTCATCATGAGTTAAGCCACAAGATCTTTGCATTATCTTAATACGAGTAGGATACATCATTTTCTACAAGTTTTGGGTCGAATATTTCTATTAATTGATTATGGTGACATATTCTACATGAATGCCAATAAAGATATGTTGGACAAGTTGGAGAGACTCCAAAATATTTTAATCCGATTCATATTTAACCTTAAGCCATGTATGTGGCTTAAAATCAGACAGCGAAAGAACTTTCATGTTATGTCAAAATTATTTTGCATGCTTCTTTTTATCTTTGCCAAAAATTCCATTCTCTTTTAGAATATAGACATCCTCTTTGATCAAGTTATGAGACTCCTTTGCATACCAACAAACCACACCTTACTTTACACAGCTCCATTCACAGTCCATCTGAACCTGACTGTGAAACAAACTTCCACGAGTTATCAGATGTCACATTCAAGAGAGAATAGAAAAAATATTACAACACCCTTTCTTCCTCCTACTTTTCTCTTGTTTTCCTTCCTTATCCTTCAATGAACTCCTTTCCTCTAGACCTACCATTATTGTTTGGAGATTAATATTTTTTTTATTTGAACTTGTATAAATAATATTTTGTAAAATGTTTCACAAATTTAAATAACATATCTAAAATAACCCGGTTGGTTAGAAGAAATGACTTAATAACAATGCCAGAAATAATATAATCGAAAGAAAAGCTGTGACAAGTCAATCTGTTTTGTATTGTATTACATTTGCATTGTATACAGTACAACTGGATGGACTTGTTTCCATAATGCAATTTCTTTTAACTGACCAGAAAAATGTTAGAAGTTTGAAAACCAGACTGGAATAATTTGGAATACAGGTATTTTACAAACTAGCCCACAGGGGTGGGGTTGTCTAGAGAAATGTACCAAAAGAAGCATACACATAGTGTGTTTAAATAATTAAAAAAGAGTCACCTGGTCGGGACTCAAATCACACATACAAACTCGTATGCCGGTATTATGTTATGATAAAATAATAACAAATGGTGAAAATATATTTAAACTCAATTTATTGATAAAATTAAACAAGTGAGTCATAAAATCAACAAGAATTACATAGCTAATAATACAGTTAATAGGGAAACAGATAGTTTGGCATCTAATACACGCAGTGTACCATATGTGTATGTACATCAGTATGGATTCACTTTTAACAAGAAAACATAACAATAATAATCTCAATACTCTTAACTCATTTTAAGGGGCTATTTCAATATCACTAAAATATATTTGGATTATATGAACTTGTACATACACGTATATACGAGTATATATATATTTATAACTATGTATGCACTATACATTAAAAAACAATAACAAAGTCAAAATGAATATTTACATAGATTTTATAAACATAACTAAAGGTACATAACAGATATAACAGTTAACTGAGTAAGAGCTTCCATATTCAGTTTTGATATAAAAATATTTTACCACAAAAGTACTCGTACAATATAAAACCAATTTGGATTTTTAATTCATTTTTAATTAAGAAAATCAAAATTAAACACTGATAGTTCCTTTATCCTTTATTTATTTACAAAAAAAGAAAGGTCATTTAAATAGGTTTAAGTATCTGTTTGCAATTAAGGTCCCCATACAATTTAAGGTAATTTTATTCCAAACCCCTTCACAATCAATATTCAATATGTTCATCTAAATAGTCATTAAAATATAATATTACTGTAGTTAAGCTTCATCCACAGTTTGACAAGACCATCGTAAGGCGAAACATTTGTCAGTGAAGATATAAATGAAGTACATATGATAGAAGTACCAAAGCGTTTAATTATGATTTTTCTAATTCACTTGTCTCGCGGCTTCAAGAAAAGAATTCTACTGAATCAAATCTAACGATATTTAATGACTACTCGTATGTTTCGAGATCTTTAGATGATGGAAAACAAGTTGATTGTTCCTATCGTGATTTCTCTGAGGCTTTTGATCGGGTAAACCACAAAATTACTTCATAGCAAAATGGATGGCTTCCGAGTCCCGGATATATTTAATAACTTATTGTTCGATGACTCAACCGATAGGAGACAGACAATATGTTTCATATGGACTGTACAAATCTGATTATTTCACAGTTTATTCAGGGGTCCCCCGAGGGTTATATTTGGGGCCAACGCTTTTCTTAATCTTTACCAAAGATATTCAGTAGTAAAACACTCTACTCTGGGTATTTATTATTCGCTAACGATTTAAAGGTCTTCAGGAAATTTCATCTAATGAAGACTGTTTACTCTTTCAGTCAGACTTGAACGCCATTTGGGATTGGAGTCAAATAAATAAACTCAATTTCAAAATGCAAACTCTTGTCTTTTTCCAGAGCAATGACATTCAAGTATCACAGCACAGCACAGATACACTCAGAGCGGTCTTATGGTTCAGACTAGAATGCGTAAAAGATTTAGGTATTAACTTGAACAGCGGCCTCTCATTTGGTCCTCATATTGAGGAACTATGGTATGTGAGTCTGCTTATAGGATACTAGTACTAGGGTTTGTGACACGAGTCTCCGAGTCATTTGTGGGGGGAGAGGTTCTCAGGTTCCTCTACAATACGCTCGTTCGTAGCAAGTTGGAATGTGGAGCATCGGTGTGGAGCCCGCGGGAAATTCGTTACTCTCAAATGGTGGAGAAAGTTCAAATAAAATTTTTGAGATTTCTCTACTTATGTTTCTACCCGTGACTATCCTACAAGATGTCTTCTTGGTATGTTAGGTTACTACCTTATTAGCATGAGGAGGGATACGAGAGTCTCTTCTTATATTTTTAAGTTGCTGATGGGAGCTACACCTGATCCTGCTATATTGGAAATGATAAAGTTTTATATTCCTGACAACTATTCCAGGTACAGAAATATTGACCTATTTAAACAGTCAATAAGTAGAACTTACCTGCCATGTGCTCTCTTACTGTATCACGGACTGTCCCTTTTAAATAAAGCTGCGGATATTGACATCTTCAACATTTCCGATAATCTTTTTTAAAGAATGCATTATGAGCTTTCTTAGTAATGGAAGTTAGTTGTATCGACTTTATATTTAACTTTATATTTTTGCTGCTATATATAATGTCTGTTAAAGCCTTTTGTGTAAAAGAATTTTTTTATTCTTACTGTACATATAATAATTTATTTCAAGCTTTGTATGTAATTGGGTGTAACCTGTATATGTAAGCTTTATCAAAATAAATATACAACAAAGTCATTTTATATATGAATTAAAATTATAAAAATAATGTATTTATCTGGTAGAAATGCACTGTGCAGGATATTAGGTGTGTCTATGCATAACAGAATGAATTAAGTATATCATTATAAGGATGAATGTGAGTTGATTGACTGACTGTTGAGGTGGTTTGGACATGTTGAACAGATAAGGTAACAAGACTGGCTAAACCATTTTACATGTTGAACAGATAAGGTAACAAGACTGGCTAAACCATTTTACAATGCTAGTACGAGTGGGAGTCGCGGTAGAGGACAATTGAGAAAAGTATGGTTGAAGCAGGTGAATGAAATTTTGAAAGAAACAAAGGTAAGGATTAAGATAAATAAGAAACGCCATGAGAAGATGTATCGATGTGGAGCAGGTGAAGTATGTTGTGATAGAAAAGTTTGGCATCCTCTCTGTCGACCTCAATAAAGAAATGTGATGGCATGTGTGTGTATGTCTATAATTTTTAAAAACCCATTACTCTTATTAGTATTAAAAACAGAAGTAATATATTTGATTCTACGCAATTCTTAAGAAACGTGTTTTATTATACAAAATTAAAATTATATTGACAGTTTTGAAATGTTGTCAAAAGAAACAACCTTGTCAACAAATCATCATCTTCACCCTATAGGATTTATAAGGAACGCAGGGATGCCATAAAATGCCTCCAGCAAGATTGATCTACAATCTGACAATGTTCTTCCATGTTAGATTGAATCTCTCTATCTTAACACCAGTGTATGGTGAAAAAAAGAATCACTGATCATGTTTGTGTCGTAAACTTGTTTTACCAATCTTTTATTCCATATTTATTCCATTCCTCAACAGACTCTTTCTCGCCCTATGTATTTACCAATCTTTTATTCCATGTGTCCTCAACAGTATCTTATTCTATTTTATATTGACACACTGCACTGCATATTCTTCTTCATACACGCATTTCCACTGCATTATTATTTATGGTAAAATACCAATATTCAGAGCATATAAAATATTTAATGGCTAAATCATTCTTAAGCAGCCAACGCGTTAAAATAAAAAAAACACTATAACTGTCACTGATTTGATTTTGACATGATTATTTACTTGTTTACACAGATCAACTTTTAAATGTTTACAAGCGTAATATAAACATGATAATGTTGCTGGTTTTTATTTGGTTCAACGCTTGATTACGATATTTAATCTACAATTCCAAGGTTTTGACAAACATTCATTTCCACAGTGGTGAAATATTAAGGATAAAACAAAAAAGGACTTAAAATACATAATAATTTATAAGAAAAGAAGACTCAAAACCCCATACTTATGATAATATTTCAATATTGAATGTTTGGACATAGGACAGGGTCCCGGTCCCGGTCTCGAGAATTTAAAAACTCGCAGATGCATACCACACCGATCATCCCATCGCTAGGGCCAACTAAACAAACATTAACACTGGCGAAAAATCAGGAAAATTACAAAATACGCACTTTTGAAATTACCATTAGAATTTATTACAAAAATGATGATTTCGGGACCTATAAAATGGCCAAAAATACTATTTACGAATTATTGTTATTCTAATTAATGGACTTTTACTGTATATGGAAGTAAACTTTATTTGAAATATTGAGAAAACTTTACATACAAAAATATCGAAGCAGAAAAATGTACATTTCATGAATAAATTTCTACGTAGAAAAGTTATTCCACACAAACCATTCCTGAAACGAGAAATTTTGTTTCGTTGAATATATCAAAATGGGTAAAAATGTGGGTTGGATCCTTTTTGCATAAATATGTCAATTTAGGAATAGAAGGATATAAAACTATAAACAATCACTACGCTCATTAAACTATTATAATATATTGCACCATTAATGCGAGACTGTCAAAACTCCAAATGACATCATTTCCAATGTATAAAAATGTATCTACTATAACTTTATACCTATTTAACTAAATGTTTTATTTATTTTGGAGCATGGTATTTTTTAAAATAAAACCAAAAAAATTCACTTATTTTTTGGAGTTATTTGGATTTAATATAAAATTGTAGAGAATAGATTTTTTTAAATATATATATATAAGTAATTACAAAATGCAAAATATACTGGCTTCATGTATACAAATGTACTGGCTTCATGTATACAAATATACTGGCTTCATGTATACAAATATACTGGCTTCATGTATACAAATATACTTGCTTCATGTATACAAATATACTGGCTTCATGTATACAAATATACTGGCTTCATGTATACAAATATACTGGCTTCATGTATACAAATATACTGGCTTCATGTATACAAATATACTGGCTTCATGTATACAAATATACTTGCTTCATGTATACAAATATACTGGCTTCATGTATACAAATATACTGGCTTCATGTATACAAATATACTGGCTTCATGTATACAAATATACTTGCTTCATGTATACAAATATACTGGCTTCATGTATACAAATATACTTGCTTCATGTATACAAATATACTGGCTTCATGTATACAAATATACTGGCTTCATGTATACAAATATACTTGCTTCATGTATACAAATATACTGGCTTCATGTATACAAATGAGCAGTGTTATTGAAGCAACATTGAAAAAGTAGCACCATCACAGCTACTTTTCAATCGGGTCTACCTTAACACAATAATAAAAGACCATTAGCGAGTGCCTGATACATTAGTGAGTGTTTGATACATTAAAAAGAAACAGAATATATAACAAATACAATTTAAAACAAATTACAACAAAAATAATTACTAAGAAACAGGCATATACAAACTACTATATACGTCACCAACACAATAACAGGGCTGCTCAAAGGCAGACTGACCGCACTGCACCAAACCGTGGCTCTCCATTACATCTATTCTGAAGACAAAGTGCGCAACTTGTAGCAGTTGACGTAAATGAGGGATGCACTTTTGATACTAAAAAAAGTGATATTTTTTTCATAGAAACATCCAATTAAGGTAATTCAAACTTAAATGTGTTTTTGAAAACTAAATTGCGCCAAATACTCGTAGACGGTCACAAATCTCTCGTGTTGTAGAATGCTGATCATCAGTGGTAATCATCCTTCCACAGTGGACATTATCTTCGAGAGTCATATCGCCATTATAGATTTTTTAAACCACATTTAACACACACGATTGCTTACTGCATCATTGCCATACACTATACATTTTTTTTTTGGTTTGTGTCGCATTTTTCCCTTTGCAATAGTAAAAAAGCATCAAGCACTAAAAAAACAACACTCGTGCAATTTAGGTAAATAATGGGCGAAAAAATTGACTAAACTATTACCTTTTATAATATTATATACATTCAGCATATTTGGAAAGAAGTTAGCAATGAAAATTTTTTGCACTAGCAACATCTATCCAAGAAAAACGAAACAACTTTCTGGACAACCCTATACTTTTAGTCCATACAGCTGAACTAAATCATAGTCCATGAGCGCGTAGTTTCCACCTGGGGATATTCATTTATATACGAGTTGTTGTTTATAAGGAAACAGTTCAATACAGTTAATGGTTTATTTCTGTTTGACACATAATAATATTTTATTTATATAAAAACTAAAAATCAAAAGAATTCATGTCATAGAGGGTTACTGAAAGATATGTCGCTAAATTACTAAATACTAAATCATACTTGATCATTAAAATAAACATTTCAACTCAATAAGATCTGTATCAGTTTCAAAAGGAAAGAGGTCCTGGAAGCAAGAAGCGATGTAATGTAATGTTTTAAAGTGAAGGATTTTGAATCTTCCACTTGTCGATTTCTCCATTTACTTAAATTTATCGACTCGAGAATTCACTCAGTGAAAAAGTACCAGCTATACAAGTTCTGTTTACTTCTAAATAACAGAGCGTTGTCCCCTGGTCATGCTCTTCAATATGTCTGCGTAACTGATGCGGTTATATTGAAGAGTACTGTATGAATGAATAAATTAAAAAAAATTAGAGCTATCACTTATTATTTTTTTTAATTCTATCTTTTCGTTGCGCTGATCTATCGGTGAGTGATGCTAACAGTGCAGTGTGCTACCTTGGACCGGCACTTTCAACTATAGCCAACACTACTTTACCCGCTTATCTCAAGAGTGTGATAGGCTATTCCTCGGGATCGAGTATGATAGTCAGCCATCTTGTGGATGGAAGAAACTTGTACACATATTGATTTATAGCGTGCAACCTGTTGCGCTTCAACAAACACACGACAAGGAGATATAAGTCCTGATCGAACAGCAGATTTAATTTGCTGCAGGCTTTCATTAAACAGAGTACAAAGCGCTATTTTTGTATAGCTTAATAGCGCTATAAGAACAATAAGCGGCTTATATGCTACAAAAAAATAAATTCAAAAAGCTACAAAAAACAAGTTCAGATGTTAAATCGTCGAAGAGTCCCGTCCAGAATGAAATCTGCCAGGAATTGAACCTGGGGCGCTTTTTAGCGTGAATTCTAACCGTTAGACCGTGGGTATCGATCGCAAATGTAAACTGGTACAGCACCAGATTGTTCTTAGAGGCGATGTGAAGAGGAGAAACAGATTATTTCACTGCAAAAATACCAACAGCGAATCTCAAAACAGCTATTATACATTATATATCTATATTTATTTTACTGAAGACTTTCAGCATTTAAACTTTAAAAAACGCGAACAATACTTTTCTAAAATATTTTATAAATAAAACAACCTTAATTTCGTGCAAAAAATATGAGATGATTTCAATAAATAATGTTGCCAATGTAACATACCTACACCTACAGTAATTCTTCATCATGCAATATTGAAACACCTTAAGAAAGTTCTCACTCGCAGCGTGGAGACTAGATGAAAATGATTTTGTATCACAAAAATGTTCAGTCAAATACATCATTTAAAAGTAGTTTAACATATTTTAACTCTACTTTTCTACCTAAGTAAAACAAAATATATTATATTTCAAAATTATATATGTGTATATTACTAACACAAATTGATCATTTCTTAGAAATTAAATTGATTAATTAAGAACAACAATTTCATAAGCAACAAACTATATAAATTATTCTTCAGAGAACATTCATTTGCATCAAGTTTTTGTAAGCATTAAATAAAGGGCATAATAAAATGCTCTTATCAATTTAATACTGATTTTTAATAACACAAAACGCTTTCGATCTGCAATTATTACAGTTTCCAATTTCAATAATATAATATATACAGGACTCGCAACACACGCTGGGCAGGACTTAATTCGATGCCAATGGTAAGGTGATCTCTGTTGCTTTCTACTGGAAACATGGCATAGTGCCGTGCCAGTCATCACATTTGGGCCATAGTGAAATTGGAGACTTTCAGGACATTGAGATCACCCGTGACAATTGTTCTGTTCCTTTTTGGGAGCCGACTGACAGTAGCAAAAAGGTAGTCATAAAAACTATCGTCCAACACTGAGACAACCCCACTAGTTTATATTAAGGTCATTAACGATAGCCGGTCAGAGATGCACTGCCTGTTGATCAGAGAGTGGGCAACAGACTCTGGGATAAGAAGCGTGATGCCACTCCACTTTACCAGATAAGATCATGGCGAAATATCTTACACTTCTCCTGCCAGACCCCGAGAAGTGGACCTCGTCCCTCCCTAATATTTACAGCCTGTAGTCGACCTATACCCTCGCAACAAGAAATCTGTGTCGGGACCGCTGCAAGATCCTTACATTGAAAGATTTTGCAGCGGCCCAACCGGCCCATCTAATTTTTATAATCTATGAAGAATGCAGAATCAAAGCTCAGACCAAACCTGTTCCGAGGTAATCTACGGCGTTGAGGGATTAACCCGATGACCCCGAGGCTTGAGGGGAACCCCGCGGATAGCTCATCCTGGAGTCTTATTCGTAAAGATCTGCATCTTACATTAACGACTAAAATAAGATAAGATTTATGCAATTAAGTGTATTAAGATGTTATATTTTGTCAAAAATCAGTAAACATTATTCCATAATAAAGATAAACTTGTACATTTTTTAGTTTAAATTTATAATCATTTTTATTGTGTGAGTTTTCTACTAAGGAACTGACATGCAATATTGCAACATTGGCAGTTCTCTCAAATTCTTCGGCATCGCTCTGTGATAAGAGAAGAGGCTTGAAAGATGGGCAATATTTCAAGCACAACTCATCACTCTGAAGTTGTCATCATCACGGAGGATTGTATTGTATTAATCAACTACAGCCTGAACATGAAAAGCTCGCAACATAATTGAAATGATGATTGAAAACTTGATCAAGAATGTTATCTCCTTGTAATATCAGGTAACTAGTGCATTGAAATAAATCTATACAAACTTGAATACTTGGATTCTTTCGAGAAATTAATACATAATACTAAGTGACACAGAACTAGTACACGAGTACATCAGAAATATCAATCCACAGAACCTTTTCCAAATTTCAACTCCAAAAATTCTTTCACATTGTTCGGACAAGGCATTTGTTTCCCGGCAAACTCGATACTCGACATCGGATGGAGGAAGTGATCTGGGAAATCCGTCTGGTGCTCTACAAACCACGAATCCTTGGCCATGGTGCCATTCTTCTGACGGAACGGAAGGATGTCGACATGTAAACGGTTGTGCTTGCTGAAAAGCACGCGGAAGTACTCCCCTTGTGTGGCCTTCTCCCAGAGAAATCCCTGAGGGTCCTGCACTCCGCCCCTCCCTGCGGCCCGCACCAACCACTGCGAGTGTGGTACGTCCGACTCGTAGATGCCAATCTCCAGGTTAGAAGCCCATGGCAAAGCGTCTCCTCTGGAATACAAATAATAACTATTATCTGTTACCAAAACTTCCCATAGCTGAAAGATAAATGATACTATGGAAAGAATGGACATTAGCATTACAAGTTGCCTTAGCAACGCCATCTATCGTCAAACACGGATACTTATTGAACCGCCCTCGTATATCTCAGTTTATCACAGAGTATATTTAACATTAATGTGAAGTTCCCAGTTAACTTAATTTATATCAATTCCATATATCCGTAATATTTCACTTCTTCGAGTTGTAAGTATTGACAATTCATTTCATTTTTATATAGGCACTCATGTGTGAGCTGATATATGTATATTAATTTATTATCTGTATCAAATCTATACATGACATATTACTCGAGTGTAATTGAAATTTTCAAATAGGCTATCTCTACAAAAAGGTAAAAATAACCCCTTCTGTGCGGGGCTAGAACAGAATAATGAGATACTAAAACAATGAAAAATGTCTACCTCTTGACGGCCCCTAGCAGCGTCTTGCCCTCGAGCCAACAGCGCGCCCCGGCTTGCTGCAGAGAGGTCAGTGCGTGGCGCAGTGTACGGCGCAGGTGCGCCAGGCAACACGGCGGGGTCCAGCGGCCTAGGCTTACATATGACGGGAGTCCAATCACAGGTGGGAAACATCGCTGCAATAAAATAAACGACTCAATCTGCAACACTCGCGGATCGAGGCTCAAGGATTGTTTTATTATTGTTGGATATTTAGGAACTCTACATGCACACCTTTATTTATTTGTTTGAATCATGACACCATAGTGCGTTTTACATAACATTAATAAAACAATAGTATAAGAGTAGTTAAATTAAAAAGTTAAAGTTATCGACATACGAGTAAGTATGATAATTTATCTTAAAATAACATAAAGATACTCGTACAATACAATAAAACTTAAGCGGATTACTGCATTATTAAATTACAAAGTAATTCTTTCAATGACTCTTATAAAGTATGTATTCTCAATATTTATGTATATTTCAAGATATTGCCAAAATTTAGCCAAGTAGACTTCATCGTTGCTGGGCCTCGCAGTCGACGATCCCCTCGTCATTCCAACGTCAATTCAGTTGAAGAGTGAAGCTGTGCTGTGGAGTTTTTGTTTTTTTCTTCTTTTCTCTTCTTAAGTGAGTGAGCCTTTGCACACCAGTAAACTCACTTTTTCAAATTTATTTATACTTAAATTTACAATGAAATCATACAAATCACTACCCTATCTAAATAGGTGTATGCCCTTATGATGGAAGGTATTATGGGTGAGTACTCGTAATCATAGATAAGTTGATCTGTACCTCTGAGTCCCTGGTGCACCCGTACCACTCGACACTGCCGCTCTCCCTGAGGACTTTCTTTATCCCAGACGCCTGGTACAGCGCTGTTCGTCTGTTGTTTTCCAGCACGCGCAGGTTTTGCTTGAAAGGCTGTGAGCGGTACAAGGCTCGCCCATCACTGAAGGACAACTCGGGTAATAACACCACCTACAACATAGCCTCGTGTGAGAAAACCCGCTTAAAGAATTTAATCCTCAAGTATTTTCAATCTTTATCAACTATTTAAAATAGTCATTGCATGAAAAACTATCTAAAATAATCATTACAAAAGCTTCACATGACAGACGACATGTGTCTCTAATATAGGTTTGTCAGTTTTGCGTTTTACTTATTTAACCGTTGAAATTTGAAATGATTTTACAGTTACATTATTTACTTTCCGTGCGTTACAAGTTATTATTATTGTAAATTGTGCAAAGGAGTTGTTTTTAGTTTCAGAAGTGTGTTTTCTGTTTGCATTTTTTACAAGATTTTTGTGTTTTTTACGAGAATTTTTCTCTACTCAAATTTTTAAATTTCTTTGTCCAACAATGGAGGGTGAACAAAATACATCTGTTCCTGACCAACTAGTCCAAGATTTTATGGATGCAAGTGGCTCTCTGCACCAAACCTTGTTTCGAAAAGTACCACACGATGGAAGACTATTCATATTTTCGTGTTACATATACATTTAATTCTATCAAATATTTGATGAATATATGTTTTCGTATTTTCTGTGATAAGCTGTGACAACCCTGACATTGTGTTTTTCTGAGTGAACGGCGGCACAAACGACGCATATTGTACATATTTGGTCTTACAAGTCTTCATAATATCCTTTGAATATATAATATATACAAAAAAGATAATTCTATTAGGTTTTATTTTTGCTAAAAAAATTCACAGCCCTCCGGGATCAGCCATACTAATACCTTCCGGTATTTAAAGGGTTAAAGCCGTGACAGTCAAATCCACTTTCTCCCACATTAAGCCCATATTGTGAATTTCCTTATCGTAACACCAGTGTATGTAACTTGAGCATCCGATTTGTCGAGTTTCTTGTGGACAATAAAATAGCGCAGCTCTTGGCCAACTAACAGGTGGCATCCTTAATATGTGACCCATTGCTGCCAGTGCCTTAACCTTATTGTGTCAATATAGTCTTCTGCTGTGTCTAAAGATGAACCGTCTCATTCGTCACATAGTCCTATCTGACACATTGTCATCCGAGACAACTGAGAAGTCTTCTCTCTCGGGCCTTTGTAATATTACCGAGGCCCGAGAGAGAAGACTAGAATCAGGGTATAAAGTTTAGTAGAATGATAAATATAAAAGGAGCCGAGACATAGCCCCGCCCCGCCCCGCCGGACTCCAGTAACAATGGGGATTATAATAATAAGATAATCTTAGAACTGAAATATTTATATAGGAGTTCTGTATTTGTAGCTTTAAGAAAACCTCAGACTTAGGAATAATTCAATAATATCTTTTTTTATATTCAAAATCAATTTGTAAAAGATTTGCTATTTTGAAATAAATGATTCAAGAGCAACAAATGTTAGGTCTTTAACCAATTTTTTTTTCAATAAAGAATGCAATCAATCTGAATGAAATATGAATAAGTTAATTGTCATCATTAAATTGCCACATTGAAATATGTCGAGCATTTTTTACTGTTCAATGAAAAGTGACGAGTAATCAGAAGTCTTACCGGATATGTCCCCTTTTACAGCAACTTTGTCAAAAGAAAATACAAATTATGAACGCTTTCATTTTCCCTAAGAAACCAACATCATGATTCCTAGAAAGAAAGAAAAGATAACAGAAATAAAAAAATAATAATAAATAATAAAAAATAAATAAACTAACATACATGAAAACTGAATATTTAAATAAAAGTATAATACAATTGAGGTGCACAATACAATGAGTTTCAGTACATGAATTTACTTACTAATGAAATTTTTAGGGAATGAAGAACTTTGACAGTTGTACGTGTATTTATGTAATGAAATCCAGATGAGGATTCCCCAAGATGCAAATAACATTACAAGTATGTACAGTGCCCGACGGAAGTAATACACATCGGGCTAAGAAAGAGACTGTCGATCATAATCGGCTTTGTAGAGTGTCGTCTCTGTCATTCATACACATGTTCCGTCGCATTCACGCGCACCAGACTGTTAGCGCATCGTGCGACATAGACGACACTCTACAAAGCCATGTGTATTACTTACCGCCGGGTACTGTATGTGTATGTCAAGAATTATAATATTAATTTGACACCATACTCGTAACATAATATATTACATATGAGTATGAGCAGTTCACTTTCTAAACTCACTCTGGATATCTTTTTGTATGAAATACTTTCTAAACTCACTCTGGGTATCTTTTTGTATGAAATACTTGAGACAATGCTCTTTATTTACGTAGAAAATTTTAATATTTTAAAAAAACATCCAAATGTAATATTTAGAAAACTGGTCCAATCGAATTTTGTTACTCAATGGCTCAAACATTTTATAAACAAAAGGAACAAGCACAAGCATAATACTCGTGCATCAACCACGATATCCTTTCATTTGATTCCTAGCTCTAGCATTATATTGTATTGTAGATAACATAGAGATTAGTCATTTATCAAATATAACAAATATGAGTATATATTTTTTTGTAAAATCGGTCGATCAAAATAGTTTAATGTATCCATGATGAGTTGGTTAGTTGGAAGAAATTGCTGTATAGTAATAAGTCCACCAGATGTACAATGTTTAACCATGTACACAAATGAAAATAATAAAACAATGTATCGAGAAGTATTGTGAAAGAAAATGAAAGGAATGAGGAATTATTTAGTCAGGGTAGAGGATGATATTTGGCAATGGTAGGATCATACCTTAATGCTCCTGACAACTGTCTGCAAGTAGAGAGCCTCAGGGAAGGGCAACATGAAGGGGCGCGGCAGGACATGCAGTAGGGCAGAGGGCAGCAAGAGTGCGTGCTTGCCCTGCACCGCGCTGCAGTTACTCCGACCCTTGCTCTGCCCTTGCTCATAGCGAATCGACCACTCGCGCAGGTTAAGCTCCACGCGCTGGCACACAGCCCCCCGAGAACTGGCGAAGGGGGCGGCCACCACGCCGCCCCCGCTCCCGCTCTTAAGAGCGTGGGTCAGCATCTGCTGTATCCCCTGGCGCGAGGTGATCCGCACCGAATCCGGCAGGAATAGGACGTACTTGCTCTTTATGTGAGTTAGCGGGTTCGCCTCCTTAGCATTCGACATCAGATTCAATTCTAAATTGACGAGTTTCACATTCTTGAGAGTTTTATTAGGAACGGTGAATTCGAAGGGCGGGTAGGGCGGCGCGTCGGCCACGATGACGACGGGGATGTTAGGCAGCAGCGTGAGGACGGACTGCACGCTGGGCGCGATGTCGTTCTCGAAGCTCTCAAACTGGCGGATCACGATGGTGATCATTTTGGTGATGTGCCTGTTGGGCGGCTTGGACGGGTGCGGCGGGGCCGCGGTGGCCGCAGTGGCCGCCGGCTTCGGGACCTCCTTGCTCGGCGGATAGTACAGTCGCCATAATATAAAGAATAAAGTTAATTTCAAGGCGCCAACAAGAAATGTATAACGACGACGACATTTGAAGATGCACAGGCGCATGGTGAGGAGGTGCCGGTGTCGATATCATTGGAGAATATTTGTTTGTTCAACTAAAACATTTTTGACAACAAAAACTTTAACCGAGACAATATTCATACTGAACTTGACAAACCTGACAAACGTCAATACATGTTTGACAGAAAGGAATAGAGCACTTGACACATCCATAGACTAAAGTAAACAGAAAATCTTCAAAGTATGTGCATACACATACTCTTTTATATAACATAGGCGTTCAAGGCCATTATTCAAGAAGAAGATTCATACACACATGTTCACCTCATACCTTGCTATAAACACATCACTTTATACCCTTCTGATACTCATGGCTTTCCCTTTGTTCATTTCTTTGATTTATTTTTGTATCGTTTGTTTGTAACTCCTTTCTTTTGTGTGTCAACACCATCTGAAGACTGTTTTCATTCAGATATTTTTTAGTCTAGATGAGTGTGATGAGACGGTGTTTTTTTTATATCTATTTTACACAGGACAACAAATATACATAATTAACGAAAAAACAACAGGTTATTTAATTTGGATACCCAATTTTAATGGATCTGGTTTTGTTGCCCTTCATTTGTCATGTCCCCGATAAACTAGGATTTTGCCTGTATCTCACTGAGGACATATAGCATAAAAAAATAAATCAATACTTCTTTCCCATTTTCTTATTATATAAAACCCCATTGCACATTCTCAACCTGAAAAACAGTGACACTCAATTACATATGCATACATCACGCGAATCAAACCCCCCCCCCCCCCTTCATCACTCCAGACAGATCAAAACGTTCAACCCTCAATATACCACACATAATCATAAAAAAAAAACTAACAAAAAATACCACACTTAAGAGTTCACACAAACCTTTGCTACAATTTATTCCTCTTGCAATTCCGATCGACTGTCTAAATTGTTTTCCTCCCTTTGGCTTTATTGAATTCGGCACTCCTTTGTATGTCATGAAAGCTAAATAGGCATATTGCCTTTGGGCAAAATATGTTTTAATTCTAGGGACGGTGAACATTTGCTCAGTTACCATGCGAGTCATGTGTCTCTGCTAAGTGCGTCTTCTCTTCATTTCGATGATAGTGCCAGATAATAGATTTGAAATGTAAATTAGCTATGTTCAGGACCCGATACTCCCTGAAAAGCTCCGCTGTGGGATACCGGGCAGGAAGTTTATTAATTATTTTTATAATCAATTTTAGGAAACCTGCAGTATGTGTTTTTGTGTTAAGGTGCATCCTCCTCTATATGCCTAAATTATTTGCAAATGTATACGAAATATGGTGAAAGAATAAATACTTTTATCCATTTCATTTAAATATTTTGTATCATGATTTCATTATCCAATTTAATTTAAATTGTTGAATTGTTTTTCCTAATATTTATTAAAATGAAATTTTGGAAGCAACAATTTTACTTAAAATTTAGTACATGGTTTAAATGTTTACTCAAATTTAATACAGTATGTAATAAAAAGGAATTTAACATTTTCGTTCCATTTGAAAAGTGTGCACTATTTGGGGACAATCTCAATGCTCAATTTGTTGAATACGCTAGAAATACATATAGATTGACACATAATTGCGTCCATGCTAGATATCTACTGGTGTTCGTTGTCTTTGGTTTTTGACACATCGTTTGACAGCCGAGTTCTATTAATTTCGTACAAGGGATATGAAAATATTGATCAATAATAATTTTATTCTGAATTAAATTGTTCTGTTCCGCGTGCTTGTTTACATTGTACTATCATAATTAAAGTTTCTCGTTTCTCTCCCTACACACACTTTCTTGTTCTGCTTCGGCAGTGTTTCCTCTTTGAGATACATTTTAAGGTTAACGAGACCAAGGCTTACAATGGATGTAAAAACAGTTGGCAAAATCGCATCATTTCTCGGTTCTTCAAATCTAGATAAGGTAAATGTGGATCGGAAAGTTTGTGTTTAAAAAAATCAGCTAAAACGGAATAATGGTGTTGATCGATTGTCGATCGATCGAGCTTGAAATATTGTACAAGTCCATTATTGTAACATTAAAACATGCCTTTTATTTAAATAAATTTGCATCACTTTGAGTAGTTAGACAATTTATTTAAACCACCATCACTAGTCCTAAGCGGCATGAATGTACTTTTGACCCATTAAAATGAATTGCACGCACCCTCACTTAAATGCTAATGGTACTTGTATGCTAATGGTGAAGAATATTTATTGTTTAACTTATCATATTGTATTACAGTTTCATTGTATAGAGTGCAACCTGGCAGGCTTTTTGCGATATTGCAATAACTTCTATCTAACTAGAAAGGTGGTAAAGAAGCCTTTAGTGGAAATAGAACTGAAATCCTTTTTTTTTTAAATAATTGGATGCCAACGAGAATTGAATCCGCAACCCTCGGGCTGGAAGACAGGCGTTATAACAACTAGGCCATGGAGGTTGTCATATATATATTTTTTGGATATTTAAAATCTTTTTTTTGAAAAATATAGCTTTACACATTGTTGGACTGCTTTCTTCGAAGGTAGCAAATAGTTGATATTTGTTATCAGATATGCATACAAGTATATATTATACAATATTCTATTCTAAATAATTCTCATATTAATTGAACTATTGTAATATAATGGAAGGATTAACTCGCAGGAATGTCTACAACCCATCGCCTTGTCTTAAAATTCCTATTCTCCGTGCAGAGGTGCTGCCATAGATTTTTTATTGAAGATGAACAAAAACGGTACCACCTCTTTAAGGTCTTTCAGATAATACTGCATTTCTGTAGGTGCCATCTCCGGGGCTCATTGGTTATCAACTTACTTCACTTGGTCTATTCTATTCTATTATCAGTTATTAAACTTAATTATACAGTGAGCGCTAAGGTTCGTTCTTATTCGTGAGTATGTGGCTCAATCTAGGTGTATGACTACTTAATTTTCTTCTCTCATGGTCATACGCAGACCCTATGGAAGCCATGTGCTTCTGCTTCCATTGTGGTACATATGCTATGTGCTCATATGACAGTCGTAAACTAAGACAGACCCAAACACTTACAGTTGTAGTTAGGACTCGACTTCACTATACCAAATAGTATTTGGTATCCATCTCCACTGATAGTTAAATTACAAAAAACCTTACCGATGATAGCTTCAACACTCATAAAATACAGTATAAATACTTAAAAATCTTAGATGATGGATAAAAATATAAGCGAAAGCTTGGTTTCTTCACATTCATATTTCAGCCTTCTGATTGAAAGGACGAGATTATTAATATAGCGAGAAGTCTAACAGATTGCAAACTTTGATTTTTAAATACTTTTGTTGTTTTCAGAGTTTAACGTCAATAAAGAATGGGCAAGAACAAAAAGGTCTGATTTTTTCAATTATAAATCTCGCAAATAGCAGTTCTGTTAGAAAATGTGATTCTCAAAATGAGTATTTGATTTATCAGTGGATTGAGTTCACAGCCATATACGCTCAGCAATTGAAATCTAACCCGCATCAAGGAAAATGTATATTGAAGGTTAGTTGATATGATTTTTGAATAATGATGTTGAATATTTCATAACATAAAAAAATTATCCTTTTTACCTCCAAATATTGAATGAGTATTCTTTTGATTTTCTCATGTGCAGTTCCACAAAGCTATAACTTTATTTTCCTTAAAGAAATCAGTGGATGCTTTAAGAATTCATCAATATACATTCAGTCAGCCCACTCTATCTGCGGAGATAAAATATTGGAAAAAAAGAGAGACTATGGATTTATATTTTCTCTATTTATAATAATATTTTCTATATGCTCTTGTGCTTTTCATATTTAATGTTTTATTCTATAACACTAAAGCAATCTATAAGTATTCTATTAAACTAAAGCAATCTATAAGTATTGAATGTTAGAACATGTTAGATCCATCCTGTCATGTACGTGTGTAGCTCATGACAGAGCATTGCAACTTTCATGACCACTCCTCTCCGTCAATCTATGCACGAGTACGAGCATTCATCAGTAGAAAATGTGACATTATTGCGAGGAGCCAAGTCAATCGCATTGAGAAGAATACATCTACATGTCACTACGACGATGTATGACAGAATACAGAATGAAGTGATAACGGATGAATGTGAACTTATAGCTGATGTGTTAAGTAAGATGAATAAGAGTACATTAAGATGGTTTGGGCATGTAGAATGAATGAATTAGGAAAAACTTACAAAACAGATATACAGTGCAGATGTGAGTGGAAGGCGTTTGGGAGGAAAACCAAGGAAAGTATGGTCGGAACAAATTATTGATATTCTGAAAGAAGATTAAGAAGTCAGATAAATCGTAGGGGTTGTATGAGAAGGTGTATGGATGTAGAAGAGGCAAATGTGTGTCGAGTTAGGAAAGTATGGTACTATGTCCTCTCTGTCTACCCCGACAGGGAAATGACGTGATGGTATGTATGTATTGCTGACATGTACTACTCATATGTAGTAAACTCATGATGGTTGTATCTGTACTGCAATATGTGCAGATTTTTATTTCTAAACAATACAGTAGGTACTATATAACTGAATACTATTCAAATTGTATTAGGTATTATACTGGTGTGTAATCTAGAGATGATTTCAAGTACAGTGAAGGATGTGTGTAAGTTATGTATGCAAATACTACACCATTTAAGCACAACCAATTCAGGGACTCGAGTATCCCTGAATTTGTTGCGCTTCTGACGTATCTTGCTTTCTTGGGATGTGGTGAGTTTGGATTTTTTCACTGCGATGACTGTTGCTTTATTTCATGGTCATACTCATAAACCCAATTTTTGGTCATACTCATAAACCCATCTTTGATTGTTACTCGTTGATTTGCATGAATAATTCTCTGAATTTCTGCGACATTTTTACTTATTGCGCTGATAGGTACTCGTACATTCTGGCTTCTCATCACCCTCAAGTGATGTTTGACCATTTTTTAAATGTAAATACCATTAATAAAATGAGGTTCGACTCATGGTTTCATCACTGTAAACCTGAGAAAGCTTTGCAAGAGTCTCAGACATTGTTCCTAGTTTTAAACAAAATTTTATGTTCCCGTGCTGCTCGAATTTTGCATTCATCTGGCAATCACACAGTTCTAAACTGTGCACACAGCACAAAGATTTGTATATATTCTTAGTTTCCCATAGGATACACATATGTTATAATGTTAGAGCTACAATTTTTCTGATTTTGATAGTTTTACACCTAAGCCCCTAATATTTTAACTCTATAAATATTCAACATTTCATTATAAATTAACTGTTTATTTTTTTTTCAGGAAATCAATAATTATTTAGAAAACTGCTCATATTTGGTGGGATATACTTTGACTCTAGCTGATGTGCTGGTTTACCACTTGGTTTACGATATAATGGTAAGATATTTTTTGTTTTGTTTGTACTAAGAATCACTTTGTTGAAAAGCTATAAATATTGTTGAATTCTGTTTATCAGATAAACAAACTATAAGTTTATTTTGTGAAATTTATTCACATTTCTGTGAAAATTGTGCAGTGTTTATATGTTATATACGTATAGAATAGCAACTACACATTAATTTTCTCTGTTTTGTTGTGATCTTTCACGTCAATTTATTTTATTATGAAACGTACACTAATCAAAGTCCTACCTTGATTCTAGCTATTATTATTTATGGTGAAGAATGTGAATTGTGGTTATACTAGCTAGCACCAGCACCCAGAACTCACAATTTCTTCCTATTGACCAGCCTTTGTTTCACAATTATTCTAGCTATTATTTATAGTGAAGAATGTGAATTGTGGTTATACTAGCTAGCACCAGCACCCAGACCTCACAATTTCTTCCTATTGACCAGCCTTTGTTTCACAATTATTCTAGCTATTATTTATAGTGAAGAATGTGAATTGTGGTTATACTAGCTAGCACCAGCACCAGCACCCAGACCTCACAATTTCTTCCTATTGACCAGCCTTTGTTTCACAATTATTCTAGCTATTATTTATAGTGAAGAATGTGGATTGTGGTTATACTAGCTAGCACCAGCACCAGCACCCAGACCTCACAATTTCTTCCTATTGACCAGCCTTTGTTTCACAATTATTCTAGCTATTATTTATAGTGAAGAATGTGAATTGTGGTTATACTAGCTAGCACCAGCACCAGCACCCAGACCTCACTATTTCTTCTTATTGACCAGCCTTTGTTTCACAATTATTCTAGCTATTATTTATAGTGAAGAATGTGAATTGTGGTTATACTAGCTAGCACCAGCACCCAGACCTCATGATTTCTTCCTATTGACCAGCCTTTGTTTCACAATTATTCTAGCTATTATTTATAGTGAAGAATGTGAATTGTGGTTATACTAGCTAGCACCAGTACCAGCACCCAGACCTCACTATTTCTTCCTATTGACCAGCCTTTGTTTCACAATTATTCTAGCTATTATTTATAGTGAAGAATGTGAATTGTGGTTATACTAGCTAGCACCAGCACCCAGACCTCACTATTTTTTCCTATTGACCAGCCTTTGTTTCACAATTATTATCGGTATCCATGACCATGTCTGAAACTTAGTAAAATAATGTACAAGGTTTGATCAAAAAAACAAATATTAAATTTTTTTTAAAATCAAAAAGCATTTATTATTTATTCATTAATGTTAATATTGTACCCTTCAAAGTAGTCCCCATAGGATAAAATACCCATAGTGGAACTCACTTTTTGGGATAACCTTTAACTCACACAGTGATTTTGCCGTTATCTCCTTGCAAAACATCCTTTCAATGTCCTCTTCATCTTCAGGAACAAAAAAAGTTACAGTGTCTCTTATCTGGTGATTAAAGCTGCGGCATCGCAACAGTGTTGGTTAGTTTTGGGCAAAAATTCACGAATTAGTAGTGAAGTATGAGCCGGTGTATTATTGTGGTGCAAAATCCAAGAGTTGTTTGCTCACAATTTTGATCGTTTTCTTCGGATTGCCTCACATTAATTGCATAAAATCTCTAAATAATATTTCTTGTTGTACCTGCCTGGCAGTAAGAATTCATAGTGCACTTTGTCTTTGTAATTGAAGAAAACAATAAGGAGAACATTGACATTTGATCTGGCATGATTTGGCGTGCTTTTTTCTATCTTGGCTCTTCATGAAGCTTCCTTTGGGACGATGGGGCTTTTGTTTCGATATCAAAATCATACACCCACGTTTCCTCACCTGTTATGATACATTTGAGTAATAATTTCAGGTCATCAGTGACTTCAGCCAACATTTGCTCAGTGATGATTGTGCGACGCTGCTTTTGTTGAAAATTCAACAATTTTAGAATAAATTTGGCTGCTACTTATTTCATGCCCGAAACTTTGACAAAAATAGCTTTGCATGAACCGTTTGAGATACCAACTGCCTCAGCAGCCTTCCTTATAGTGATTTGGCAATTACTAAGCAAAATGTCCTTAATTTTATCCACATTTTCTAGGTGATTGATGTGCTACGGCGCTCATCCCTCTTGTCATCTTCACGGCCCTCTTGAGAACCTTTGTGTTATTCGTAAACGCTTGGTTTCGACATAGCATCCTTGCCAAAAGCCTTCTCCATCATTTGCACCATTTCACTGCACTTTATTTTCCATTTTTAATGTAAATTTTTTGTCCAGCCATTTTTTTAATGAAAAAATCATAAATACTTGCCGGTCAAACACAAACTGCCTATCCAATATGGCTAAAAATTGAAATGCAATTCACAAACAGTGTCACCAACATGAGGAAAAAATATGGGCTCAACTCATGAAATTAAAAAAAATCTCGTTATGCTTTGATCAAATTCTTTGTAATAAAATGAACAAAATCAAAGATAAATCTCAAGGTGAATATTTTTGATAAATAATGCTTCTTTTTAAAAAATATTAGGATGAATCATATCTGATTGAGGTAGGAAGATTCTTCCAAAGTGGATCTAAGTGAACCGTAAAGACGTAGATGACGTGTAGAATGTGTGGATCTTAACATACTCTTACCAGATCAGGGGGACAGCTCGTAATGTGAGATAATGTAATATGAGACTTGTTTGTTTCAGGATGGGCTGAGTCCATCAGAGAGAGAGCACTTCTTGGATGTGTGTCGGTGGTTTAACCACATCCAGCAAGATGAGGCTGTGCGACAAGACAACAAAGTAATCAACTTCGCACCCACCTACGTTGCCAGTAGACTCACTACTGGATATTGATATTGAGGCTGCAATTCTCTATTATCTCATTCAATATGATTTATGTAAAACATACGTGTATATATTAATATTTTTTCATGAAAAGGCTGTTTCTTTTTATTTATTATAAAAAGTACTTCTGAATGATAAAACCAATTAGTTATATCAAACAATATAAAGGCTGTTTCTTTTTATTTATTACGAAAAATAATTACTGAATGGTAAAACCTTTGTTACGTTATCGACTCCCACGACATTGATAAATTAATAAAGTTTAGTATGTGAGAAATGTAAAGATTTCTATGTTTTTATATTTATATTTAGTTACTTAACATTATTTTCCCCTTCTCCCCATCTCCCATTGATTGAAGAATTAGAGCCGAGGAAAAACTATTTTTGGAGAATAATCGGAACAGGTGATCTAGATCAGATAAGAGATAAATGATAAAATACTCGTATATCACACCAGATCTACTAATCTCCTACTAACACACGTATGTTTAAGGATTTACGGATATATTGTCATATTTGGCTGGCTTAGAAGATAATTCATGGCCAATGTTTCAAAATACAGATTTAAATCCTTGTGAACTATTGTACAATAACTGTTCAAATCTTCAAACACATATCACATCTTCAGGTCCAAAAATGTTATGTATCTAACTACGAGGGCGGTCCGATAAGTACTTAGCCTCACCGCCAGATGGCACCACTATCGCAAGAGCAATTTTTTATCGCGTAATACATTCTCGTTGATAGCTACTGTAAAAATTTCAGCCGAATCGGACGCGTAGTGTTGTTTTGACCGCGTGTGGAAGCAAGCGTGTCCGCGGATTTGAGAAAAATGGAAAAAGAGCAATATCGGTCGGTGATTCGATTCTTGTTGTCGTACCATTGTATTTATTTATTTATGGTCAATTTTGACCATTAACAATTTTTACAAAATACAATTAAAATTCAAAGAGCTAGTGAATAGAGCAAAACAAGATGTTACAATAAATATCAAAACACTAACACAGCCCTTTATAAATTATCATTTTATTATTATTATAATTACCGCATACAAAAGGCCAGGATTCAGAAGGCCCGGGACCATATCCCATGTGAGAAAAAAAACATTTCATAGTTAAGAGATATACCTAACATATATTTCCATGTGATGTGATGCGATGCATTATTATATTATATAATAAACAGTACATTTCTGCAAATCTGGACTTGACGGTACATCACTCGGTCCAGTTTAGTAAATCATGGAGGTGCATGGTCGCGTGGTAACATACTGGACTTGCGTGCGGGCTGCCGGGTCAAAGCTCGCGCCTATCTGCTACCCTGGATTGACAACCATTTTTTCTCCATAGTATTCAATGGTAAAAGGAAATCATGCCTTTGGTCGTATAAATTCTTTTTTAAAAATAAAATTAGTTTTTATAACAAGTGCAAATGTCTATAATCATAATCACTTTTACGAGTAAAGCACGCCATTACCATTTAGTATACTTGGACTAGTTATTCATAAGTCCTACCATCCCTTTCTTGTTAGGAGTTCCTTTAAATAACTACTTTCATGCTCGGTCATTTCAATTCTGTGCTCGCTATTCATATCATTATTCCAACCTAACTGCATTTTATTCAACTTCGGTATGCAAATTTAACCCTAGTATATCTTGCCAGCTAGATCGCTGCCAGCTTCAAAATAATATAAAATTTTAATGTGAAATAATCTGATGAAATTAAAGTTATCAAAAATAAAATTTGGATGGAATATTTGATCATGTTTAGCCGGTTTTAGCCTTTTTCTGTCCGGCATGGAGTAGGTGGTGTGCGCATGTAAACCAGATTTTTTTTACTTTTGTTTTTTTTTTTTTTTATAATATTTTAAGCGTTATAATAAGTAAAAACTTCATTATTTACGGTTTGTTGATGTTCCGCTATGTTTTATGTCTCTTTTTGATAAAATTTAATAAATATTTTACTGCCTCGAAATTAAATTCAGGGTTTTCACTACTTTAAGAAATGTAACTAACTATAATATATAACACAATGTTAAAATTTAATTTTATTCTTTATATATAACACAAATTTAATTCAAATATAAACTAAAGATTTTTACCAATGTATGATAAAAGGAATATGGGTTAATGCTGTATTGACAAATATTTTGAATATTAAAAAGCCAAAAAAATATTAAATTAGTATTAACATTCATAAATTTAAATAAACTTACAAGACACGTGAGATAAATGATTCCAAAAAATGTTGTGACACAAATAACTGATAAATTATAGAGAAAGCTCTTTAAATTGTTGAATGACTTATGATAAAAAAAAACTGCTAATGCGCCAACCCTAACCACATAAATGTCAAATATTTTTAAAAATTTTGATTCAATACAATTATCCTACTCGTATTACATATTTTTGGAAAAGTCTACATTTAACAATTCTAAGGGTTGTAAATTAGTTGCGCTAGCCATTAATCACTTCCTTCATACTGTGAAGATTTCCTCTTTTTCAACTGCAGCCCCATGCAGCGGTCCAGTGTATTGGAATACGAACACCCGTCTTCCTCAGAATCTGAAAACACAAACAGAAATAATATTGTTTTCAAATTTACGAGTACATACTCGTACTAGGTTCATTTATGGAAATATGAGTAGTATGACTTAAATAAAAAACATAAATGGATGAATTGATTAGGAATAAATGTGAACTAAAGCTATGGTTTCCTAAGAAAGCGGTGCCGTTATGTAGCGGCCGTAACATGACGTGATGCGGCGGACGTAAGAAAACGGCAGTTAGAACGGTAACCAGAGATGTCAACTTAAAAAAAGAGAGAAACGGTCAGTGAGCGTATTGCGGTGGAGAATGGACGATCTGTGTTAGACATATCATTACATTATTACTATATTTGGAAGATGAGGAGTCATCGGAAGACTAAAACTGTCGTCTGGAGGAGATATTTAGAAATGGTGCTGCAGAGGGGGCATTTCAAATTTTAGTGCGTCACCATCTGCACTGCAATGAGGAAATATTCAGGCAATACTTTCACTTGACACCAGTATTATTTGATTATGTACTGAATCATATTAGAGATGACTTCACTTCAAAATCATATAATAGACACAAACAGCCAAATATGCCCAGAAGAAAAGTTATGTAAGGTAAGTACATGAATCACAAACAATATAATACTTTTGTACATTGTAGTAATAATTTTAATACATAATATTGTAATAATGTTACACATTGAAAACAGTTTGTCCTTCATCATTCAAGGCAAAAGTGCCCTTTTGATTTGATGCTGGGGAAAGTACAATTTCTGGAACATCACAGGTAACAGGTAACATAGTGCTCGGTTAGTGTCTTGATGATGACTCATTTGAAATACTCATACTTGTATCTGAAACGTAATAAAATTGTGGATGGTCATTACATGTTTCATTAGTTGCTGTCGGGGAAACCATCGCATTTGGAAAGCTAGCGCTCGGTCTTGATGAATCTTCGGTTTGTCTTGATTCTATTAAAATGCTTCTTAACTCAGCATTACCAACCGACGACGCAATTTGCATCCTTAATTGAATTTGTTCATACCGAGGAAGTTTTTTTACAATTTTCGCCATAGAGTTGAAGAAAAGGTCTGTTTCATCCAATTCATTTTGAGCCGGAGTCGCTTTTCGCTGAGCTATTTCTTTCAGTAGCTGCAATCGTTCCTCAGAATGTGTTAATTTTTTCTTTTTCTTTTCTTTCATAAATTCGTCTTTGCTAACATCCCCTTTGTCAGCATCTTTTTTATGTTCATTACAATTGAATCTTGTCATATTTTCTGTTTCATCAATGTGAAATATGTTTTCTTCAAAGTCAGTTTGTGTACCCTCCGTGATTTCACTCTCGTAGAGGTCATCTCCGGCAACATTGGTTATTGAGTTTCTTTGTGACGAAGGAATGATATCCAAGAATGATAGGAGATCAGACCTTTTCTTCGCTGCTTCTCCTCCTGAACCGGGTTTTCCTCTACGCCGAATATAATAATCCTTTACGTAGGTCCATCTTTTACAGCAGGCAGCACCTGCAAAAAATAAAAATTACGATTTTATTTCTATTTTTTAGGCATTTGGCCACGGGAGTCTTTTCGATCACTCGCTTACCAGTATCGAGTAGTAAGCCATTCACGGATAAGTGTCACAGTAAGAGAAGGTGCTGAGGCCATTATCAAAAAATATTCTTTTCGATCACTCGCTTACCAGTATCGAGTAGTAAGCCATTCACGGATAAGTGTCACAGTAAGAGAAGGTGCTGAGGCCATTATCAAAAGAATATTCTTTTCGATCACTCGCTTACCAGTATCGAGTAGTAAGCCATTCACGGATAAGTGTCACAGTAAGAGAAGGTGCTGAGGCCATTATCAAAAAATATTCTTTTCGATCACTCGCTTACCAGTATCGAGTAGTAAGCCATTCACGGATAAGTGTCACAGTAAGAGAAGGTGCTGAGGCCATTATCAAAAGAATATTCAAGTTAATTATACTCTCTCCCATCGGCGATCAACTATGAAAAATATCTATATATTTTTTCAAAATGGAATTATCCAAATTATGGGCTAGCGATAGATGGGAAACATACAAGGTTAAAGGCCCCCAAAAGCAGTGGATCGTTATATTATACTCGGAACTATAAAGAGTATAACTCGATAGTTTTGCTAGCAGTTGCTGATGCGGATTGTAAATTCACCGCTATTGATGTCGGTTCTTATGGTAGAGAAGGGGATGCTGCTATCTACCTAAAAAGCAAAATAGGGAAAAAGATAAAAAATAATACATTCAATATAACAGTACCGAGAGCACTACCCGGAACGGATAATGCGATTGTGTGCCCCGCGTGACTGTAGGAGATGAAGCTTTTGTTCTGCACGAAAACTTGATAAAACCTTACCTGAGACAACAATCTCTACACGATCTATAAAAAGCTGTATATAACTATCGACTATCTCGAGCTCGAAGGGCAACTGAAAATTCTTTTGGAATTTTATGCGGTTATTTCAGACTTTTTTCCTACCTATTGCTACTGCCCTAGAAACTGCAGACAATTTGATCATATGTGCCTGCATATTATACTCGTATAACATTTTAAGGGAAGCAAAAGTCCTTGCTCCAGGTCAAAAACATATTGATGATGCAAAACTGAAAATTTAATCCCTATTAAAGAACACAATGTCCGTGCCAGAATGGATTACACTCATATTCGAGAAATATTTAAAAATGACTTGAACGGCCCAGGGGCTGTTGAATGGCAACATAATTATGTTATGCAGTGCTACATTAACACGGTGCGGTTATTACTTTTACTACAAGCACCTATTGTATTGTATATAATATGTATTTAACATTATGTGTAATAACATATTTAAAAATATGTAGTATTTTGTTATGGTTGTTTTATTTTAAAGTTTAAAAAAGTTACGTAACTTAAATTCATTTGTTAGAATTCACACGTAATTTTAAACTCCCGCTTGGGACCGGGACGGGACCGTGTGCGCAAGTAATATATTGTAGTTTGCGTCGCATCCGCCTGGCGCGCCGCTAGACGGGAGAAATGAGAAGCCACAACTGTCAGTTGGAAACGTTAGATTACCGATAGCTCTGTGAACAAATTTATGTAGTATTAGTTTGGCTTTTATTTTTTAAGGAAGAATTAACATTAGGTTCTTTTAAATTTGGTTAGAATAATTGTTCATATAAACCCCCAGCAAGGCAGGAATACAACGTTATCAATTTACAATATCCATACCTGATTTTTCAAGTGTAGTCCCGATATTATTCCACATATTTTGTTTCAACTGGGCTTTTCTATAGTCTTTGCTCTTCGCATTATATAAAGCTTCATGATTTCTTACAAAATCAATCAATATTTTGTCATTTTTGCTGGTCCAAATTACGTTTGCACTCATTTTTTATTTTAAAATGGTCACCGCTACACGGGAAAAAAACGTTCCACGACTGTTTGTTCCGCTATGACGGCCGTCATGCAAATGGCGGCACCGCTATTCACAACCGACGCTCTCTAGGAAACCAGCGCCACCCGGTTTGCAAAGACAACGTTTTAGTGACGTCAACCACCGCTAGATAACGGGCACCGCTTTCTTAGGAAACTGTAACTTAAGGCTGATTGTTTACTCTGAGATGGTTGCGCATGTATATATAACGAATTGATGAAGAAAGATTAACAAAATAAATATACATCGCAAATGTGAGTGGAAGGCGTGGTAGAGGAAGGCCGAGGAAAGTGTGGTCGGATCAAGTGAATATTTTGAATGAAGGAAATGTAAAAAGTCAGAAAAATTATAGGAGTTCTATGTGAAAGTTAATGGATGTAGACGAGGTGAAGTTTGGCGGTTTGTCCTCTCTGCCTAGCCTGACAAGAAAATGCCACGATGGTATGCATGAAACTGAAGTTGTCCTAATTAGAACCCCATTGTAACTCGAGTTGTCTACTTATGATATTTAAATTGTCTTTTTATGATATTCTAGGAGCATGCATGATTTTACATTTATTTCAAGTTTTGTGTCACTTTTTTTGTTCTCGCAAGTTGACGTGAGGTAATTGTGATGAGATGTATTATACGTGTATATTATATTAGTCCATTAACTTGTGACCTTCACCTTCGTACGTGTTGGTTGAGCTTATCTGTTTTAGTTGCTTTTTTCATTACGATGTGTTGCACTTTTCTTTTTGTTTAAATGTTTGTTTTTTATATGTGAATGTATGATATGAATATTATATAATAATAAACATGTGATTGCTTTTAATTTTTCTATCAATGTAACTGTGTCCATACGAGTATGAGTGATGATTGTTAAACTGTCGGTGTACTAAATAAAATATAAGAATGGAATTCTAATTTTAACAGAAATTGATCTCATTATCGTTAATGGTAATGAATCGCTATTTTATGAAAAAAACTGTTAATATGTTAATTACCATTGAGGGATTATGAAGATATTATCAATGGAAAAACTGTTAATATATAATTACCATTGAGGGACAATTAACATTGAGGGATTATGAAGAGCCCCGCTTTGTGAAAATGTAATAATTTAGATTAAAGCTTGTATCAAGTTTGATTGTATTGTATATAATGAGATAGGGTGGTTCCCGCTAATACTAAATTAAAACATTTGAATGGATATCTATCCCTAAAATGTTGTATGTAGAAAATTAATGACACAATTTGAAATTGATGGTAAGCTGCATTATTGTTGAAAAATGTGGTGTGTGAACCGACCTGGATGATGATGTTCTGTTTCATTCCTGGATTTTTGACAGAACGTAAGAGGAGTGTTAGACTATAATTAGTATCTTAACTGGAACCTTGAAAAAAATATTCTTCAAAAATATTTACACAATGACTATTCAAAATGTGATCATGTAATGGTATTAAGTGTTACAACCAAATGGGAATGTTTTTTTTACATTTGACAATTTAACCCAGTTTTTTAAATATTAAATAAAAGCTCTATCGTTAGGTTATAGAATTTTTCCATTCCTGTTATACCTGAGGCCAAGGTGTGGAAGCAGCCCTTGAGCTGGACCTGCAACACGGCACGGCTCTGCTGCGAGCTGATGGATTCCTGCAATAGTCGGCTGAACAGCGCCTCCTTGGGAATGCCTCGGTCATCCACCTGCCAGGGGAAAGAATCTAACTTCACTTCAGGAGGAATGAAAAGATAATAAGAAATTCCAGAATTTCTACATGACCGCGACCATACTGCGAGCTTACTCAAATAAAATTCACAATAATCATTTTATGAAAAAAGTTACTGCAGGCAGGCAACCTAACAATCTGATTTTTAGGCAACTTAGCAATTGAACTCTATTTTACAGCAGACGAATAACGGTTTTGGATTGTTCTGCAAAACTTCCAAGACTATTTTTAAGCCATATTTGTTGTATGAAAAATCTGCAGAGAAAATATAATTAAAATTTTGCAGAGAAAATATAATTGAAAACCTAGGCATTTGCCTTGTGGCACCAAGTCTAAGAGGGAGCCCAAAGATTGATGAATACTCGTAGGCTATAAAATACAATATGTACAGGATCGATTGAGGTGAATGCTTCATAGAAGATGATGCGTTCACTTCAGTTAAAATCTAACGATAATTACAATTATTAATCATCCAATATACGAGTATGTAACTGTTTATCCAAATACTTACAATATTATATTTATTCACACCATGAACAGACTGTTCCAGGGAATGAAGTTTTTAATTATCGAAACAATTTAAATAATATTTAAGATCCACGCTAAAACAAAACAGACTAAACACATTAGCCATATTACCAATGGAATCAGACGTATGAACTTCATATGTCTGATTCCATTGGTGATATGCTAACATAACATAGATGCATTTGCGGAGAAGAAAGCAAGACGTAAACTGTAGTTGTTTGTTGTGTGGTGCGAAACACATTATTATTCTAGAGCATCGGTAATTTAGATACGTTACATCGCTACTATTTCCTTGGCGCCATTTAGTTATCAAACATCACTCTAAGGGAGCCTACCTTTCAATGTGACTTCTCTCAAATAGTCTGAACTTAAGAATTCACAGAAGATGAAGGTAATATTATATTCCATTACACTCTCATTGCACACTTTATTGCTGTGTGGTAATCTCTCCCAACTAAATAGAAAGATATTCAAGAGACCTTAACTGATAGCTAGACTGGAACCTTTTTAAATAAATTGGGTTCCAATGGGAAGTCTACGAGAAGTTTTTCAGCCATGAATCGGTCTTTCAATCCTGGTTGTCGGATATTGTAAGAATCTATGAAATATGTAACAATTAATGTTTAATTATTTGTTTATTGGATTAAATATCCTTGTTGATTTCCATGTACAGTTGATATTAAAGATGCCGTAGACAGAGAGATCCTGCAGCTGCCATGACCTAGGTTGTAGGGCAGATGATTGATTGATAAATTTTGAAAAAAATGTGCATTGATTTGTGCAAGCAAGAATTGATGCATTTAAGAAAAAAATGGTGTATATTTAAAGAATAATGATTTAACTTACTATTTCTAGGTTTGTGAAAACACATTGGCTCAGGCACTGGAAAATAAGTTGAAAAAGATGAACAAAATTAAGACTGGGAATTATGTGTACATCGACTAAAAATACTTATTTGGCCTTTTACCCCTTGGGTGTTAAACATGTGATATCATCCAATGTCCATCCATCCATCCTATTGTAAACATGTGATATCATCCAATGTCCATCCATCCATCCTATTGTTAACATGTGATATCATCCAATGTCCATCCATCCATCCTATTGTAAACATGTGATATCATCCAATGTCCATCCATCCATCCTGTTGTTAACATATGATATCATCCAATGTCCATCCATCCATCCTATTGTAAACATGTGATATCATCCAATGTCCATCCATCCATCCTGTTGTTAACATATGATATCATCCAATGTCCATCCATCCATCCTATTGTAAAGCTAACGACTCTCATGATAGCCCTTGATGGCTCCTCTCCATTCATCCTGCATTCCAACAGTTTGAAGAGCAGAAGAGCAGCAGTTAAGAGTAGTCCTGTTGGGTCCCTCAGTTTAATGTATCGAGACTTCCTCTTGTGGTTCATCCTTCCACGCTTCCACTGACCACAAGCCTCTCCAAACTATCTCTGTAACCACAGGCAAGGTGTCTAAAACAATCAATATAAACAATTCGAAATTTTCAAACATTTACGGTTGCGAGTTTGATTTCCATCGAAGTCCGAATTTTTTAGAAAGGATTCCAGGCTGATTCCAGGCTGGTTTTCATTTAAGGTCTCTTTAACATCTTTCTGCTTGGCTGGAAGTTGCTGGAATTATAGAATCTGAATAAGTGTCTTTTCTGTATATGTCAAAGTCAAATGTACCATTTTTGCGCGATAATGTAAGGTCCAAGAAATTAAATTTTTCATTTGTTTCAAATTAAAGTGACAAGGTTAATTAAAAATGTTTTGTGCTGGTTTAGGTATGCAGGTGACATTCTTTGTGTTTGGACGGGTACCGATAGACAATTACACCAATTTCTAAAATATTTAAATTCCATGGAGAGTTTTATAAAATTCACACTAGAAACAGAACAGGATGAAAAATAAAATTTCTTGGACCTAACATTATTTCGCAAAAATGGTACATTTGACTTTGACATATATAGAAAAGACACTTATTCAGATTTAATAATTCCAGCAACTTCCGACCATCCTAATAACCATAAATTCGCCGCCTTTAACTGTATGCTTCGTAGATTGCTCAGTGTTCCCTTAACCGACGACAAATTTAAAAAGGAATTCAAAATTTAAAAAAATAGCTACAAATAATGGCTACTCTGGAAGCTCATTGATTCACTTTTAAAAAACAAAAGATCATATATTTAATGACACCTAAATGGAGCAAAGTCCTATTTACTCGTATAAAAAAGATGTACATAAAACCTTCACAATCTTAATGCCTTAACTATAAATAAAATATGGTTAGTTTTATTTATCTCGAGTAAATTTGCTTATATACTTTTAGCTTTAACTTACCTCATTTTCGTTGGCAACTTTAACAAGTTTGTCATATCGCTTTCCTCTGAAGGAAGCCCTTCCCGGCGATCTGATTCCCCGGGTCATGAAGGGGTCGTAGTAATTGGTGGTGGCGTTGAGGTCTCTCGCGCTATTGTAGCTCCCTCCTAACGCACCTCTGGAGCTGCCTAAAGCTCCTCTAGAGCCGCCCGACGCCCTCCTGTTGTCCAAAGAGTTCCCCAAACTGTTTTGACCATACCCTGTGGAGTTCTGCCCCTGCACCGTCTGCCCGTACCCGTAGTAATCTGCCCCCACCCCCCGCCGCTCGTGCGCATACACGTTGCTCAGCATGGAATTATCATCTTTCGATTCGTCGAACGATTTCCGGTTGTTAGTTCCACTTTCCCCGTAGTTCCACTCCCCGCTGCTGTCCTCGTCTAGCGCCAGCGCCTGCTCTCGGAAAGTTTTTCCAATGACTTCCGACAATGCATTGACGTGTCTTTTTCTTAAAGTCCTTTCGCGTTTGGCCCTATTTTTAGCGTCAGTAGCATCAGATTCCTCTTTGAAGAGAACATACTTGGATAATTTTTCTTTGGATTTTTTTTCGAACTCTGTTTTGGAAATGTTTCCAGTAAAATAACCGCAGTCTTTCATCGCCTTTTCAATCTCGTTTTTTAAAACGTGTATATTTTCCGTGGATTCTCCACAGCAGCAGAAGCAGCGCGAATGGTGGGAAATAAAAGTTAGCGCGAACAAAAAGCTGATACTGCGCGAGAGATTCATCCTGAGAGATATCCCATATGCAGAGCTATAGCGCCTGGCCGATTACTACTGCTTTGCAGTCAATTATATGCACATTTTGACGCGCAGTTGGCTCATAAATGCATTTTGCACTCGAATATTAATTATCGTTCTACCCATGAAAAGCATTACAATAGTTACAATAGAGTACAGGGAGTCAAATGTTATGGCCGACTCAATAAAACGGTTCCGTGCTCGGAGATTCCTTGCAGAGGTAATTTGATAAAATATGATATTGTAAATGGGGCCAGAATTCATAGTGCGTCTAAATACTTAATACTTATTTCTAAAATTTCGTGATAGTCAAACCTCACACGCTCCAAACTTATTCCAGAAAATAACAAGAAATTTGTACGAAATTTAATATTCTTTCTTACGTAAAAAATACTTAGTATTTTATGTTAAGGTCGGGCTGTTAATTCGGGTCGGACTGTTAATTTGTACGAAATTTCATATTCTTTCTTACATAAAAAATAGTTAGTATTTTGTGTTAAGGCTGGACTGTTAATTATTGTCTTAATAAAATTTGACGGGTGTGATTTTTATCAAGCAATAAGAAATGTCAAAAAAACGATCTAATTTTTTTTAATAATAAATTTCACTTTCGTTGATGAATACAGTACCACTCTTCCAACCAACCAGTAATATGTTTAAGAGGCTTTACGTGAAACCAAACTGGAGCCCTTTTTAAAAAATCTGGGTTTCAACGGAAATCGAACCCCGAGCCCCCGGTTTGGAAGACAGAGATCAAAGTAAGAGTGCAGATAGCATGAAGCTGCTTCTTCAAAATGTAGAATTTCCTTTGTAACAAAGTAAGAGTGCAGATAGTATGAAGCTGCTTCTTCAAAATGTAGAATCTCCTTTGTAACAAAGTAAGAGTGCAGATAGTATGAAGCTGCTTCTTCAAAATGTAGAATCTCCTTTGTAACAAAGTAAGAGTGCAGATAGTATGAAGCTGCTTCTTCAAAATGTAAAATCTCCTTTGTAACAAAGTAAGAGTGCAGATAGTATGAAGCTGCTTCTTTAAAATGTAGAATCTCCTTTGTAACAAAGTAAGAGTGCAGATAGTATGAAGCTGCTTTTTCAAAATGTAGAATCTCATTTCAATCTCGACTTACGTGTGAGAATTTGGCGTTGATAAAATTTTCCGTACTTCTTTATGGTGCTGAAGCATGAGTCGCCTCAGCCATAGCGCGTTAGCAGCTATTTTAAAACAAAATGACAGTATTTTACAGCAGTGACATCTCCTAGTATACTAAGACATTCCTATTTATACGGCTATTGCCTTTCCCATCCTTCTCTATGGATCTGAGACTCGGGTTCCATGTAGAAGGCACATTTAGAGTCTGGAAATATTCCATCAGCCTTTCAATCGCCGCATCCTTCGGACCCACTGGAGTGATCATGTCACAAATGTTTCGGTCATCCAACGCTTCAACTGTAAACCTGTAGACTGCGGTTGCTCAACCTGTAGAGTGTGGTTGCTCAACCGAAATTTAGGTGGATCGGACATATGATAAAGATTGGTGGAGCTGGTGCTCAGTATCGTGGAAAATGGATGTTTTCGAACTAATGGCGTCTCAACAGCTAGATATGTAAAAAAAAAAACAGTAAGTAAGCCGCGAACATGTGCCAGTGTTACCAAGTGGCTCGGCAGAATCCACGTTACTGCGGAAGGGAGTGTGCATCTAGGATCAGATCTTACGCTTGACGTGGAGGAGCAACTCGAACATGTGCCAGTGTTACCAAGTGGCTCGGCAGAATCCACGTTACTGCGGAAGGGAGTGTGCATCTAGGATCAGATCTTACGCTTGACGTGGAGGAGCAACTCGAACATGTGCCAGTGTTACCAAGTGGCTCGGCAGAATCCACGTTACTGCGGAAGGGAGTGTGCATCTAGGATCAGATCTTACGCTTGACGTGGAGGAGCAACTCGAACATGTGCCAGTGTTACCAAGTGGCTCGGCAGAATCCACGTTACTGCGGAAGGGAGTGTGCATCTAGGATCAGATCTTACGCTTGACGTGGAGGAGCAACTCGAGATTGACGTTGGAATGAGGAGAGGAGAGGATCGTATACTATGAAGCCCAGCAACGATGACGACGAAATATGAACACTTCCTCAGGCCCCCACAAATAAACTAAATGTTATTGAAATGGGATGCTATCGTCGAATACTGCGAGTCTCATGGGTCGACGAAGTCCGTAATGATGACATCTTGAAACGTGTTATTTAAGAAGTATTATTCATTATCAAAAGAAGAAAGTTTGACTTTGGACTTTTAATGAGAGGAGATAATATAAGATCCATCAATTGATTTGCTGAGGAAAATTCAGCGCCAAAGAACTTTGCGGAATGAAGACGGATCTCTCGGTTGAAGAATTTACCAGAGGAGTTTCATTGCGGTATCATATATTGGTTTAAGACACAACCTCCGAAGAAAAGAGGAACTTTTAAATAAAAAAATATATTTATATGGTAGAAGGTCGGCACTTCCGTACTCGTCTTTTCTTATCCATATTATATTAGTCGAGCAGATATGCTAAAGAGCGCAGCCATTACACCACATTGTCTTCGGATTACTTTTCTTATCCATATTATATTAGTCGAGCAGATATGCTAAAGAGCGCAGCCATTACACCACATTGTCTCCGGATTACTTTTCTTATCCATATTATATTAGTCGAGCAGATATGCTAAAGAGCGCAGCCATTACACCACATTGTCTTCGGATTACTTTTCTTATCCATATTATATTAGTCGAGCAGATATGCTAAAGAGCGCAGCCATTACACCACATTGTCTTCGGATTACTTTTCTTATCCATATTATATTAGTCGAGCAGATATGCTAAAGAGCGCAGCCATTACACCACATTGTCTCCGGATTACTTTGAACTTGGGACCACTAGAGTAATGTTTTCGAAGAACCATCTATTCCTACATATTAAAATTGGAAGACTTCAATGGTAAGGGTTAGGTTAGGTTAGGTTTAATAAAATTGGAAGACTTCAATGGTAAGGGTTAGGTTAGGTTAGGTTTAATAAAATTGGAAGACTTCAATGGTAAGGGTTCGGTTAGGTTAGGTTTAATAAAATTGGAAGACTTCAATGGTAAGGGTTAGGTTAGGTTAGGTTTAATAAAATTGGAAGACTTCAATGGTAAGGGTTAGTACTCGTACATCGAAAAGAAGAATCTCACCTTCCAACAGCCTGAATTATGTCAACGAGTTGGGAGGTCAAAATTGATATGGGAAACACTAAGGACCTATTGGCACTCCAAATGATGAACTAGTGGAAGTTCCAACTCTTATGACAATTATAATATGTTGATGAAGTACGTGCATCATTCGTGGCTAGACATAACATACATGTCAATAATACTACCCACACGCGGAGGAGTAACAGTATGACCTTCTCGACAAACTCTTAACCAAACTGGGACCATTTTTTGGGTACCATCGGGAATCGAGCTCAAAATTCCCGACTGGAAGACAAACGTCTTACCAACTTATCCACTGATGTTTTCATTTCACATAACACTACGAAATATTATGATTATTATAGTTTAAATTCACTCGCTAGAAAAATATGACATATTTGTAAACCACCATAGATATCGTATTGTATTACAATTTCATTGTATGCAGTATAAACTGACGGGCTTATTGCCATGTTGCAGTCTCTTCCAACAGAGGCTTAGAAGACGGGCATATTATCAACTAGGTCACCAGAAGGCCGTTATATAAATGTATTCGAGTAAATATGATAAAAAAAATTGTTGCAAACCCTGCTGCGTGCGGATACACTCCTCAAAATATCTGTCACTCGGTCATTATTCAGGCCTTCATTCTGCTGCGGCGTCTATCGACAGGCATTGTCGCATCGCATTGTGCACTGCACGTCACTCAGTCGGTAGACTCGGATCGTCTCTTGATGGGAATGGGAGCGATTACCATCGATGGACAACTTAACTGCTGATCACGCGCCTTTCAGGGCGGACAGTCCTGGAACTCATTGCCGTGGGATCCGATAGAGTGCGCTATATTTATTTTTAATCGCAAATATTTATTTAATTTATAATGCTAGATTTTTTTTCTGAATAACTCTGATGTCAAAAAAACTTGAGTTTTTGAGTCTCATTTAAGATGCCTTATAATATATACAGAGTACCCACAAGTCACGCTCCAATGTTTCGATTTAGGGCGCTATTATTGATTTTGTGTCTTCAATTTTTAGATTAATTGTATTTAATACGGAAAGAGATGCAAATCGCTTGTTAAGATTCGTTGCAGTGTCGTAGTGAAGATAATAACATCGTCCGCAAATCTTAGATGGCTCAGGTATGGACCGGATCATTAATACAGATTCCTTTAGTTTCCCATTCGAGGTTCTTAAACGAGTCTTCTAGGCTAGCGTTGAATCATTTTGGCGAGATGGTATCACCCCGGTGGGCTACCTTATTTATTGGGAATTTATCGATGCTTTGATGAACTGTTGCTGTTGCATTATTGCTGTAGAGTTTAATAAAGCGTTTTTGTATTCCTTGATTAAGTAGGGCTTTGGTAATAGTCAATTTCTTGAGCGAATCAAAAGCCTTTTCATAGTCTACGAAAGTCATACACATGAAAGTTGGTATTCTTGACAACGTTCCACGATTTCCTTTACTACCTGAATGTGGTCCATTGTGATGTAACCTCCGTTCAATTCTCCGCTTAACAAACCTGAAAATAAAAATCAAGACTTTCAAATTGAGCTCATACACATATACTCGTACATACACATACGATTATCAATTTAATTGTAGTACATGTGATGCCCTATCTTAGCTAATTGTAGTACATGTGCTGCCCTATCTTAGCTAATTGTAGTACATGTGCTGCCCTATCTTAGCTAGTTTTTTGTATTATTAGGTAAATATTTCCTCATCTATTATTATTATAGCGGCCTAAGTAACAGAGCAGACGCATCGAATTTGTATACCAGCACGTACATCTCCCTCTCACTTTCTGAAACAAACATCATTGGTCAGGTAATTCCTGCATGACGTCTCAGCACCTCGTAACATAGCCCGCACTTGAATATGGTATGCCAATATAAGAAATGTCATCAGCGGGGCGCGTATCTAATATAACATAACACTCGCTGCCGCGGGATTTCCCGCCATTACAGGACGGAGTGGTCGCTGTGCGCGGGTTGTCACATGATTGGAAGATAAAAACATTAGGCAGGGGCAGGGGCAATAGCCGATATACCGCTGAGGTCCGAGACACCCGGATGTGTGCGTATACCCTTGTTCTTGAGAAAATTAACATACAAGATTCGATCGTTGGCGAGGGCCCACGTACACACATTTTAACTCTAGATTATAATTTGACGCTTTTTTGGTTTCGGTGGTACACGTACGAATATTTTTATAGGCTTACGGTTGAGACTTGTTCGTTTATAAATAATGATAAGTAGTGCCGTATTTACTCGTATATTGACGGCGTCCCTAGGTAGTTTGCAGCTTGCACCCCCTTCCGCTCGCCTTTTCCAATTCGCAATTTAAAAAATGTCAACCCTTTCCGTTCCGGATAATGATTAATTACGTGTCACAAAACCAACTACTGCAGTTAACGTTATGCTTTCTTCTCCATAAATTCATCTACGATGTCATTGCAGTTCATTTTCACTGTTATGTTATGCCTGATTCTATCGATGATATACGAATAGCCAAGGCGTTTAGTTTTCGTTTCAGCGTCGATCTCAAATATGTTTTAGCCGTTTCAATAATGTACGAGTAAATCTTCGTTAGTTAATGGTATGCATACATAACATAATGTAAATATTTCGATAAACAGTTCTTATTTTATGTTATTAGTTTGCTTGTCTACAGCATTGAACTATCGCGGTTATGGTTAGATTTTAAACATGACTGGAGTGAACGCCTTCTTCCATACGGCTCTCATCTAAATCGTTCTTGTACTGTAAGAATCTTTGGCTCGGCATCCCTAGGCAAATGCTCAGGTAAGCCTGGTAGTAAACGCGGCCCTGACGATAAGTGATGTTATCAGGTAAATAATGCCGGGCGTCACGGAACTATCATAAGTGGTTTTGTTCTGTCGGGAGATGTTCATTTTTATATTGTATTTATTTATAGTTTATTAGAAAACAAACAGCTTCTTGAGTACATTCTAAGTTTTCATGGAAAATGATATAATATTATATAATATATAAAACTACTTAGACGTGAACCAATAAAAAAACTATGATTAATGAAAAAAAAATCTAGAATAGAGAGAGAAGGTAAACAAAAGTCAAATTAAAAAAGAAACGAAACATTTAAGAATAACAAGGATGTATCGTTGGCCATCAGGTTAATATGTTACAAATCTAGCAAAATTTATTCATTTTTATTCAAAAGAACACTTACTGGAAATTATTCACGATTTTCACATAAAACTTACTATAAATGATAACATGGATTAAAATCACAATTACCAGTGTTCATCTTAATGGAAATGTTACGAGCCATTTACAATACATGATAAAAAAACACTAAATAAATTCAGCCACCATTCTCCTAAACTGTGACAGTGTTGAACTAAATTTACGCGTATGTTCTCATCCGAGTCAGCTTACTGCATGGTACTCTCGATACATCAGAGTCAGCTTGCTGCATGGTAGTCTCGACATATCCGAGTCAGCTTACTGCATGGTACTCTCGACACATCCGAGTCAGCTTACTGCATGGTACTCTCGACACATCTGAGTCAGCTTACTGCATGGTACTCTCGACATATCCGAGTCAGCTTACTGCATGGTACTCTCGACACATCAGAGTCAGCTTACTGCATGGTACTCTCGACACATCCGAGTCAGCTTACTGCATGGTACTCTCGACACATCAGAGTCAGCTTACTGCATGGTACTCTCGACACATCCGAGTCAGCTTACTGCATGGTACTCTCGACACATCCGAGTCAGCTTACTGCATGGTACTCTCGACACATCCGAGTCAGCTTACTGCATGGAACTCTCGACACATCCGAGTCAGCTTACTGCATGGTACTCTCGACACATCCGTGTCAGCTTACTGCATGGTACTCTCGATACATCAGAGTCAGCTTGCTGCATTGTAGTCTCGACACATCCGAGTCAGCTTACTGCATGGTACTCTCGACACATCCAAGTCAGCTTACTGCATGGTACTCTCGACACATCAGAGTCAGCTTACTGCATGGTACTCTCGACACATCCGAGTCAGCTTACTGCATGGTACTCTCGACACATCCGAGTCAGCTTACTGCATGGTACTCTCGACACATCCGAGTCAGCTTACTGCATGGTACTCTCGATACATCAGAGTCAGCTTGCTGCATGGTAGTCTCGACACATCCAAGTCAGCTTACTGCATGGTACTCTCGACACATCCGAGTCAGCTTACTGCATGGTACTCTCGACACATCCGAGTCAGCTTACTGCATGGTACTCTCGACACATCCGAGTCAGCTTACTGCATGGTACTCTCGACACATCCGAGTCAGTTTACTGCATGGTACTCTCGACACATCCGAGTCAGCTTACTGCATGGTACTCTCGACACATCCGAGTCAGTTTACTGCATGGTACTCTCGACACATCCGAGTCAGCTACTGCATGGTACTCTCGACACATCCCTACTGGGTTCTATTAGTAGAAGCCGATTTTACTTCTAAATATAGCTACACTGAACAAATCAGATGTTATCAGAGAGCGAGAAATTTTAATGGCGTTTGTTAACATTGTATATAATTATAAAATCTGAATTAAATAATTAATTATTATTTGGTAGTTATTACATTTTGTTTTTGAAATCTAATACACCGTTTAGCCATAAACTAGCATAATAATAAATTATTGTATGGTACATGAATAATATGTTCTTTTAAATATTTGTTGATTCTTATTGGATTCTAATGGATTGGTGACTCTTTTCGGAGGTACCTGAACAGAGGGCTGTAAGGACTGTAAATAAATATATCATATACGGTCTGTCCAATGCGAAAGGTGACTAATTTTATTTTCGCGTAACCACCAGTGTCATCAGTGAATGAATAAATGAATTAACTAGCGACACATTTTAACTATCTTCCGTAAAAGTTTCAAAGCGCTGGCATCGCAGATTTATTCGTAATGACGTAACAGTTCACAGTTGGTAACAAGTGCCACAGAAAGGATTGAAATTATTCAAACTGTTCATGGTTGTGAAGCAATGAGTCGTAAGAACGTTTTTAAGTGGTATGCAAGATTTTGTGATGGCAGAGAGAGAGAAAGCATTGAAGATGATCCTCTGCCTGGACCATTGTTGACAGCTCGAATTGAAGAAAATGTTCAAAAAGTTGCTGAGATTCTTCGAAATGATCATTGTGCGTGTACTAGGTTCATCGAGGAGCTCACTGGAATTCCTAAACCCACTGTCCATCTCATTTTAACGGAAAATTTGGGCAAACGAAAGGTCACACATTGACAGAGGATCAAAACGTTTGCGGAGTGGAGCACTGCAGAGACATGAAAAGAGCGGCTGATATGAATCCAGACTTCATGTCAAGCATTGTAACGTGATGAAAGTTGATGAAACCATTGTCAGATGATGAAAGATGATGCTTTCAGTATGAGCCACTTACAAAGTGCCAGAGCTCAGAATGGATGGTTTCACAATCTCCGAAACCGGTAAAAGTGCGCATGCAGAAGAGCCGAATCAAGACTCTGCTCATCGTTTTCTTTGATTCCAAAGGAATTATCTATAAGGAATTCACGCCAGAAGGTCAAATGGTAACACCGATGTGAACTTGGGTGTTTTTAATCATTTATGGGCCAAGACTCTTCGAGTTCGACCCGAATACCGGGAACAAGGGCTATGGTCTTTGTTGCTCGACAATGTACCGGCGTACAAAAGCAAGATTGTACGCGATTTCTTGGCTAAAAAAAATAACAATCACTTCCAATATTCACCTGATTTGACTTTATGTGACTTTTGGCTATTCCTGAAACTAAAATGGCGATGAAAGGAAAGCGTTTCGACACGATTTCAGACATCCAGAAGGCTTCGATCGCGATTTTGGAAGCATTTCAGAAGAATGAGTTTCAGGAGTGCCCCAGAAAATTATTCAACCGCTTCTAGTATTGCGTTGATTCACAAGTAGTGTATTTTGAATAAATTGTAATGTTAACTAAAAATAAACAATGTCTTGTATTTTATTTCCCGTCAGCCACCTTTCATATTGGACAGATAGTATAGTTCTTTTAGTAATGCGAAGTACACATACTCGTACGAGTATAGTAATACTCAAAATCATTTTAAAGTATTATAGTTCGAGTATGTACGAGTATCCTTCTTTGTAAATATTTAAGTTACTATTTTATTTTATTTGGAATGTTTTCCGAATCCAATTTTATTTATATTTCGCTTTTCCGCTCATCTTTGAGGCATTTTGATTTCACGACATTTTAGAAATGTCTTCGTATTCTAAATGTATAGAGTAAAAACTCTATAAAAGTAAAGTAAAGCGCACATTCTGACACAAAGTTTACGATCCTTGTCAGATAGAACAAAAAGGTTGGACTTCACAATATTATTTAAAATTGTCGACTCATATTTCAGTAGTCCGGAACTAACTAAGCTTGTTATGTTATACGTTCCTTGTAGGCTCACTCGGGCAAATTTAATTGTTTCATAGTGAGTAGTAGCTACTAATTATTTGTACAACTCTCGCAAAATAAGACTGCACGGATTATATCTGACACAGAAAATAAGACTGCACCAATCAATATGGACATTGTTTGGACTTTCGTGTAGTTTTGATTACTAACATCAGTAAATTGAAGAAGTTGTTATTGCTTGTTGGATTGATTATATTAAATTGTACGGGTTTGCTTTGTTATTGTGTTGTGTTCGCGTTGAACAAGTGTTTTCCTATTATGGTATTTAACACTACTTACCTACATGTCAATATTGAATATTATTTCATATTATTTCTTATTTTGTATCAAAAAGGTCACGTGACCTTTGAAATAAAAAAAAAATAAAATTTTGCTTGTTACAATGTTTGTGGAGTAAATTTTTTATGTTAATTCTACCGTCATCAAATTCAGAGCGTTGATTTAACATTGAAACGTATCATAATTGTTATTTTGATAAAAGCCCCCCCCCCCCTACATGCTGAAGTTTGGTTGGTACTGTCTTACTTAACATAACATAATATATGTCAGTAGAGACCGATTACGCGCCTATTTAGCAAGCCTATTTAACGAGTCTATTTATCAAGCCTTCTTCAGTCTCTATGAAGTAGGCAAATATTAGAATAGTTCTATATGAATTATCAACAAAAGTCGCATAGTTGAAATTTTGAGCGCTACATCTAAAGACGCGTTCATTGTCAGACGGTTCCTCGATGTCAAGGCCCACATTACCATAAAGTTCATTAGATAACATTGATGTCAAGGCCCATATTACCATATACGAGTAGTTCATTAGATAACATTGAAGAAAATCGGGAATATAAGAGTCTTCGTTTGACGCACTTTACATATTTCGGTAATAAACACTCGTTTGTTATATCTTCTTCATGACATTCCGGATTCCATCACAATATATTAAGTCTAGTTATTGCGTTATTGGTCAATTTTTATATCCAATCCCCCGTTCTTAAAATGAGAGATTCTAGGGACAGAACCTTTTCACGTATCTTTCTGTTTTAACATATTTGGTAAATTCCCATTCTGCCTCACTGTCGTGAGTTTGATATTTATTATTTTTGATAATTGCGAGGCTACAACCGAGAGAATGGGTTCCGATATCCTCTCCAATGCAATGCAATGACGGGATCCAATAGGATAATTGCGAGGCTACAACCGAGAGAATGGGTTCCGATATCCTCTCCAATGCAATGCAATGACGGGATCCAATAGGATAATTGCGAGGCTACAACCGAGAGAATGGGTTCCGATATCCTCTCCAATGCAATGCAATGACGGGATCCAATAGGATAATTGCGAGGCTACAACCGAGAGAATGGGTTCCGATATCCTCTCCAATGCAATGCAATGACGGGATCCAATAGGATAATTGCGAGGCTACAACCGAGAGAATGGGTTCCGATATCCTCTCCTCTCCAGTGCAATGGTGGGATCCAATAGGAAAAAGGTTTACCGAGAATTACGTCAAATTAATTATTTTATTTTTAATTTATTTTACGCATGCCAAGAACTACACACCATTTGCCAAAAAAACAACAGGTAATATAATTTGGACACACCATTTTTATGGATCTGGGTTTGTTGCCTTTCATTTGTCGTGCCCCCAGTTAACTAGGCTTTTGCTTGTATCTCACTGAGGACATATGTTATAGCATGAAAAAATAAATCGATACTTCTTTCCGATTTTACTATACTACACATATGTAACATATCAAAATATCAAGTCCGTTAAATGTATATTTAATGGGCAAATTACGTCTCAAAGTTTTTCCTTCCATACGAGCCAATAAAAAGTGGTGAGATATTTATTCAATTATCTTCGAGCAGGTAAAAACGTCAGTTGGGTGCATTTTGTGTAATTTTGTTCAAATCTAAGAATATGATGAAAAAATATACTTCAGTTTCGATTAAATTGATAGACAAGTGTCGAAATAACTTGATCCGTAATCGTTTGTTTGTGTTCAATATTTTCGAATAATTTGCGAAATACTTCGAGCCGCATCGGAAATTTGGATGCGTCACTGTCACCTGTATCACGCACACAACTAACATACGACGTGTGCACATCGACAGAACAATCGAGCAGCTCCTCACGTGAACTCCGCCGGACCACCAGCACCAGCACCAGGACCGATGCCACGGTAAATACGCCAGAAGGTGTATGGTATCTACGCATATATCGATATTTTTAGTATAAACTTAATTTGTTTGAAAATATTTGAACGAGTCTTGGACATAATTCATTATGAATTATGTGCAGGGGCGGACCAGTCTCAGAACGCCGAATGCGAGTGCCTTGATTTGTGAATACATGGATGTAATCCTTGTATTGTTTTGATATGTGTATTACTATAAGCCAAACAAGAGCATTTATCTATAATATGAAAGGGATTTGCGAATACATGGATGTAATCCTTGTATTGTTTTGATATGTGTTTTACTATAAGCCAAACAAGAGCATTTATCTATAATATGAAAGGGATTTGTGAATACATGGATGTAATCCTTGTATTGTTTTGATATGTGTATTACTATAAGCCAAACAAGAGGATTTATCTATAATATGTGAATACATGGATGTAATCCTTGTATTGTTTTGATATGTGTATTACTATAAGCCAAACAAGAGCATTTATCTATAATATGAAAGGGATTTGCGAATACATGGATGTAATCCTTGTATTGTTTTGATATGTGTTTTACTATAAGCCAAACAAGAGCATTTATCTATAATATGAAAGGGATTTGTTAATACATGGATGTAATCCTTGTATTGTTTTGATATGTGTATTACTATAAGCCAAACAAGAGGATTTATCTATAATATGTGAATACATGGATGTAATCCTTGTATTGTTTTGATATGTGTATTACTATAAGCCAAACAAGAGCATTTATCTATAATATGAAAGAGATTTGCGAATACATGGATGTAATCCTTGTATTGTTTTGATATGTGTTTTACTATAAGCCAAACAAGAGCATTTATCTATAATATGAAAGGGATTTGTGAATACATGGATGTAATCCTTGTATTGTTTTGATATGTGTATTACTATAAGCCAAACAAGACCATTTATCTATAATATGAAAGGGATTTGTGAATACATGGATGTAATCCTTGTATTGTTTTGATATGTGTATTACTATAAGCCAAACAAGAGCATTTATCTATAATATGAAAGGGATTTTTTTATTCATATACATTGATTTTTATTAACAATTCAGTCCCTCGAACAATAATTATCAATTATCATGAAATGCGTGGAGTCTTTTATTTTGCAGTATATTAAAGAAGCTACGAGTAACTGTACAATCTTGTCGACTGAATATATCAACTATATTTTTATTCATATACATTGATTTTTATTAACAATTCAGTCCCTCGAACAATAATTATCAATTATCATGAAATGCGTGGAGTCTTTTATTTTGCAGTATATTAAAGAAGCTACGAGTAACTGTACAATCTTGTCGACTGAATATATCAACTATATTTTTATTCATATACATTGATTTTTATTAACAATTCAGTCCCTCGAACAATAATTATCAATTATCATGAAATTTGTGGAGTCTTTTATTTTGCAGTATATTAAAGAAGCTACGAGTAACTGTACAATCTTGTCGACTGAATATATCAACTATATTTTTATTCATATACATTGATTTTTATTAACAATTCAGTCCCTCGAACAATAATTATCAATTATCATGAAATGCGTGGAGTCTTTTATTTTGCAGTATATTAAAGAAGCTACGAGTAACTGTACAATCTTGTCGACTGAATATATCAACTATATTTTTATTCATATACATTGATTTTTATTAACAATTCAGTCCCTCGAACAATAATTATCAATTATCATGAAATGCGTGGAGTCTTTTATTTTGCAGTATATTAAAGAAGCTACGAGTAACTGTACAATCTTGTCGACTGAATATATCAACTATATTTTTATTCATATACATTGATTTTTATTAACAATTCAGTCCCTCGAACAATAATTATCAATTATCATGAAATTTGTGGAGTCTTTTATTTTGCAGTATATTAAAGAAGCTACGAGTAACTGTACAATCTTGTCGACTGAATATATCAACTATATTTTTATTCATATACATTGATTTTTATTAACAATTCAGTCCCTCGAACAATAATTATCAATTATCATGAAATGCGTGGAGTCTTTTATTTTGCAGTATATTAAAGAAGCTACGAGTAACTGTACAATCTTGTCGACTGAATATATCAACTATATTTTTATTCATATACATTGATTTTTATTAACAATTCAGTCCCTCGAACAATAATTATCAATTATCATGAAATGCGTGGAGTCTTTTATTTTGCAGTATATTAAAGAAGCTACGAGTAACTGTACAATCTTGTCGACTGAATATATCAACTATATTTTTATTCATATACATTGATTTTTATTAACAATTCAGTCCCTCGAACAATAATTATCAATTATCATGAAATGCGTGGAGTCTTTTATTTTGCAGTATATTAAAGAAGCTACGAGTAACTGTACAATCTTGTCGACTGAATATATCAACTATATTTTTATTCATATACATTGATTTTTATTAACAATTCAGTCCCTCGAACAATAATTATCAATTATCATGAAATTTGTGGAGTCTTTTATTTTGCAGTATATTAAAGAAGCTACGAGTAACTGTACAATCTTGTCGACTGAATATATCAACTATATTTTTATTCATATACATTGATTTTTATTAACAATTCAGTCCCTCGAACAATAATTATCAATTATCATGAAATGCGTGGAGTCTTTTATTTTGCAGTATATTAAAGAAGCTACGAGTAACTGTACAATCTTGTCGACTGAATATATCAACTATATTTTTATTCATATACATTGATTTTTATTAACAATTCAGTCCCTCGAACAATAATTATCAATTATCATGAAATGCGTGGAGTCTTTTATTTTGCAGTATATTAAAGAAGCTACGAGTAACTGTACAATCTTGTCGACTGAATATATCAACTATATTTTTATTCATATACATTGATTTTTATTAACAATTCAGTCCCTCGAACAATAATTATCAATTATCATGAAATTTGTGGAGTCTTTTATTTTGCAGTATATATGGCGCTAGAGGCGGATGCTCCGTATCCTATGAACCGTAAAGCGCACTGACACCGACGCGTGACGTCTCTATCATTCAAAAGTTAGACTTTCGACAAAATGCTGAAAATACTTCGGACATGTTGCTAGAAATAATTATAAGAGACTGAAGAAGTCGATGACCAGGGGAATTGGTGAGGAAAGATGAACAAGAGGAAGGTGTCCTGTGACGACACTGTAACATTAAGCGCACAATGAAAGACAAATTTGAAACTGTGCATTCTATACCGTGCAGTAAATATAAAATAAATAAATACAAAATTATGAATGAAAAAAGGTTTTTCTCAGCGTCACTAATCTTAAATAAATATAAACACGACACTTGCACCGATTGCTATTGGAACAAGTGTAGACTGTTTCAAATAATAGTTTAATATTGTAGAATAATAATAAACAAGATAGAAGTGTTAATCATGTGTCGTTTGCGGATGAGACACCGCGTGGCGGCTAGTCACCTTTAACGTTTGTGGATGAGACACCGCGTGGTGGCTAGTCACCTTTAACGTTTACGGATGAGACACCGCGTGGCGGCTAGTCACCTTTAACGTTTGCGAATGAGACACCGCGTGGTGGCTAGTCACCTTTAACGTTTGCGGATGAGACACCGCGTGGTGGCTAGTCACCTTTAACGTTTGCGGATGAGACACCGCGTGGTGGCTAGTCACCTTTAACGTTTGCGGATGAGACACCGCGTGGTGGCTAGTCACCTTTAACGAATGAGTATTTTAGAGGATCCCGGTGCGAGTGGGGGCTGGATGACGAGACATTACGTCACGTGTTTTGTTGTCATTTATGTGATAGATTTGATTTATTTGCCACTTCCAACGAATTTTTCACTTTATTCCTTCGAAGAATTTTTTCACTAATAGATCGATCGTGAAATGTTCCGTAGTTAATCAGCGGAATTCTTAAATCGTCTAAATAAATATGATATTTTTTCTAATAAATTGAATTAATTATTTTGAATCTAATTGTAGTATTTTTTACTTGAACAGTGATGATACAAATCATCCTGGTGTGGGTAGATTTCCAAAATCTATAAAAACATATATGTATCAGTAAATGCAGCCCTCGAGCTGGCGTCCTCTCTGCCGGCGCGCAACGCCGGCCCCGCCTCAACGGAGATCCCCGATAATAATCCCCTCCCCCCTCCCCCCCCCCCCCTCGCTTACCCGCCGAGTAGAGGCCAGGCCCGAAACCAGTTCCATAATTATTTATTGCCTATTGATAATAAAACGAAATGTTCGCCGCTGTTTTCAAATATTAAGAGGATTGTCAGACATCAAAATGAAAACTCGTTATGAGAACCGACAAGTCACCTTTGGAAACGGTCTTGAGCCGCGATTCCGGATATTGTGATGTTTTCGAGAATCAGCGATTTGCATCACATTACATCAACTTATCTTACAACTCGTGTGAATAATGTGATGATGTGCGGTTATATTAACGCACTTGCCGTATAAAGGAGATCGTTAATCAGAGAGGACTTCGAACACCGTCTCGAGGGTTTTCTTAACCGAGCCCGTTTGATGTACGTTATGATCCGATCCTTTGTCACAATAATGTTACGTCATTCGGAATTATCTCTCATCCTCATTTTCCTTTGTTTCCCTTCCTTATCACTGAATCCCTTGCGTCTAATGTTACCATTATTGGTTAGACATTAGTCATGTTTCCCTTCCTTATCACTGAATCCCTTGCGTCTAATGTTACCATTATTGGTTAGACATTAGTCATGTTTCCCTTCCTTATCACTGAATCCCTTGCGTCTAATGTTACCATTATTGGTTAGACATTAGTCATGTTTCCCTTCCTTATCACTGAATCCCTTGCGCCTAATGTTACCATTATTGGTTAGACATTAGTAATGTTTCCCTTCCTTATCACTGAATCCCTTGCGCCTAATGTTACCATTATTGGTTAGACATTAGTCATGTTTCCCTTCCTTATCACTGAATCCCTTGCGCCTAATGTTACCATTATTGGTTAGACATTAGTCATGTTTCCCTTCCTTATCACTGAATCCCTTGCGTCTAATGTTACCATTATTGGTTAGACATTAGTCATGTTTCCCTTCCTTATCACTGAATCCCTTGCGCCTAATGTTACCATTATTGGTTAGACATTAGTCATGTTTCCCTTCCTTATCACTGAATCCCTTGCGTCTAATGTTACCATTATTGGTTAGACATTAGTCATGTTTCCCTTCCTTATCACTGAATCCCTTGCGCCTAATGTTACCATTATTGGTTAGACATTAGTCATGTTTCCCTTCCTTATCACTGAATCCCTTGCGTCTAATGTTACCATTATTGGTTAGACATTAGTCATGTTTCCCTTCCTTATCACTGAATCCCTTGCGTCTAATGTTACCATTATTGGTTAGACATTAGTCATGTTTCCCTTCCTTATCACTGAATCCCTTGCGCCTAATGTTACCATTATTGGTTAGACATTAGTCATGTTTCCCTTCCTTATCACTGAATCCCTTGCGCCTAATGTTACCATTATTGGTTAGACATTAGTCATGTTTCCCTTCCTTATCACTGAATCCCTTGCGCCTAATGTTACCATTATTGGTTAGACATTAGTCATGTTTCCCTTCCTTATCACTGAATCCCTTGCGTCTAATGTTACCATTATTGGTTAGACATTAGTCATGTTTCCCTTCCTTATCACTGAATCCCTTGCGCCTAATGTTACCATTATTGGTTAGACATTAGTCATGTTTCCCTTCCTTATCACTGAATCCCTTGCGTCTAATGTTACCATTATTGGTTAGACATTAGTCATGTTTCCCTTCCTTATCACTGAATCCCTTGCGCCTAATGTTACCATTATTGGTTAGACATTAGTCATGTTTCCCTTCCTTATCACTGAATCCCTTGCGTCTAATGTTACCATTATTGGTTAGACATTAGTCATGTTTCCCTTCCTTATCACTGAATCCCTTGCGCCTAATGTTACCATTATTGGTTAGACATTAGTCATGTTTCCCTTCCTTATCACTGAATCCCTTGCGCCTAATGTTACCATTATTGGTTAGACATTAGTCATGTTTCCCTTCCTTATCACTGAATCCCTTGCGTCTAATGTTACCATTATTGGTTAGACATTAGTCATGTTTCCCTTCCTTATCACTGAATCCCTTGCGTCTAATGTTACCATTATTGGTTAGACATTAGTCATGTTTCCCTTCCTTATCACTGAATCCCTTGCGTCTAATGTTACCATTATTGGTTAGACATTAGTCATGTTTCCCTTCCTTATCACTGAATCCCTTGCGCCTAATGTTACCATTATTGGTTAGACATTAGTCATGTTTCCCTTCCTTATCACTGAATCCCTTGCGTCTAATGTTACCATTATTGGTTAGACATTAGTCATGTTTCCCTTCCTTATCACTGAATCCCTTGCGCCTAATGTTACCATTATTGGTTAGACATTAGTCATGTTTCCCTTCCTTATCACTGAATCCCTTGCGCCTAATGTTACCATTATTGGTTAGACATTAGTCATGTTTCCCTTCCTTATCACTGAATCCCTTGCGCCTAATGTTACCATTATTGGTTAGACATTAGTCATGTTTCCCTTCCTTATCACTGAATCCCTTGCGCCTAATGTTACCATTATTGGTTAGACATTAGTCATGTTTCCCTTCCTTATCACTGAATCCCTTGCGTCTAATGTTACCATTATTGGTTAGACATTAGTCATTTTTTTCTTGAATTTAAGATTTTTTTGTAAAATCTGTCAAGGATTTTACTTCTACCAGCTGTATGGAATTGGGGGGGGGGGGGGGGGGGGGGGATTTTAAAAGCATTTTCTGATTATATTTAACCTGTCTAGTGTGGGAATTCCAAGAATTATATGTGTGATCCTATTAATAATATACGAAGTACACATCTCCCTTACTGTTATCCCATAAAGATGTTTATCAATAAGTGAGAAAATAATTGGAGAGTTCTGATGGCATTCCAACGTTCTTTTTAAACGGATCTAAAGAATCCTTATCGCGGCTCATTAATGTCTACACATTTAACTTAATTTTAAATAATGCCCTCGCGAGTAGACGAAGACATGAGTGATACGAGTACCTATTCATAAGTCCGGGTCCAAAAACGAAATTAATGAATGTAATTATTTGCCGATTGCCATATCATATTCTATAGCCGAGCTCTTAAAGACAATATTAGATCAAATACTTAGATCCTCCATCCTTCATCCTCCATTGATCCTCAAATGATTGCATAGCAACATGACTATAAAAAATATCTACTAAATAAAATATTGTAATTTATTTTATCAAACATTCTTTATTCCACTTTTTTCACAAAACAAAAGTGGAATAAACAGTGTTTGATAAAATTAATTACCTACAATGTCTTTAAACCTCCACAACGTTGATGCCTTAACTATAAACAATATATAAATAAACTCTAATGATATGAAATGACATGATATGAAATGACATGACATGACATGACATGACATGACATGACATGACATGACATGACCAGGTTTCGAGGACTTGAGATGATGGAAAACAAATTATGATAATTGACTGATAGCGGTAAAATATTTTTTGGTTAATTAATTAACCGATAGGAGACCAATATGTTACACGTACGAGTCTGTTTCATGTGGACTGTATTGTATAAATCTGATTACTTTACGGCACATTCAGGAGTCCCACAAGGGCCAAATTTGAAGCCTACGCTCTTCTTAATATTTATCGAGGATATTGGTTCGGTAATACGGCACTCTACTCTGGATATTTACTACTCGCTGATTATTTAAAGATCTTCAGTAAAATGTTATCTTATGAAGACTGTTTACTTCTTCAACCGGACTTGACCACCATTTGGGAATCGGATCCAAAACTTGTACTTTACCAGAACAAACTTGTACTTTACCAGACCAAACTTGTACTTTACCAGACCAAACTTGTACTTTACCAGAACAATAACTTTCAAATATCATCTACTCGTATAGACTCTTAACAGTTTAACGATTCAAAGAGTAGAACGCATCAACTATCTGGGTATTAACTTTAACAGTAGGCTCTGCTCTTATTTCTCCCTCGTGTTGAGGAACTACTCGTATGTGAGCTTGTTTACATGACACTAGCACTAGGGTTTGTGATACGAGTCGCTAAGTCATTTGTAAAAGGAAATATTCTAAGGTCCCTCTACAGTCCGCTGGTTTGCACTAAATTAGAATGTGGTGCATCGGTAGAAAGATTCATTTATTAAACTCTATTTTTTTTCAGGTCCTTTGCACATTACAGGTTTCCCTAATTCGTACAAAAACCAAACATAACAATTCCAAAAAAAACATACATAAATTAGTTGAACAGTTTAAGACTAGTTCGTTACTTTCAAATGGTGGAGAAAGTCCATAAGAATTATTTCTATTCCTCTAATGATGGGAGTGTGGTTAATATGTTACATGTGGCTTTATCCGACAAGATTTAGTCTCGGTATATCGGAACCAGGAATAAAATATCACCTTCTCGGCGTGAGGACGGGTGTGACGGTGTCTTCTTCTACCTTCGAGCTGCTGCCGGGAGCTGACACACTCGTACACCTGATCCTTCTCACTGTGTTGGAAAGGATAAAGTTTAATGTTCGAGGTACATAAATATTGACCTACGTAGAGTGACAATAAGTATCTATACAATAATATAACAACGAGGGTGGTCCCAGAAGTACCCGACCTGACGTATAGATGGCGGTTGTTGCTTTAAAAAATTACTATGGTAGAAAGTACTTAACTTATAAAGCTTAAGTTTCAAATTTTAAGACGCTACGTTGTTTAGTATTTGTTTGGCAGCCATCAACGTGGAAAAAATTGGTCACCGTTATGTGATACAATACTTTCATTTGAAAGATCTAAGTCCAACCAATATCAAAGCCGAGCTAGATTCTACTCTGAGGGAGTCTGCTCCTTCGTTTACAGCAGTAAAATATTGGGTGGCAGAATTTAAACGAGGCTGTACGAGCTGCCAAGACGAACATCGCAGTGGTCGACCAAACGAGGTGACCACGCCAGAAATGGTAAAGAAAATCCACAAAATGGTATTGGATGGCCGTCGATTGAAAGTGCGCGAGCTAGCAGACATGGTAGGCATTTCAAAAAGTGCTGTACATCGCATATTGACTGAAAATTTGGACATGAGAAAGCTGTGCGCAAGATGGGTGCCGCGTTTGCTCACAATGGAACAAAAACAGCGTCGTGAAGATGTTTCAATCGCACTCGATTTTGGCGATGTTTCACAGCAATAAAGCCGAGTTTTTGCGTCGATTCATAACAATGGATGAAACATGGGTCCATCACTTTACACCTGAGACGAAGGAACAGTTAAAACAATAGACTGAAAGGGGAGAATCGGCTCCAAAAAAGACGAAGACAGTATTTTTGGTATGCGCGTGGGATAATTTTCATTGATTATCTTCAAAAAGGAAAAACAATCAACGGCGAGTATTATATGAAATTATTGCAGCGTTTGAGTGATGAAATCAAGAAAAAACGGCCGCATTTGGCGAAAAGGAAAGTGTTGTTTCATCAAGACAATGCACCAGTTCACACATCCGTTATCGCGGTGGCCAAAATCAATGAATTAAAGTTCGAATTGCTTCCTCACGCACCCTATTCGCCAGATTTAGCCCCCTAGGATTATTTTTCTTTTTCCAAACTTGAAAATATGGCTCGGTGGTAAAAGATTTGCCAACAATGAAGAGGTGGAATCTGCGGTTGATGGCTACTTTGAGTCGCTCGACGGTTCTCACTATAAACAGGGTATCGAAGCTATTGAACATCGCTGGAAAAAGTGTGTCGAGCTGAAAGGAGACTATGTTGAGAAATAAAAATATGTTTTCCCATTTTTTTTGTCGTTTCTTTGTTAGGTCGGGTACTTTTGGGACTACCCTCGTAACTTGCCAAGTGCTCTACTTCTGTATCGCGAAATTTTTGTGTTTTGAATAAGTCCTCGGATATTGAAGTTTTTAAATAAAGCATTTTAATATTTCTTATCAATGTGAGTTAGTTGTTTCAGCTCAATTAATATTTCTTATTTACTAATTTTTATTTTTTTTGCTGCTGTATATAATATTTCATTAAGCTTTGTATGTATTCGAGCTTAACCTGTGTATGTAAGCATTATAAAAATCAAATAAAAAAAACTGTGATCTGTGACTGTGTGTGTGTGTGTCACGTTTTAAGCAACATAAATTTCGTGAAAAATACTTTTCAAACAAAAAACTTAATTAAGTTAGTAATCTTGATGTTTGTTTTGATATATTTGTAGATGTAACATAACATAACATAACATATGCAACTGTACACAAGACTAATTCCAGCAGTATACTACAATATATATTAGATGCAACTATCATTAAACAGTAGTTAAGGAAACATAAGAAAGACAATCTTTGTTATTTGGTTGGTAAGATGCCTTCTCTTCCAGCCCGGGTGTTGCGGGTTCAATTCCTGTTGGTTTATAAACTTAAAAAATAGTTCAAGTCCCGTTTACACTTAAGGTCTTTTAAACACATTTCTGATTAGTTTGAAAAGATCGACATATAGCAACAAGCCTCGCTATACTCGTATGGCCGCGCAGCTGGAGACCCGCGGATAATAATCCCCTCGAATAACTCAGGAGTATGCGGAGATATACTCGTAAGTATACCCGTGACTGAGGTCATATATAATAAAAATAAACCTGCCGGTGGGCTCCGATTACCTCACTTTGGTGTGCTATCGTATCCAGTACGGGAGTATGGCCGGTGAGTTTTTGGGTGTGCTTTGGCTTTTTTGGGTCAGTCGCTTAAATAAGAGAAAAGATTCTTCTTTTCTATTATATAAACACAAACTCCATGGCACAATTTTGTTTTCCAACTGACTCAACGTCGGGATGGCGAGAAGATCCTCAACTAACATACGAGATTCAGCAACGACAGTATACTCGTACAACGAAAGTGTAAAATAGAAAAAAAATACAAAGAATATAAATACATCAAGTGAGAATGTCTCGCTTGAAGATCTGTAATGAAAGTTTGCAATAGTTTAGTTAGTGAAGACAGCTTACCGATAAGAAGAAGATCTTAGGTTTACACCCCGTTCACCCATTTTTTTGTTTTCGGTGTCTATTGGGGTGAGGTATTTGCCGCAACGTTCTCTAGGGTAGTTGAAAATAAAACATTTATTTGTTTTATTTCTATCGCAAGAATATTTCTACCGCGAGAATATTTCTATCGCGAGAATATTTCTATCGCGACAATGTTTCTACCGCAAGAATATTTCTATCGCTAGAATATTTCTACCGCAAGAATATTTATACTGCGAGAATATTTCTATCGCGAGAATATTTCTATCGCGACAATGTTTCTACCGCAAGAATATTTCTATCGCTAGAATATTTCTACCGCAAGAATATTTATACTGCGAGAATATTTCTATCGCGAGAATATTTCTATCGCGACAATGTTTCTACCGCAAGAATATTTCTATCGCTAGAATATTTCTACCGCAAGAATATTTATACTGCGAGAATATTTCTATCGCGAGAATATTTCTATCGCGACAATGTTTCTACCGCAAGAATATTTCTATCGCTAGAATATTTCTACCGCAAGAATATTTATACTGCGAGAATATTTCTATCGCAAGAATTTTTCTATCGCGAGAATATTTCTATCGCAAGGATACTGTTTGTATACGCATGTGTTACTTATCAAACACGTCGAACTTATTTTTTATATAAATAACATTGTCAATGTTATTAAATGTAATTAAAATATTATGTAAATGGACTGGCTATTAAAAAACGAGGATTCTACGAGTAATGACAATGTATGAGCGAATGAGACAGGACAAATTGAGGATTTGAAAGTTTTGCATAGAATATCTGGTATTACAATGTTTGGTAGAGTAAGAAATGATCAGTAAATGATGACCATTTGTTAGTAGAATTTAGAAGGAAATCTTGAGATGCTTTGGTCAAGAGAATAAGTTGAGAAAGATTTTCGAACTAAATACATATCTGAAATTAATAAAAAGCGAGGAAGTAATTGATTGCGAAAAGAAAGGAAGGAAATAGTTTGAGAAATTTTAACAAAAGGCAATGTAAGAAGTATGAGAAATTATGTATTGTGTGAATGAGACGAGAATCATATGCATGAATAGAAAAGTGTGGAGATCTGTCCTCTCTGCCTAACTAAAAAGCGGCACTGCATGCTGGTATTAAATGAATTGATATATACATACGAGTATGTGTAGGCATGTGAGAAATGTCTACCTGCGATGTGTATTCAAAATGGTGGCATTTTTTCCGCCTAGTTTTCGGGAATTAAAGGCTATATACCTAAGACTTCGGTCATATCTATTCTATAAAAAAAACATGCTTGTGGCATTTTTTCCGCCTAGTTTTCGGGAATTAAACGGTATATACCTATAACCGAAGTCATATATATTCTATCAACAAAAAAAAACAGGCTTATGTACATCGACCGTCTCACTTGTCATTGGGTCCAGTACAGCGGTATGGCTGGCGAGTTTGCTGGTGTGCAACGGTTTACTCACATACACAAAAAGAAGCTTCACGGCACAGCTTCGCTTTTCAACTAAATCGGTGTTTGAATGGCGAGGGGATCCTCGAATACGAAGCCCAGCAACGATTTTCTATTTGTCACATTCTTCCCAGTGTCATGTCAGGTCTCCCCAACGTTGAATATCACTTGAGAGTAGGCATATTTGTCCCCGGCATCCCGAAAAAGATCTCCAACGCCCCTTGTGCCAGTCCAATCACGTGTATTGCGGAGCCAGGAGATTTGCCTCCAGCCAACACCTCTTCAGCCTTCTATTTGACCTTGGATGATCAGGTGCAGTAATTTGTACTTTTCTCCTCTAAGTACATGACGCAAGTAGCAACTCTCTATCAACTTTGGCTCTTTGAAGAACCCTTTCCCTTTGAAGAAGTGTTGCTGACCATATCCGTCCAGGGAATCCGTAGCATTCTCCGGTGCATCCACATTTCGAATGCTTCCAGTCAGTTCATACTACTTACTTTGAGGGTCCATGATTCCACTCCGTGCAATAACACTGACCAAACGTAGCATTTGACTAACCGTTGTCAAAGTTTCAAATTTAGATTATCATCGCAGAACACGCTCCTCATTTTATTGAAAGCCGCACGAGATGATTCAGTTTTGCTCTTGACTTCGGTTTCTGGGTCGAGGTCTTCTACTAAGATACTTCCGAGGTATTTTTTTTCACTCTCTCTATATCAACACCGTTCAATGTAAGATGTGCTGTGCTGTGCCGGCCAAACACCATGAACTTAGTTTTACTCACGTTCATGTTCAGTCCCAGCTTCACACCGGCTCCATTAATTCTATCTATGGCGCAGGGTTTGAAGGTCGTCAATACTGTCTGCAACAACAACCGTATCATCAGCGTACCTGATGTTATTGACGCATACATAATTCACTTTGACCCCGAGATTCAAGTTATATGGTGCTTCCTTGAAAACTATATCAGAGTACAGATTGAATAACATAGGTCCGACTCCACGTTGAATTGGTATGCCTTTTGATTTGTTATTTTCCAATTTAATGACAGCTTCTTGGTTCCAGTACAGGATTTAATAATATTTATATCTTTATCATCTATTCCTGTTCCTGAAGCATCTTAACAAGGTCTGCGTGTTTCACTCTATCGAATGCCTTCTCGTAATCGATGAAACAGGCAAAAATGTCCCATTAAAATACTAATATTTTATATTTAGATGTAACTTTGTTTTGTTAATATTTTCAGTATCTCATCAATGCCTCGGTCGTCTTCAGTGGTAATCTGATCGGCCTTCCATAGCGGGCGGACATCACCTTCAATCGGCCTTCCATAGTGGGTGGACATCACCTTCAATCGTCGTAGCGTTATTACAGATTTCTTTAAAGCACACTTGACATACACAATTGCTTACTGAATTGTTTCCATACAATATATGTTACATATCTTTGTTTATGGTTTGTGCCGCATCTATTTTTTATTCATGGTGTGTGCCGCATTTTTAAAAAGCATTTTTAAAAAGTAAAAAGCTTCAAACACCGAAAAAACAACTGATGCTCCATCTTCAAAATTATGTCAAAAATTGTCAAGTAATTTGGGAATGCAATAATTGAAAAATGCGCTAAACTATAACTTTTTATAATAATATACATTCGGCACGTTGGAAAGGAAATTAGCAACTAAGATTTGGTACTAACGACATCTACCAGAGAAACACAAAACTACTTTTTGCACCACATATTACAGAGGTAATAAATACTCGTATTATACTCGTAGATAACATATGTGTGTCATAAGTATTTACTTTTTAAGAGTTCAGTGTTATCACTATCACTAATGCCCCCCTGGCTCCGGCTCCGAATGCTTCAGGCAAGTGTTTAAGAATAGAATCCTTACATGAAAAAATCCATACATCACATTTGCTATTAGCGATGAGATGAGTACTTGGATGAGTGCTCTTTAAGTATATAAAGCGAACTCGTGCCGCAGGATCCTTAGTTAAAGCATTATACTAGTATTGGCACGTTACTATCTACTCGTATATACACGAGTACGAGTAGATTGCTTCAGTCTCTGTTTGCAAGAATCGAGGTAAGAGAAGTTTCGGAAAAGGAAGAGGACGGGGGAGAGGACCAGGTTTCTCGTGTGCCGGACTATTGAAATCTCTTGCGCTTAGTAAAAATAGAGCAATGTTCGAAACGTTTTGTAGCATCACATCTGTGGCCTATGCCATAAAATGCATTATTCCTGTTTGTAACCATTTTTAAAAAGGGGTTCGATTTTTGCTTTCCCTACGGCCTCTTAAGCACCTTTCTGGTTATATGGAAGAAATTGTAAAACGGCAATAAACCAGCCAGGTTGCACTATGACAAATTAAAGTATATTAGAATACGAGTACATAAGCGCAATAGCAGTGCGCTGAATTCGTTGCATACGTTACTTTAGTAGCCGCGACTCGGTGTGCGAGTACTTTAACCTTGTTTAACATCAGTGTTACGGATTCGATTCTCGGCGGGTTCCGGCCTGGCGTTGCTTTCAACTGATTTTAACATAATGTTAAAGGTATGTTACACTGGCGCTCAGATATTACTTTATATAAATATCGATAAACACTCTTCGGTAAGATTCAGATTCGAAACAACGCTACGAGTATATAAACCGTAACATAACATAGCATAGTGTGTGTGTGTGTGTGCATGTCGTATTGGTATGTTTCCGTGGAATTACCTGTGGTATTGGATTGACTATCTAGTTTATTGGTACAACTGATTCAAAACACTGCGTGACGTTTGGTGTATTTGGATGTCATATTACGGGACAGTTAATGAGTAGCAAATTTCAGCGAATACATATTATATATTTAATGTCATATATTTGAGGTTAACTGCTAAAAGAGTGATTTGGTAAAACACGCAGAGATGTGAGAGGTCCTCATTTTCGACAGTGAGCAAAATTGCAATCCAATTTCTTTGGGCAAATACGCTGATTTTGGAATTTTGTAATCTGTGGAACTATTGGAAATTTCAAATATTTTGGCAATGATCATAAATATTCAAAATGCACACAAACTTACTGTCAAGTCATATCGGGCTAAAGAGTGATGAAATAGCGCGAGTCTTTCCTACCGCAAAACACAACTTTTGCCTATCCATAACACTTCTCATACAACTCTTACGATTCCTCTGACTTTTTACATTTCCATTTCATTTCCGTCTTGCTCTACCACGCCTTTCTGTCTTGCTCTACGACGCCTTTCCGTCTTGCTCGACCACGCCTTCCGCTAACATATGTAACATAATGTATATTTGTTTTGTTAGTCTTTCTTCATCCATTCGTTCTAGATGTCAAAATCATCTCAGAGTGCTCGTCTTCATCTAATTCAATACATCATCCTTAACTTTTACATTTAGCTCCTATCAATTCATTCCATATGTTGTCATACATTGTCATATCATATAATTTTATAAGAGCACGCATTTTTCCAGCATTTGTTTGGTTTCTTTCAGTATTTTTTCACGTCTGCGTTAAACTTTAATTCTGGAATTGTAGGGGTTAGCCATTTTAACAAATTTTGATAATATCCGGTTTGAGTACCTATACATATTTTATTGCTTCATTGACTTTGTTTAATACCGCTACACGCCATCCGATATCTCTCGAAGTTCTCCTGTTGGTTGGAAGAGGCGATGACAATAAGTCCCTGTAATGTGTAGTGGTACTGTACTGTAATGTACTGTACTGTACTATATAGTATATGTTACGACCGTATAATACAATACAATACGATACGATACGATACGAATTCGTTTAATATAATATAATATTTTCCATGGCTTGTCACTGACACTTACACTGAAAGCTTATCATATGGTTTTCCACACTTTTGAAATATGTGTGACGAGATACATGGATGTGGACGAGGCAAATGTAGAATGGTTGGATAAAGGCCCAGTCTGCGTATTCTAAAAGAGTAAGTATGTATGTCCTGTGAGAAAAGATTATTTGAAAGGTTGAAAATTTTAAGTTTCTTCAAATAACTATTACAATCATCATATCCTATAGCAAATACTCCAAAATCTCCCTCGAAATTAATTCGATACTCTCAAAATGATTATTTTTATTTTCCGAAAACACGGATTTTCTTCAAACGGTTTGTGATCACATTAGTAAAGGCCCGTTCTCACGGTTCAAGTTAAGTTGACCGATTAAAGTTGATCAACAAAAGTTGAATACGACTTGAATCAGTTTTTGTTCACACGTTTCAATAGAAACAGATTCAAGGCCCGTTCTCGCGGTTCAAATTTAGTTGACCGATTAAAGCTGATCAACAAAAGTTGAATGAAATCTGTAGTGATAACCTTTGTTTCAATAGAGCTGCAAGAAAATATTAACTCAGTCAAACTTAATCGTTCAAGTAATGAGTCATCCGCCATTTGATTTCAAGCTGAAACCTGTCTTGAAACATGTGAATTCAAGTTGGTTGTCAAGTTCGCTTTTAACTTGATAAATATAAAAATAAAGATGCAAGAGAAAATGCTTTCGACGCCATTTTTAACTGAATTAAATTTAAACTGTTTATATAATCAGTTTCTTTTGAAACGTGTGAACAAAAACTGATTCAAGCCGTATTCAACTTTTGTTGGTCAACTTTAATCGGTCAACTAAACTTGAACCGTGAGAACGGGCCTGTATTCAACTTTTGTTGATCAAACATTATGTGTCAATTCAACTTGAACCGTGAGAACGCGACTTCACTACAGATTCCATTCAACTTTTGTTGATCAACTTTGATCGGTCAACTAAAGTTGAACCGTGAGAACGTGCCTTAAGGCACCTGTTTATAAATTAATTTAATTTTTTGCACCATTTTGCAAAAGCTATCTCTGTTTTTTATTGTGTAATTTATTACAATTATACGCGAACAATTTATTAACGTTCGTTTTTTTTGCATCTGCATAATGATTTGATAATATTCTCAAACGTGAGAAATATTGAAAAATGTTCAAATAATATAATATCAGCTCTTGTTTGAAATTATGTAGAATATTTGACCGGTATTATTTGAATTAAAGTTTTAAAATTTGCAAGATATTTAAGTTTTCAATAAAATAATAATTTATATACCTCCATTAAAAATGTAGACTGTTCAAGAGCATTCTAACTCAGAATTCAAACCCGCTTTTATTAAGACATCAAAATTATTTTAAAATATCCAAAAAGGGTTGTTTTCAAGTTCATTCTAAAGCTATACACACCACCCATATCTCTTATACTTTAACTTTATAAAATTATTCTAGTTTAAAACGTAGAGTTAAAATATAATTGTTTTTCCCAATGATTAGACTAGAATCAGTTGTGGTTAGTCGTAACATAATGTGTGCATTGAGACGACCATAATGACGTGCTTACTTAAAAGTTTTAGCCGACCAGACTAGAGAAATAATACCTCCTAGAAAGAGTAGAACATATAACAGTACGTGGATACATCATTAATATGTTTATCGATTAAGTCAGCATCAATTTGGTGGTGCGAGTACTTGTTTAACAATCTGGCCTTCGGGGATCGATTCCACGTGAGTCCCAAATTGGTTTCAGTTGAGTCAAAGATGAACACTTGGTTTTATTCAATGCTAGTTTTTTAGAACCATGTTTAGGGTATCATTGTAGAAGTTACTTAATATTCTTAAACTTAAAAACACTCCGTAGGGTTGTTTAGGGTATCATAGTGGAAGTTGCTTAATATTCCTTAACTTAAAAATACTCTGTAGGGTTGGCTCCTTTTTCTTTTCCCCGTTTCCCCGAGCATTACTGTGTGAGCATTGTGGGCCTCTCATTGCAACACATTGTGGGCCTCTCATTGCAACACATATTATTTTGTTGAAGCTTCTTATTTTCTTTGTTCAATTCCATTGAAACGTCTTATTTCCATTCATTACGTATTGATAAAAGGTAACTCTTTTGTTTTTATTAAAAGGTTAACGCTATTTAAATATTCGAGGCTTTTCATTTATTTTTTCTGATGTTTCGGTGACCAGAATATTACGCTACGAGTATTGGCACGTGAGATATCTGTTAGCTATCTGACTCACAACACGAATCTCTAACTAACATAGTTCACGAGCAAGTCTAAAAGGAAATAAAGGAGTAAAGCGTATTTCCATTTATATAATATTTTTACTATTGTTATTCTAAACTTTGTTTCTTGAAATTCAAATAAATAATTCATTTGAAGTGTCGTGGATTCGCATGTTACAATGAATGTATGACGGGACTTGACGGGATGGGACGGGACGGGACGGGACGGACTCTTAAACACAAACTTGAAAACATTTTTGAGATTTCAACTTTTTACTATTAATGTCGTCGATAACGAAGTGATTATTTTGCAGATGAAGGGCAAGCGAACGGACAAGGGCCTGCAGGCGCTGGCGTTGCTCTGGCTGGCCGGGCTGGCCTGGCTCGGGCCGTGTCACGCGGCCCCGTCCGACCCCGCAGCGGTCTCCTCACCGCTCTCGCCGTCCCTCGCGCCAGGAGCTGAGCTTGAAGATTCTCCCGCTGAATCATCAGGTATGTTATAATGTTTCTTTAAAACTTTATTGCGTATTATTGAATCGCATGTTCGCTGTATAGAGTACAGCTTTGCGGGTTTATTGCAATATAGCAATCTCTTTCAACAAACCAGAAAGATGTTAATCTAGTCTTAAGTAAAAACCAGACTGGAATCCTTATTTTTATAATCTGGATACCAACAAGAATTGAACCCGCAATCCTCGGGTCAGCGTTGGCGTACCGACCAGGCTACGGAGGTGTCTCGGATTCATTTGAAATGTTCCCAAGAAAGTCTTACAAAATGTTTTTGCCTTATTACGAGTTACGAGTATAGGTTATATATACTCGTAGTTGATTTATTATAAAACCAGACAAGCATAGAATACAAAATGAAAAGGTATTAAGATCATTATTATTCATTGTATATTATACGAGTACAATGAAGATGAGATGTTCTAAGATAGTATTACAATGTATAGCATGAAACCTTTTATTTATGGCCTCTTTGAAGGAAGTTTAGGAGCATAATTTGATAATTTAAAATTATTTCCATTTATTTTATAGCTGTTAAGATCATTTTGCTAATCTCCGAAACATCGTTCTTGACTGACAGTCGTTTCAATGTTTATTACGTTTTGCAGGAGACCTGGAGCCGGCGGAGAGCGCTTGGGGTGGCGGTGGTGGCTTCGGAGGTATTGGCGGCGGATTCATCGCCGGGGGCTTCGTCAAAGGCTTCGGGGGAGGTTTTGGCGGGGGACACGGTGGTGGGTTTGGAGGAATAGGAGGAATCGGAGGCTTTGGGGGTTACGGGGGATATGGGGGCCATGGGGGGCACGGGGGTTACGGAGGTCATGGGGGATATGGGGGCTATGGGGGTCATGGTGGATATGGAGGAGGATATGGAGGAGGATATGGGGGAGGGTATGGGGGAGGGTATGGGGGACACGGTGGATATGGTGGAGGTTATGGTGGGAAAAAGATCATAGTGCTAGTAGCAGGGGGCGGAGGATACGGCCATGGTCACCATTACGGCTAATTATGAGTGGGGCGGTCTGGCGCATGGGGAAGGGCTGGAATGGGAAGAAGAATGCGGGTATCGTCCAGTACTCTCGCGAGAGTCACGCAACACGAGCGGATGAACCTTGATAATGGGCTTTGCGCATTTTATGTGTATTATTTGTAAATATTCTTGTCACTTTAAATAAAGTGTTGATCTTTATCTGTTTTGAAACTCTGAATTATAGATTTTAACAATGACAGTAATGGAACTTGCATTCAAGTTCAAGTTCAATAATTCCTGAATATACTCGTAGAATAGAATCAAGTCACACAACTCACAAACAGCACTGATAATAAATTGATGTGGATATGATCGGGTAACGGCCGATAGTCGACTGGTTATATTATTATGAGACTAAACTATGTTATTATTCACAATAATAACCTTAAAAAAAACGAATACAATTTCTAATGAAAGTTGTCTATGATAACTTGGGCATTTTTTTTCCTATTCACCTTAAGTCTTCTTTTGAAGTATGGTAGTGTATTTATTAAAAACTTTTCGCTTTTTTGGTCACAATTTATTACAATTAAAATAGAAACAAATCAAATTCATGATTCAAAAATACTTCCTACCTAACGAAATACTTCCGACCTAACAAAAACATGTTTAAAAGCCGGTAATTAAAAACCAGTCTGGGAACCTTTTATTTCGGTGTCATCGGAACTGTCTAGTTTGAATGACGCCTGGCTTCAGATTCGGGAGTTGAGGGGAAGTTTCTCACATTTTTTTCAAATACAGTTCCAATCTGGTTTTCATTTATCGCCTTGCTGCTATTTTTCTCGGTGGTTGGGAGAGATTTTTACATGGCAATACGCCCGCCAGTTTGTATTGTACAAAAGAAAAAAGGAATACAAAAACAGGTAAGAGTGTTTCTTGTTGATTGGGTCTTCCAGGAGAGGCATGGATTGTACCACAACGTATGTAGTGTTCTCGCCCCTCGAATGATTGTACAACAAGAACGTCTTTGGAACAAGATGGCTGGTGGACATCTTCAATTGTTCCCGGGACAAGCTGGACAAACAATTCGATTTCTCAATGTTATTTTTGAAGATAAACAATTGATATAAATTACTTATTGAAAAAATACAGATTGATATTTTTTTAATAAGCTCGTGGCACATACTTTTTTCTATTTTATTAAAAAATGTTTTCCCGTTTCGATGTTGAGTATCACGCATTGACGTGCCAGTGCCAGTGCCAGTGCCAGTGCCAGTGCCAGTGCCAGTGCCAGTGCTAGTGCCAATGTATACTATAACACAAAATGTGATACATTCAATTCCTTCAAAATAATATTATAAATATAAAACAGTATTTTTAGCATAAAACATAAAATCTCTCTAGAGGTAAATTACAAAAAAATAATAATTATCCCAGTCACGCCTCAGATTTAGGGAATTAAATTTAAAAGACGGACCACTTAAATAAAACTGAAATTGAGTTAAATTGATAGAGCACACTTTGATCCTTATCCTTATCCTTATCCCTAGCGCTAACCCTAACCACCCACCCACTCACCCACCATTACAACTATCTTCCGGTTCAACACACCTCTGTGCCATCCACGGGAAGCACCGTTTCATTCACAGTGGCAAATGCAGGCATAACTCTGAGGGACAACATGTTACAGGGGCCGAGGCAAGGGAAACACATTACCTCAAAATCTGGTTATAACGATTTTTACGAAAATAATTTCAACGAAACCAAACAATTTACTATTAAAAATAGTAAAATGATGTACATGATATACGTGTATATTCCCGTATATATGACACATTTTGCCTTTTGAAACTATCGTTATTTACTCACGGTGTGTTATGAAAAATAATTGAATAAATACATATTCCAACAATTAACATTTTTCGGAAGAAATCGTCATTGATAGAAAACGAAATACCGAGAAAGTTTTCTTTATAAATAGTTTGTAAAAATAAAAGATGAAAACGAATATTCTGATTATCGTCGTCGTTGCCGGACCTCGTCCTCATAGTCAAGGATCTCTGTTGGAAAGCGAAGCCGGGCCTCGTCCTCATAGTCGAGAATCCATGTTGAAAAGCGAAGCCGGGCCTCGTAGTCGAGGATCCCTGTTGGAAAGCAAAACGGGGCCTCGTAGTCGAGGATCCCTGTTGGAAAGCGAAGCGGGGTCTCGTAGTTGAGGATCCCTGTTGGAAAGCGAAGCCGGGCCATGGAGTTTGTACCATGAGGTGAGACGATCGGAGCACACCGGCATGTTGGGTGCCATTATGGATAGGGATGGGGCAAAACAAAATGAGGATTGAAGGGGGTGGGGGGGGGTAAATTTACAGGGAGGGGAAGGACATTAGGAAAGGAGCCCCTCGTCCTTTATCCGGGCTTGGGACCGGCTCCGTCATTGGATAAAGGGCATTCATCTTGTACGGAGGCGGAGTTAATTTCTGATTATAATACGTGTGTGTATGTGGAGATATTCCGAATCTATAAAGCTGAAAGTTGGTGCAACCATATTATCAGCATTTAAACAACGATGCGGCTGCGTCCTAGCCTACCCTACCCTACCCTACCCTACCCTATCCCCTTCACCAGTACACGTACGTTAACGTTATCGTTAATGGCAGATACTCGTATAATTGTAAGATATAAAAAGTTGTATAATATTGTTAACACTTTTGTTGCATACTGGTGGGTACAAACTGGTGGGCTTATTGCCGTGTTTCACTAAACAAGTCTGAAGAGAAAATCAGACTGAACCCCTTTATAAAAAAAACTGGGTCATAGCGGGAATCAAACCCGCAATCCTCGGGCTAGAAGACAAGCGTCTTACCGACTAACCCACGGATGTCATCACAATATATGTCGATGGAAATGGAGAATAGATTCAAAATCAAATTCACGACGACCTTAATTACATTTTGCGATGGTCACGTGACAGTAGAATAATTTTAAATACATAAAAAACATTTTTCTTCGTATACATTTACCACAAAGGCAGAAGGAGACAAACAATTACACACTGCGAGGTTTCGATTTCCCCACTCTTATGTTACGATGGCTCACACTACTGACTACACGATCTCTACACAGAATCTCTAAGTCGTTTGAAAACCAATTGGGGCTCAAAACATTGTTTAATTCATTGATCCGTAGCAAACTAGAAAGCTATGCTTGCATTTGGAGGCCGGTGGGGGCGCAAAACTCACTCATGGTGGAGAAAGTACAAAAAAAATATCTACGATATCTCTATATGAGAGAGTTCGGTGTCTATTTATGGCTTTATCCTACTCAGTTTCTGCTGAGCATGCTCGGGTATAACTCCTTGAGCGTAAGAAGAGATCTGCGTCTCCTGGTATACGTTGTCAAACTCGTTCGAGGAGTTGTGAGCTGTCCAGCATTACTACAAAGATTAGCGTTAAATGTTCCTAACAATTACACTAGACTGCGCCGGCAAGAACTGTTCTCAATAACATACGCAAGAACGGGTCTTCCAGCCGCTATGCCTGCTGGAAGGGCCTTAACTCATAAAAGTAAAGTTACAACTCACATTTATTAATTAATTAGTTATGAAACGGGAAAAATACGTAAAGATGGATTGAATAGTGAAGTGTAACGCTTGAGAATAAGTGGTGAGTTAAGTAAAAAAATCTCGAATGTATTCTGTATGATAATCGGTGTATTTAAATATTGATGAAGATTTGAGACATTGCTTTTCGACATTCTTTTGTATTTGAGTCGTATTTTAATAGTTATTTAAACATGTTATTATATATTTCATTAAAATTACAATAGCAAGAGCCGTTTTCGAAAAGTGAGGCAGTTTGACAAATAATTAGTCATAAAATAATAAATCGTTAAAAATGTGATGAAACACAAGTTATTTGAAGAACCAAGTTGGCACTTGTCTCATTACCATAATGTGGGGTCCAAGTCTGTATAATTACAGTTTATAACATGAATAGAGAATTTTGAAGTTACTCGTCTGTAAATTTTAATAAATATTTGGTTTGTATATAAATAACGCTATATTTATTTCAAAAACTTAACAACTTTTGTATTTTTCGTAGTAAAATACCTCATCTCGAGAGCTATTCTTTTTGAATTTACTCGTATAAAAGGGAGCTTGTAAGCGTCCCTTTATAAGCTCAAATGGAATATAAATAATAAAGAAGTTTGTTAATAACTAATTACGAGTAGAAATGTCCCATCTGATGTTTGGACAGGCATCCAGATTTTATATTTATACGAGTATATGGAAGCGAAATTCAATATATTATTAGATCTCAAATAAAAGTAATTTATGACAGTTTATGCTTCTGCTTCTGCTTCTCGGATAGTGGTCGGTCACCTTACGAGTACGAGTACGAATACGAGTATTAGGTTATGAGTACATTCAATACAACACATTATTGGAGTTTTATTTCGAGTTTGGATGGCTTATCATGTATTGTCTTTTGTTTGTTCTATGAGATACGAGTATTGCCCTATACTCGTGTCTACACGATTGCTGGAAATGAAGGTCTCTCCTTAGTTTATTATACTACTTTGTTTGTTCTATGAGATATGATATTAACCTATACTCGTAGCTACACGATTGCTGGAAATGTTTGTTCTATGAGATACGAGTATTGACCGATACTCGTAGCTACACGATTGCTGGAAATGAGGGTCTCTCCTTAGTTTATTGTACGACTTTGTTTGTTCTATGAGATAGTATATTGCTCTATACTCGTAGCTACACGATTGCTGGAAATGTTTGTTCTATGAGATACGAGTATTGACCGATACTCGTAGCTACACGATTGCTGGAAATGAGGGTCTCTCCTTAGTATATTATACGACTTTGTTTGTTCTATGAGATATGATATTGCCCTATACTCGTAGCTACACGATTGCTGGAAATGAGGGACTCTCCTTAGTTTACTATACGACTTTGTTTGTTCTATGAGATATGATATTGCCCTATACTCGTAGCTACACGATTGTTGGAAATGTTTGTTCTATGAGGTATGATATTGCCCTATACTCGTAGCTACACGATTGCTGGAAATGTTTGTTTTTTGAGATACAAGTATTGACCGATACTCGTAGCTACACGATTGCTGAAAATGAGGGTCTCTCCTTAGTTTATTATACGAATTTGTTTGTTCTATGAGATATGATATTGCCCCATACTCGTAGCTACACGATTGCTGGAAATGTTTGTTCTATCAGATACGAGTATTGACCTATACTCGTAGCTTCACGATTGCTGGAAATGAGGGTCTCTCCTTAGTTTATTATACGACTTTGTTTGTTCTATGATATATGATATTGACCTATACTCGTAGCTACACGATTGCTGGAAATGTTTGTTCTATGAGATACGAGTATTGACCTATACTCGTAGCTTCACGATTGCTGGAAATGAGGGTCTCTCCTTAGTTTATTATACGACTTTGTTTGTTCTATGAGATATGATATTGACCTATACTCGTAGCTACACGATTGCTGGAAATGAGGGTCTCTCCTTAGTTTATTATACTACTTTGTTTGTTCTATGATATATGATATTGACCTATACTCGTAGCTACACGATTGCTGGAAATGTTTGTTCTATGAGATACGAGTATTGACCGATACTCGTAGCTACACGATTGCTGGAAATGAGGGTCTCTCCTTAGTTTATTATACGACTTTGACAACTGGTCAGTTTTAAGAACAGATGCCTAAAGATGACGATGAGTGTCACAAGTTGGATTACGTGACGAATTGAACCAGTTCATCTTCGGCCGCAGCAGCAGCCTATAATGATCACAATAAAGGTGGCGCTGGATGTACTCGTAGTTAGACTAGGTGCAGAGAATGCCTCCCGGTTGCGCATGGCAAGAGCTACGCTGAGTTAGCTTGTTAGCAAGGGACTCGACGTAGTTAGACTAGGCCCAGAGAATGCCTCCCGGTTGCGCATGGCAAGAGCTACGCTGAGTTAGCTTGTTAGCAAGGGACTCGACGTAGTTAGACTAGGCTCAGAGAATGCCTCCCGGTTGCGCATGGCAAGAGCTACGCTGAGTTAGCTTGTTAGCAAGGGACTCGACGTAGTTAGACTAGGCCCAGAGAATGCCTCCCGGTTGCGCATGGCAAGAGCTACGCTGAGTTAGCTTGTTAGCAAGGGACTCGACGTAGTTAGACTAGGTCCAGAGAATGCCTCCCGGTTGCGCATGGCAAGAGCTACGCTGAGTTAGCTTGTTAGCAAGGGACTCGACGTAGTTAGACTAGGCCCAGAGAATGCCTCCCGGTTGCGCATGGCAAGAGCTACGCTGAGTTAGCTTGTTAGCAAGGGACTCGACGTAGTTAGACTAGGCCCAGAGAATGCCTCCCGGTTGCGCATGGCAAGAGCTACGCTGAGTTAGCTTGTTAGCAAGGGACTCCACGTAGTTAGACTAGGCCCAGAGAATGCCTCCCGGTTGCGCATGGCAAGAGCTACGCTGAGTTAGCTTGTTAGCAAGGGACTCGACGTAGTTAGACTAGGCCCAGAGAATGCCTCCCGGTTGCGCATGGCAAGAGCTACGCTGAGTTAGCTTGTTAGCAAGGGACTCGACGTAGTTAGACTAGGCCTAGAGAATGCCTCCCGGTTGCGCATGGCAAGAGCTACGCTGAGTTAGCTTGTTAGCAAGGGACTCGACGTAGTTAGACTAGGCCTAGAGAATGCCTCCCGGTTGCGCATGGCAAGAGCTACGCTGAGTTAGCTTGTTAGCAAGGGACTCGACGTAGTTAGACTAGGCCCAGAGAATGCCTCCCGGTTGCGCATGGCAAGAGCTACGCTGAGTTAGCTTGTTAGCAAGGGACTCGACGTAGTTAGACTAGGTGCAGAGAATGCCTCCCGGTTGCGCATGGCAAGAGCTACGCTGAGTTAGCTTGTTAGCAAGGGACTCGACGTAGTTAGACTAGGCTCAGAGAATGCCTCCCGGTTGCGCATGGCAAGAGCTACGCTGAGTTAGCTTGTTAGCAAGGGACTCGACGTAGTTAGACTAGGCCCAGAGAATGCCTCCCGGTTGCGCATGGCAAGAGCTACGCTGAGTTAGCTTGTTAGCAAGGGACTCGACGTAGTTAGACTAGGTCCAGAGAATGCCTCCCGGTTGCGCATGGCAAGAGCTACGCTGAGTTAGCTTGTTAGCAAGGGACTCGACGTAGTTAGACTAGGCCCAGAGAATGCCTCCCGGTTGCGCATGGCAAGAGCTACGCTGAGTTAGCTTGTTAGCAAGGGACTCGACGTAGTTAGACTAGGCCCAGAGAATGCCTCCCGGTTGCGCATGGCAAGAGCTACGCTGAGTTAGCTTGTTAGCAAGGGACTCCACGTAGTTAGACTAGGCCCAGAGAATGCCTCCCGGTTGCGCATGGCAAGAGCTACGCTGAGTTAGCTTGTTAGCAAGGGACTCGACGTAGTTAGACTAGGTGCAGAGAATGCCTCCCGGTTGCGCATGGCAAGAGCTGCGCTGAGTTAGCTTGTTAGCAAGGGACTCGACGTAGTTAGACTAGGCCCAGAGAATGCCTCCCGGTTGCGCATGGCAAAAGCTACGCTGAGTTAGCTTGTTAGCAAGGGACTCGACGTAGTTAGACTAGGCCCAGAGAATGCCTCCCGGTTGCGCATGGCAAGAGCTACGCTGAGTTAGCTTGTTAGCAAGGGACTCGACGTAGTTAGACTAGGCCCAGAGAATGCCTCCCGGTTGCGCATGGCAAAAGCTACGCTGAGTTAGCTTGTTAGCAAGGGACTCGACGTAGTTAGACTAGGCCCAGAGAATGCCTCCCGGTTGCGCATGGCAAGAGCTACGCTGAGTTAGCTTGTTAGCAAGGGACTCGACGTAGTTAGACTAGGTCCAGAGAATGCCTCCCGGTTGCGCATGGCAAGAGCTACGCTGAGTTAGCTTGTTAGCAAGGGACTCGACATAGTTAGACTAGGCCCAGAGAATGCCTCCCGGTTGCGCATGGCAAGAGCTACGCTGAGTTAGCTTGTTAGCAAGGGACTCGACGAATCAAACGCTTATCCTACACCGTACGTCTGTGTTATGTATCATAGGGAGATTCACAGTATCGGCCGGACAAGATCAGATGTAGTGTGCCGGGCTGTGGACCGACCTGGGTGAAGGAAAACTCCCCGAAATCGTGGCATCCCTGTGCTCCTGATGGAATGTATTATATAGGGAGATTCACAGTATCGGCCGGACATGATAAGATGTAGTGTGCCGGGCTGTGGACCGACCTGGGTGAAGGAAAACTCCCCGAAATCGTGACATCCCTGTGCTCCTGATGGAATGTATTATATAGGGAGATTCACAGTATCGGCCGGACATGATAAGATGTTGTGTGCCGGGCTTTGGACCGACCTGGGTGAAGGAAAACTCCCCAAAATCGTGACATCCCTGTGCTCCTGATGGAATGTATTATATAGGGAGATTCACAGTATCGGCCGGACATGATAAGATGTAGTGTGCCGGGCTGTGGACCGACCTAGGTGAAGGAAAACTCCCCGAAATCGTGACATCCCTGTGCTCCTGATGGAATGTATTATATAGGGAGATTCACAGTATCGGCCGAACATGATAAGATGTAGTGTGCCGGGCTGTGGACCGACCTGGGTGAAGGAAAACTCCCCGAAATCGTGACATCCCTGTGCTCCTGATGGAATGTATTATATAGGGAGATTCACAGTATCGGCCGCACATGATAAGATGTAGTGTGCCGGGCTGTGGACCGACCTGGGTGAAGGAAAACTCCCCGAAATCGTGGTATTCCTGTGCTCATGATGGAATGTATTATTAAGGGAGATTCACAGCATCGGCCGTACATGATAAGATGTAGTGTGCCCGGCTGTGGTCCGACCTGGGTGAAGGAAAACTCCCCGAAATCGTGGCATCCCTGTGCTCATGATGGAATGTATTATTAAGGGAGATTCACAGCATCGGCCGTACATGATAAGATGTAGTGTGCCCGGCTGTGGACCGACCTGGGTGAAGGAAAACTCCCCGAAATCGTGGCATCCCTGTGCTCATGATGGAATGTATTATTAAGGGAGATTCACAGCATCGGCCGTACATGATAAGATGTAGTGTGCCCGGCTGTGGACCGACCTGGGTGAAGGAAAACTCCCCGAAATCGTGGCATCCCTGTGCTCCTGATGGAATGTATTATATAATGGGATGATTATATTTTAGATTATAATATTTAAGGAAAATTTCTTTTCGCATTAATTTGAATTACACTTATTAGGTGTACAAATAAGTTTCCGCCATTTTTTATCAAAAATTGGGCATTTATTGTGAAAGAACGGAACCTCATGTTTTATTCGAAGTAGTACCCATCGCTTGCCACTACTTTTCCCCATCTTTCTGTCAGCATACGAATACCGCGTCAGTCATCATCATCATCTTTTGAGGCTATCCACGAATCGACTCAATTTTTGGTATCTTCATATGATGTGAAGTGCTGCTCAGACAGGCCATGCGTCATCGATCAAAGCAAGTGGTAATCAGAAGGAGCAATGTCTGGTGAATACAGCGGGTGGGGTAAAACTTCTCAATTGAGTGTTTCCAAATAGGTTTTGACCGGTGCCGCAACATGTGGACTAGCATTATCATGCAGGAGAATAATTTTGTCGTGTCTGGCGTAGTAGTGGGCGCGCTTTTCCTCGAGTGCTCGACTCAATCTCATCAATTATGTTCGGTAGACAGCCCCAGCAATGGTTTCATTCGGTTTGAGCAACTCATAATACACGACACCAAGCTGATCCCACCAAATACACAACAAGAGTTTTTTTCCATGAATATTTGGCTTAGCCGTAGATGTTGAAGCATGACCAGGGGATCCCCATGATTTCTTCCTTTTTGGATTATCATAATGGATGCATTTTTCATCACCAGTGACTATATGGTGCAGAAAACCCTTTCGTTTATGCCTGGCAAGCAGCATTTCACATGTGGAAAATTGGCATTCAAAGTTTCTCCGTGTCAGTTCATATGAATCCCAATTTCTTTGTTTTTGAATCATTCCCAATGATTTCAACCCATGTGAAATTGCTTGTTGAGTCACTCCTAATGTAAGTGCAAGTTCTTCTTGCGTTTGGCACGAATCTTGATCCAATAATACTTCCAATTCCGCGTCTTCGTACACTTTCGGCCTTCCGCTACGTTCTTTGTCTTCGATGTCAAATTCACCGTTCTTAAACTTTTGAAACCACTCACGACAACTTCTCTCACTTAAGGCAGCCTCACCATATGCTTCTACAAGCAATCGATGCGCCTCAGCTGCAGATTTCTTCAAATTGAAGAAGTAAATCAAAAGTTCCCGCAAATGACGCTTATTCGGCTCAAAACTTGACATTTTCGAACACAAAAAAATATGTTATACTGATAAAAATTCACTAATATTTCAAGGTCATGTTGTTGACAGATGTCCAACCTTACGATAATGACATTTTACATCTGACAATTTTAACCATAACTTACTGGTGGCGCCAACTTTTGTCAAACGGCGGCGACTTATTTGTACACCTAATATAATTTAATTCAAACCCTAAATGTTAAATTTCCAAGTTTTATTAGTTCGTGTAATAACTGAAAACAATTAATATTTTTTTAGAATATAAATAATAAATAACTTGGCTATTCCACTAATAATAATAATTTCAACTACACATGTTTCTACCTCATATCCCGAGGTTACCTCTAGGCGAAATGAGGTATCGGGTTTAATGTAATTAGTGAAATATCAAAGTATTTATAATTCAATATTTTGACACAACGTTCTATAAAGTTAAAGCCACAGCCTTTGATTATATACTTTTTTTTATATATGCTAAAATTTTCAATATTTTTAATTAAAATTTCTTAATAACAGTTTAATGTCGATGGGTAAATGAAAAAAACAAGAATAAACAATAATTACGATGATGATGTCAAAATATTTGGTTGCGATAAATACATGTCAGGCAACTATTCACGAATAAAGGAAACATAATTAAAATTAAAATGTTAACAATACTCTTGTGTTACATGAGAATGTAATAAATAACTTAAAAAAAAAGAATGCTAAACGTCATTTTGCGTAAACAAAAACACTTAATTATTAATCAACAAACGATATGAAACAAGGACGTTACTATTCGTTAGAATCATAATACTCGTATAAATAAAGTTTTGCCACGAAATACTAGAAACATCGGATCATCGAAATATTGAGACGAGACCGAGGGTCGAAGGGAAAACCGGTCCGGCGGGTTCGGATAACGGACTTGAATTCCCCTGGTGACGAGCGCCATTTCGAAGATTGTCGGAGCGGAGTGTCGTACAACATTAAGAGGATGTCGAAATGACTATGAGGCTAAGGTGATAATGCAGTCGGTGTTTTTCTCTTATATGTAGTTCATTCGTTTGACAAAACGATGTTTTCGGATTCGATTTCCTGATGATATATTTCCTAACTGGTTTTAATTTTCATCTTGTTTAATCTGTATTTTATCTTTTTGTATCTTGCATTTCTTACTCAAGTCCTACTTAGTAAGATAAATTGGCACTTTATAAAATATTTATAAATTTTCTCCAGAAAAATTTGCTTAAAATATCCAACTGAACATCGCGAAACTTGATGATCGGTTAAGACTTACTTGTAAAGAATGGGCATAAAACCATTTTGACATTAGGAACAAATTAAGTACACATATTCCATAAAGTATCTGCTCGGTGGGTTCCATGTATTTTGACTGCAGAACAAAAGTTGGCACGTCGTTACATCGTTACCTGCAATGAAACTTGGGCATACCATTATACGCCCGAGTCGAAACAAGCCAGCATTGAGTGGAGACAGAAGGACGAGTCCCCTCTTGTGGAAGCCAAGACTTGGCTGCCAGCTGGTAAGGTGCTGGTGACCGTTTTTTGGGATGCGAAATACGTGACCAACCAATACGAGAAGTAATTATTTTCCATGACAACGCGAGGAACTATACTGCAGCTGTAAAATGCAAAAAATTGTAGGAAATGTGTCGGACACGGCTGGAATACCCCCTATAGTCCTGGTCTATCGCCCTGCGACTATCGACTTTCACCTCTTTGGCCCACTGAAAGAAGCTCTGGGAGGTCAACGATTCAACGACGACGATGGAGTAAAGGGGTTTGTGCGCAATTGGCTGCTGACACAACCCACTTAATTTTACGATGACGGGATAAAAAAACTACCGATCAGCTGGGAAAAATGCATTTCTAAAACGGAAGATTATGTAGAAAAATTATGTGTTCTTGGTCTTTTTCTTTCTGCAAATAAAACAAAAAAGTCTCGATAATATTAGATCCACCCTCGTAGTATAGTACGAACGCCATTGTGACGGAGGGCGTTATCCGATCCCTAGACGAGAAGCGAGGGCCGTCGTTCCGCCACTGGGCTGAGTGTTGTTGTTTGTGAGAAGACGCCGGATCAAGGTCAGTGACGAATTCTTGTTTATTTCGCTTATAACGTATAAATAGCTTTTTTTCCCCAGTTTCTTATTATTCCTCGCACGAGTATTATTACTGATTCGCGTGGACACGGTGACAAACGTAAACATTTGTTCGGATATCAACATGGCCAAGGTATTCTAACGATTTTATTTGTTTTTTTGTACGAAGAGTTTTGTATGTGATTTGTAATAATACGAGTACTACCGCTGTCAAGCGCTTTCTGGCGCTTTTCCCTGTATTCGCGCATGAGGACGCTCGAGGGTGTGTCCGGAGGGTCACGAGTTCCGTTGGTCATTTCATTTCATTTCAATAATACTCGTAGTGCCCTTAGAGTAGCGACCGACTCGGAGTGCTTCAGTTTAGGCTTGAAGTTTCCTCACGATTCAATTGTTGAATAATGTTATATACTCGTAAGTGGACACAGTTCGACGCTCAGTGAATACTTTATCTTATTATCAGGATGGAACTCGAGTGATTACATTTATATTAATTTAAAAAAAAAATTCCTACGAGATTTGAATTACAGTGTCCATACTCTTACATACTCGTATGTCCTCAGTTCAGTACTGTTAATAATTTAATAAAGAAATCCACCAGGAAACTTAAGTATTCGTGTCTCCGCATCCATTTAATTTACTAACAAAATCAACGCAGTCTTAAAATCTATCGATTACTCTGAATATGAAATGAGCGTCTAAATGCAAAAAGAACCCAACCCACAAAACATGTCATTTAGTTTATTTGAAACGACAAAATATCAATAATTATGCATGTGCAAAAAAATACAGAAGTTTTTCATGTGTTTTTCTGTTTTTTTTTTCAAAAATATGAAATAGAAATGTACCTCCGCGTACCGGTTGATAGTTTGACGGTTGATAAGACGCAATCAGGCGACAGTTGATAAAACGCTATCAGGCGACAGTTGATAAGACGCAATCAGGCGACAGTTGATAAGACGCAATCAGGCGACTTTCAAACTGGGTTGTGGATCGGAGCTCAGACACCAGATATGTAGATACTCGTATGTATTATAAAAAAGGATTCCTTCCTGGATCGGATAGATTGTGACGTGTACAACCAAATCGTATTACAATACTTCAAAAATGTATGATTACATTAAATAAAAGTGTTTTCATCTCATTGTGAATCATTTTAATAGTAAATATTCGTAAAATAAGCTATTTAAAAATTATTATAAAGCTTCATTTGCTTTTAAAGGGTTAAGCAGCTTTAAATACATTTTATCAATCATTTTTTTCATTTGATGTACATAATTAGTAAAATAATTTTTTTTTTAATGTTTCAATTCCAATTCTAACATGTAAAACCAACCTAATAAAACTACAACAGTCCAAGACCCACCGGGAGCTGAATTCGGGATGGCTGGGTGTTGAGCAAACATACAAGTACAAGACCGAAGTGCTAACAAGTCCATGCTGATACAGATACAGATACGAGTACTACGCAGAATCAAAGCGCGATATTATGTACAATATACTACTCGTATTATACCCCGAAATAACTTTCATCAATTGTATTGCATTGTATTACACTTTCCTTGCATTATATTATACACTATTCTACAACTTATCGGGTGCTTTGTTACGTGACAATTTCATCCAATATTTAATAATGGAAACATGTTAAACAAGCCAAAAATGAAAAACATACTGGAACCCTTATTAAAAAATGTGAATACCTTTGGAAATACTCTTAGTATTTACAGCTCCTGTGTTGGGAGTTAAGCAACTTATCAAGTAGGCCACGGAGCTCGTTTCATTCATTTCATTGTCATGTTTTGTAATAGGGAGTCGATTGCCAAAATCTTTACGGAAGAACATGAAAACATTTCGATTCGTCAAATCAATCTTTTTAACATTAAACGCACAGTTCGAACCCATCCTCAAAGCACAAAAACCAGCAAATACATTGTACCTCCCCGAGCCCGACTGCAGCATTCTACCAGATTACAGATCATTCAAGTTGGAGACATCAGGCATCAAATTGTACAAGTTGATACATTTTGGCTGTTACGTAGTTATTTGAGAATGGATAGTATCGGGCAAGTCACATTTGAACAATGTATAGTTGCGAGATGTATTGTATCATATTAGATTAACATACACTTCCGTCGTATATGCTACATGTTACATTTGTCACTGAGGGCGTGGATGTATCTTTCAGTTTTTTAAAACGACGTTAAAACTGTTTGTCGTGTAACTAGACTTCGGAACAATAGTTATCGCAAACATTTGACTAATGTATCTCATGATCACAAAGAAACAGAGGTGCTACATTGCAAAGGTGCTACATTGCAAAGGTGCTAGTAATCCATCTCTCTGTGCTGTTGTCTCCTCAATTAACAGGACTATGACCTACAATTCATTTTTTATTTTATTTATTTATACATAAAATAAATAAATGATTTATAAAAAACACAACAGGTAATTACGCTCAATTTATATGGATCTGGGTTTGTCGCCTCATTTGTAATAATAGTATCTATATAATTGTATCCCTAGGCAAACTAGGCTTTCGCCTGTATCTTACCGAGGACTTATAGGAAATATATTATATGTTATACGAGTAGATGACCTGCTCCGTTCATACACTCCGCTCGTGAGAGAAGAGGCACGATCTACTGAGCACTAATATTGTTTATTTTTTCCATTTTAGCTACAATATAAATTTGTATTTACTGTTTGATAAGCCTCTCTGATTGACAAATATTAGTAGATTTTAATCCGACTTCTTTTAAACAATTAATGAAATAATAGACTGTCCTAATTCCTGGATTGATTATATTCGAGTTCTATGTACAGAAGAAACAGATTATTTTGCAAAAACATTCTCCCTGACTTTAACTCCATAAGACTGAAAAATGAGTACGCTGCAGTTTCAGACTTTTTTTAATGAATCAGTTGACTTGTAAAAGGTTTCGAGCCTCGCCTCGAGACGGACGTCACGTGACTTTTGTAAGAGGACTTTTTTAACTACTTTTGAAATTAATTTGTTTCTCACTTTAGATATTTTTCGTGTGCTGGAGTAGCTTTGTGAAAATACAGCTGCCTGATTCCGTCCTTTATTTTTCTTTTCACTTTGTTGGCCAAGTGATTGGTCTTATGTATCTGCATTTTTCGCAACTCACTATGAAAGAAACATATTGGTGCTGAGACGTTGAATGTCGTGGAAACGATTTCGACCTTTGATTTTGCTTGAACTACGAGTATGTGCATGTTGATTTTTTCCATTATATACATTTATATTTTTCTTCTCACATGAATTCAAGAGTGACGCACGGTTTGGTGCAGTACGGGTGTCCGTCTTCGACCGTTCAGTACTGTGTAACTGACAATGTCGTTGAATTTTCAAATTTTCATTTGATGGCGTAATTGTATACTTATATATCGTTAAATTACATTTCTTAAGATTTTCATTACGCCGTATTTATTTTTTCAAGTTATTTTTTTAACATTTTATCTTTTGTAATAAATAAAGTACTCCATGTTTATTTTTGAATTACTGTTTTAAGATACATTACACCGTTTATTAATAAATAAATAAAATATTCGTTTTGTTTTAGTGAACCGATCTGAGATGGATTTCAAAGCGAAGTGGCATGCCTATCCGTCAAATATGTAATATTATATTTTAGTGTTCCAGTGGTGGTGCGCGATAAGGCGATAAGGGTGGCGATGGCGGTGGCTGTGGCGGTGCTGCAGGAGGACATTTTAGGACAGGAAATGTTTTAGGTGTTGACGTGAGATTGCGGGGGCGCTGTCGTCAGAACTGAAGAAGGTTGTCTTATTTGACGCGATAATAGCAGTAACAATAAAATATTTCCAGTGCTGGCGTGCGGTGGTGTTAGCGCTCTGTCTGATGGCGCTGTGCGAGCTGGTGGCGGCGCTGCCGGTGCTGGAGGACGCGGAGGCCCCGGAGACGGGCGGCAGCGGTTCGCAGCTGGAGCGGCTCAAGAAACTCCTCAAGCCGGGTATTGCTAACTGTGATATTCTCTCTTACCGCATGCCCTTAAATCCCTTAAATCCACCTTGGTCAAAAACGATATAAATACACTGCTAATAAGCCAACAATGAAGATTTCAACATTATGCAATATGTAATACCTAGGATGAATCTAATCAAGAATCAAATAAATCAAAAGAGGGGAACTTTAAACCATCTTGACTCTGTTGAAATGAGAACTGATACGGTCATATTTAGTTCAGATAACCCGGCAATAATTTTAATGACATTTTTTATTTTAGCCAGACATACAGTTGGATTTGTTAAAATAGAATTACATGAAACATAAAACTATTTTAGACAATTATCACTACCTTACTCGTACTATATATGCTTAATGCAGTTGATCCTCTTCAATTACAATTACAATTACACTGAACACACACAATTATCACTACCTTACTCGTACTATATATGCCTAATGCAGTTGATCCTCTTCAATTACAATTACAATTACACTGAACACACACAATTATCACTACCTTACTCGTACTATATATGCCTAATGCAGTTGATCCTCTTCAATTACAATTACAATTACACTGAACACACACAATTATCACTACCTTACTCGTACTATATATGCCTAATGCAGTTGATCCTCTTCAATTACAATTACAATTACACTGAACACACACAATTATCACTACCTTACTCGTACTATATATGCCTAATGCAGTTGATCCTCTTCAATTACAATTACAATTACACTGAACACACACAATTATCACTACCTTACTCGTACTATATATGCCTAATGCAGTTGATCCTCTTCAATTACAATTACAATTACACTGAACACACACAATTTTGCTAAAGAGAACTAACTATGTACAAACTATTAAAATATGTAATACTATACTATGATTCTTTTTAAATCCGAAACCTTAACATAATTGAGGCAGTTTTGAGAGTTTTTGCAAAAAAGTGAAGAATTAACGAGACTTAAATCTTTGAATAAGAATCCGGCACTCCTAAGACCTAATGTTTATGTTTTTCGGTGGATTAGTGGATCGTAAGGACGACCTGGTGGCCGAGGAGCAGCGGTTCTACCCGGGCTTCGGGGGCGGCTACGGTGGCTACGGCGGCTACGGCGGCTACGGAGGCTACGGCGGCTACGGGGGCTACGGTGGCGGCTACGGGGGCTACGGTGGCTACGGCCGCGGTAGCTTCAGCTCCGAGGGCTTCTTCGGCTCGCACAGCTTCGGCCGTTGACCTGCCCCGCTTCGGTCCTGCGCACCTGTGCCGGCACTCTTCTTATTTGCGTATTTAGTGATAGTGTGGACACTTCCGACGAAACCTAATGTATAGTGTTCGAGTCCGACAGCATGACATGAATGCTTTTAATAATCTTAACATCGACACATTCAAACAAAACTATTTAGATATTGATTGTTAAAATAGATTTTTTTTATATTCATTTGAAGATGAATATATGTACCTTATGTACAGACCTTTAAAATTAAATTTACAAAAAAAAAAACAATGTATTTTTAAATGTGTGATAATAACAAAAATATATGATAAAAAATACATCTTCGATTTCCGGATTTTCTTCCTTGGTTATGTTTATTTATCCCTTTTAACGCATCGCACCTTTCACATCGCACCTTTCACAAAAATCAATTATGATTATACAAAAACAAAATAAAGGAAATTCGAATAGAAACAATTAAACAAACTTCATATCATAACAAAAATAAAAATCAACAACAAAAAATAATAAAATTTGAACACACACAATCTAAACGAAAAAATATTTATGTACATAACAGAAGAACATATTATGGAATACGTATAGGTACATTAAATTAAAAATAAAAATGGAATTACGCTTTTTAATTTGAAATTATTTTTAATTCACCCAGATCACTTAAAAATTAAAATAAACTATGTCTTAATGTGACGGTTGATTAAAGGTTTCCGTGATTTTTTATTTATTTTGTTAAACATATTTTTAATAACAGCTTATTAAAAAGCATACTCATATGATCTAAAAAATAAAATACACGCAAACATCGAATAGATCCCAAACATCGAAATTATAAAATCTGCGTCGGGCTGGCCGTAGTTTATTATGTTGAAACTAATCCATTGCTGATATATGTTAACTAGAAAGTAGTGAATATAAATTAAATGTGGCATAAAAATATCGATTGAGAATACATGTGGTTATTGTTGCATGTTAATGACATAATACGAGTATATTGTACTAGTTGTTGCATGTCAACGACATAATACGAGTATATTGTACAAGTGGTTATTTTCAGTGATGGTAACTCCGCAGGGGCTGCTGAGGATTCGAGCAGAATACTTCGAATTATTGAATTGTTGGCGATGAAACTGGTTATTTTGACTTTGTCAATTGAACGTGTTGTTCAACATGATACGGACATAATTAAACATAAGAACGATATATTATTTGAAAATGAACACAAAAAAAATAAAAAAGATTTATTATATTCACACATTATTTAGAGCTTTTTATGGCTAAGAATATTTTTGCCAAATGTTAGAAAGAAAAACCGGAAATTGAATAAATAGTGCATTCAGAAATTTGGGTAGAAATAGATTGATGGAATCCAAATTTAAAGAAAGAAGAATCAGCGATGAAACAAATCACCAAGTCGCGTTCTAAAAATTGCAAGGAAGTGGTTTATGATTTGATCACTCTCCTGAAACCGTAATTAGGACGAATGTTCGATCTGAACCAAGAATACATATCTTCTCTGTGTTTCTGTATTTATGGAACTTCTACGAAGTCATTCCGTCAATATTTAAGACATATTTCATTTGATGAAAGACACATCGGGGAAACGTTGGTGATAAAACCTTTTGACAAAAGCAAGTGAATCCTAAAAAATGTAGAATTAGCAAAACTTATATTTCCCAGATTTATACGAGTATATTTCCCCCGAATATATATCCAGGTTCTGTTCTACTCGCACAATCTTGCTCTAATTAAGGTCTGTTTAATGTAAAATATCAACAGAATTATAGGTTTAATGATACGGTAGAGTACGGTAGGGTACGGTAGGGTACGGTAGGGTACGGTAGGGGGTTTCCCAACTATGTTAAGTATGTTTCTAAATGTGAGAGTTCATTTCAGGTTTTTGTGATTTTTTATTCGTTTTAAAAATACATTCTGAACTATAGTATAGCTTTTCCTTATGAAAAATAGATAATATCTTTAATCTAAGCAATATAACATACAGAATACAATACGAGTGTGTATAGTATGTTACTTTGTTTTGAAAAATATATCATTTAGTTTTTGCAGACTGGAAATAAGGATTACATTTGATTAAGATAATTGCAAAAATTACAGAATGTAAAAATACGAAATATGTTTGTTATCATTAAAATATGAGTGGTTTAATATACAAAAGGGCTTAAGCGAGGATACGCAATGTCACCCTGGTTATTCAATATTATAAAAAGTGACGTGTTCAAGATCTCCAAAGGTCATTGGGTGGCATAAAAACATCAAACGGGAATATACGAGTATGTACGAGTAAACTGCTGTGTGCTGATGACGGTGGTAGCGAATAATTAAAATGAATTGCGGTGTGTTACTCGGCCGTGAAATGTGAAGGATACCTCCTGAGGATGAATGTTATAGGATCCAAGTCGTGGTTATTTCAAACGTGAAAAAAAAGTCTACGACGTTTGTGTAAAAAGATAAAAAGGAGACCTTGTTGAAGAATTCTGCTATTTAGGAAATACAATACAAGTAGCTCACTCGCATTGTGTGTTCTCAGACGACGGGAAGGTGGAAAGAGGTCTTAAAAAAGGTCACGAAAGGAAACAGAAGTAATGGAACACTAAAATACGTCTACGAGTATATTAACCAAGTAATGTAAAAATGTACTTAAGTTATGGGTAATAATAGCGCACTAGTGCTAACATTGACGTAAGGAAGTGAAAAACGGGTGAAGAAAAATAGTGACAGGAGTTAGATAATGCGTAGTAGTACGAGAAAAAATATATTATGTATCGATATATGATGAATATTATAAGGTTGAATGTGAGCGTAAGATTGATGTGTTAAGTACGATTGAAAAGAGCACTTTGAGGTAGTTCGGACATGTTGAATGGATGGGTATCGAAAGACTAACTGAAAAAATTTACTATGCAAACATAAGTAAGAGTCGTGCTAGAGGAAGATCGGGAAAGTGTGGTAAGGCGCCAAGTGAATAAAATTAAAAAAAAGGAAAGGTAAATATCAATAAGGACTTGCCAGTTGTGTGTACAGTTGTGGAGGAGGCAAAGGAAGAATGTCTAGAAGTTATATTTTCTGCCTATCCCAATAGGGAAATGGAATCGATGTACTGTGTTGTATTGCATTATATTTTTGCTGTATACAGTTTATTGGCGGGTTTATTGTTATGCTGGAATACATTTTAACTAACTAGAAAAATGGTCAAGAGTGAAGGAAAGTGAAATCCAGACTGGAACTCTTTTTAAAAAATAGGAAAGACAAGTGTCTTATCAACCGGGCCACGAAGGCATTAAGTATGATATATATATTAAGTATTTATTATTAATTTATTTATTTCACCTATGGTACTTGTAATATAGTTAATCCGAAGCACATCCTCGAGAGAAAAATATTGATGTTCAAAACAGTAAAAAAAATGGCCCAAGTACGAGTATATCAAAAATAAAAATGACAATAACACTTAAAATACCCTTAACATAAAAAAATCAATCAATTTGTTTTATCGCATCTGGATTATTGTAATACTATTTATTCTGGTCTGCCTAATTTGCAAATTTCTAGACTCCAGTCGGTTTTGAATGCACCTGTTAGGCTGATATATAATATGAGTATGCACCTGTTAGAATGCACCTGATATACGAGTATGGTACTCGTAATAATAAACATTATTATATTCGTCCACTTCTAAAAAGTCCACAATGGTTCAAGTGTCGCGAACAGATCGATTTCAAATTTTGTCTCTTATTCTGTATTCAAGTCCTTTAATGGGACGACTCCATTGTATCTTATCTCCTTGAGTAGAACTTTGTTATCGATTTCTTTTTCGTCCAAAATATGTGAATATTTCAAATCGATCTAATAGGGCGAGGGCGAGGTATGTTATTATGATAAAGCTTTTACCGTTGTTGATCCTGTAGTGGAGTCCGCATTTAAATCTATATAAATAAAAATGTAAATGTTCGCATATAGAAAATGTCTAATCTCCGAATGTTCTCTACCGATCGCTTTGAAATTTTGACAAAAGTTGGCATTCGTACACAGAAATGTTTATATATTTTTATTTATGTATCGGTGTATATAAAAAAGTTTAGAAATCAGAAAAAATAACGTTTGCGCCTCCTGCAGCGTCACGAACTTAACTTGACAGTTATGTCACATTGCATTTTCGACGTTTCGGAATTAATATTAAATCTATATAAATAAAATATTAAATAATTTAACGTTTAATAATAAATAAAAAACATTTCCTTTTAAACAATAATTCTACGATATATTTATTACAGACAAACAATAGGTTAGAATCGAGATACGTCAAAATGACATTTGTGTTAATAAGGATAAGTTTCATAGTGTCATAGCAGCTTGAACAAATCTAGATATGGCTGAATCTAGACTTTATAACGCGAGCGCAGGAAATATATTTGGCAGAACTAATATTAAATTTGTAAAAAATATCCAACTAACATTTGATCTGTTTTGAAATATTTCGTGTATCGTGTCACGAACTGTGGGTTATAATGAAATATCAGGAGGATCGCTAAAATAAATATAACTTATTTGTTTCACGAACTGTGGGTTATAATGAAATATCAGGAGGATCGCTAAAATAAATATAACTTATTTGTATAAAAAAACAGATGCGTGAGATTTTCGCGCGGTATAAGTGAAACTTCTTAGCTTCTAGGAAAAGTTGATTTTATGCATTGCTTTTTTTCCATTTGTTAACGATTTTTATTGATTTTTTTAGGATTAGGAAATGGTTCTGTGGAATTTAATTCAAGAAAGTCTCTCTTAACTCAATAAAAAAATTTTTTTTTTTAATAATAAACAATAATAAATAATAATATAATACACTTAATAAAATAAAATTTATATTTTTTAATATTAAATATATAAATATTTTTATATTATTATTAATTATTAAATTTATTATTTAATAATTTATTATTTTAATTATATTATTGATAATTATTATTAAAAATATTATTTTAATATATTATTAATTAATTATATTATAATTCATTATCTTTATCTATATAAAAAAAAATTAAATGTTCGTAAATTAAAAATGTCTAATCTCCGAAAGTTTTCTACCGATCACTTTGAAATTTTGACAAAAGTTGATATTCGTATACAGAAATATTTATATATTTTTATTTATATATCGGTGTATATAAAAAAAGTTTATAAATCAGAGAAAATAACGTTTGCGCCTCCTGCAGCGACAAACTCAAACTAAACTTGACAGTTATGTCACATTGCATTTTCGACGTTTCGGAATCAATATTAAATAATTAAATCTATATAAATAAAATATTAAATAATTTAATGTTTAATAATCTATATAAATTAAAATGTAAATGTTCGTTAATCATAGTTATCTAATCTCCGAAAGTTCTATACCGATTGCTTTGAAATTTTGACAAAAGTTGGCATTCGTATACGAAAATGTTTATATATTTTTTTTATATACCGTTATATACAAAAAAGTATATAAAACAGAGGGAATAAGGGTTTGTGCCCTCTTCAGCGACAAACGCGAACTAAACAATTCTCACTGACAGTTGGTTATGTCACATTGCGTTTTAGACATTTCAGATTCTTTAATTTCGTTTTTGAACTGTTTATCTTATTTTTCATTGCTTTGAAATTTTGACGAAAGGTTGCATTAGTATACAAGCATGTTTATATATATTTTTTTAATTTTCAAATTCCTTATAAATGAATAATAAAGTTTGGTTTTTAAACTTACATTTTTATTTTACGGTATATTGAAAAGCAAAGCTTCAAACCAATAATTTTATTTCTCATCAACATTTTTCACACTATTGAACTATAGCGCCATCAGCGTGCTACGACGTAAACATATACTGAATTTCTGCCATTTCGTAGCGTCGCGTAATAATTTTGATCCTGTGTTTTTAAACTGTTTTTTATTATTTTTCAGTACAATTAGCAGTGAATTTAAACTGTATCGATTGATTTTCCTTTGAATTCGTGGTATGTATCTGTGTATGTTTTATACATTTGAATTATTAAAAGTTTGACGTGTTTCATGCAACTAACTTTTGACAAATGTCAAATTTGATTTTAAGAAACTGCCAAATTTTTGCTAATTTGTAACAAGATGTATTAATTTGTCATTATTGTTAGTTTTCTGTAATGAATTTACCTAAATAACTTTCTATTTATTAGATTCGAGCCTTAGATTAAAGTCGATAAAATAATTAAAATTACTGAACGTCGTTACAAGGTTGTATTGGGGCAAATTTGTCAACTGTCATAGGACTCATCGTGAGTTTCCGAAATATTATATAATAACATTATTCAGAAACATCAAACAGAATATAACAGAGTGATTAATTTGATCCCTTTCTTCCAGAGACGCAACTAAATGTACTGAGGAAATCCACCAAGCCAAAAAGAAGAACAACTGCGATGATGCGGAAGATAAATCAATTGTTAGTAAATCATTTTTTTTACTCTTAGGTCCTTCCGATATTCATAGTTCGTTCATAGCCCTTAACACTAAACACTAAATCTTAAATATTTCTGCTGAAGTATTGGGTTGTCCAAAAAGTTCATTCGCTTTTCAGGTAGAAATAAAAACAAATTATTTTATTTAGATTATCAACGAGGCTATCATGGGAGATACGATGCTCCGTCATGAACTACATGACAGAATGATGAAATAATATTTAATTCTGCTGTTTATAATTCCATATCCGTAGAACTTTTTGAGCAAATATATCTGGAGGACAGGCTGATAGTGGCTGAAAGAGGTCAGTAGGAATATCAAAAGTATCTTTTTTATACAGAATTTAATTTTATCTCTATGTTTATATTTCAAAATCTATCAAATCGTATGTAGAAATGGATTTTTTTTAATTAGTTCCATTTACCTATTTGTCTTCCCTTAAAATTTAATTAGTAACAATTATGTCTCTGTCTTCCCTTAACATTTAATTAGTTACAATTATCTCTCTGTCTTCCCTTAACATTTAGTTAGTTACTTTTATATTTCGCAATTTTATATGTTGCCTGAAATACTCTACTTTGTGGCGACACGTAAAGACGTCGAAATTAACTACAAATATGCGTGTCCAGCTGCAAAACGATCGATCAGCTGAGATATTCTCACATCAATTGCTGGAAATTGGGAACGGAAAGGTGCCGGTTGATATGACCTCAGGACGAAATTCATTGTCTCATAACTTCTGCAATTTTGTGACGTCAAAAGAAGAATTAGTTGAAAAAGTATTTCCCAATATTCAAATCAATTATAAGAATCACGATTGGCTGAGTAAACGAGCTATTCTTGCCGCCAAGAACAAAGACGTCTACGAGCTTAACAATATTATTCAGTTCCTTTTTTAATGTTTCGCAATTTTATATGTTTTTGTTATAACTTTCTTTCTTCTTTTTCAGTGCAATCGATCTTTAATTTAAATTCAAATCATATCGGGAATTGACCTCTTGGAGTGACGCGATCATTTGCGAGCACGGCGATGAACGTGACATACTGAGAGTGGCTGAAATACATCAAAAATATTCTATACCCACAAGCATTGTGAAATGAAACATATTAAAAACGTGTGCTTTCTCTTTTCTTTCTTTTCCATTTAACCAGACTGAGCCACAGCAACGCGTGGCCGGGTACCGCTAGTCTTAAATATAAACATATTGCAGCTCTAGGAAGCCATGTGCAGTTCTAGGAAGCCATGTGCAGTTCTAGGAAGCGCTTGAAGATAATTATTTTTGGGAAGCCTCATCAACATTTCGGTTATTATAATATATGTTACTACGAGTATACGAGTATTGTATGTAGCCGAACGTATTAGTATCGCATATCAGGAATCCTACAAATGTTTGTTTGTGGTTTATCTTCCTGCGGTAAATTTTTTACTGCGTTCTTACCAAATGTATTTCTACGATTTCTAAATATACGCAGATGCGGGGAAGCGCCTAATCTAATGGCCGCAGCCGGCATCATATAATTATTTTGTTATAATTTTAGTCTGTCAACAAAAGTGGATTTGAATTCGAGCTAGAAGAGAGTTTGCTCTCCTAGCAGCGCTATAAAAATAATTTATTTTATTATTATTACGCTTTTTACCTAAAAACTGCTTCGTATTCCTTATGTTTAACTAAAAGCAATACTATAGTAAAACCAATATTGAGAAATCTAAAATACTTCTCATTTCAGTTGCCGCCCGGAGCAACTTCTGCTTGAAAGAAACTGCTTCTGACGATGGGAAACAATGGAAACAACAAGAAGTTAACAACGCGATTAAATGTTAATTAAATATGAAAAAGGGCGAATGCACTTGCTCTGAAGTTTTAAAAGAAAAACATGTCATGAATCACAGTAATTCCATAACAGTGATATAATAGGTCCTCGGCTGGAAATCTATAGTACACTTTGTGAGTGAATCCGAGTTGATGCGCTGATCTGACCTTAGATTGTGGTCTCCTCTGGATCGTCTCAGGTATGTTGCAGTGCCGCACAGTACAGTACAGCGCGCACGCCTTGCATAGGCAAGGTTTCATTATGCGCGGTTGTGATCACGTGGAGAGGTCTAGTCTGGGTGGTGACTAGTCACATCGTTGACAAAGGCCAACAATATTAATTCCTAGGTATCTGGAAAATATTAATTTCGCTACTTCTGAGGCTGTACTTTGAAAGAAAGACCTGAACATTGACTTTAAAAGAGAAATCATACGAGAAAATAAGAAATATTACAGAAATAGAAAGAGCTCTTTGAAGTGATGTGTAGTTGTAGATGACACGAATAGTGTATGTGTGTGTGTCTTGAATTAAATAATTGACGCTATCTTCTTTTGGAAATTGACTATATTGCATTTCATACTTTCATTGTACGCACCTCAGTGGAAATATTTGTTTGATAGAAATTTCGATTATTTTAAATCAAATCATTTTCATTTGATCATCAGGGGCAGTGGCGGCCGCTACTGATCAGGGGGAACTATAGTAAATTCGTAACATAAGAGTTTAAGTCGAGCGTTCTCCTATTAGGTTAGGTTGCCGAAGTTATCAAAGAAAGTTGATCAGTATGGAAATATAAAGATTATTAATTAAAGGAAAACTAGATTTGATCTGAAAGAATTCGATAACAAAGAGTTTTGCTTTCCATACGAACCGTTTGCTCTACAAAGGATATGTGTCCCGTTCGTGGCATGCCTAAATGATATACTCGTATGACTTCCTGATGATTCAAATAAAATATCACGCAGTATCAATGGTGATGTTGTCACCAAACTATGTTAGAGACACACCACTGAGGGAACATCAGATTGCTGGTTCAAAACTTGCGCTGATTTACTCATTTCGCCAAGCGGAGGTCGTTTTTGAGGGTAAATGGGACACCTTTAATTTTGTCCATGTTTATAAAAAGTATTCGATATTGATATTGAAACATCTCATCAAATGTACGATTTTAATGATACAATTTAGTTAAATTATGATAATTTATCCGAATAGTTAAAAAATGTGTATTCGTTATTCTAACGCATACCAAGTTCAGTGCCGGATGCTAAATATGATACTCGTAATATACCTTGTCTCGAAAATACGGTGTAAAATAAATGTTATTTCTGCAGAAATAAATCAAATGCACGATTTTATTTTGGTCGGTTAGTTGCGCTATTCAAATAATCTATAGTTATCATGTTTTAAATATTTTTTTCCACATTTGCTTAGATAATAGTCCATAATAGTATTTACAATAACATAAGTACAAACTTTGGTGTATCACACCGAAAAATTAGACGTGAACAATACTTAAAAAAAAAACAAAAATTGGTGTATAAATGTTTGTCGATAATAAATGGGGTGATAGCGACGTGATACGAGAGAAAACGGAATGAAGCGATCAATGACGAATGATGACTTAAGGCCGACATATATAATAGTATTCTAACATGGAATGCGCCCGGCCAGGCAACCTAGGCCGGCGGGTGGACCTATCTACTGCTATAGTATTATATCAATTAAGATGAAGAAGAGCACTCTGCGACAGTTTGGGTCTCAAAAAATCGAACAAAACTAATCGAACAAACCCAATTCAAACGTGAGGGAAAAGCGTGGAAGAGAAAGATCGAGGAAAGTATAATTGAATCAACTAAATATAAGAAGGAAATTTGAAAAACTAGATAAATCGTAGGTGTATGGATACAAAGGAAGTAAAACATGTGTGGCACAATCTAGGTGTATGGACACAGAGGAAGTAAAACATGTATGGCATTATCTACCGTCACTCTGTCCTCTCTACCTACCCCAAAAGGTAAACGGCGTGGTATTATGTATGATTTATACTTTTTTTACCGAGTATAATACACCTCGAGACTTGTGTAACCGATCTATTTTTATCTTTCAATACTCGTACATTACAATTATGGATAAGAAGAATTTCGGTAAGTTCTGGTTTGAAAATACGAATATTCGTTGTGCACTCCTAATCCGGTCCGGTCCGGTCCTCGCAGATATGATCGGTCGGTTTTATGTTATAGATTTACATCGGGCATCGCTGGTCGTGAGCCGATTGTCCTTGGAGCTCCAGTTTGAGGGTAAAAAACATTCGGTTTTGCCGAGTTACCGGCCGTCGGAAGATGATAATTAACAATTACGGGCGTGCGAGCGTGCGAGCGTACAAATACTATACAAAGAAGGCACCCGTGAGGCCGTGAGGCCGTGTGGCTGAGCGCTCTTGTCCGGGTTACCTGGCCCGGCTAGTGGCTTCAGCCCTGTGTTTTGATTGAGCGTTCATCATTTTCTGCTTACCAATCGTGCTACTGTTTCTCAAATATTTTAATAAATGGCGATTTAAGAACCTTGAATTAAATTTTCAACCTTTAAGTATCTGTACTAATAAGCCTCATATTTTTTTCCATGAAGTACGAGTTTCGCATAGTTGAATGGTCAATAAATGATATATGTGAGATAGCTGTAAATAGTTAGAATACGCAGTCGCGGAAAGCCAGCGGCACTGACAACAGAAGGTGGAAAGTGACATGTGGCGGTGAAGCTCTCAGCATGTGGATAATTCATCGAGTAATTCGCAATATGTCTCTACCGAGCAGTCAACAGGCTGATTATTTAGAATATTCTTAATTCAGGAACAAAGTAAAAAAACCTAAAAGCCATCATGCCTTGAGTATTTAGCCTACATAGAGATATTGACATCTAAAGCAACAGTTCAAAATTTTAGGACCATATCAAAAATAGTAAAACGAGCCCAAGTACGAGGGGAGGTCAATAAATTCAGGGAATGAAAGAGTTAAGGGGGGGGAGGTAGTGTGCATGCGCATGTTCTGATAATATGACCCATTATTAGTATATTCACCAAGTTTTAGTCTAATTTTGATAGTATTGTTTTGAATATCGTCGGCGGAGTATATCAAACGTTGATAACATCCCAAGTATGGAAAAAACATTAATATCGCGCATCTTTAAGTTTCTCAAAAAACAAGAAAAAATACCTCAAATCATTTTGAAAGAGATGTTAGCGGTTTACGGGGATTATTGACCTGGAAAAACAATGGTTTACAAGTATTATAGTCTTTTTAAGCAAAGGAGATAATCGATTGACGACGACCTCCGATCAGGACGGCCTGTTGAGGTTATTTCTTCAAACATCGTCAAAAACGTAGAAAAGCTTGTGCTGGAAGATGCCCGCCTAAACAAACAGCAGCTTGCAGATATGGTTGGAGTATCACCTACTCGTACAACCAGTTTGAATATCCTCCATCAGCATCTAGGGATGTCAAAAGTCAGTGCAAGGTGGGTAAGTATCTAGAATGCTCACACCGCTTCAAAAATAACACGTCGAATGTTCATGACAGTTTTTGGACCTCTGTAGAAACAACAAATATGAGATTTTGAGCCGAATTGTTACTGGAGACAAAACTTGGGTTCATCAAAATGAACCTGACTCGTAGCAGGATTTTATGCAGTGGCATAAAAAAAGCGGGCACACTCCCCTTTTTCTTCCCATTGCTAAGTGAGGGCACCCCTATGACTGAAGCTTGCGGTCTTCACATTTGTACACCAGGCGTATTGGTAAAACCTTGCAAGTTTTGTAATATAAGGGTATTGGCTTCCTCCATTTTCTGTCTGCCGTACAGCTTTGGAGGACACCTAGTGATTTTGTCTCAGCATGGAATGCTTTTATTTTAACCATATTGGTACACTTGGTGTGGTATTAAAATGCTGGAAAGACAGAATGATTAGTACGCGTTATGGTTGTATCAGTAGTTGAGAGTTTAAATAATAACCTAATTTTGAAGATTGTAAATATGTAAATAGCTTAGGTTTTGAAGATTGTAAATATGTAAATAGCCTAAGTTTTGAAGATTGTAAATAGCCTAGGTTTTGGTTTACTTGTAAGTCATTTTGTTTGGTGGTAATCTTTTTTTTTTTCATTGTTCTATGTCTTAGTTTACTCGCTACTGGGTAAAGGCGATTTTTATAGATTTCCAATTTTGGCGGTCTCTCATCTCTCTTTACCAGGTCACGCTTGCGAATTTTACGATGGAACAGCCATCTGTTTTGAGGTCTTCTCCTCGGTCTGATTGTTTCTCATGGTATCCAATCTGTGCACCTTTTTGTCCATCTATTGTCTTTCTTTCTCGTGTCCTGCCCATTCCCAATGGCTTTTGAGTATTCTTTTCCCTATGTCTGTGACCTTTGTTTGACTTCTTATCCATGTTATTGTCTTTCTATCATTTTTTGTTATACACAGCATACTGCTTTCCATGCTTCTTTGAATAGAGACGAGCCGTTATATTATTTTTGAGTCAAGGGTCCGGTCTACGTATCATATCCGCATGTGAGTACCGGGAGGGTAGCTTTGCTATCTCAAAACCAATAATTGTAGATGGAAAACAACTGGAATTTGTCCAGGAATATGTGTATTTGGGCCAACTTATTTCCTTTGTAGGCGGCATATCGGAGGAAATAGCACGAAGGACAAAACTAGCATGGAGCTCATTTAGAAGTTTGAACAACATATTCTAAAGTAATCTCCCAATATCTTTGAAGCGAATGGTCTACAACCAGTGCATTCTCTCAGTACTTACGTATGACTGCAAAACATGGACGCTCAAAGCAAAGAACACACAAAAGCTCCAGACTGTACAAAGGAGCATGGAAAGATGCATATTGGTATATACTAAAAGAGACCGTAAACGAAACACCTGGATGCGCAACAAAACAAAGGTAGAAGAAGTAATAAAGGTAGGCAAGAAAATGAAGCGGCAATGAGCAGGACACGTAGCCAGAATATCAGACTTCCGATGGACATCCGAAAGATTCCAACGGTATTCAAGATGCATATAGAGGCTCAGGAAAAGACCGAAGGTACGCTAGATGGGTGAAATCAAGAAGCATGACAGCATCACATAGCACCAACGAGCAAAAAACCGAACTATTTGGAGTCAACTTGAGGAGACCTTCATCCAGCAATTGATCGATCCCGATTAACAATGATGATGAACGATGATATATAAAAAGTACTATTTAGAATAGAAGTTGGAGAATTGCAGGGATCGTATAAAAACGCACGGAGTATCTTTTGTATTATTTGGAAGTTCTCGTAATTATACAATAGCTCTGCTTTATTTTTGCATTAACCTAACCCCTGCTCGTCGATTAGCTCTTTTTTCTCTCATACCTCACCTCGACATATTTCCACTTACTGAGTAGGGTTCATATAAAATATAGGTCGTAGATTTGTAGTAACAATAAATATTATTTTGAGAGCAAAACAAATACAATCAGACTTAAGTAACATATAAGGTAGATTTTGATAGAAATGCTGCAGATATTTATTGCAGAGACAAATACAAAAGCACTCGGCTATACCGGTGACAGGATCCAATGGCTCATCGAAGTGAGACGATTGGAGCAAAGTGGTGTGTTGTTGTTATCTTTTCTCTTTTGTTGAAATAATAGATATGACCAAAATCATAAGTATATACCCCTGAATAGTTGGCGGAAAACAATGCCTATATTATTTGAGGGGAGGAGCACAGCGCAGGGTTCGAACCGATGACCTTCCACACGAAAGTCTAATGCGTTAATGTGCGACCATGAATCTTACAAACTGTTTTGCCAAGTCGTTTCCGTTTCCGTTTCCGGTGACACCGATGGCACCGATACCACCGATTACATGTTCCCTTATCCCACATATTGTACTTTGTTTTTTTATTAGATTCGTCACGGATAGAAGGCGTTGATCTACGAGTATGTTATAGAAAAGTTAGTGATTAGACAGAGATAGCGGTCAGGGGATGAAATCTGCCATAACCTAAGGAACATCGAGAATCAGAGAGATAAAGCGCTCGATCGGACAGTCTGGCGGATACGTCTTTAATACAATAATTTGACTCATTACAATAATCGGAACTTAGTTTAAAAAGGAAAATGTCAGCGAGGTATCGAAGAAGGCACCAAAACATCAAATACACAAGATCCGATTGCTATTGATCTACAATACTTTCGTCAGTTTCATTGTTGACCTGAGCATAGTCTATTAGAAAAATATGCGTTATATGTTACCTACATTCAATTTTATTCAATCACTTTAAGGCTTTCCATTCACACTTTTTCATATTGTACGAGTACATTCCCGCAATCGCTCTGATATATTATTGCTCCCCTCACTCTATGATACTTGAATAATGTGTCAATATCGCACTTCCTATAGAGATTCATTGTTTTATCTTTTTTTTATTTCTACATTTCTAACTTGATTTTAAGTAGAGCATTAGTTTACCATATATCAACCGTTTTTGAGGTGAGTTGTCACCAACAAACCTTTTGAGGTGAGTTGTCACCAACAAACCTTTTGAGGTGAGTTGTCACCAACAAACCTTTTGAGGTGAGTTGTCACCAACAAACCTTTTGAGGTGAGTTATCACCAACAAACCTTTTGAGGTGAGTTGTCACCAACAAACCTTTTGAGGTGAGTTGTCACCAACAAACCTTTTTCGTTGATTGGAAAAAGTCAGACCGTAATAAGTTCAATAGATTATACTGGACATTTTTATTCCGTTCAAGAAAACGTTTTATTCAACGTTTTCTCGCACATATTGTTTAAGGGTTAGCCTGCAAGCGATGATCAGTGAGTGAGTTAGTGGTAATCCTGTGCGCCGTGACCCGTGAATCCTGCGGACATCACACAGAGAAGTATATAAAGCGGCCCCGAAAGAAGGCCTCCGCACTCAGTACTGTTCTCCGTTATTCAGTGCGATACTTCCTCCGACCTCATTGATCACTAGCGGTTGCATATCGTAATGGCGGTGAGTCATTTTAATATAATAATACAAATAATATACTCGTATGTATGTACCATATGTTATGTACACGAGCACCAGCTCTGTCCGTAACTTAGTTCGAGTGCAAGCTGCTTACTGGGCTCGATACTTGTAAATCTTGTAGCGATTACTATGAGTTTAAAAGAAGTATTTTTATTTTAATTATTGTTGAATTGTTATTAGTGTAAATTGAAAGTGTTGTATGTACGAATGCCAAGTCTTCGGCTATAAATTGAATAAAACCTAAGAAAATTGTCTGAGAAGAATGCACGGTATGACACTGTACATACTCGTATGTATGTATTACAAAATAAAGTGATAAGAGATGAATGTGATTTGAAGGAATTTATGCATTAAGTAAGATGTAGAAGAGCAATCTGAGATAGTTTGGGCAAGTAGAACGAATGAGAGAAGAAAGGACAAAGATAATAAATGTACAGTGCAATACGTCGTCGAGGAAAATCAGGCAAGTATGATAAGATCAAATTAATGATATTTGAAAGAAGAAAATGTAATAAGTCCGAGAAATCTGAGGAGTTGTACGAGAAGGTGTATGGATGTAAAAGGGGAGAAAGATGTGTGTTGTGGTGGGAAAGTTTGGTGCCCTGTTCTCTTTGGTTATCCCAACAGGAAAATGGCGCGATGGTACATATTTATATATATGAAAAAAAATGCTATTTTGAGTAATTTATAAAAAAAAGGTGTAAGAATTGTTCGACCTCTGTAAAGTTTATTATTTGAGAATACACTTTTCGTGATGCTACTCGTACATTCCTCTTTATTCCACCCAACCTGGCCATACCCGCATTCTTTCGGTGATGCTACTCGTACATTCCTCCTTATTCCATCCAACCTGGCCATACCTACATACTTTTGGTGATGCCACTCGTACCGTACATTCCTCCTTATTCCATCCAGCCTGGCCATGGCCATACCCACATACTCGTACCTTTACCTATAACCTCTGCCGAGTATATTCGGCACGTGAATTACTCGTACTTAGGGACATTCAAATATAAATATGCCGAAGTTACCTCAGTCGTTCTTACTGGGGACTGCAAATTAAGAGAGACTTCTTGGGATCCGGGCCGTGACAACTTCAAGCATCATAAAATATCTGAGAGTGGAAGGGTTATGATATATGACATAAGTATGTGTTACTTTCTTAGTCAATGGCGGATGATGCGTGTTATTCTAATGGTCGTCAATAGACGTTCAATATGACCGGGTGTTTGTGTTTGTGAGTGATCATGGAATCATGATCTAGCGATAGGATGACGTACTTCTCTGGGAGTACTTCGGAATTATTTGTATTTTTTGTTGTCATTGGTTGATTTGGAATTTTGCTGTTATTAGTGACCTTATTTAAACATTTCCAAAATCACAGAATACTATGGTATATATGATATATATTTTTTTTATTCCCAAAATAATACAAAAATTATGGCAGAGTTTCAATTTCAAATAAAACTATCTCTTTTCGTACTCCATGATAAATTTCGAGACTGTATTGAGAACTCGTGTTACGCCCGGTAAATAAAGCGCTATATTCCACACAATTTATATTTTGACAGTTTCAATTTTATCGACTGATTGCATAAAAATATAGGATATTATTTTGAGGTCAGCATAAACATAAACAAAATTAATAAATATAAGTGCATGCCCTTTAAAATATATATATTTTTTAAAAAAGATATCAATTTGGGGTTGTCGCATCTAGCTGCCTACGAGTAGCAGCATACACGATATATTAATATAAGAGTGTGCCCCTACCAGATTTTTATCAAATAACGATTAAGATTTTACTGTTTAATGCGTGGCAATAAAGGAATATTTTAAAATGTGCCAGAATTTTTTTTTTTTTTAAATAGTTATCTTTTCTAATTGCCTAAGTTGTCCATACTCTATTACTCGTACTATTCAGGTCATTATTTGAGTAACTAAAACAAAAGTATTCCATTTATATCAAGTAACAAATATGTTATATATCTAGCTTGGATTTACTCACACTTGGGAAAAGAAAACCGATCGATGCCTATCTAATGTTTTTCAGCCAGAACTTGGCATCACTGGCCATTGCCATTGAATTGTGAGATGTTTAACGTAAATAAGGCACCTGTATATAAATTAATTCAGCAATCTATTTCTTTGAAGCCGTGGTTTAGAATTATAATGATTAATGAAATGGAAGTGTCAATCATGCGTCCCTTGCAAATGGGCTACTGTGTGGTGGCTTAAATCACCTTTACATAATGAATATTGTCAATCATGTGTCCCTTGTAAATGGGCTACTGTGTAGTGGCTAATCACCTATACATAACGAATATAGTTCACAAGACCAAACAGCGTTTGGTCTTGTTTGTGCTCCCCTGAAGATCAGGTGAAAGCCTTGAAACCGGTAGGGTTATACCGTCACAAAAAAGTGGAATTAACAGTGTTTGATAAAAATAAATTACAATATTGAAAAGCATCCCGGCTACGAGTGTGGTCTGGATGCAAGGACTTATGTTAGATCATAAGGTTTCCGATTGTCCTTGGCGTGACAAATTTGATTAACTAAATACTCGTACCATATCTGTACAGCTTTCAATGAATGTTGCGTTTCTTCCTTCTTCGAAGATCTTTTCCAGAGATAGATCGATTGTATTTTTTTTAATGTACTCAGCTAAAATATTTTTATTTTCAAAGTTCATTTATTGTATCGAGTTTTTTATAATAGAACCTATATATAAAAAAAATAACTCGCGTCTTATAGCCGAGGTTTGAAACTGACCCAATTTAAGATTTATCATAAATACGAGTACTATGGTTATGTTAGGATTTGAGCGCTACGCGTGATCTCACCTGTTTTTCGTACTTAGTGATTTCTTCTTTTTACTGGCTGTTTATCTGTTTATCGAGCAATTGGATTTTATTTTTAATAAGGAGATTAGATTTAAATGTACACGTTTCCACAAACACAACGTTATGGGACGCAGTTGGAGATATACGCTGGATGTCTGAAATTCTATTCCGTGACATCGTGAAACGGGATGCACCATACGTATTGTTTTTTGAAATGGTATTGTTGAAATTACCAAACGGTATATCTCACGCAACGGTTTGTTTATTTTTCAGAGATTCCTGCTGCTTTCACTTGTGGCTGCACTGACCTTGTGCGTGGTGTGGGGGGCGCCTCAGCCCGACTTGGAGGCCGCTGAGACCGCGTATGGAGGGGGTGGATTCGGTGGCGGCGGCGGCAAGTTCGGCGGTGGCTATGGCGGCGGCAGCTTAGGCGGCGGCGGATACGGGGGAGGACATGATGGGGGACATGGGGGGTACGGTGGTGGCGGTTTCGGCGGACAAGGGGGATACGGCGGTGGCGGTCACGGCGGATACGGTGGCGGCGGACTCGGTGGCGGGCACGGCGGTGGCGGGTATGGTGGAGGCGGGCACGGTGGCTACGGAGGGGGCAAGCACTACGGACGCTGAGATATTTTGAAGAGCCACCACTTTTGATTGGACTTGAAATAAAATTTGTAATGATTCGAATATAACTATCATTATTTCATTGTGTAAATAAAATATGAACTCTCAATATGGATTTGTGTGTTTTAACTTCTTCCAACTATTCCTTTCAATAAACAATAAACAAGCGTGTATCGGGTAAATTGACATTAATATAAAATGTTGCTTCAGCTTAACTTACCATATACCTGTAGCCTTTTAACAACAGAACTGCCTCTCTTGAGACGTTGACGTTACCCTTTCGGGTCATCTTTCCATTTTTTGGAGGTCTTCCTGGGGAACCACTGCCAGTGGGTACTTCATGCACTAGCACGTAGATAATGTTCAGGTTATTCATTCGTCATCTTCTGCTTTTTCTATCGCATCTTAAAACATTCTCTACTACACACATTTCTCAGGTACGGGAGTTTCTAGCTCCGCCTCCATTTCTTTGCCTACAATAGTTCTCAAGTTCTCATTTCATTAGTTCTGAGCACACCTTTGTTTTTGTTGTGCTATATATTACGGGACAGTCTATTTGCATGTATAATATTTGTTATTGCAGACTTAATCTTTTAAATATACGGAGACAGCAGTACAATTATTTGCTGGGCTTCTTATTTATTTGTAGATATTGTTGTAGCCAAGGCCAAGCTTATTGGCGTCAAGTTATTTAAACTCCATGGTTTGTCTAATAGGTTTCTCTAATAGGTTTGCAATCAATCATAAGTCGAAATCTCACGCTTTTTTTAGAATATTAAATATTAACTTTTCTCAACAAATATGGTCAAGAAGGTCTCTTTTCTCAAAAAGAGGTCATCTTAAGATTCTGCAACAACTGTTGCATCGTCAGCGTACAAAATTACAATGTTTTAATTAAATGGCGCTGTATTCTGCACTCTAGCCCGAGTGATACTATACTTTACAATGATTTAATTGTAATAATTTTTTTTCAGTAATGTAGCGAGGCAAAATTCCCATTTACCCAGATGATTTCCTAGTGTCAGATTTCTACTTACTCAAATCAGATGAGAATCCACTTTATCTCGTAGGATTTCCTACTGTCGGATTCCTGCTTACTAAAACTAGATGACAATCCACTTTATCTCATAGGATTCCCTACTGTCGGATCCTCGCACCCCGCACCCCGCACCCCGCACCCCGCACCCCGCACCACGCACCCCGCACCACACACCAAGTTCTGAGAATCAGACAAAACATAAAATGTGATATAATTAACATTATTACAATTATACATACATATATACAATTTAAATTGTAAATTATTTATCATATATTGAAGTTATTTTTTATTCGTTTTGAATAATGTAAGTCATTCTTCATTCATTCGTTTCCATGTCTGTTGATATGATATTGTAGAATATAACATAGTTAATGTATGTTGTCACAGACATTAACTACTATATATGTTATCATATTTCATGATTTATGCCCAAAGAACAGTGTGCACGTCACATACGAGAAAGGAATCCTCGCCAACCTATACATTATATGTTATATATATTTTGTAGAAGGGACAACCGGTAGTTCATTTTATACTTACTTCTCATATAGACCTTCTAAAGCTTAAACCTCCTTAATGATTAGCGTATATAAATATTTTCACTCTTAGATTTTTCTTCCCAACAATCCTTCCCTTAAATACTTTTGCTATTTAAAATACTCATCTACGCAGGTGCCCAGGTGCCCAGGTGCCCAGCTATCTCGTGCTGACCAAGTGCAGCAAGCATCTAGTACGAGTAGCTGCCTTATATATACGTTCTCGGAAATCCTTGAATTACAGTTTTGTTAAAAAATAACAGTCCTTTAAACTCATTTCGTTTTGTTTCATTAAGCATCTTGCATTTTATATTTACTCAATCAATCAATTAATTTCAGCAGTGCAGTTTAGATACCAAAGTTTAAGGTTGTGTTTTAATGGTTAGAATTTACGCTAAGCACACGGGCGCCTCAGATTCACTAAGCACACGGGCGCCCCAGGTTCGATTCCTGGTGGATTAACTTCTGGCCTTTTACTCTTCAATTTATGTTTACTGAAAGTTTGATGCTTCTTTTTATGTTTTATTTAAGCGCAACTAAGCAACACGAGGAAGGCGCATGAGTTAAGCGCAACTAAGCAACACGAATAAAGCGCTATATAAAATTCCACCTCGCTAAAGGCTGTAGCTGATTTAACCTGCAAATCCTCTTGGAACTAGGATATCCTTGACATCGGAACTTTGGATTTGATCTATTGAGAATATGTGTTTGCTGAAGTGTTACAGCTTGCACGCTATAAACTAATACATGTATAGGCGTCTTACATCTGCAAGACAGACGACAATCATGTTCGATCACGAGGGATAGCCTATAGTAGTGACCAAAGTCAATTCAAGGACGCGTCTAATTCGTTGTTGTACCTATTCCTCAAAAAGTGTAGTTTAAAAATCATCAGGAAGGTTTCAACGTTATCAGTCCTCTGATTGGAGGTCGG